>CM054058.1:452343252-452943252 GCA_028641055.1 Alopecurus myosuroides | reverse complement strand
GTCTCGATCCTATTATATGTTTACCTTGCAGCCATGATATAGCCTTTCCTCCCACTTCCTATTAACTGTTGTTTGTTTACCTTGTTGGCCCCCGTGTTGTAGTTGCATGCTTAGATTTGCTTGTGCTCAAGTCTTGTTGTCCGTCTTATCACCTGTTTAGTTGATAGTTGGGTTTCATTTCAATCAACAACATGTTAATGTTTTGGGTAATAATAATTTGATGTTAAGGCACCGTCAGGAGGCCCGGGTTAGGGTTTTGAAGCCTGCTAGTGTCGAAACTAGGAAAAGAGTCTTGTCTACTGATCCATGAGGAGCGTGCTCACCGCATCCGAGTGGTAGTATGGGACCCCCCTCGACTTAGACCTGATCTGCAGCTTGTCCGAAGAGCCACACTTAGTTCGGGTGTTCCATTTGCTCCTTTGCATAATGGGAGGGCCCCCCATGGTTACTGGTGATGGTTATGATGATGATGCATATAGGGCGAGGCCTGTAGTGCCGGGGTGTTGTGTCCTGCGGGAGTTTTGCACACCTGTGCTGAGTATTCGGCTGCGTGGCTGGGACCTTATAGCTCCGTGGCTCCTAGGATGGGTTGTAGAGATGGTTTGGGTCGTGTCAAGCCAACCTGAGTTTTAGTTGGTGGCTTGAGTGTGTACGGGTACTGGAGCACACCCTGCAGGGATAAATCTTCTCGAGAAGCCGTGTTTTCCGCGGTTATGGATTACTTGGTGAAAGTACTGGCTAACAAGTACTCAGACAACTTACACCTAATGATAATAACTTGACTAGTAATAGTCTTATTGACACAATAAGTTGAACATCATTAATCCAACAGTGTGAGTTATCCTTGGGTTGCTTCCTTAGTAGGGGGTAACATTGGATGAGTTTGTTTGGTGGTTAGTTGTAGTTGGTTATGATACGCTATCTTATCCCCCTCCTTTAGCCGGATGTTGTAGTGAGTTTATGTAGTTGGTTAGTGCAGCCCGCTGCCGCTTATTTGCAATAATCCTTTCCTTTCCGTTGAACCCAAAGTATTGGTATCTTGTGATGACTGGCTACGCCGGTATCTTGTGAGTATGGGTTTATCCACTTGCCAGTACTTAACCGTACTGACCCACGAATCCTTTTTCGTGGCTGCATATTCAATATTGCAGTCAACAGGTTTGAAGTCTGACGACGTTAGCTTGGGAATCCCTTCGGCTTGGCCTGGGCAGGGATTGGACGCTCTCGGTTATCTTCAGGACTCTTAGTCCAATTTGTATCTTGTCCGTAGCCGGACGTTATGTTGTTTCTTCCGCTGTTATTTGGATCTTTGTATTGTATCAGTTGTATCCTTGGCTCGTTTGAGTCCTCTTGTATATATCTGTGCTGTTGTTGTTGTGGATTATTCGTGAACTGTTGTAATGTTATCAGACGTGGCAACCTGGAATCGGTTATTATGTGGATTTTGGCGGGAATGCTGAAATCTGCATAGTGCCCGATCTCGGGGCGTCACACACATGCAGCAGTTTCTTTTCCCAACAAGCACCATACAAAATATGTTTTAACAAAAACTCTCTAAATGATACAACAAGAAAACATGCGAGTACTCACATAACACTACTAAACCTAACATCTCTGAATAAGAGATGCAATGAAAACAAGAGCTAAACAAGAATTTTTCATCAGCTAGAAGAAAAATTAAGAATACGAGCATAACGAGTATTCAAATAAAAAAGCGGAGCGTGTCTCTCTCCCAAACAAGGATGGTCGGTTCCAATGATATTATTTCAGCAAGGAAAACAAAAGAAGACAAAATAAAACTGAACGAAAAAGAAAAGACGCTCCAAGTAAATTTCATATGATGTGACCAAATAAAAATATAGTTTCACTAGAAGTGACCTGATAAATTGTTGATTAAGAAGGGGATGCCTTGGGCATCACAAAGCTTAGATGCTTGAGTCTTCTTATAATTTTCTGGGATGAACCACGGGGGCATCCCCAAGCTTTGACCTTGCACTCTTCTTGATCACATTATATCACCCTCTTCTCTTGACCCTTGAAAACTTCCTTCATACCACACTCAAAGAGTAATTCACATTAGAGGGTTAGAGAAACAATCAAAAATCCATGGGTTATGTATGGGCACAAGTGCTATTGATACTTTTAAACATTAGCTACAGCCACCGATATTTTGTGAAGCAAAGAAATCCACTTGACATCGTAAGAGAGCAAATGCAAGAAAAATGGTAGAATCTGCCAAAACCAGAACAATGTGTAAAAACCAATTTTTTTGGGGCACTTACGTTGCTCAAATCGAAAAAATTAAAGAACAAAAGTTTCAAAATCGACTGAGGAAAAAGGACAAAAAGTTTCATGTCATTTTGATTTTTCTTGTGAATTATAGATTTTTTACGATGGACAGTAGAAATCTGTTTCCTGCGCAGAAATCCAAAACCAACTCCAACTCTCGTCAGAAGCTTTACTTGGCACAACTAAAACATGAAAATAAAGATACAAAGGAGTTGATACAGAAGTATACAGCCTCTTGACTTAAAGAAAACAAACAAAGCAAAAATAAAACCATGGGTTATCTCCCAAGAAGTGATTTTCTTTTACGCCTTTTAGCTAGGCCCAGAAAAGTGGATTCACACATTTTCAAGTGAAGAAGCATCCAAATTGTAATTTGTTCGAATAATAGAATCAAAAGTCAACTTCATTCTCCTTCTTGAGTGGGAATTGAAATTTCATATTCCCCTCTTTCATATCAATAACAACACCAACAGTTCTAAGAAAACGTCTTCCCAAAACAATTGGACAAGAAGCATTGCATTCAATATTCAAGACAACAAAATCAACGGGGATAAGATCGTTATTAACTATGATAAGAACATCATCAACTTTCCCCAAAGGTTTCTTCTAACATTATCAATAAGACGAACATCCAAATAACAGGGTTCCAATGGTTGTAAATCAAGCATATCATAAAGTTTCTTAGGCATAAGAGAGATATTAATACCAAGATCACATAAAGGATTGTAATCAAAATCATTCACTTTCATTTTAATGATCGGTTCTGATGGATTGTGGGCACACGCTCGTTGGGAGACCCCAAGCGCAAGGTGAGAAGAGTGCAGCAACAAGTTTTCCCTTAGAAAAAGAAACCAAGGTTGAATTGACCAGTAGGAGGAAGGAGTAACTTCAGAAGGTTGATGCATCTGAGATGGCAGGGTGCACTGCCGGTTCAGCAGCAACGTGGAACCTACACAACACAATAAAATCATTTTGCCCCAAAGAAGAAGTGAGGTTGTCAATCTCACCGGTTTTGCTGAACAAAAAGAGGTTAAACGTATGGTGTGGAAAACAATATGATAACAGTATGAAATAGTAATAGCAGTGAGAAAATAGTGGAAGCAGTATGAAAACAGTAGAAGCAGTGTGTGTATTATCAGTATGAGAAAATGGACCGTGGTCCATAGTTCACTAGTGGTGTCTCTCCGTGAAAGATAAATAACATGTGTGGTGAACAAATTACAGCTGGGCAATAGACAGAAATGAAGGCGTTACCGTAGAGCATATGCAATACATAAAGATTACTATGTGATTCATGCGGGCATTACAACAAGATACATAGACCGTCATCCAACTGCATCTATGACTAATAATCCACCCTCGGAATATCATCCGAACGAACGTTGGGTATTAAGTTGCTAGCAACAGATAATTGCATTAAGCAAAGTGTGTAATGTAAACAATATAATAATCCTTAGACAAAGCATGGTTGTTTTCTCCCTAATGGCAATAACACGTCCTCCATCCGGAACGTTAGTCTCACTCGAACATAGATGTAAAGGAGGCATGAACCCACTATCGAGCATAAATACTCCCTCTTGAAGATACTAGCATCTACTTGGCCAGAGCATCTACTAATAACAGAGAGAATTCAAGATCATAAATAACATATACATGAAGATAACATGATAGATTGATAATCAGAAGACATAGCATTCAACATTCATCAGATCCCAGCAAACACAACATGCATCATTACATAAGGATGATCTTGATCATGTGAGGCAGCTCACGAGATCTAAACATGAGGCATAAAGTGGTAGAGACAACAATCTAGCTACTGATATGGACCTGTAGTGTAAGGATGAACTACTCACTCATCACTTCGGAGGAGAGGATGGTGGTGTAGACCCCTCCGGTGATGAATTTCTCTCCTGGCAGGGTGCCGGGGAGAGCTCCAGAACCCTCCCGATCTCGGGATGACGATGACGGCGGCCTCGGGTTTTTCACAGGGGAAAAGTGGTATATTTTTAGGGTTCATATGTCGGGGGGATATATAGGCGAAAGAGCAATGGCAGAGGGCGCCCGAGGGCCCAGACCACCCCTAGGCGCGGCCGGGGGGCGCCCTATGGTGTTGCCCCCTGTGGCCCCTCTCTGTGTCTCTTCGGGACTCCGTGGAACCTTCGGGAATTCTAAGACTTCCAGCTTTCGAATTTTCTAATTCTGAGAATATTTCCAGAACAACTTTTCTGAAACTAAAAACAGCAGAAAACAGGGAACTTGCTCTGTGGCATCTTGTCAATAGGTTAGTCACGGAAATCGATAAAATGACATAAAGTTTATAGCAAACATGTAGGAAATAACATGGAAGATCAGAAATTAAGGATACGTTTATGACGTATCAACATCGCCAAGCTTAGTTCCTCTTCGTCCTCGAGTAGGTAAACGATAAAAACACATAATTTCTGAGGTAACATGCTACCAAGATAAACTTGATCATAGATAATGCGAAAGCATATGTAAGCTGAGATCATAGAACTTAAACACAAGCATGATAAATAAAACTTTGATAATAAAGCATAGCAATCACCTTTCATCACAAGAAGTAAGACAAATAAAACATCATGAATAACAATGCATCAAAAGTTATATGTTTATTTCAAGTATAGAGAAAGCATGGCAAAGTGATATTTCGCTAGACCTTAAGAGTGGGGAAAAACATAAATGCCAGGACACCTTCAATGTTCATGAGGAAGAGTAGAAAAAATAATTTGAGAACAAGCAATAACACATCATGAATCAATTAATAATGTTTCTCGGACAAATGCACATAAAACTCAGAATGGCAACTATGCTCTCTCAACTGTGCGTAATGTTAGAAAATGGAGACTCAAAATAAAAGTAAAAGAAAGGCCCTTCGCAGAGGGAAGCATGGATCACTCATGTGCTAGAGCTTTTTATTTTATTAAACAGAGGTATAAAATATTTGACACTCCTCCCATCCATCGTATACAAACCATGGCTAACCGAATCCTCGGGTGCCTGCCAACAATCACATACCGTGGAGGAGTGTCTATTTTTTAGGGAGGTGTATGCTGTCAACGAATGGTAAACAGAAAATATAGTACATCACAAGCCAACTAGACTTCAAAAGAGAGGCTCCCATTGAAGGATGGAATTTTTGTAGAAGGTCATCCCTCTTTCTCTTTTGTTTACACAATTATGCTTTGACTGATAAATTAGGGGCAGAAATAGTGAAGAGAATTTGTTTGTATTAATTTTGGGCTGGGCACCCCGCTGCCAGCACTTCTATCAATTGGATAAGCGGATGAAGCCAAAATTCCAGGGTGTGAAAGTCCAATCAACAAGTGAGATAAAGATTCTCTATTTACGTCCTCATGATCTAAAACAGGAAGACAAAACATGATTAATTTTGAAAGTTTTAAAGGTAACACATGAGCAATTTACTTTGGAGTGGAAGTTAAATACCACATATAGGTAGGTATGGTGGACACATTTGGCATACTTTGGTTTTTTGGGAGTTGGATGCACGAGTCGAGCTCATACTCAGTACAGGTGGAGGCTAGTAAAAGACTGGGAGCGACAAATCAAGAGAGCAGTAATGGCCATAATCATGCATAGCGACATAAAAATCATTAATCAAAGCATATGTGGTACCACAAGTTCAAAAACTAAATGATCATAGAGGCTATTAGTGACTGGTTCATAGTCATAAACATGGCGTGAGCATGCGCCAAGTCAACCAAATAAAAACATTCAAAGGATAACTCCACAAATTTATGCTTCAATATGACAAGAACAACTCATGATTCTTTCAATGGCACATTAAACACTCTCAGCTATTTGATACAAATCATTCTACTAAATGACCACTAGGATTTAGGATTAAAATAACATCTATCATCAGATGAAAAAGTCTAGCCACAGTCTATACCGGCTTCTATTTGCATCGTTTATAATTCTACCAAATGTAGCTGTTTCTTTTCCCAACAAGCACCATACAAAGTATGTTTTAACAAAAACTCTCTAAATGATACAGCAAGCAAACATGAGAGTACTCACATAAAACTACTAAAACTAACAGTTATGAATAAGAGATGCAATGAAAACAAGAGCTAAACATGAATTTTTGCAGCAGCTAGAAGAAAAACTAAGAATACGAGCATAACGAGCATTCAAACGAAAAAGCGGAGTGTGTCTCTCTCCCAAACAAGGATGCTAGATTCCAATGATGTTATTGCACAAAGGGAAAAAACAAAAGAAAACAGAATGAAAAATAACAGATGCTCCAAGTAAATTTCATATGATGTGACCGAATAAAAATATAGTTTTACTAGAAGTCACCTGATAAATGGTTGATGAAGAAGGGGATTCCATGGGCATCCCCAAGTTTAGATGCTTGAGTCTTCTTAAAATTTGCTGGGATGAACCACGGGGGCATCCCCAATCTTTGACCTTGCACTCTTCTTGATCACATATATCACCCTCTTCTCTTGACCCTTGAAAACTTCCTTCACACCACACTCAAAGAGTAATTCACATTAGAGGATTAGTGCAACAAGAAAAAATCCATGGGTTCTATATGGACACAAGTGCTATTGAAACTTTTAAAAATTAGCTACAGCCACTGATGTTTCGTGAAGCAAAGAAATCCACTTGACATCGTAAAAGAGCAAATGCAAGAAAATGGCAAAATCTGCCAAAACCAGAATAGTCTGTAAAGACGAATTTTTTTGGGGCACTTACGCTGATGAAATAAAAAAACTTAAAGAACAAAAAGGTTTTGGAATTAGCCGAGGAATAAGAAAAAAGTGTTTCAGGTTATTTCAAATTTCTTGTGAATTATATGTTTTTTACGGTGCATAGCAGAAATCTGTTTCCTTGGCAGAAATCCCAAAACCAACTCCAACTTTCGTAAGAAACTTTTCTTGGCACAACTAATACATGAAAATAAATATACAAAGGAGTTTCTACAGAAGTATAAAACCACTTGACTCAAATAAAACAGAGAAAAACAAAGCAAAAATAAAACCATGGGTTATCTCCCAAGAAGTTCTTTTCTTTAACACTTTTTAGCTAGGCCCAAAAAAGTGGATTCAAGTATTTTCAAATGAAGAAGCATCCAAATCAATAATTTCTTCCAAAGCACCAATTGTAGCAACGGGTACCTTAGGAACCCCTGAAGATGATTCAAATGCAAATCACTTTTAGTTTTACTAAAAGTTTTATT
Organism: Alopecurus myosuroides; assembly: GCA_028641055.1. NCBI lineage: Eukaryota > Viridiplantae > Streptophyta > Magnoliopsida > Poales > Poaceae > Alopecurus > Alopecurus myosuroides. The sequence continues at coordinate 452,935,733 of CM054058.1, read as the reverse complement.
AATTTTAAGCACATTAGGGGATTTCGGTTTAGGCACCTTGGGAACATACATAAACTTTTTCTCTTTTCTCATAGAGGACTTTTCCCTCTTAAAGTTAAGAGAAGAAAAAGTTGAGCTTAACGTTTTCATAGCCTCTTTTAATTTACCAATCCTCATATTTTGATTATCATGGATATTGATAGCTTCTGAAACAATGATTTTCTTGTTGATACTTATTATCGATTCATTAACTTTGCTAGCATTATCAAAGAAATTTGAAAAAAAAATCTCTATAGAGTTTAGCTTTTTAATAACATCATCTAAAGTGATCTCAGTTTCAAAAACCTTAGTAGGTGGTGTTCCAACTAAACTTTCAATTAAATTACAGGCTTCCAAAGTAGGTGTTCCTAGAAAATTACCACATGTAAGAGTGTCTAGAACATACCTATACCAACTAGTAATACCAACATAAAAATTCCATAGAAGGATTAAAGTGGAATATTTCTTAGTGCATCTTTGATGAGCATCACTTATCCTATACCAAGCATCTTTTAAACTTCCTCCACCTTGTTGCTTGAAAGAACGAACCTCAACTTCGGGAACACTCATCTTAGCAAGACTAAAAACATGATAAAAACTACAACTAGAATAAGAACTAATTTTGTGTCTTTTTTTGATATAGAGAAACAAACAAGACAAAATAAAATAAACTAAGAAAAACTAGAACAAAGTAAAGAGATTGGAAGTGAGAGACTCCCCTTGTAGAAATTCTCTTCCTCCTCGGCAACGGTGCCAGAAAAGCTTGATGGAGTGTGGGCACACGCTCGTTGGGAGACCCCAAGTGCAAGGTGTGAAGAGTGCAGCAGCAAGTTTTCCCTTAGAAAAGAAACTAAGGTTGAATCGACCAGTAGGTGGAAGGAGTAACTTCAGAAGGTTGATGCAGCTGAGATTGCAGGGCGCACTACCGGTTCAGCAGCAACGTGGAACCTACACAACACAATCAAATCACTTTGCCCCAACGAAGCAGTGAGGTTGTCAATCTCACCGCTTTTGCTGAACACAAAGAGGTTAAACATATGGTGTGGAAAACAATATGTGAACAACATGAAAACAGTAGCAGTAGTGTGAACACAGTGGAAGTAGTGTGAAAATAGTAGAAGCAGTGTGTGTATTATCAGTATGAGAAAATGGACCGGGGTCCACAGTTCACTAGTGGTGTCTCTCCGTGAAAGATAAATAACATTTGTGGTGAACAAATTACAGTTGGGCAATTGACAGAAATGAAGGCTGCACAGTAGTGCATATGTAGGACATAAATATTACTATGTGATTCATGCGGGCATTAGAAGAAGATACATAGACCGTCATCCAACTGCATCTATCACTAATAATCCACCCTCCAAATATCATCCGAACAAACGTTGGGTATTAAGTTGCAAGCAACATATAATTGCATTAAGCAAAGTGTGTAATGTAAACAATAAAATCATCCTTAGACAAAGCATTGTTGTTTTCTCGCTAATGGCAACAACACATCCTCCATCCGTCACATTTCTTACACTCAAGCACAGATGCAAAGGAGGCATGAACCCAATATCGAGCATAAATACTCCCTCTTGGAGTTACTAGCATCTACTTGGCCAGAGAATCTACTAATAACGGAGAGCATGCAAGATCATAAATAACATATACATGAAGATAACATGATAGATTGATAATCAGAAGACATATCATTGAACATTCATCATATCCCAGCAAACACAACATGCAACATTACGTAAGGATGATCTCGATCATGTGAGGCAGCTCACGAGATCTAAACATGAGGCATAAAGTGGATGAGACAACCATCTAGCTACTGCTATGGACCCGTAGTCTAGGGATTAACTACGCACGCATCACTTCGGAGGAGGGCATGGTGGTGTAGACCCCTCAGGTGATGAATTTCCCTCCTAGTAGGGTGCCGGGGAGAGCTCCAGAACCCTCCCGATCTCGGGATGACGATGACGGAGGCCTCAGGTGTTTCTCGAGGAAAAGTGGTATATTTCTAGGGTTGATATATCGGGGGGATTATATAAGCGAAAGAGCGATGGCAGAGGGCGCCCGAATGACCTAGACCACCCCCAGGTGCGGCCGGGGGGGGGGATGGCGCCCTATGGTTTGGCCCCTCTCCGGATCTCTTCGGCACTCCGTGGAACCTTCGGGAATTCTAAGACTTCCGGGCTTCGAATTTTCCAATTCTAAGAATATTTCCAAAACAACTTTTCTGAAACAAAAAACAACAGAAAATAGGGAACTAGCTCTATGGAATCTTGTCAATAGGTTAGTCCCCGAAATCGATAAAAATTACATAAAGTGTATAGCAAACATGTAGGAAATAACATGAAAACAACATGGAACATCAAAAATTAAGGATACGTTTTATGACGTATCAGGTTCCCATCCATCATCTAACTTCCTAGGGATAGAGGCTTCACATCTTAATTCATCCTCTCTAATTTGCATGAGAGCATTTGTAATATGTTTCGTGGAAGTCATATTCATCGCACTAGCATTAGGAAAACTAGCAAGATTTTGTAAGAATGTAATCACTTCAGTTATGTTGCAATCATCAAAGTCAAGATCATTTTTATCAAAGGTAATGAGACCATTGTCTCCCATGTTTCTAAAAATTTCAGCACTATTATCAGGAGCATTTTTAGCAGTTTCAGGCAATTTTGCATTTTGAATAACAGAAGTGGGAATATTGCAAACACAAAAGACTTTACCATGAATAGTAGAAGGTTTACTAGCACGAGAGGCTTCAGTTTTACTAGTGGTGGTAATGGTGCAAACATTAGCTATATTATTCTTTCTAGCTATTTCATCTTCTCTTTCCCATCTAGCATGCAATTCAGCTAACATCCTAACATTATCATCAATTCTAATTTGGATGGAATTCAAAGTTTTGGTTCTTTAACATCATGAGGCATAAGCTTTAGTTTCAGAAAATCAACATCAACAGCAAGGCTATGAACTTTAGAAGCAAGAACATCAATTTTGACAATTTTTTTCTTCAACAGATTTATTAAAAGCAGTTTGTGTACTAATAAATTCTTAAGCATGTTCTCCAGATCAGAGGGTACACTTTTGTTGTTGTTATAATAATTACCATAAGCATTATTATTGTTAGGAGGATATGGCCTATAATTATTTCTACCAAAATTATTCCTATAAGCATTGTTATTGAAATTATTATTTTAAATGAAGTTCACATCAACATGCTATTTATGAGCAACCAAAGAGGCTAAAGAAACATTATTTGGATCAATAGGATCATGGCCATTAACAAGCATAGACACAATAGCATCAAGTCGGTCACTCAAAGAGGAGGTTTCTTCAACAGAATTTACCTTCTTACCAGTTGTAGCTCTCTCAGTGTGCCATTTAGAATAATTTAGCATCATATTATCAAGAAGCTTTGTTGCTGCCCCCAAAGTTATGGACATAAAGATTCCTCTAGCAGCTGAATCCAGAAGGTTACTTGAAGAAAAATTAAGTCCTGCATAAAAGGTTTGGATGATCATCCAAGTAGCCAGTCCATGAGTGGGACAATTCTTTACTAAAGATTTCATTCTTTCCCAAGTTCTAGCAACATGCTCATTATCAAGTTACTTAAAATTCATAATGCTACTTCTTAAATATATAATCTTAGCAGGAGGATGTGACGCCCCGAGATCGGGTACTATGCAGATTTCAGCATTCCCGCCAAAATCCACATAATAACCGATTCCAGGTTGCCACTTGTGATAACATTACAACAGGTCACGAATATTCCGCAACAACAACAGAAAAGATATATACAAGAAGACTCAAACGAGTCAAGGATACAACTGATACAATACAAAGATCCAAATAACAGCGGAAGAAACAACATAGCGTCCGACTACGGACAAGATGCAAATTGGACTAAGGGTCCTGAAGATAACCGAGAGCGTCCAGTCCCTGCCCAGGCCAAGCCGGAGGGATTCCCAAACTAACGTCGTCAGACTTCAAACCTGTTGACTGCAATGTTGAATATGCAGCCACGAAAATGATTCGTGGGTCAGTACGGTTAAGTACTGGCAAGTGGATAAACCATACTCACAAGATACCGGCGTAACCAGTCATCACAAGATACAAATACTTTGGGTTCAACGGAAAGGAAAGGATTATTGCAAAGAAGCGGCAGCGGGCTGCACTAACTAACTACAGAGACTCGATACAACATCCGGCTAAAAGAGGGGGATAAGATAGCGTATCAGAACCAACTACAACTAACATCAAACAAACCCATCCTGGATCTCGCCCCTTATCCAAAGAAGCAATCCGAGGATAACTCACACAGTTGGATTAATGATGGTTCAATTTATTGTGTCAATAAGACTATTACTAGTCAAGTTATCATTAGTTAGGTGTAGGTTGTTCTGAGTACTTGTTAGCCAGTACTTTCACCAAGTCATCCATAACCGCGGAAAAACACGGCTTCTCGAGAAGATTTAACCCTGCAGGGGTGCATCAATTTGGTCGTACACGTAAGAATAACCCGCCAGACGGGGATCATACCCACCAAGCGAGGTACTCAACACAACCCAACTCTTCTTCGCATCAAGCCCAAAGAACCCCGTGCAATTGAGCGCACAACTAATCAAGCCCCACGAAGAAAAGGGGACCCTCATAGCACTCTAAGAACGTGTCTCCCTAAATGCCGACTACAAAATTCCACCCTGGCCTGGGTTTGCAAAATACATATGCATGCGGCAAATGGAAAACCCGAACTAAATGAGGCGATTTGGACGAGATGCGAATCGAATCAAATTGCGGGGGGCGCCCATACTCGCTTCCCACATGCGGTTAGTGCGCTCATCATGGATCAGTAGACAAGACCCTTTTCCTAATTAGGGTTGACACTAGCAGGCCTCAAAACCACGCCGGGCCTCCTGCCGGTGCCTTATCATCAAATTATTATTACCCAAAACATTAACATGTTGTTGATTGAATTGAAACCCAACTATCAAACTAAACAGGTGATAAGACGGACAACAAGACTTGAGCGCAAACAACACTAAGCATGCAACTACGACACGAGGGCCAACAGGGTAAACAAACAACAGTTAATAGAAAGTGGAAGGAAGGCTATATCATGGCTGCAAGGTAAACATATGATAGGATCGAGACACAAGCATCGAATCAACAGGCTAGAATAAGAACAACGGAAAGAATCGGTAACAAGTGATGAAAGGCAGCCATTTGGCAGCAAGTGAGTATACTTGCCTGAGATCCAGCAAGTAGAGGTACATCCACAGAACTTGTCGTTGCTCACATCATCTCAACGTCCTATCCGCGAAGAAGCAACGAACCTCGAACAAACACCGGATGCAACAATTACTACTACGGCAAAATATCCACCATGATCAAGATATGGATGCATGACAAGTTTAAGGATGCATCAGAATAAACTAGTTGACAAGATAACATGTTTAAATGGACCCATATGCAATTTGGATTGCATATGGAAAGCCCATGAATTAAGGTTGAATTAATTGATCTATAATTAACCAACATGTGAAGGTGAATTAGCATGATGCATGGATGATGAAAACAATAAGGAAACAAGAATAGATTCAATTTGATATAAAGTTTACCAAGTTTGGAAATTTATTTATTAAGTTATGAAAATTTGCTTCTTAAAGGAGTTACACAAGCATTTGTTGTTTTCACCAATTTAAATTGTTCAAAATAGATAACAAAGTTCATATTTGGGGAGTACACAAAATTCTAGGTGGAATACATGTTTCATTTGTTGAAAAAGGAAATAAGATGAATTAATTATGAATTAAACAAGTTTGAACAAGTTTTAAATGAATTTAATTCAAGTATGAATTATTTGAATTTTTATTTGTTCAAAACATTAAACCAAATTCATATCTGAAAATTTTATAATTTTCTGGTTTGAAAACATATTTTATATGTTCAAAAAGAATTTAATTTGAGCAAGTTATGAATTTCACCATTTAAATGATTTAATTAAAGCATTAAGTAATTGCATTAATTTTATTTATCCAAAACAGAAAACAAATGTTATATTTGGAAAGAGCATGAAATTTTGGTTGGAAAACATATTTTATATGGGCCATTTGAAATATACTTGAATTTGTTATGGATTTAATCAAATTCAAAAGAGTTATTTGAATTTGAATTTTTGAAAATATTTTGAATGTTCAAAACAGTAAACAAAATACATATTTGAAAAGTTCATGATTTTCTGATTGGGATACATATTTTATTTGTGCAATTTGGAGTTATAATGAAGAAGATATTAATTGTTCAATATTTAGGTTTAAATTTCTATTTTAAAAGAAATGGGACAGGGCTTTTTTACAGTGTCAGAGCCAACCACGCTGGCTGACAGTGGGCCTAGGCCAGCGTGGCGCCACAGTGGCACGGGTGCGCGGTGAGGTGGCCGTGGGGGTCAATGACCTGTGGGTCCTGCCCCCTGCGCGTAAATGACAAAAAGGTGGGTTTTATCCCCTCCGCGGGGGATCGAACCCGGGTCGCGCGCTGCGCGCAAAGGAACGCTACCACTGCGGTGCTGCTGAGAGTTGTGATGGTAAGTGATTCTGACGGAATATGAGTGATACAAGCGAGTTAACTGAATTTTTTGCAAGCAAAGTTTCAGACACCGCACGGGGAGGAAACAGAGGGGTGGCCGGCGGCGATCTCGAGCTGCTGCTGCTCGACCGCGAGCGTGCACGCACCGTGTGCATGTGGGGTGTGCAGGTACAGGACGGATAAGCGGGAGGAGGAAGGGGAATCGGGGCTCACCTTGGGCTTGGTGGCCGGACTGACGGACGAGGGGGGGTTGGAGCAGCAGGTTCCCGCCGGTGGAAAGCACGACGACGCTGCGGCCGATGCAGGCGTCCCCCGGCCGGGGTCTCTTCGGGAGAAATGGGGATGGAACCCTCCTGGTTCCATTCCCGTTGAGAGCGCGGGCCGGCAACGAGCGGCGCGGCGGCGCCATGGTCGCCAAGGTACGGCCATGGAAGGGGGTTCAGGGAAATTCAGAAACTGGCAGCGAGAGGGAAGAGGAGGTGGAGCGAGGAATTGGCGGCGGAGGAAGATGGGAGAGGGGGCGGTTTAGGGAGAGCAGAGGGGAGGTGGGTTTTATGGAGCCTCGAGCTCGTACGGCAGAGCATCGGGAGGGGGAGAGGAGATCACACGGTGCTGCGGTGGTTCGTACACAGGTGACGTCAAGGAGGAAGAAGATCTCCTCGAAGGGGTACCGGGCCAGGAGAGGGGTGGTGGGCTTGGGTGGTGATGGGCTGGGTACTGGGCTGCTGCGAGGTGGTTGTAGGTGGGCTGGCCGTGGAGGCTGGCCTGCCTCTCCTGTTGTGTTTCTGTTTTATTATTTTTTTTCCTGTTTATTACTTTTCTTTTTGTAGGCAAGAAAAGGTAGAAAAAAAAGGGATAGGGATAGAAATAGGTGTGATGTTTTTATGAAATCATTTTGCAGTGATTTACAAAACAACAAGGTCAAAGCAATGTTAATCATTGATTTCAAAATTGGAAATTTCAATTTGATTTTAAATTGTTAGTTGAATTTAAAATAGGGTTTTCTCATAGCTTTGATTTTTTTAAATAAACGAGTTTTATTTAATAAGATCAAACACTATGAAAACTTAGTGAGTTTAAAAATGTTTGCAAGATTTTACTTTTTAAACCACAATTGGAACATGCCAATTATGATTGATTTGATTTGAATTTGAATTTACCATTTGGGGTTAATAAAAAGGAATTTTTATTTAACAAGCAATTTAAATAAATTCAGCTTCAAACTATTGAAAAACAATTTGAGGTATTTAGTTTGCAACTTTCAATTGGAAATTTTAGACATGTTTTGAAAGTTTAAATTGGTTTGGATTTTTGAGTGGTTTTGAGAACAGGATGCAATGCATATGATGCATGTGATGCAAAAAGAAAAAGGAAAGCAACCAATTTTCTACTTAGGGGGAACACCCCAGGTGTTACAGAGGATAATATTTTCCAATGAAAGCATCTTTACACTTAGTCCAAGAATCAATACTATTTCTAGGCAAAGATAGCAACCATTGTTTAGCTCTTCCTCTCAAAGATAAACGAAACAATTTTAGTTTAATAATATCTCCATCTACATACTTATAATTTTGCATCTCACATAGTTCAACAAAATTATTAAGATGGGCAGCAGCATCATCAGTACTAACACAAAAAATTGTTGTCTCATAACAAGATTTAATAGTGCAGACTTAATCTCATGAAAAATAGCAGTAGGAGCAGGTGGAGCAATATGTGTGCTAATGAAATCATTGTGTTAGTCCTAGTAAAGTCACACAACTTAGTGTTCTCACGAGTAGTAATTTTAGCAAGATTAAAAAAAGGATAAAAATAACAGCTAGAGTAAGAACTATTTTTGTGTGTGTTTTTGATAAAGAGAAGCAAACACGATAAAATAAAATAAACTTAGCAAAACTAAAACAAAGTAAAGAGATTGGAGGTGAGAGACTCCACTTGCAGAAATTCTCTTCATCCCCGACAACGACGCCGAAAAACTTGTTCATTACTGACATTGGTAAACCCTAAGAGAAAGGTTGTGAAGAGTGCAGCGGCAAGTTTTCCCTCAGAAAAGAAACCAAGGTTGAATCGACCAGTAGGAGGACAAGCAATCTCTGAAGGTTGATGTAGCTGAGGTGGCAGGACGCAGTACCAGTTCAGAAGTAACGTGGAACCTACACAACGCAATCAAATCAATTTGCCCCAACGAAGCAGTGAGGTTGTCAATCTCACCGGTTTTGCTGAACACGAAGAGGTTAAACTTATGGTGTGGAAAACAATATGAGAACAGTATGAAAATAGTAGTAGCTGTGTGAAAACAGCGGAAGCAATGTGTATATTATCAGTATGAGAAAATGAGCGGGATCCAAAGTTCACTAGTGGTGTCTCTCCGTAAAAGATAAATAACATGTGTGGTGAACAAATTACAGCTGGGCAATTGATAGAAATGAAGGCTGCACCATAGTGCATATGCAAGACATAAAGATTACTATGTGATTCAGCGGGCATTGCAACAAGATACATATACTGTCATCCAACTACATCTATGATTAATAGTCCACCCTTCAAATATCATCCGAACAAACGTTGGGTATTAAGTTGCAAGCACAGATAATCGCAGTAAGCAAAGTGTGTAATGTAAACAATGTAAACGAAGTAAACATCGTTTATTTCACCCTAATGGAAACAACACATCCTCCATCCGTCAAGTTTTTGTCACTCGAGCACAGATGCAAAGAAGGCATGAACCCACTATCGAGCATAAATACTCCCTCTTGGAGTTACTAGCATCTACTTGGCCAGAGCATCTACTAATAACAGAGAGCTTGCAAGATCATAAATAACATAAGAATGAAGATACCATGATAGATTGATAATCAGAATACATAGCATTCGACATTCAGCGGATCCCAGCAAGCACAACATGTAGCATTACATAAAGATGATCTCGATCATGTAGGGCAGCTCATGAGATTCAGACAGGGGCCATAAAGTGGAGAAGACAACCATCTAGCTACTTCTATGGATCCGTAGTCCAGGGATGAACTACGCACGCATCACTTTGGAGAAGGGCATGGTGGTGAAGACCCCTCCGGTGATGAAAATCCCTCCCGGCAGGGTACCGGGGAGAGCTCCAGAACCCTCCTGATCACGGGATGACGATGACGACAGCCTCGGGTGTTTCTCGGGAAAAAGTGGTCTATATTTAGGGTTGTAGTATCGGGGAATAAATAGGCGAAAGGGCGATGGCGGTGGACGCCCGAGGGTCCCACACCACCCCCAAGCGCGGCCAGGGGGGCGCGCCGCCCTATGGTGTGGCCCCCTGTGGCCCTTTTCTGGGCCTCTTTGGGTCTCCGGGGAACCTTCGGGATTTCTAAGACTTCCAGGCTTCGAATTTTCCAATTCCGAGAATACAGCAGAAAAGAGGGAACTAGCTCTGTGGCATCTTGTCAATAGGTTAGTCCCAGAAATCGATAAAAAATACATAAAGTGTATAGCAAACATGTAGGAAATAACATGAAAACAACTTGGAACATCAGAAATAAAGGATATGTTTATGACGTATCAAGGTGTTACAAGGTGCTCCTTGAGCTGTGTTTCCACCTCCTCTCCCTCTAGAATTTTCCCTTGCTAAAGGAGCCCCAGACTTCCTTATATAGGTGCTGGCAGGCCTGGCTGACATGCGGGGCCGACTGTACGATCAGTCGACAAGGACCCACTAGTGGTCATACATAGTGTACATCTCCCTTAGTATGGCTACACGGTAGATGATGGGACTGGACACCGCTCCGTTTGCCGCTCCGTGCGTCGATGCCGGGGCGATGGGCCACCGCTCTGAGGGCACATGGTGGAGGTCCTTCATCACCGCCAACGACCTTCTCCGCAACGTAAAAGAAGGGTACTTGGGAAAGCCCGGCGATGTCGACGTCCGCGCTCCTGGTAAGGAGACATAGCCGATTCCCCGGCGGGGGAATTTATGGTCTTCTCTGAGCACATGCACCGCAGGCTGGAAATTACCATGGGTTCATTCTTTCGCGAGCTCCTGGCGAGTATGGCCTTCAGCCGCACCACTTGGCGCCGAACTCCATCACCCAGCTCTCGGTGTTTGCCGCCTGGTGTGAGTCCTTGGGGGTGCGGCCGACTGTGTCTCTCCGGAGCCGCCAATTCTTCTTCAGCATTCGGCAAGTTCCGTGCGGCAGCGCTATCGTCTACAAATGCTCCGGCAACGACATGCCATTGTTCGCGACGTTGGACAGCGTCAAGGACTGGCAGTGGTCCTACTTCCTTGTACGGAACGAAGAGAGGGAGGACAGGGAGGAACCGATGGACCGCATCAATCTCCCCCGGTACGTGTCCGGCTCCTCATCGAGGAGCCGGGGTGACGTGAGGATTGGGGAGGACACTGACAACCTCGCCAAGGTGTGCCAGCGGCTGGCGGCACTGACCAGCTAAGGCATGACTGGGCGTGACCTCACGCTGAGTTGGCTGGCTCACAGGGTGTGGTCGCTCCACCCGCGTCCTCGAGATGGATGACCTGAACATCTGGCTCTGACTGATCATTAAGAGGAAGGTCATCTCCGGCTGGTCCTAGGGCCGGCTGCCGTATAGACGCGACAAGCTGCCTCCTAGGGTGAGTTTCCCTTATTATGTCTATGTTCCTTAGTCGCTGCCTTGCATTTCCTTCACTGGCGTCTCACGCCGGCTGTCAACTCGCACAACTATTCGAGGCGCATGAGCTCGAGGATGGGCCCGACGGCCCCGAGTTTGAGGCCAATCTGACCCGCCCTCCGTGGCGTAAGGAGGCCGAGGAGGCTCGAGATGTTGCCCATGCGGAGGACCAGGCGGCGCCCCGGGATGTCGGGTGGAACTATATAGTCTCGACGTTCTAGTTTGCTGCCCCGGGATGCCAGGTTGAACTATATAGAACCTCGTGTTGACGTTGTTGTGCACTTTACTCTGGAGCTTTGTCTCCTATTATCTAAGTGTTTGTCCGCCTGCCTTTTTTTGCTTCTATTGGTTTGAATTATCCACCGGGTGAACCCATCCGGTGGGTGTAGCCCCTAAGGTTTGGGTCGGCTTCTTGCAGAGGAGGAAGGCCGAAGCTCCTTACCAAATGTACTGCATGCTGGCCTTATAGGCCCTTGTTCCTAGAGGGAACGGACACCCTTCGATCCCCCTAAGTTTGGGTGGCCGGCTGCTCGCTGAGGAGCTAATTTATACATTTTTAGCCGTTTAGGTCCTTGTTTTCAGAGGGAGCGGCTGCCGTTTGAGCCCGAGAGTTTCGGTGACCAGGTGGTCTCGGAGGAGCCAAATACTTAGCCATTTCGGTCCTTGTTTCTAGATGGACCTGCTGCAGTTTGAGCCCCTGAGTTTGGGTGGCCGGCTGCTCGCTGAGGAGCCAAATACTTAGCCATATGGGATGATGATGCAGCACACCCCATTCCACCAAGCCCTACATCGATACTAGACAAGGTGACCTCACTCCTCTCTCTCCATGCCTTCGGTGTCATGGTGAATGCTGCACTACCTCATGGATTTCCCCTATATGTGCTCAGGTTTGATACCACCATGGAGCCCCAAGACAATGGACAAGATGCTCAAGAACGTGCCCAAGACAATGCCCAAGAAGTCATGGAAGAAGTCTGAGAAGAAGAACCGAGGGAGAAGAAGGGAAGAAGGAGGAAGAGGGAATGCAGGAATACCGACCCACACCCCCGGCCAGGCCGGCCTCCAGGCCGGACACCCAACAGAGAGGTCCGGCCTCCACTCCGGACCTAGGCTGGCTCCCTTGCATCACAGACCGGACGACCACCCGAAGCGGCCGGCCTCCACCCCAGCTCAGGCCGACTCGCCTGCAGCGCCAGGCTGGCTTCCCCTCCCCCACGCCGGCCTCCCAGGCCGGTCTCCCTACGAGCTCGCAAAAGAAGGGAAAACCCCCTTTTCCACCCCACCTACCCTCTTGGCTATAAAAGGAACCCCTTGGACTAGATCTAGGGAGAGAGATGAATTTAGACATTTGAGCTTTGCCCTTGTACACCTCTTGTGAGGCTACTCCTATGATGTGTATCTAGGACCGTATAAAAGTTACTCCTATGATGTGTATCTAGGATCGTATCAAGGCTACATCAAGTTACGTATCCTTTCCCCTTGGGATTCAGTTAGGAACTTTCCAATCTCCCTCAAATAACCTTTTAGGTTCTATATGGTATCAACAACTAGATTGAAACGAATTCGATCCCCACAATTCCCCTTTCCACCAAAAATTTTCTTCCCCAAACCCTAAATTCAAAATTTTTACCAAAAATAGCCCCAAAAGGATATCGACCGATCTTTTGATTTGTTGAGTTATACGTGGATTTGATTTGCGGATTTGTTGCTTATGCACATTCCCCACCTTTCTTTTCAGCCACTTTTGTCGAATTTGTCCACAAATTTTCTTGGATTTGAAGGAATTTCGAAATTGGGCAAAAATCCTAGAAAAATCCTTGTCTTCGATTCCTGGACAGATTTTCAAAGTTGTTTTTCTTTGTCGTTGTTGGTACGATTTGAGTGATTCAAGTTTCCACGCGAAGACCACGACATCATCTATGCAAATACATCAACGGATAGACACGACATCGACCACCCCCGGCCACAAATCTGCGATCATCCGTCAAACAGGTATAACTTTCTTCCGCTTGAACTAACCCATTCTTCGTGTACCTTGCCCATTTAGACTAGCTCTTTTATATTTCTTGGCATTCCACTAATGGCACCGAGAGTGTGTGTTTTGCACTTGTGAGAGCGTAGTTCGATTAGGCTTGGAATTTGTATCCTTATATAGCAAAAAGTGAAAAGAGAAAAAAAGAGAGGAAGAAAAAGATCGATGCCAAGTGCTATCCATTGTAGCAACGTGTAGATTTCACTAGTAGAAAAACCCCTATAGGTTTTTGGCAACAGAAGGGGGAAGGGCAACAGTCCGTGTAGCCTCGAACGCTTTTAGTCCCTCGTCGTAACACGGCCCAGGACTAAGTCGTCTTGCAACCGTTCTCGTTGCCTCGCACACTTTTAGTCCCGGGTCGTAACACGGCCCGGGACTAAAATTCATCATGGCAACCGTTCGCCAAGACGGAGAGCATTTAGTCCCGGGTCGTGTTATGTTCCGGAACTAAATTCGCAAACCATTTTCCTCCCGCGCTTCAGAAGTTGTTCCATCGTCGGGGAGGCAATAAAAACAGAGAAATGCCTCCATTTGCTACAGTACCGAGCGGCCCTCTCTTCTCCCTCCTGCTATCCTCTCTTCATTCTTCCACATTCTCCACCATGGTACTAGAGATTATGGACGTGAACTCACATGGTCGACAGATCGAAGTCGCATACACGAACGAGAGCAGGAGGCTTCCGGCTTATCTTGACCTCTTGAAGCAATGGCTTCGCGAGGATTGCGGGGGTTTTCTTGGCCTTGATCTTGAGTACACGACTGATAAAAATGAAGTTCTCTTCATCCAAATTGCTCAAAAATGGCGTGTCCTTGTCTTCCAATGGGCAAGGTAATAATCACTCCGATCGATCTTCTCCTCTCTTTCTCTTTTGGCATTTTTCTCCTTGATCTTATTTTGATTGGATCAGAAATTGTATAGGATAGCAACATGTACGTGTGTATCTATTTGTATTCATATAGCAATGTGTATTGCAAATTCCATTTGTATTCATATAGCAATAATATATTGGCCGAAATTGCACATAGGAAAAAAAAAATATATCCATGTGTATTCATATAGCAATGTGTATTGGAAATTCTATTTAAATTCATATAGCAATAATGTATTGGCCGAAATTGCATAGGAAAGAAATATTTATATCCATGTGTATTCATATAGCAATGTTTATTGGAAATTCCATTTATAATTTGTTCACATTTGAATCCTAGCTATATGTACGTACATGCATGGGAAACAATATACTTGTTGCATTGAAGCAATATACTTTCTTAACATTTAATCCAATTTTTTGTTGCATAACATTATTTGTTTAACATTTGTTCCTTTTTTTGTTGCAGTAGTGACAAATATTGTCCAGAACTGATGGATTTCCTTGTCAACAGCGGCATACATTTTGCTAGCGTTGTTATAAGGAATGACAGGTCGAAGATGAGGAACACCTGGCGTTTTAAGATACTATCTCAGTGCCATATTATATGCAGGATCTGTTCGAGCTTCAGTATGAGAGGACTTTTATGGCTGATATGGCAGTCGCATTGATCGACGAGAAGTACAGGAGCATGAAGAAAGATTTCCTCAGTTTCAGGCACAATTTTTGGGAGAAGTGCCCAGTTGACCAGGTCAACATTGATTACACAGCTATCGATGGGTACCTTGCCTACGAGTTGTACCGTATTATCAGTGTCTTTGGCTATGGGCAGCGTCACCTTGCCCCAGTCTCCTACTATTTGGGATTCGGAGGACGAGCAGTCCGTGTAGATGGGAGTTTCTCTCTCGTGACATATATATATATATATATATGTATATATATATCCCTAGAAGACTTATGTATGTGTCCTTGTTTAATTATATATATCTATTTTAAATGTCCTTGTTTAATTATATATATATGCTTGATCGATCTGAGCAAGCTTAATGAAGCAATTTATGTATATGTGATGAAATTTCAGAAATTTAATTTGACACCCGAGCTATGTTGAAATGTGGAGTAAGACAAAATATATCTATATATGAAGATAATATAATATGTTGAAATGACTAACAATTTGGAGAAAATTTTGTACATATCGATCTATATATATAATTAATGATGGAAAAAATAATATATAAGGTGTCGATCATATATATTTGAAGTTCTCTAATTTTTCTAATATACTTATACAATATCATTTTCCAATTTTTGATTTCACGGATATTCATTAATATAAATAAAGCAACAAAATTAATTATTATTTAAATTAATTAATTATTATTTGAATTCAAGACTATTATTACTTATTTATTTATGTTTAACTAAATAATTTTTGGATTCACAAAATATAAATGTGAGACATCATATCTCAAAGGTTAACATGATTGACGCCATACTATTGTCAGTAAAACATGATTTGTTTTTGGAAGCTCACAGTGAATAAACCCAGAAATTAAGCGTGTTGAGAGTGGAGTAGTCTAAGGATGGGTGTCCTCCTGGGAAGTGTCAGTTCAGAGTGATTAGAGTTAAAAAATAATTGAGATTAAGGGATAATGAATAGATATAGAAATAATAGAGACTAAATGAAAAGGAAAAACGGAAATGATATGGATATAATAGGGGTCCATGAGGATTTTCCATGCTTTAATTGGAAGGAAATATTGAGCCTCACTGCTGTTCATGATAAGGCGAATTCTTTCCTAGTAATGCATGTTATTTGTGTTTATAAGAATGTTATACTACCTAAGCATATGTATTTATGTATGATAGGTTTATTTATAACACAAACATGGATGGAGGAGAGCATCTAGAAGAGCTGGAAAACAAGCATACAATGGTGGAAAACAAGCATGCACACATGGAGGAAGTCATGGAGATTGTTTCCCACAAGAGCACAAGGAGTTAATGGAGCCATCCATGCATTGGTGGATGATATGGGAGCAGCAAGGACATGTCCTAGGATATCCCAAACGTTTTTATTAGGGGACCTGCGAGTCCATATGGCTGGGCCCATGTTGGGCTCGGTTTGTAAAGGTTTGGGTGCACCAAACCGTGTAGGAATAGGTTAGGGGGCGCACCTCCCTCTTGGCCGCAACCCCTCCGTCATATATACCTCTTAGCCACGAATTAAGAGGTTAGAACCAGTTTAAGATAAACCCTAGATTCCAGAAATGAACTATGTTCATCTGAATTTATCCCCACCAGTTTGGTGGAGTTACCCCTTGCAAATTCTGCGTGCTATCTGTTGTTCCATTGGGAATTAGTAGATACAGGACCACTCGTAGTCATTGATTACGTTGTGCAAGTGTGTGGAGTTGAGAATATCGAAAGGGATTGAGAGCTGTTGCATTGGCATCAGGGATCAGCCGGAGAGGTTTCAGCAAGACACAAGTTATCATATCAAGTTATCATGTGAGTTCATCGAGAAGATCGGGCAACCCCTTATCATATGGTATCAGATTTACGGGTTGACTCGGTGAGCAATTTATCCCCTTAGATTCGTTTTTTTTCTTACCTATCCACGAAAAGCCCCACAAAAACAGGAGTAGTTCATTGCCATCGCCTTAGATCATCACCACTTTCGAGTTTTAGTTGCTGTTTGTGTTTGATTTCGTGTTTCTTTTCTCCTTTTGTGTCTTTTAGATTTCGGGTTAGGTTTAGGGGTCTAAGTGTTCTTCAAGTTATCCCAACCGTGTCCACGAAATTTCACCCAAAAACTCCCTTTCGATCCAAAGTTCTACTCAATTTGAGTTGCTTTCGGTTTCCTGCCGCGGCACAGAATCGCGCAGAATCTCTGCCGCGCGCCAAAAATCCTGCCGCGACCCGCAGCTGTTGTCCGCGCCTAACCACAGACGTTGTCTGCCCTTTTGCGCGCACCCAATTTTGGCCTGTTCGCTGCCCCTGCGCGCTGCCGCTGCAGAGAGTTGAGCGTTTTCTCTGCCGTGGTAGAAATTTCCTGCCGTGAGTTGTGTTCTTCACTCTAATTTCTTTTCAGTTTAGTTTTCTTTTATCATTTCTTTAGGGTTTCTTTTCCTATCTTTGAGAACCATAGACACGGCCTATCTATACATAAAATTAGGAGCATACCCATATAAGAATAGCTCGATTTTGTGCTCACAGGCTGCTCAGATCATTGTTTCAGAGTGCTGTTTTCTGCAAAAAAATTACTGTAGCTACATTACCGTGAAAGTATCAAAATATATTGGCCCAAAAGAGTGAAAAAATCAAAGTGAAAAACAGAAAAATAAAAGAGAAAAAGAGGCCTGAAAATTGGTGATAGCTACTGCAGTTTTGGAGCTATTTACATGCTGTTTTGCACTAGTTCTTTGAGCAATCTTGTGCCTGTTTATAAGAGCTGTAGCTAGCGTCTTTCGAGTGCATTGCAACAATTCCATACATATAGTTGCTTGCCACTTTATTCTCCACATGTGTGTTTCGAGTGTTTTTCATATCATCACAAGCAGCAAATAGGACTTGTTATTGGTGTTGTTAGGTATCCATACCAAGCCCCACCATATCCCTTGTTTGTCTTGTGATAGCTAAACTCCCGGGTATTCTCATCGTCACATCAGTACACGTGTTAATACTACTTGTGGTGAGTGTTTTCTATTCTCTTTGGAGCGGTAAGATACATGTTTTCTTTGCTGTTTTGAGAGAGTTGTGAGAGAACACCATAACCCATTGTTATTTTGTTACTAACAAAGTTAATCAATGGAGCTTTGTAGTTTTTCTATGTGCAGTGATGCTTTCTGGGAGGAGGATTCTAGTGGAATGCCTGCAGCAAATTTGTTCCACTTGATTGCAGACATCAAAGGTTACCCTGTAGCTATTACTCTTGATAAGGATACTCACTCTAACTTTGTTATTCTTGATGTGGTTGAGCAATTCCAATTGGAAACTTTTCAAGCAAATCCATACATGTTAATTATTAATGATGATAAATTTCGAATTACTAAACGTACTTTTGTTCCATTAACCATTCATGGTCATACAGAGCAAATTTATTGTAATGTGATTCCTCGAGCATTTACTAGTTGTCATCTTTTGTTGGGTAAGTCATGTATTGTCAAATTTCGGTTTGATTTTGCTAGATATTATCCTAACATAAAATTACTTTGGAATCATAAGTATCATCAAAGAAAACATGCTTCACTTGAAAATTGTATCGAGGTTAGAAAGCAACCATTATGTTATCATCAAGTCATGGGATCCGAAGTTGAAAATACATGTGAGGTTGTTTCTACTAACATAATCATGTCTACTTCTAGTGTTGTTTCATGTAATGTGCAGGTTGCTTTTGAAGAAAGGGAGCCTCTAGTACAACCTGCACCACCACAACATCCATTGGAGGAGCATGCCATTGTGCCTAGTACTATGTTTTGTGATATGCAGGTTACTCTTGAAGAAAGGGAGCCATCACTAGTACAACCTGCATCACCACTTGAGAGAGAGGAATCAGTGCCTACTGTATATGAGGAGGATGTTATTGCTATTGGTGCTGATTTGGAGCTGCCACTTACAAGTACAACTTTTTGTGAGTCTACTAATGTGTTAGTTAATTCTTCTGAGTTGATAACCACATATAGTTCACCACCATGTGATAGTTTGTTTTCAAATTTTGAGCATGTGGTTTTGATTTCACATAGAGAAGTGCTTGTTAAAATACCACCTATGAATATTGTGTATTCCATCATGTTACATGAACCAATTAATGTGCAACGTGCTATGAATAGGATTGCTGAAATTTCATATATAAATTCTAGCACTTATGCTACTTGTTTCACTTTTAATTTGGTTGGTGACTATAACATGAATGAAATTTTTATGGTGGATCACATATGTATTACTTGTGATACAATTGCTGAATTAAATATTGTGTTCCCTTGGTTGAATTGTTTACAATTTGCTACAACTAAGCATGATTCTACACATATGTTTGATTTTCAGCAACATTTGATAAGTACATATGCTAATGATTTATACTTCACTTATATTTGCAAAATGAGTTGCAATTACCATGATGTTTATACTATGCATGATAAGACAATTGAATACATTGCTATAACCAATTTTGATTATAGATCTTCTGTGAGAACACTTGGTTTGATCATAAACAATAAGAATTTCTACATAGATGTTTCTCCTTATGATCATAATTTCCTGAGCTTCACTTATATTTGCAATTGTGATTGCTATGAGATGAGATGCTATTTGTTTTCTTGTGACAATTTTCTGACACATACATGCAAATTTCGTTGCATCATGTCATATGAAAATGTATATCATGTCCACAAAACTAATGCACCCCATGATAGATATATGTATTGTGCATACACGTTGTTCTTTTTGTTTCTTCCTTGTTCAGTTTACCACAAGCCGAGAACGTCTTGTATTGAAGAAAGGGAGGATGATCTGGATATAAGAGGGGTCCATGAGGATTTTCCATGCTTTAATTGGAAGGAAATATTGAGCCTCACTGCTGTTCATGATAAGGTGAATTCTTTCCTAGTAATGCATGTTATTTGTGTTTATAAGAATGTTATACTACCTAAGCATATGTATTTATGTATGATAGGTTTATTTATTACACAAACATGGCTGGAGGAGAGCATCAAGAAGAGCTGGAAAACAAGCATACAATGGTGGAAAACAAGCATGCACACATGGAGGAAGTCATGGAGATTGTTTCCCACGAGAGCACAAGGAGTTAAAGGAGCCATCCATGCATTGGTGGATGATATGGGAGCAGCAAGGACATGTCCTAGGATGTCCCAAACGTTTTTATTAGGGGACCTGCGATTCCATATGGTTGGGCCCATGTTGGGCTCGGTTTGTAAAGGTTTGGGTGCACCAAACCGTGTAGGAATAGGTTAGGGGGCGCACCTCTCTCTTGGCCGCACCCCCTCCATCATATATACCTATTAGCCACGAATTTAGAGGTTAGAACTAGTTTAAGATAAACCCTAGATTCCAGAATTGAACTATGTTCATCTGAATTTATCCCCACCAGTTTGGTGGAGTTACCCCTTGCAAATTCTGCGTGCTATCTGTTGTTCTGTTGGGAATTAGTAGATACAGGACCACTCGTATTCATTGATTACGTTGTGCAAGTGTGTGGAGTTGAGAATATCCAAAGGGATTGAGAGATGTTGCATTGGCATCAGGGATCAGCGGTAGAGGTTTCAGCAAGACACAAGTTCTAATATCAAGTTATCGTGTGAGTTCATCGAGAAGATCGGGCAACCCCTTATCAGGAAATAGAAAAAGAGAAAAAATTAAAAAAAGTCGAGTCCCGGGTTGTATTACCACCCGCGACTAAAAGTCCTGCCCCGAGAACTCCCCATGGGATGCCCTCTAGTTGCGGCTCGTGGGCCGGCGGGACAAAAGCGGGGTGGGCGGGGTTGGGGGGGGGGGCTCTAGTCCCGGATTGCCATCCGAGACTATAACCCCTTACGGCATGGGACTAAAGGCCCGTTTTCTACTAGTGTTTGCGTTGCAAAAGAGAAGAGAGTGACCGGTTTCTATGGTGCTAATCTTGTTGCCTCTTATAGTTTGCTATTTGAGCTAGTGTCCTCATGTTGGTGTGGCATTGAGCTTAGTCTTCGATTGGAACATTTCGTCTCCGCTCATCCTTTGGACGCACTAACCCCATTAATCACCTGGTGTATGTGTGTGTGTTCCATTTTTGTTTCCTCCACTAGGTTTAGTTTGTTTGCTAACATTTTAGTTCGGTTCTTCTCTATGTTTTACAACAAACTTCTCTTCGGGTTTGTTGATTTTCTTTGCCACTTTTCTGACCCATTTGAAATCCACATAAACCGTGTGTGTTGTTGTTTGTGGTTTTCTTTCGATCTTTTCGAACTTTCCTTTGACATACCGCCCTACACCTAGGCTCGTCCACTATCCTCAATACAACCAAATAAGGTAATGTTGGGTAAGTGAGACATCTATTCTTCATATCACACTTGTGTGCTTTTGATATGGCTAGGGAAGAAGTGTTCACAAGTACGAGTTCGGAGGATCAAGGAAACAACTTCTTCAACAACAACACCCACAACTTCGTTAACCGCAACAAACATTTTCATATTTGCCCACTTGTTCGTGACGGATTGGAGCGATTGGAACATAGACTACGAGCTCAACACGCTCGATTGAATGATCACATGGCGCGTATCAACATCAACTTGACCAACCTTGACAACCGTCATGGATCATCATCGTCCTCAAAGTCAAGAAATTCAAGCAACAAACCCAAGCTCATCACCAATCTCGTCACCATGATCATCGCCCCCACATTGTCGTGGATGTGTAAAGACAGATGCCATGGGATGGTTTGAGTTTGGGGCCGATGGACGCTGTAGGTATCCGGGGAGGGATCACACGCCTAGATGGCGCGCTCACTACACTTCAAACACAACAATCTACCCAGGTTCGGGGCCCTCGTGTGGAGGTAACGACCCTACTCCTGCCTTTCTCTCTGTATATGTGTATGCCGAGTACAAGAACTCCTCAAGCTCAAGGAGCTAGAGGATGAGGAACCTCTCTCGCTATCTCTCTTTCTCTCCTAGTAGCACTTCTCTCTTCACGTAACCAAAAATGATCGACCCTCACGCAGGAGGGGGAGGCCACCTTATATACCGATGGCCACCAACTAATCGTACAGAGTAGGTGACTACACAATGTGCACAACCGCACGCCTCCGCTTCTTCGCTGACAATCGCCGAAAGTCATCGCGGTCGGGTCGATGACATGTCCTGTCCCCCTTGTTAGAGACTGGACGTGGCCTCGCCCATACCGCACAATGTTCCCGAGTATGGATACTCATCATCACGCCTAGTAAGTTGAACCACACGCCTGTACTCTCCCAGATTATACGGGATCTCCTCAACGGCTCCATTGACTTTCCCTCCGTGTAGAGCAGCACCATGTCTATCCGGACCTACCAAGAGCTACTCGGTCAGTCCGGAGAATACTCATATCTTCACCTTAGCTTATTGTCCTTCCTACCGAGTAGCTCGAACTAGGTAGCAATCCAGCTCGGTACCTTTTTATCCGGCAAGTACCAACTCAGCACGGCCGAACTCAGTAATCAGTGCCTCGAACATCATTTCTCACCAACCTTACCCCTACTCGGGGGTAGCCCCCCGACATTAGTCCCCGAAGCTGGTATGGACCGGTGAACTCGGACACTAGGCCATGCCAGCTTAAACCAATCTTCCCCGAAATACTCAACCGAGTTGCACCTCATCTCGGTCGATTTCCATCCGAACTCGAAATGCATCAACCATTTCCTGATGAACTTTCTTCCTTCAACCGAGTAGGCCACGCTGCTTTGGATTTTGCCAAGATCCCAGCACTTAGCCAATTTTCCTGGACTTTGCCGCTCAAACCAGTGCCCCCCGTTACCTTTGCGTGTAAGATTCACCACGTGGCACAGCGCTCTCGCCCGCGTCGCCTCGGTTCTTGCGTGGTCGCAATGCACGCGCGCCGCCCACGTCAGTTACTGCTCCTCTGGCCCACTCGCCGTCGTGTCCCTTCGCGGATAGGTGCTCAAGTGCCCACGTCACGCGACGTGGGATTAAGTGCACCGTTATGCGCGAGAAACTCGCTATGTGCGTTTCTTCTGCGCGCAGTAACTCCCACACGCCCACGATTGCCTCCGCATTGGATCCGGTCAAGTACTGCATTGTGGCGGGTACAAATACCCCCGCGCCACCCGTTTCCTCGTCTCCTTCGCCATTTTCCCCCTCGCTCTTCTCCTTCCTCGCACACATACGTACCGAGCGCTCTTCTCCGCCGTGCAACCTCGAGCTCCTCCACGCGTAGAGAGAAGCAAGTGACCACCGTACGCGACCGCTTTCCGAGACGCGGCTGCGCACCAAGATCTTCACCACTCTACACGGTTCTCTTTGAGTACGCACCATCGCCTTATGGTCTCCATCTTCTGCGCCTCTTCTTCACCTTCTTTGCCGCGGACGACGCGCCACAACGTTCGTTTACCGCGCCGCCGCGGCCCTTCCGACCTCTGCGGCCCGAGCCATCTCCCGCGCCCACGCGCTACCCGGAGGCGCCCGAATCCGGATCTGTGGCCATGGAACTCGAGCCAATCTCTGAGATCGAGCTGGAGGGGCCCGCGTCCACCCCCGGCAATTGGGAGGGCTCCGACGTGAGGGCCTCCGATATGCAATGGCTGGTGAACACCCGCCGAGTTCCGCCGGGTGTGATCTGCAGGCCACCCGGTGACGAGCTGGAGCCGCAACCCGGCGAAGGAGAGTACGTGATCTTCCTGAGTCATTTCAAGCAGGGATTCGGCCTCCCCATCTCTGTCTTCATGCAACGATTTCTGCGCCACTTTGTTCTGCAGTCACATCACCTCCTAGCCAACGCCATCGCCATGATGTCCACTTTCTCCATGTTCTATGAAGCTTATCTCGGTGTCTACCCCATGGTAGACACCTGGGCGAAGTACTTCCATTTTCGCCAGCAACTCCTCCCCAACAAGGCCAATCCGGCTGCTCCGAAGGTCATGACCCAGTGTGGTGCGGCCATGATCGTATACCGGAATACCACTGATTACCCCCGTGTTCAGGGGCTCGACACCTGCCGCAAATGGTAGAGAGGGTTCCTCTACGTGAAGAATCCCAATCCAGCGGAGGATGCCGAGCCGGTCGACCTCATCAAGCTTCCCCCCTTCCAGAATGTTCCTCCAACTGCCATGAGGAACTGGGGGTACAATTCAAGAAAAACCGTGGCCGATGCGAACCACGCAGACAACCGACTGAAGCAGCTGATTGTGTTGGGGCTCCGGTCTGACGACCTGATTGCTCCCTGGGTGAGCTGCCGGGTTCTTCCTCTGCAGCTCAGGGCGCACAAGATGTGCTTCATGGGAGGACCCCGTGATTGTACGCGCACAACCACCTTCGAGCTCAGCAAGGAGAAGGTGGCCATCTGGTCTCGATCCATCACCAAGGCCACCCTCTCAGATACCTAGGATTGGGGTTTTGCACCTTACATCCGAGATAAGCCGGCGCCCCGAGTAAGTATCCGCCGAGTTCGATTACTTGATTATGCTTTGTGTTTCGCATGCTGCACCGAGTAGAGTTTCATTTTGATCTTCTTCTAGTAGATTTAGCTGTTTATGCTTTATGTTTCGCATGCTATGCCGAGTTGTAACATCCCAAGTATGAAAATATCCCTTAGAATGTTTGATTTGCTGTTTTAATTCAAGTATTGCATCATGTCATCATGTTTAATTATTTGTTTGCATTTGTTACTATTTGTTTTGCATCTGTTTTACCTTGTTTTCATAATGAAACTCAAACAAAATTCAAATGGTTATTTCATACTTACTCTGTTACAACTTTTGGAATAAAAATCACAAATGAAAACAACCAAATTGTTCCATTTTATTTCCATGTGATCACTCATTAACTTGTTGGTTTTGATCAAACAATTATTTTTCAATCAATTAATTCTAAATCATTTTCAAATTCAAACCAAGGCTTCAAATCAGTACCCTTTTGAATCCATGAAATTCACCAAACAAATGTAATCTTTAATCACTTTAACCTTAGGGGTAACCCTATTAAAAATGCCTTGTTTTCATAATGTTTATTTAATATTGAAAATTCATCCAATTTGGATTCAAATACAAACATCATTTTAAATGTCAACTTTTTGCAAATCAATATTGGCATTTGTTTGCTAATGTTTTAAATGGCTTAACCTAATTTTTCTGGAATTTTTACTAAGCAAAAACCTACCCTTTTCTTCCAAATCTGTTTTCAACAAAAAAAAAAGTGAAACAGAAAAATAAAAAGGAAAACTACAGCGCGCGCGCGTCAGCTAACAAACCCAGCCCACCTAAGCCTACAGAGCGCGCAGCCCAGCCCGCCTACCGCGCGCGTACCGCTTCAAAAAGCGTGCACACGTTCTGTTTGAAGTACGGCGGCCATCCGAGGCCGCCACGTCGGCGTACGGCGGCGCCCGACGGCCAGGAGGCGCTCCGACCCCCTATAAGTACGCCTAGACACCGCGCCACCTACCCCTAAGCCTAGGGTTCCTATTTCCCCCTCGGATCCGCCGCCACTCCTCTCCCCCTCGCCGGAATTCCTCGCTGCCTTTCTCACCGGCGACAACATCTCTGAAACCCCGTCAATGGCCACCACCGTAGCCACACACACACTCACCTGAGTGCTGGAAACGCACCACCACTCTCCCAGCTACCGATTGAACACCCGAGAGAGCCCGGAGAGCAGCCAGAGCCGCGCCGCCATCTTCGTCACCGCCGCTGTCGCCGTCAGCCGTCTCCGTCGAGCCCCTGCAACCACGACGACGCGGTGAGCGCCACCGTTCCCTCCCAACTCACCTCCTCTCTGTTGCGCGTTCAGTTCTGCATCCACGCGCGTCCAGCAGCAGCGCACGCGCATCCCCGGTGATCACCGCCGACGATTTTCTGTCAGTGTCGCGGAAGCGTTCGTTCTTCAGAAAGTTCAGTTAGCGCTTTGTACACCTTATCCTCCCCGCGCATCTGTATCTGTCAACGAACGCGCAACAGCCCGAATGGTTCAGAGCACGCGCACGCTAGCGAGCGGTCGTGGGTTCGAGTCCCCGCCGCGCAATTCTTTTGGAGATTTTCTCCCTGCGCCAGTGGCCCACCAGTCAGTGGCACTGGTGGCCACGCAGGCACTCGCTCAGCGCCACGTTGGCCGTGGCCCACCCTGCAGTGGCTGCGGCTAGGGTGCTGGCCCGTAACAAAAGTTTAAGACTTTTCTGTTTTTAATTCCTATTTCTTTTAAATGGCAGAATAAAACACTAAAACCAAATCTTTAATCACTTTTAATCCATAAGTCCAATAAATAAAAGTTATATATGTTTATTGCTCCAAATTTAATTGTCTATCCAATTATTCCAAATGTGTACTGTTTTGAATTTTTCAAATACATTTAAAATTCAAATTTGAATAATTCAAATGTAATTTGCAACAATTCATAAATAATTCATACTAATTCCAAATAAGGCAAATAAAATATGTTTTTCATCCCATTTTTAATATCCTATTCAAATATAAAATTTGTTTCATTGTTTGAATAATTTAAATTGCCTAAATAATTTAATACTTGTTTAATTCATTTAAATTTGATAAAAATCATAACTTACTCAAAATAAAATATTTTTGAACATGAAAAATATGTTTTCAAACCATCAAAGTGTGAAATTTTCAAATGTGAATTTGAATTTATGATTTGAACAAATAAAATTCAAATAAAATTCACACTTGTTTTAAATTCAATTAAAACTTGTTCAATATTGTTTAATTCATAATAAATTCATCCTAATTCAAATTTCAATATTTGAAACATGTAATCCAACTAAAATTTGATGTTCTTTTCAAATATAAATTTTGTTAATTGTTTTGCACACTTTAAATTGATGAAAACAATAATTGCTTGTGTGACATGTTTAAGTAACCAAACTTTCCAAACTTAATAAATAATTTCCAAAACTTGTTAAATCCTATTATTGTTATTTATTGTTATTTTGTTGTTACCATCATGCATGCATCATGCTAACAACCTTCACATAATAATTAATTGTAAATCATTTGTTTCCAACTATTTCAATGGACCTTTTCCATATGCAATCCAATTGCATATGGGTCCATATAAATTGTGTTATCATGTTAGCTAGTTCATTTTGATGCAACCATTAACTTGTCATGCATCATCTTGATTGTGCACAATGCCATGATAATGATTGTTTACATTCCTGTTTTGTTTGTTTGCTTCTTCTCGAATAGACGACGACGTTGAGACAGACGATCTTTACAGCACCCCTTCTGAGGATCTAGCTCAGTACCAGGCTGCTGAGTTCGCAGGCAAGTTATCACTCACATGAACCATTGTGTTCCTTTCAACCCTGGTTACCGATACTTCCGTTGTCTATTTCTGCTAGCCTAGTGGTAGTTGTTTCTGTTACGAACCTATCACATGAATCCTTTAACCCTGATATTGCCTCACCACCCCTCCTACAACCCTATTGTTTGAGCCAGTGTCTTACTAGTATGCTTAGGTTGTTTTGCTCGAGTCTGTTACCCGTTACTTTCAGTTACTACATCTTTATTATGTTCTGGGGGCCCGATGTTTAATCAATCAATCAATCATGCTAATGTTAATGTTAATGATAATTTGATGATAAGGCACCGGCAGGAGGCCCTGTGTGGTTTTGAGGCCTGCTAGTGTCGACCCTAATAGGAAAAGGGTCTTGTCTACTGATCCATGATGAGCGCACTACCCGCATGTGGGAAGCGAGTATGGGCGCCCCCCTCAATTTGATTCGATTCGCATCTCGTCCAAATCATCTCATTTAGTTCGTGTTTTCCTTTTGCCGCATGCATGTTTTTTGCGAGCCCAGCGCAGGGTGGAACTTTTGTAGTCGGCATATAGGGGGACACGTTCTTAGAGTGCTATGAGGGTCCATTTTCTTCTGGGCTCGATTAGCCGTGCGCCCAAGGTGTTTTGGGCTTGATGCGAAGAAGAGTTGAGTTGTGTTGAGTGCCCCGCTTGGTGGGAGGCATCCCATCTGGCGGGTTATTCATACGTGTACGGCCAAATTGGTGCAACCCTGCAGGGATAATCTTCTCGAGAAGCCGTGTTTTCCGCGGTTATGGTTAACTTGGTGAAAGTACTGGCTAACAAGTACTCAGGACAACTTAAACCTAATTATTCATAATCTCACACCCCATGATTAACAATTTGACTAGTAATAGGATTATTGTCACAATAACTTGTTTCATCTTAATCCAACTGTGTGAGTTATCCTCGGATTGCTTCTTTGGATAAGGGGCGAGATCCAGGATGGGTTTGTTTGATGTTATCCTTCAGTTGGTTACAACACTCGATCTTATCCCCTTTCTGATAGTTGGAAGTGATAGAATCTCTGTAGTTGTTTAGCGCATCCAGTTGCAGCATCTTTTATATCCCCTTCCTTCCGTTGAACCCAAGTCATCTGTGCTTGTGTTGACGGGCTATACTTTGGTGAACTGTGAGTCTTGCTTGCCAGTACGTCTATGTACTGACCCCTTTGGGGCTGTGGTTTCCGCAGACTACGATTACGAGGATGCAGGTGACGGCTACTACGTGGAGTTTGACGAGGCTGCTGACGAGTAGTTAGCGGACCCCGGGCACACTAGTAGGGAAAAGGCTACCGCAGGCGAACCAATTTAGCCTACCGCAGGCGAATGACTGTTCGCCTGGGACCACCTCGCCAGCGGTAATGACTTACCGCAGGCGAACAACCAAATGCGCCTGGGGTATCTTGACATACCCCAGGCGAACAAGACTTATGCGCCTGGGGTAATCCTCTTACCTGAGGCGAACAAGCGCTGTGCGCCTGGGGTACATGTTCGCCTGGGGTATGCTTCCCTGTTCGCCTGGGGTATGGTTTTGCTGTGTCAAAAAATAAAAGAAACGAAAATAACAGAATTACAGCAAATTGACAGTAATAAATATGAAAATGACAGCAAAATAACAGAAATATTTCGATCATCACCAAATAGTCTCGAAACGAATAGTTTAGTTACAAGCATAGTTCAAACACTAGGAGTACATAGTCCAAACAAATCGATAGTTTAGTTATCTAGACAAGCAAAACAACAAGTAGCATCAACACTAGGAGTACAAGGAGTATAAGCACGGCGATGGCGAATGTGGTCATCCGGGCCCTCGTCTTCTCCGTCTTCTCTCTCGCTAGGTAAGTGGCGTATCGAGCTTCCGCCTCCTCCATGGTCTTGTACCCCTTGTAGCTGTTGCCGCTGAAACCGTGCACCTGTCTTCGGCATTGGTCCCAGTCGTCGTAGACTCCGGGAACCCTACCGACATACACAACATACCATGTCATCTGTGCATAGGACAAAAATACGAGTTTAGCATCGAAAGTGATAATAGACCGCAAATAACTATCAAAAAATAGAAGCATCAAGGTTTACGAATAAAACACGACAAATAAAGGTCTAAAAGTTATATGATGCAAGTGTATACTAACATTTTGTCAATCCTATATTCTCGGCGGGAACGGACGAACGCCTTGTAGCGTGTTGAATGTCCGGGTGTCACGTTGCTCTCGTAGGTGTGCTTCTATGTCACGGTTGCTCGGTGGTGCGTGGCCGTGGAAGAACAAGCCACCCCGAGTGATGACATCCGACGAGAGTATCGTGCAGATCCTCCGCTGGATGCGACGGAACTCAGCCCGCACATATTCATCGGTGGTGTTGGCCATTTTTGTGGTCAGGTCTCGGAGATCACTTGGTAGATGGGCCTGTTGGGCATCCTTTAAGTACTCCCTCATCTGAAAGATGACATACCAGGCTTCCAACTCAGATTCTTGCTCCGATTGCTTGAGGCAGGGGAAGTTTGTTACGTGGGTGCACACGTAGGCGCCTCGGACTATTTTCTCCTTTTTTAGGGGCTTGCCTAAATCGGCGGCGAAGCCGTTGAGGGCACTATTAAGAACAGCTCTTATGTCGGTGTAGTCCTTCTGCACCGCCCTACCCGCATCAAGATAAGTGCATTGTGACCAATGCGGTTCCATGACGATGAGTACGCATCCTCCGTTTCTGCGCAGAACATTTCGAACAAGAGCCATCAATATCATCAATCGGAATACTAAGGAGATTCTAGAAAGAATGTAACGACGTGAAGCGGAGAGGACTACTTACTTGGGAAAGTATGGCATGAGAATGGCGTTCTTATCCTTGTTATCTATCAAAAACCCCGTTATGTAAGTCGTGATAAGAACTCGGTCCGCATGTGACCGCAAGTAGTCCTCATTCATGTAGTACGGGTCCATAATCGCCATGTGCGGGGTATTCTCCATGACCATATCATGCGCCATGCTGAGCGATACCAGGCGGACAATGCTTCGGTCGAGCTTACCCAAGTGGAAGACCCTGAATATGTCTTCGTATCTGATGAAGAACACCTCTGCGGGATTTGAATCCACAAAGCCCAAGGATCGGGGCACCTTGACCACGTATAGCGGGTAGGAGGGATGTTTCTCACGTAGAAGTTCATTCTCTTTGAACAAAATCCCGTCGTGGATGGTCCTCATGTCACCACCCATGACAGCGACAACCTCTGCCGGCAGCATCGGCTCACCCATCTCATGCACCTTCCTCCACGGGACGGCGGGAGGCAAACGGTCCAGGACTCGGGAGACCGCTGGCTGGCTACTAGAGGAGGCACCACCTTTCTTCTTGTTGCCCGGCCTCTTCCGATTCTTCTTCGGCCTCAAGCAGATGGGAGTGCCGCTTTGTTTTACCGCCTCCGCGGCCGTAGCACGGAGTGTATTCGGGGTAACCAGCGTAGGCTGTGGAGCCGTAAAGGCCGTCTGCTCCTCGGGAGTTTCTTGGGAATAGGTTAGCTTCTTCTGTATATCCGGTTTTCTGGTGGGTAACTCAGAAGAACCGCCCTCTCCGCCATCTACCTTCTTCTGGATATCAAGAGTTCTGGCGGGTAACTTCGGAGGAACCGGCTTCTCGCCATCCAACTGATTTATGAAATCGTCAATGGGAGCAAGTTCAATATCCATGTACTCGTCATGGGTCTCATGCTCGTGATGTTGCTCGTCATTGGACGTCTCGTGCTCGGGAGGAGGAGGATCCACCGGAGGTGGAGAGAGGACATTGCCATGTTGGACCTTGTCTTGTTGGCTTGCCGCGGGCGCAACCGGTGTAGTGGTGACGGTCATGGCTTGGCTTGGCGCCGACCCTGACGTCGTGTTCAGCCGAATAAGGGCTTTCGGCCATAGCAAGATTTGATTGTCCAGTTGGCCGAGATTCAGCTCGCTGTCGGCATCGGCGGGTTGATTAGGAGGATACAAGTTCTCGAATCCCGGTAGCACCAGATCGACGCGAACCCGAAGCTCGTTGTCCGGTATATCTCTGCAATGGTACTTGCGGGATAGTGGCTGCAAGATGCTCCCCTTTGCAACATCCTTCAACTCGCTGCCCACTTTTAGCAGGAAGGTGCATCCCGTCGCGTCAGCCTGCGATAACATGCATGGATAGGTCAGAGAGTAGGGTTATATTGAACTGGCTACAGCTTTTGAGACGGTCAATAATTTACCGTGAGGGCATTGAGCTCGGCTAACGTCGACGGACCACAGGTGATGGTGGGCTCGTCGAGCAACGGGGTGGTGGCCGCGCCGGACACGGCCGACGGTCCATCGGGGGCAGGCGCGTCGGGCACGGCCGACGGTCCATCGGGGGCAGGCGCGTCGGGCACGGCCGACGGTCCATCGGGGGCAGGCGCGTCGGGCACGGCGGGGGCGACAGGCACGGCCGACGTCGACGGAGCACCGGCGGCGGCCGCGGCGGGCACGACCAACATCGACGGTATGTTGAACGTCGGTAACGGCCCCTGTGAGCCGCCGGCGATGTAGCCACATATTTTTTCAAATACGGCTGGGATGAGCGCATTCATCTTTTCCCCCACCGTTCTCTCAATCTTCTTCTCCATGTTTGTTTCCAAGTCATGGACCTTCTTCTTCAGCTCCTCCGTCTCCTCGCTCTTCTTCGCCGCCCGCGACTCCTTAGTGCTGGGCTCAGCCAAGCCATGGTGAGCGTGCTTCTTATTAAGTCCGCCGCCGGTGATACGGCCTAAGTGCGGCCTTTTCAGAGGGTCCTGGCTCTTTGCCTTGTTGTACCCCCTGATGAAAGGCTTATCCCACGCGACTTTGGCCGTCGACGTCTGCGACGAGGAAGATTCAAGTTGTTGTTCTTCTAGCTGCAGAAGCAACATATAAACGGTTTAGAATTGGTTTCGTACTAGAATGAAATCATGGACTTGATGATGATGAGTTGCATGAAATGGTAAATTTCTTACCACTAGCTTCTCAACATTCTTCACGCTATCGTCCGTGACCAAAATAACACCCTCCACCATCTTCGGGTCCGAGACAAGTTCCCCGGTCGGAGTTACTTTTCTGTACCTCGACCTCATGAATTTCTGGAATTGCGGGTCATGGGCATACTTGGCGTAAGGGTTCTCAATCCCTTTTTCAATGTAGGCCTGGTCCTCTTTCGCCCAAACTGGCTCCTTCCCGTCGTAGCCACGACAGCCGAGATTGTGGTGACCGATGTTCTTCGACGCTAGATCCTTCCCCCATCCCGTTTGCTTCTTAGTGACATCAAGCGACTCGTTATCTAGGAAAGTCTTGAAGTCATCGGGCGTAATCCGCGGGAAGTGGCGATGGATCTCTTCGAATGGTGTCGATTCCTTAATCATCGCCCTCACCATAGTCTTGTAATTGCTCAGGGCTTTGGTGAATCTAGTGAGGGCGAGTTTGTTCACGAGGTTGCCCTTCAGATTCTCGTTGTTGTAGGGGGGAGGGAACTCGTACCGCGCGTGCAGCCTCGAGATGAGTTGGGCGCGCAGAGTTAGTTTCTTCTTGAGAGTCGGCTCGTTGACATTGACGACGTCTCGAAGTATCGCGCCAAGTTGGAGGAAGTACCCCTTCACAAGGTCCAATGGCATTAGAGGCGTGCCACTGGAAGGGTCCACCTCCGTGAATTTCTCTCGAACGGTGCCGACCTTGTTCGGAGCTCGCTTTCGACGCTTGTTTCCCGTCGTGCTGCTCCCTGAGGGACCCCCCGCGCCACTATCAGTGGTTTCCTCCTCGCCACCGGTGAGCCCGTCATCATTGAGGGGCTCGACATCATGGTCAGTTTCTGTCCGATCTTCCTCTTGCGACTCTCGGGCCATAAGGATGTAGTGGTCCAATAAAGCCGGATCCGTAGTAGAAGAAGACATGCCCTAGCTAGCAGTAGACAAAACGTATACTGTTAGTCACCGGAAAAATTCGGCGTGACCTCGGCTATATATAAATGGTCATGCCGGAGTGCCAGAAATTCGCCGGAACGGAAATGAATCAACGTTCCGACAAAACATTGGCACTCAATGTACCTGCGACAGAAATTGAATGCACACATATGCATGGCCACAAAAACAGTTCCTTGCATTGCTGTCATCACATGGCACAAAAACACCCAGGAAATTCATATATCATGCCAAAAAAACCTTCATATATATTGATCAAAGTAAAATACTGCACTTAATTAATAACAAATCACGGAGAATTCTAGCAGTGTCCAAAGCTTCAGTGTTCTATTCACATGTAATTAGTAGGTGATTCAGCTAGTGTAAGAAATATAGCATTTTATACTATGAGCTGAACTACCAGAATCCAGAAATAATGGTACATGATCAGATCCAGTTGTAGCTAAAGCATGTAGCAGCAGTAGTACTATGAGGGCGTTGGAAGAGGGGGAGGGGGGGGGGGCTGACCTGGGTTCGTCGTGGGCGTGGGCGACGGCGGCGTGGGTGACGACGGCCGGCGTGGACGACGACGATGAGAGGGACGGCGCGCGCGCGGCGTGCTCCCGCTCCTCCTGCCCTGCTGCTCCCGCTCCTCCTCCGCTGCTGCTCCTGCTCCTCCTCCTGCTGCTGCTCCTGCTCCTCCTCCTGCTCGACAACGACGACGGCGGCGTGCGATGAGAGAGGCGACGGCGTCGTGCGATGAGAGAGGCGACGGCGGCGTGCGGTTAGGGCTCGATATGTGCGATGAGAGTGATTATGCGGGTTGTGAGTTAGCAGATCGAGTACTTACAGGCGCACAACGAGTGAAATGCGCCTGCGCTATCCCTTACCCCAGGCGAACAAAGGGATGTGCGCCTGCGCTAACGTTCTTAGCGATTCGTTTTGCGCGGGCCCACAGAGGTATACCCCAGGCGCACATACTGCGAGATGCGCCTGCGCTAAGCATTAGCACCGGTTTGTGTCACAAACCGGTTCTAAAGGTATGTCCCCTGGGCCCACCTAGCTACCCGCACAAATGGCCGCAGGCCTTTAGGACCGGTTTGTATAACAAACCGGTCCTAAAGGCCTGCGGCCATTTGTACGGGTAGCTAGGTGGGCCCAGGGGACATACCTTTAGAACCGGTTTGTGACACAAACCGGTTCTAGTGTTCTTGGCTCGATGCCCTGTTATGCCCGGCCCCACAGATCCTTACCGCAGGCGCGTTATCTAGATAATGCGCCTGCGGTAAATTTCGTAGGATTTTGGTTTGCGCGGTCCCACATGGCATTACCCCAGGCGCATGTCCTGTCAAAAGCGCCTGTGATATATATTACCCCAGGCGCGTTTTCTCGATGATGCGCCTGTGCTAAGATTTTCTAAATTACACAGCCCCACGGCCTGGGACTACACATCGAGCTAATATATGTCGCATCGAGCGTAAATAGATTGGTTTAGCGAGATACCGCAAGTGTTTCTCTCTAAAAACACATTTTAATATATGTTTGCTGCTTTGATTGCCAAACGGATTGAGACCGTCGGTGCTCGCACCAAGCCTGATATGATGTTCCTTGGGTCGTTCCCGAATTCCTCATTGAATGCGTCTAATGCTTTCCACTGACATGCATCCGAAGGGTGTGTTAGCACTGGTTTTTCAACACGTTCTGGATCGCTCAGGGCATCTCCAGCCGTTGCGCCCCCCAGGGCCCAAAACGCCGCCGTTTTGGGGCCGCCGCGGCGCTAAACGGCGCTATTCTGGAACCTGTGGGGGGGCGCGTTTCCCAGTCGCGTCCCGAGCCCAAGAACCGGCCCAAACAAACGCAAAATGAAAACATGCGAAATTTTATTGAAATTCGAAAACTGCGTACATGCATATTCGGCGCGAATTTAAGCTAGTACGAAAAATTTAAACTACTCGATGACTGCTCCGCCTACGCATCGTCGTCTTCATCAGCGCGCGACGTCGTCGTGGCGGTGCTGGTTGGAGGGGCCGGCTCCGTCCTGGCTCGCCGCGGCGAGACGGCGTTGCTCCGCCCGCTCCGCTCGGGCCTGCAGGCGCAGCCGGTGCAGCTGCGCCTGCTCGGAGGGCAGGCGGTTGCGCCGCCGCTCACTCTGCAGCGCAACCTGCCGCCGGTCGGCCTCGTAGAGGGCGATGATGCCCTCCTGCTCGACGGAGGCAGCACGCTGGGCCATCTGGTGGCGCACCGCTCGCGCCGCCTCCTCCCGCTGGTGCGCCTCCAAGGAGGCACGAACGGCGGCCGCCTCCGCCGCCGTCGCGGCCTGCTCGAGGACGCCGCGCACCTCGCGGTACGCGTCCTCGTTCTGCGAGGTCTCGAACGAGTGCAGCCCGGCGTGCTGCTCGGGCCACACTGGTTGCCTCCTCACCTCGCGTCTCCAGTGGCGGGCGGCTCGCCGCGCTTCTCGCGCCTCGTCGTACTCGGGTGGCTGCTCCGGCGCCACCACCTGCGGCGCCAGCGCCGCTTGCTGCGCTGGCTGCAGCTCGTCGTCGTCGCTCTCGGGGCCCGCGTCCCAGAGGTTCTCCATTGCGGCGAGGTTCGAGGGTGGAGAAGAAGGGTGGAGAAAGAATGGCGAGACTGTGCGTACGGGGAGGGGGCGGGCACCATTTTATATACTACTCGCGGGCCAGTCGCCGCGCCGCGCGTGTCGCCGCTGCCGCCCCGCCATTAATCCGGTGGACTTTGACTGGGGCGCATGCACTGGCCGGCCGCCTTTGACGGCGCGGGGGTTTCTGTTCCCGGCGTTTAATGGCGGGGGTTTCTGTTCCCGTGTTTAATGGCCATTAATCCGGTGGACTTTGACTGGGGCGCATGCACTGGCCGGCCGCCTTTGACGGCGCGGGGGTTTCTGTTCCCGCGTTTAATGGCGGGGGTTTCTGTTCCCGTGTTTAATGGCGCGTTCTGGGAAGCGCCTGCGCTAAGTGGTGCTACCCCAGGCTATTCTTTGTCCCAGGCGAACTACTTACACGTGCGCCTGCGCTAAAGGGAGCTACCCCAGTCCACTTTTTACCCCAGGCGCTTCGGTACGTACTCGCCTGTGGTATCTGTTATACCGCAGGCGAACTGATACGCGATTCGCCTGCGGTAAAGGAAGCGTGCCAGCGTCGACCGTGGTTGGCCCTGCCACACTTTACCCCAGGCGCTTCCCGTTTCTGTTCGCCTGGGGTAAATGGCCTACCCCAGGCGCACCTGCTTTCTCTTCGCCTGCGCTAATTAACCCAGGCGCACCGTTTTTCTTGTTCGCCTGTGGTAGGATATGCTGCTATAAGCAAATCTCTAGTAGTGGCAGGATCCGAGACATCGTGGATGGGCTCCGTCTTTATTTCATTTTCCGGCTTCTTAAGCCTATTTGGATTTGTCTGTACTCAGACCCCTTTGAATGCTTCCGCTGAGATGTAATGATGCTATGTTGGGACATGTGTCCTCTGGATGATTGTATTTGCTATCTCTGCTCTAGTGAGAGCCATTTGCAACTTATTTCAATCTTTTGTGTCTTAGAGGCAT
Organism: Alopecurus myosuroides; assembly: GCA_028641055.1. Classification (NCBI taxonomy): domain Eukaryota; kingdom Viridiplantae; phylum Streptophyta; class Magnoliopsida; order Poales; family Poaceae; genus Alopecurus; species Alopecurus myosuroides. Next base: position 452,899,101 of record CM054058.1, on the reverse strand, counting down.
GTTGTGTTATCCTTTTGTTCAAAGCCGTTGACGTACCATGTGTGTATGGTATGAAGTACGTCAATGGTAGTGTCCTGATTTCTACGGGATAGTTTACATCGACGGTGAACAGTAGCGATGGGTTGTCACACATAAGTGTTGGCCTACTCGTAAGAGGACGCGGGTGCCGGTAAGCCCCGTAATCCCATCAGAATACTGTTCAGTTCGTACGGTGAGTATCCTCTAGAAGTCCGGGTGCGACAAATGGTATCAGAGCCTGTCTGCCTGTAGGATTCCTTTTTACTGGTCGCAGTTGAGTCTAGAAACTATTTTGTAGCTATATAGGAAAAATGAAACGTGAGAGTAGGAATTCTGCCATTTTTCTTCTTTCCCCACCCACCCACCCTTTTCTGGTAAGGAAGTGCAACGTTGTTTTCTGTTCTCACCTAAACTTTCAAGTTAGGATTTCACGTGTTTTGGGTTCTCCGTAGTACCTCAGGAGTTTTTGGTCTCGTGTTTCCCGATGTTGCTTCAATATCCTGTTCTTTTCAAACATCCTTATCGTCCGTTGAACCTTGTTGTTGCTTTCCACTTCAGTTCTATACCGGCGTCTAATCAAAACCTCCCTAATCATCTGCAGATGGATCTCAGGTTCTTCCCGCAGGTGGTTCGGATGACTCGCTGTGAGAGCACCGTCGGTTATCCGGAGATGCTGAGAGACATGGTCACCTATCTGGGGTTCCATTGGGCACCAGAGTACCAAGTCTACGAGCAGCAGCGAGAGTTTGACCAGACCTACTACCAGGCTATCGTCTACATTCTGTCGGATGATGGCAGGAGCGTTGTCCACCGCTACGAGGCAGTAGGTTCCACAGTGGATATGGCCGTGCAGCAGGCAGCTTACGTGAGTCTCACCGTCCTCCGTGCTGACTACTGGGGATTTGACGATTCTATCTATCGCCGCATCCCCCGTGGTTACATCACGTCAGCGGGAGTCCACTTCACTCTCCACGGCAACCTGGATACCAACGAGTCTGATAGCTCCAGGCTGCACACCACTGCTCAGTTTGTGAGGCACATTGACGCAGTTGCTTCCGCACTGTCTCAGGAGTTGGCCTCAGTCAGGGAGCAACTCTATCTTGCTTTGACTCGTCTGGCTACGTACACCACAGACTTTGCTGGAGACGAGCGCTTTGCGCGTTTCACTCAGCCAGCTGGTCTTCCTCTGCCAGATGCTGGAGGTTACGAGCCGATCAGAGGTCCACTTCTCGACCTTGGTCCTGGTTACACTGGGATTCCCCGCTTTGGAGCACAGGGAGACGACGCTTTCTACTTCACCACACCTAGAGTCCCTCTCAGAGCAGTCCCGCTCTACGTGGATCGTCGTTATACCTACTTCCGGGGGATTCCTCCGCACCGTATCTCTCGTCGTACTACTCACCGCCGTCCTGCGTGATGAGCATGGGAGTACCGATGTATCCATTCCTAGCTATGTTTAGTTATCCTTTGTCTTTCGAACCATGTATTGGTGTGTTGGATATTCTGATGTATTTGAACATGTGATGATGTACCTGTTGGTTATCTATTCATGCGTCGGAATAATCTATCTTTCGGTTACCAAGTCTATCCTTTTCTATTGTTGTGCTAAAATGAATGTCTATTCAGGATGCCGCCAACAAGGAGCAACCCGCCTGAACCACCTCCGCTCACGGAGCTGTTGACTCAGATGACTCAGGTCGTGGCTCAGATGGCCCAGATCCAGGCTAACCAGCACAACAACCAGAATGCTCCGCGAGTCAGCATCAAGGAGTTTCTGAGCATGGGGCCGAGAGCTTTCGTGGCAACACGTGAGCCTCTGGATGCTGATGACTGGATCAGGGAGATGAACAGGGCTCTGGAGATTGCTCATGTTGCTGAGGAGGATAAGGTCAAGTATGCCACCTACCTACTGAAGGGTCAGGCAGCTACCTGGTGGGAAAACTATCAGACCATGAGAGCTGGATATCCTATCACCTGGGGCTGTTTCAAGGAAGCCTTCCTGAAGCACCACATCCCAGATGGTCTCATGGAAAGGATGCGTGAGGAATTCTGCTCTCTCAAACAGGGCAAGATGGACGTCCTCGGCTACCAGAACGAGTTCAATCGTCTCGCTCGATACGCTGGTGACGAGGTGTCCACTGAAGCCAAGAAGATGGCAAGGTTCCGCCGAGGTTTTAACCCGGAACTGAAGTACGCTCTCACCAACATCAAGTGCAAGGACTTCGTGGAGCTCGTGAACACCGCGCTCAATGAGGAGAATGGGCGCAAGGCGTTCGAGGAGTCCCGTAAGCACTCCCGCGAGGGTGGTTCCTCCTCCAACATGACCACCCCTCTGCAGAAGCGCCGCATCTGGGTGCCAAATGGTGCTGTCACTCGGGCTCCAAATGCCCAAGCTTCTCCAGGCTTTGGTCCCCGCCCACCCAACCCATCTCAGATGCAGGGTCAGAGGGTTCAAATGGGGCAGCCAAGGCCAGGTCCTCCTCGTGTCGTCACTTGCTACAAGTGCAAGGAGACTGGACACTACACTGATAAGTGCACTCAGAGGCAGTTACCTCCACCTCCTCGCCCCAACACCAACCAGGCAATGGTTCGTGCTCCCCCGGCTAAAGCCTTCAACTCCAACAACAGGCATGTCGGGAGGACCGCGAGGGTGAACCATATCAAGGCCGACAAAGCTGAGGAAGCTGCTGACGTCGTTCTCGGTATATTACCCGTAAACTCTATTCCAGCTAAAGTGTTGTTTGATACTGGAGCATCGCATTCTTTTGTGTCAAAGATTTTTGCAAAAGCATACAACCTAGTTCTGGTTCCGCTAAGCAATCAAATGACTGTTCACTCTCCGGGACCGCAAATGTTGACGTCCAAGATAAGCATGGACAATCAGATCCTAATTGGAGGTCGCATATTCCTTGCTTCACTCATGTTGCTGGGAAATTCTGACATTGATGTCATTCTGGGTATGGATTGGTTGAAGACCCACAAAGCTAAAATTGACTGTGCTCAAAAGTCAATAACTCTCTCCCACACTTCAGGCCAGATAGTCTATTCTCCATATGGATCAAGTTCTGTTCAGCTGTTCAACCTCGATGCTAAACCCCTTCCTGCAATTGAAAATGTTCCGGTGGTTTGTGAATTCCCTGAAGTCTTTCCAGAAGAATTTCCAGGGATGCCTCCGGACAGAGCAGTTGAGTTCGTGATCGAGCTTGAGCCAGGTACTGCTCCAATCTCTAAGCATCCATACAAGATAGCTCCTCTTGAACTGAAATTGTTGAAGGAGCAAATTGATATGTACATGGAGAAAGGTTACATTCAGCCTAGTTCCTCCGCTTGGGGTTGCCCAACTCTGTTTGTTGCCAAGAAGGATCAAACAAAAAGACTCGTGGTTGACTATCGTCCTCTCAACGAGAAAACCATCAAGAACAAGTATCCAATTCCTCGTATCGATGATCTTTTTGATCAACTTGCTGGAGCCTCAATATTCTCAAAGTTGGACTTGAGGATGGGTTACCATCAGATAAAGATCAGAAAGGAAGATATTCCTAAGACAGCTTTCACCACTCGTTACGGTCTATATGAATACACCGTCATGTCTTTTGGTCTCACCAATGCACCGGCGACCTTCTCAAGACTCATGAATTCTGTCTTCCATGAATACCTCGACAAGTTCGTTGTGGTATATCTCGATGACATTCTAGTCTACTCAAAATCCGAGGAAGAACATGGAGAACACCTTCGTCTCACTCTCATGAAACTTCGCGAGCATCGTCTGTATGCCAAGTTCTCTAAATGTGAGTTCTGGATTCCAGAAGTTGCATATCTTGGTCATATCATCTCTGCCAAAGGCATAGCCATTGATCCTGAAAAGGTTAAGGAAATTGTTGACTGGAAACCCCCTAAGACGGTGAAGCAAGTCAGAAGTTTTCTTGGCTTGGCTAGCTATTGCCGTCGTTTCGTCCAAAACTTTTCCAAGATTGCCAAACCACTCACTGATCTCACCAAGAAGGACAAGAAGTTCGTCTGGACTCCACAATGTGATGAAAGTTTCAATCTCTTGAAGGCTAAACTCACTTCCACACCTGTTCTAGTTGGCCCAGATACTACCAAACCTTTCCAGATATTCTGCGATGCATCTCTCCAAGGTCTAGGAGCAGTTGTTATGCAAGAACGTCAAGTTGTGGCTTATGCTTCACGTCAGTTGAACCCACATGAGCAAAACTATCACACACATGACCTAGAACTTGCAGCAGTTGTGTTTGCCCTCAAGAAATGGAGACAATACTTGTTGGGTAACAAAACTGAAATCTTTTCCGATCATAAGAGTCTGAAATACATCTTCACTTAGCCAGATCTGAACCTCAGGCAAAGGAGATGGATTGAGAAGATTAAAGACTTTGACCTCACCATTTCTTACACTCCAGGCAAGGCTAATGTTATGGCCGATGCTCTCAGTCGCAAGTCCTATTGCAATAATCTCATGATCATGGAATGCCAACCTCCACTTCATGAAGAATTCCAGAAGCTGAACCTTGGTCTTGTCCCTGAAGGATACCTTGCTAGCTTGACAGCCAGTCCAACTCTCGAGGACAAGATTCATTCTGAACAACTTCGTGATACTGAAATCAAGAAGATTGTAGAGCACATCAAGGAAGGCAATGATAAATTCAAGTCCTTCTCAATTGATGACAAGGGAACTGTGTTCTTCGAAGGACGCATTGCAGTTCCTCAGATTCAAAGTCTCAAGGATATCATTCTCAAGGAGGCTCATGAAACTCCTCTATCCATTCACCCTGGAAGTACAAAGATGTACCAGGATCTCAAGACTCTGTATTGGTGGCCTAGCATGAAACGTGAAATTGCTCAATACGTTTCTGAATGCGACGTTTGTCAACATGTTAAGGCAGTCCATCAGAAAACAGCAGGTCTACTCCAACCTCTCAAAATTCCTGAGTGGAAGTGGGACATGATTGAAATGGACTTCGTTACTGGGTTTCCAAAGTCCAAGAAGGGCAACGATGCAATCTTCGTTGTTATTGATCGTCTCACTAAGGTTGCTCACTTCTTTGCTGTCAAGGAAACTATCTCAGCTAGCCAGTTAGCAGAGCTCTACACAGCAAAGGTTGTTCCCCTTCATGGTGTTCCATTGGAAATAAGCTCAGACCGTGGAAGTATCTTCACTTCCCATTTCTGGAAAAGCTTTCAAGAATCTTTGGGCACCAAACTTCTGTTCAGCACAGCTTATCACCCTCAGTCTCAGGGGCAAGTCGAAAGAGTCAATTAGATTCTCGAGGATATGCTCAGAGCATGTGGTCTCTCCTTTGGCATGAAATGGGAGGATTGCCTTCCATATGCTGAATTCTCCTACAACAATAGCTACCAGGCAAGCCTAGGCATGGCACCATTTGAGGCATTGTATGGCCGAGATGCAGGAGTCCAATCAATTCGTCTGGAGCTGGTGAACGTTCACTCTTAGGCCCTGACATTGTTAAGGAAGCCGAGGAGAAAGTTCGTATCATTCGTGACAATATCAAGATTGCCCAGTCTCGTCAGAAGAGCTATTATGATAGCAAGCACAGGGATATGACCTATGCACCTGGTGACAAGGCATATCTCCGTGTAACTCCCCTCAGAGGCACTCATCGTTTTGGTGTGAAAGGAAAACTTGCACCAAGATACATTGGTCCCTTCAACATTCTCTCAAGGCGGGCAGAAAATGCTTATCGTCTTGAACTTCCAGAAAAACTATCCAAGGTGCACGATGTGTTCCACGTGTCACAGCTCAAGAAGTGTTTCAAAGATCCAGATCGTGCAGTTGATCATGATTCCATTGAACTGCAAGATGATCTATCTTATGAGGAGCACCATGTTCGTATTCTCGATGAGACCGAGCGTAAGACTCGCAACAAGAGCACCAAGTTCTTGAAAGTGCAGTGGTCGCATCATTCCGATAAAGAGGCAACGTGGGAGACCGAAGAGGATCTTTGCAAGAAGTATCCGGACCTTTTCACTTCTCAGTAAGGAATCTCGGGGCGCGAATCCTTCAAGGGGGGGCGTTTTGTAACATCCCAAGTATGAAAATATCCCTTAGAATGTTTGATTTGCTGTTTTAATTCAAGTATTGCATCATGTCATCATGTTTAATTATTTGTTTGCATTTGTTACTATTTGTTTTGCATCTGTTTTACCTTGTTTTCATAATGAAACTCAAACAAAATTCAAATGGTTATTTCATACTTGCTCTGTTACAACTTTTGGAATAAAAATCACAAATGAAAAGAACCAAATTGTTCCATTTTATTTCCATGTGATCACTCATTAACTTGTTGGTTTTAATCAAACAATTATTTTTCAATCAATTAATTCTAAATCATTTTCAAATTCAAACCAAGGCTTCAAATCAGTACCCTTTTGAATCCATGAAATTCACCAAACAAATGTAATCTTTAATTACTTTAACCTTAGGGGTAACCCTATTAAAAATGCCTTGTTTTCATAATGTTTATTTAATATTGAAAATTCATCCAATTTGGATTCAAATACAAACATCATTTTAAATGTCAACTTTTTGCAAATCAATATTGGCATTTGTTTGCTAATGTTTTAAATGGCTTAACCTAATTTTTCTGGAATTTTTACTAAGGAAAAACCTACCCTTTTCTTCCAAATCTGTTTTCAGTAAAAAAAAATAAGTGAAACAGAAAAATAAAAAGGAAAACTACAGCGCGCGCGCGTCAGCTAACAAACCCAGCCCACCTAAGCCTACAGCGCGCGCAGCCCAGCCCGCCTACCGCGCGCGTACCGCTTCAAAAAGCGTGCACGCGTTCTGTTTGAAGTACGGCGGCCATCCGAGGCCGCCACGTCGGCGTACGGCGGCGCCCGACGGCCAGGAGGCGCTCCGACCCCCTATAAGTACGCCTAGACCCCGCGCCACCTACCCCTAAGCCTAGGGTTCCTATTTCCCCCTCGGATCCGCCGCCACTCCTCTCCCCCTCGCCGGAATTCCTCGCTGCCTTTCTCACCGGAGACAACATCTCTGAAACCCCGTCAATGGCCACCACCGTAGCCACGCACACACTCACCTGAGTGCTGGAAACGCACCACCACTCTCCCAGCTACCGATTGAACACCCGAGAGAGCCCGGAGAGCAGCCAGAGCCGCGCCGCCGTCTTCGTCACCGCCGCTGTCGCCGTCAGCCGTCTCCGTCGAGCCCCTGCAACCACGACGACGCGGTGAGCGCCACCGTTCCCTCCCAACTCACCTCCTCTCTGTTGCGCGTTCAGTTCTGCATCCGCGCGCGTCCAGCAGCAGCGCACGCGCATCCCCGGTGATCACCGCCGACGATTTTCTGTCAGTGTCGCGGAAGCGTTCGTTCTTCAGAAAGTTCAGTTAGCGCTTTGTACACCTTATTCTCCCCGCGCATCTGTATCTGTCAACAAACGCGCAACAGCCCGAATGGTTCAGAGCACGCGCACGCTAGCGAGCGGTCGTGGGTTCGAGTCCCCGCCGCGCAATTGTTTTGGAGATTTTCTCCCTGCGCCAGTGGCCCACCAGTCAGTGGCACTGGTGGCCACGCAGGCACTCGCTCAGCGCCACCTTGGCCGTGGCCCACCCTGCAGTGGCTGCGGCTAGGGTGCTGGCCCGTAACAAAAGTTTAAGACTTTTCTGTATTTAATTCCTATTTCTTTTAAATGGCAGAATAAAACACTAAAACCAAATCTTTAATAACTTTTAATCCATAAGTCCAATAAATAAAAGTTATATATGTTTATTGCTCCAAATTTAATTGTCTATCCAATTATTCCAAATGTGTACTGTTTTGAATTTTCCAAATACATTTAAAATTCAAATTTGAATAATTCAAATGTAATTTGCAACAATTCATAAATAATTCATAGTAATTCCAAATAAGGCAAATAAAATATGTTTTTCATCCCATTTTGAATATCCTATTCAAATATAAAATTTGTTTCATTGTTTGAATAATTTAAATTGCCTAAATAATTTAATACTTGTTTAATTCATTTAAATTTGATAAAAATCATAACTTACTCAAAATAAAATATTTTTGAACATGCAAAATATGTTTTCAAACCATCAAAGTGTGAACTTTTCAAATGTGAATTTGAATTTATGATTTGAACAAATAAAATTCACACTTGTTTTAAATTCAATTAAAACTTGTTCAATATTGTTTAATTCATAATAAATTCATCCTAATTCAAATTTCAATATTTGAAACATGTAATCCAACTAAAATTTGATGTTCTTTTCAAATATAAATTTTGTTAATTGTTTTGCACACTTTAAATTGATGAAAACAATATTTGCTTGTGTGACATGTTTAAGTAACCAAACTTTCCAAACTTAATAAATAATTTCCAAAACTTGTTAAATCCTTTTATCACTTGCATCTATTATTGTTATTTATTGTTATTTTGTTGTTACCATCATGCATGCATCATGCTAACAACCTTCACATAATAAATAATTGTAAATCATTTGTTTCCAATTATTTCAATGGACCTTTTCCATATGCAATCCAATTGCATATGGGTCCATATAAATTGTGTTATCATGTTAGCTAGTTCATTTTGATGCAACCATTAACTTGTCATGCATCATCTTGATTGTGCACAATGCCATGATAATGATTGTTTACATTCCTGTTTTGTTTGTTTGCTTCTTCTCGAATAGACGACGACGTTGAGACAGACGATCTTTACGGCACCCCTTCTGAGGATCTAGCTCAGTACCAGGCTGCTGAGTTCGCAGGCAAGTTATCACTCACATGAACCATTGTGTTCCTTTCAACCCTGGTTACCGATACTTCCGTTGTCTATTTCTGCTAGCCTAGTGGTAGTTGTTTCTGTTACGAACCTATCACATGAATCCTTTAACCCTGATATTGCCTCACCACCCCTCCTACAACCCTATTGTTTGAGCCAGTGTCTTACTAGTATGCTTAGGTTGTTTTGCTCGAGTCTGTTACCCGTTACTTTCAGTTACTACATCTTTATTATGTTCTGGGGGCCCGATGTTTAATCAATCAATCAATCATGCTAATGTTAATGATAATTTGATGATAAGGCACCGGCAGGAGGCCCTGTGTGGTTTTGAGGCCTGCTAGTGTCGACCCTAATAGGAAAAGGGTCTTGTCTACTGATCCATGATGAGCGCACTACCCGCATGTGGGAAGCGAGTATGGGCGCCCCCCTCAATTTGATTCGATTCACATCTCGTCCAAATCATCTCATTTAGTTCGTGTTTTCCTTTTGCCGCCTGCATGTTTTTGCGAGCCCAGCGCAGGGTGGAACTTTTGTAGTCGGCATATAGGGGGACACGTTCTTAGAGTGCTATGAGGGTCCATTTTCTTCTGGGCTCGATTAGCCGTGCGCCCAAGGTGCTTTGGGCTTGATGCGAAGAAGAGTTGAGTTGTGTTGAGTGCCCCGCTTGGTGGGAGGCATCCCATCTGGCGGGTTATTCATACGTGTACGGCCAAATTGGTGCAACCCTGCAGGGATAATCTTCTCGAGAAGCCGTGTTTTCCGCGGTTATGGTTAACTTGGTGAAAGTACTGGCTAACAAGTACTCAGGACAACTTAAACCTAATGATTCATAATCTCACACCCCATGATTAACAATTTTACTAGTAATAGGATTATTGTCACAATAACTTGTTTCATCTTAATCCAACTGTGTGAGTTATCCTCGGATTGCTTCTTTGGATAAGGGGCGAGATCCAGGATGGGTTTGTTTGATGTTATCCTTCAGTTGGTTACAACACTCGATCTTATCCCCTTTCTGATAGTTGGAAGTGATAGAATCTCTGTAGTTGGTTAGCGCATCCAGTTGCAGCATCTTTTATATCCCCTTCCTTCCGTTGAACCCAAGTCATCTGTGCTTGTGTTGACGGGCTATATTTGGTGAACTGTGAGTCTTGCTTGCCAGTACGTCTATGTACAAACCCCTTTGGGGCTGTGGTTTCCGCAGACTACGATTACGAGGATCCAGGTGACGGCTACTACGTGGAGTTTGATGAGGCTGCTGACGAGTAGTTAGCGGACCCCGGGAAGGATCCGAGACATCGTGGATGGGCTCCGTCTTTATTTCAGTTTCCGGCTTCTTAAGTATATTTGGATTTGTCTGTACTCAGACCCCTTTGAATGCTTCCGCTGAGATGTAATGATGCTATGTTGGGACATGTGTCCTCTGGATGATTGTATTTGCTATCTCTGCTCTAGTGAGAGCCATTTGCAACTTATTTCAATCTTTTGTGTCTTAGAGGCATGTTGTGTTATCCTTTTGTTCAAAGCCGTTGACGTACCATGTGTGTATGGTATGAAGTACGTCAATGGTAGTGTCCTGATTTCTACGGGATAGTTTACATCGACGGTGAACAGTAGCGATGGGTTGTCACACATAAGTGTTGGCCTACTCGTAAGAGGACGCGGGTGCCGGTAAGCCCCGTAATCCCATCAGAATACTGTTCAGTTCGTACGGTGAGTATCCTCTAGAAGTCCGGGTGCGACACGAGTAGGCTCTCATCTCGGTATCTTCCGAGTCCACTTAGCGATATATGCTTTATATTTCGCATGTATTGCCGAGTAGGATCTCATCTCGGTATCTTCCGAGCCCACTTAGCGCTATATGCTTTATTTATCGCATGTCTTGCCGAGTAGGATCTCATCTCGGTATCTTCCGAGTCCACTTAGCGATATATGCTTTATGTTTCGCAAGTCTTGCCGAGTAGGATCTCATCTCGGCATATTCCGAATTCATTTTAGTTCCTTATGATTCGTGTTTGCATCTACAACACATTCCTCGCCAGAGAGAGGAATGCAAGGCGGTCCTGTCGCAGAACTGGCAATCAGACCAGACAGAGGATGATGAGGAGCAGTTCGACAACAAGGACACGCTCTGCATCCCGCTCGTCACTCCCCTAGGCCAAGATGGTAAGTCTTGAGTCCCAACTTCAATACAGGACTGGTCCGTGGATGATGAAGGTGATAGAGACCAAATAGTATGCTCTTGATATTTCATGACCTCTTCCCGGTTTCATAATAGCATTTCCTTTTCTTGCTCTCAGCAGAGATGGAAGAAGATGTGGTCGAGGCGGTGCCTGTGTCCGTTGCTGCCCCTTTCGGACTGAGGAAGCGATCCGGCAGCGGTGCCGTTGAGCCTCCATCCAGCAAGAGGCCGAAGAAGGCCGGGAAGAAAGGTGGAAAGGCCACGACGTCACGCAAAAGGATTTGTGACGCCCCGAGATCGGGCACTATGCAGATTTCTGCATTCCCGCCAAAATCCACATAATAACCGATTCCAGGTTGCCACTTGTGATAACATTACAACAGTTCACGAATATTCCGCAACAACAACAGAAAAGATATATACAAGAAGACTCAAACGAGTCAAGGATACAACTGGTACGATACAAAGATTCAAATAACAGCGGAAGAAACAACATAGTGTCCGTCTACGGACAAGATACAAATTGGACTAAGAGTCCTAAAGATAACCGATGGCGTCCGATCCCATCCCAGGCCAAGCCGGAGGGATTCCCAAGCTAACGTCGTCAGACTTCAAACCTGTTGACTGCAATGTGGAATATGCAGCCACGAAAGGGATTCGTGGGTCAGTACGGTTAAGTACTGGCAAGCGGATAAACCATACTCACAAGATACCAGCGTAACCAATCATCACAAGATACAAATACTTTGGGTACAACGGAAAGGAAGGGGATTATTGCAACGAAGCGGCAGTGGGCTGCACTAACTAACTACAGAGACTCGCTACAACATCCGGCTAAAAGAAAGGGATAAGATAGCGCGACAAAACCAACTATAACTACTCACCAAGCAACACCCATCCAATGTTACCCCCTACTAAGGAAGCAACCCAAGGAAACTCACACTGTGGATTAAGATGACATTCATTTTTATGGTGGAGGTAATCTATATTACTAGTCAAGTTATCATCGTTAAGTGTAAGTTGTCGGAGTACTTGTTAGCTAGCACTTTCACCAAGTCATCCATAACCGCGGACAACACGGCTTCTCGAGAAGATTTAACCCTGCAGGGATGCACCAATTTGGCCGTACACGTAAGAATAACCCGCCAGACGGGGGATCAACACACCAAGCGAGGTACTCAACACAACCCAAGTCTTCTTTGCATCAAGCCCAAAGAACCCCGTGCAGTTGAGCGCACGGCTAATCAAGCCCCACGAAGAAAAGGGGACCCTCATAGCACTCTAAGAACGTGTCTCCCTAAATGCCGACTACAAAAGTTCCACCCTGGCGCCAAGAGTTCGCACCTGCATATGCATGCGGCAAATGGAAAACCCGAACTAAATGAGGCGATTTGGACGAGATGCGAATCGAATCAGAATTGCGGGGGGCGCCCATACTTGCTTCCCACATGCGGTTAGTGAGCTCATCATGGATCAATGGACAAGACCCTTTTCCTAATTAGGGTCGACACTGCCGGTGCCTTATCATCAAATTATTATTACCCAAAACATTAACATGTTATTGTTTGAACCGAAACCCAACTATCAAACTAAATAGGTGATAAGACGGACAGCAAGACTTGAGCGCAAACAACACTAAGCATGCAACTACGACACGAGGGCCAACAGGGTAAACAAACAACAGTTAATAGGAAGTGGAAGGAAGGCTATATCATGGTTGCAAGGAAAACATATGATAGGATCGAGACACAAGCATCGAATCATAAGGCTAGCATAAGAACAACGGAAAGAATTGGTAACAAGTGATGAAAGTCAGCCATAGGCAGCAAGTGAGTATACTTGCCTGAGATCCAGCAAGTGAGTATACTTGCCTGAGATCCAGCAAGTAGAGGTACATCCGAAGAACTTGTCGTTGCTCACATCATCTCAACGTCCTATCCGCGAAGAAGCAACGAACCCCGAACAAACACCGGATGCAACAATTACTTCTACGGCAAAAGATCCAGCATGATCAAGATATGGATGCATGACAAGTTTAAGGATGCATCAAAGATAAACTAGTTGACATGGTAGACATATTTAAATGGGCCCATATGCACCTTGGATTGCATATGGAAAAGCCCATGAATTACTGTTGAATTAAATGATCTACAAATAACCATCATTTGAAAGTTGATTAGAATGATGCATGGATGATGAAAACAATAAGAAAACAACAATAACTTCAATTTGAAATATTGTTTACCAAGTTTAGAATTTTATTTATTAAGTTATGAAATTTGGCTTCTTAAAGGAGTTACACAAACATTTTGTCGCACCCGGACTTCTAGAGGATACTCACAGTCCGCTAAACAGTACAACAAATGGCTTACGGGGCATACCGGCACCCGCATCTCAATGTGAGCAGGCCAACACGTAAACGTGTGACAACCATTCTCTACTATCCATCGTCAGCGTAAACCATCCCATAGAAATCCGACTACTTCCATTGACGTACTTCATAACATACACACATGGTACATCAACGGCATTTGAACAAGTGATATCACAACATATCTCTAAGACACAAAAGATTGAAATAAGTTGCAAATAGCTCTCACTAGAGCAGAGATAGCAAATACAATCATCCAGAGGACACATGTCCCAACAATTCATCATTACATCACAGCGGAAGCATCCAAAATGTCTGGGTACAGACAAGATCCAAATAGGCCTAAGAGGCCGGGAACGAAAAGACGGAGCCCATCCACGATGTCTCGGATCCTGCCCGGGTCCTCTATCTACTCGTCAGCAACCTCGTCATACTCCACGTAGTAGGCACCAAGGGGATCCTCGGAAACATAGTCTGCGGAAACCACAACCCCAAAGGGGTCAGTACATAAACGTACTGGCAAGCAAGACTCACAAGATGCCATAGTGTACCCGGCAACACCAAGTACATATGCTTTGGGTTCAACGGAAGAATAGGTGATACAAAAGTGCGGCAGCAGGCTGCCCTAACCAACTACAGAAAACACGGTACAATTTCGGCTAAAATGAGGGGATAAGATAGCGTATCGTAACCAACTATAACTAACCTCAAACAAACCCATCCTGGATCTCGCCCCTTATCCAAAGAAGCAATCCGAGGATAACTCACACAGTTGGATTAATGATGATTCAAGTTATTGTGTCAATAAGCTTATTACTAGTCAAGTTATCATTAGTTAGGTGCAAGTTGTTCTGAGTACTTGTTAGCCAGTGCTTTCACCAAGTCATCCATAACCGCGGACAACACGGCTTCTCGAGAAGATTTATCCCTGCAGGGGTGCACCAATTTGGCCGTACACGTAAGAATATCCCGCCAGACGGGAATCAAACCCACCAAGCGAGGCACTCAACACAACTCAACTCTTCTTCGCATCAAGCCCAAAGAACCACGTGCTGTGCGTGCGCGGCTAATCGAGCCCCCACGAAGAAAAGGGGGACCCTCATAGCACTGGAAGACCACGCCGCCCTAAATGCCGACTACAAAAGTTCCACCCTGGACTCGGGTTCGTACCTGCATATGCGTGCATCAAATGGAAAGCCCGAACTAAGTTTTGCGATTTGGACGAGATGCGAATCGAATCAAATTGAGGGGGACGCCCATACACGCTTCCCACATGCGGATAGTGCGCTCATCATGGATCAGTAGACAAGACCCTTTTCCTAATTAGGGTCGACACTAGCAGGCCTCAAAACCACGCCGGGCCTCCTGCCGGTGCCTTATCATCAAATTAGCATTACCTCAAACATTAACAGGTTGTTGTTTCAACATCGAGCCCTAGAACATAATAAAATATGGTAACAGAAAGTAACGGACAATAGACTCGAGCATAAACAACCCTAAGCATGCTAGTAAGACAGAGGCAACAAGCAACAGGGTTATAGGTGTGGAGGTGAGGCTATATCAGGGTTACAGGATAACATGTGATAGGATCGAACACAAGCAACGATTCATAAGGCTAGCAGAATAGACAACGGAAAGTATCGGTATCCAGCGTGGAAAGGAACACAATGGTTCATGTGAGTGAATACTTGCCTGCAAACTCAGTAGCCTGGTACTGGGCTAACTCCTCAGAAGTAGTGTCGTAAAACTCGTCTGTCTAAACGTCGTCGTCTATTCGAGAAGAAGCAAACAAACAACGCAGAGAGACAACAATCAATAACATGGCATAATGCACAATCATGGGATGATGCATGACAATTTAATTGATGCATCAAAATAAGCTAGTTGACATGGTAACATATTTAAATGGACCCATATGCAATTTGGATTGCATCTGGAAAAGCCCATGAGTTAAGGTTGAAATAATTGTTCTACAACTAACCAACAGGTGAAAGTGGATTAGCATGATGCATGGATGAGGAAAACAATGAGAAAACAACAATAGATTCAATTTGAAAAGGTGTTTACCAAGTTTGAAATTTTATTTATTAAGTTATGATAAATTGGCTCCTTAAAGGAGTTACACAAGCATTTGTTGTTTTCACCAATTTTAATTGTTCAAAATAAATAAAAAAATTCATAATTAGAAAGAACACCAAATTTTAGGTGGAATACATGTTTCATTTGTTGAAAAAGGATTTAAGATGAATTAATTATGAATTAAACAAGTTTAAACAAGATTTAAATGAATTTAATTCAAGTATGAATTTATTTGAATTTTTTATTTGTTCAAAACATTAAATGAAGTTCATATTTGAAAAGTTTATACTTTTCCGGTTTGAAAACATATTTTATATGTTCAAAAAGAATTTAATTTGACCAAGTTATGAATTTAGCAATTTTAAATGATTTAAACAAGGTTTAAATTATTTAACCAATTTTAATTATTCAAAACAGGAAACAAAGTTTATATTTGAAAAGGTGGTTCAATTTAGCATGGAAAACATATTTTATATGGGCCATTTGAATTAAGTTTGAATTAGTTATAAATTTAACCAAATTTGTATTAGTAGTTTGAATTTGAATTTTTGAAACAATTTGAAATGTTCAAAAGAGAATACAAAGGAGTTAAACATGTAGAGAATTAAATTTGGTTCAGAATACATATTTTATTTATATTATTTGGATTTGAAAATCAAAAGTTATTTGTATTGGGAATTTAGGGACTAATCTGTAAATAGCAGGGACTTAAATTGAAAAAGAAAAAGGGGCCAAAACTAGTTACACCTCGCAGTGGCCCAGCCTAGGCCACTAACAAGGGGGCCATGGGCCACGGTGGCGCTCGCGTGGCAGCACGCGTCGCTGACAGGGAGGCCCCACCTGTCAGCGCGCGGCGCAAAAGGTTGGGAATTAATCCCGCGGAGGAGGGGATCGAACCCTGGCCTCCTGTGCGTGCGCGCAGCTGCTGTGCCACTGCGGTGCGATGCTGTTTGTTGACAGTAGAGGGGCACGTTTCGTTTTGAGGTTCAGATTCAGGAATAAGCCTGACAAAACTGAATTTCGTTTCGGCTGTCTAAACCCCGACGAGGAGATCGTGGTCACCGGCGGCGAGCTGCAGCTGCTCGTGCTCGCTTGTGGATGCGTGTGTGTCCGTGGCGTTCGTGCGCGTACAGAGAGAGAGGGGAGGGTGGAGGGCATGGTGCTCACCGGGAGGGAGGAAGGTGCTCGACGGCGACAGAAACGGACGGCGGCGATGCAGTTGCTCCCTGAGGCTGCTGTGGTGTCGAGGAGGACGAGGGAACAGAGGGGAGCTCGTTCCCGCCGCTAACCTCGTCGGTGGTGCATCGGGGGCGCGACGATCGCCGGGAGTTCAGAGGTGGTGCTCGGTGGAGGTGGGTACAGCGACAGAGAGGGAAGCAGAGGGAGGTAGGAGAAGGGAAAAAATGGCGGCGGCGAGGGAGAGAGAGGTGGAGGAGAGAGCTAGGGCACGGGGGGAGCTCGTGGCCTAGGTTTTAAGGAGGAGGGAGGCGCTCGCTGGTCGTCTGCTCCGTCGTACAGGCGACGTGGGCGTGCTGGATGCACGCCGTACAGGTAGGTGACGAGGGGGAGGGGTACCAGGCCGTGCTGTTGGGCTGGGCTCAGCCCAATGGCCTACCTCTCCCCTCTGTTAATTTTTTTTTGTTTTATTATTTTTCTGTTCTGTTTTTTTTTGCTGAAAAGAGAAGAGGAAGAAAAGGGATAGTTTTTGGGTTAGAAAAATTTAGGGAAAATTTTTATATCTTGTTATTTACAAAACCCAACTGTGCCAAAGATTGTTTTTTCAAAATTTTGAATTAGTTGCTGTTTGTATTTTTATTTGAATTTGAGTGAATTTTTGGTATTAATTGATTAAATGAAAAGAACAATTTAAAAGTTTTTAATTTCAAGTGTAATGGTAACAAATGATTGATTTGTTTTGTAATTTTCATAAATTTCAAAATGGTTGCTGTTTGGAAATTTAATTGAATTTGAGTAATGTTTTGGTATTAAATAAATTATTGAAAGAAACAAATCAATAGTTTGAAATTACAACTTTAATGGAAACAATTAATTGCTTTGATTTGAATATTTTTATTTGAAAATTGTAACATAACAAGTATGAAACAAAGATTTGAATTTTTGGTTTGAAATTCATATGGAAAACAAGGAAAAACAAATGAAAACAAAAGGAAAACAAATGCCAAAACAAATGCAATGATTATGATGTCATGATGCAAAACATAATTTAACAAAAATCAAACATTGTAATGGAGTTTTCATAATTGGGATGTTACACATTTATTGTTTTCACCCATTTTAATTGTTCAAAATAGATAACAAAATTTATATTTGGAAAGAACACAAAATTTTAGATGGAATACATATTTCATCTGTTGAATTTGGATTTTAATTGAGCAAGTTATGAATTTCACCATTTAAATGATTTAATTAAAGCATTAAGTAATTGCATTAGTTTTATTTATCCAAAGCAGAAAACAAATGTTATATTTGGAAAGAGCATGGAATTTGGGATGGAAAACATATTTTATTTGTTGGGCAAACAATTTTAAATGATTTAGTTAAGCATATTACCAATTTAAATGCATTAATTAAAAGGTGAAGCAAATATCCAATTTAAATGTTGCAAACCAGAAAACAAAGTTGATATTCAAGTGTGGCATTTACTTTTGGATGGAAATCATGTTTTGAGTTTTCAATTTGGAGCAAGCATGTGAAAGTTATTAATTAGGACTTTGAATTAATTAATTAAGGCATTTTTAAATGACATTAATTTTAATTGTCCAAATTGCAAAACAAAGTTGATATTCAGAAAGGTGGTTTCATTTTGAGTGGAAAACATATTTTATTTGTTGAAATTGGGCCTAAAATAAATTAGTTATGATTTTTACAAAATTGAATGAATTAATTAAAGTGCCAAAATTATATTGAATTTTATTTGTTCAAAATGTGCAACAATTGTGATAAACATTTAGAGCATAAAATTTGGAGTGGAAAATATGTTAAAATTATTGGATTTGGAATTACCGTTTAAGAGATATTCAATTTGGAAGTTTAAAACAATTTCTGCAATTTTATTTAAGGTCCAGGGACTTTTTGCACCGTGGGTGGATCTACTCGCGCTGTATGACGTGTGGGGCCAGTGCCACCGTGTCGCCAGCGAGGCGTGGGTCGATGCAGCACTGGCCACCACGGTCGCTGACCAGTGGGGCCAGCCACGGGCGCGTGGTAAAAGAGCAAAAAAAGGAGGCCTTTTGCCTCACCAGGGATTCGAACCCGCGGTCTACCGTGGTGCGCGCAAGGAACATCGCTAGTGGGCTGCAGCTGTGTTTGTGAAACTATACAGATCTGTCGAAAGATGTTGTATGTTACTGATGCTAACTGAACTTCGTCAGGAAGATTCAGACACCGAATTACAGCACCACATCGATCAAGATCGGCAGCAGCTGGACGGGGATCTCATGGGGATTTCCGATAGATCGGGAGTAACTCGTGCGGGTGGGTGCGGCCGAGTGTGTGTGTGCGTGGTGTGCGGGAGGGATAGCGTGCGGAAAGGGGCGTGCAGCGATCGAACCCCATGTACGTACACGAGCTAGAGCTGCAGGTAGCTCATGGCAGACACAGAAACGGAGCGGACGACGACGTCCAATACGGAAAGTAACGGACAATGGGAACGGCGGGAATCGGACAGAGTGCTCACCCAGCAGTCGTGAATGACTTCAGGGATGACGGAGGAGGACCGAGGACACCGGAAACGGAGAAGATATGCCGCTGCCCGTCGGGGACGTCTCCGCCGCTATCGTCGATGTCGTGCTGGTTCCCCGCGTGTGGAAGACATATAAGTCGCTGCAGTGCTCCGGGAGGCCTCGGACTGGCTCGTAGTTGATGGAGGGAGTCCGGCGCCGTCGAGCATGCCGATGATGGTGGTCTTGTTGTGTAGAACAGGAAACAGAGCTTGGTGGAGAGGTTTTTGTGGCGGCGGCGATGGCTTGAGAGGGAGGGTTAGGGAGAGGCTAGGTTTCCAGGAGGGAGGGGGCTTTATGGAGGGGGAAGCGTGGCAGTGGTGGTGTCGATTTGGAGGCGACGTGGTCACCTCCTGTCCATGCCGTACAGGAGGAAAGCGACGGGAGGAAGAGAAACAGAGAAAGGGGCTATGGTGGCTGGTGGGCTGGGCCAAAACGTGAGGCTGCTGTTGTGCTTCTCCCCATTCTTTTTTTTCTTCTCTTTTTTTTTGTAAAAGAAGAGAGAGAGAGAGAAAAGAAAGAGGTTTTAGGGTTTTTTCCATTTTTATGAACTAATTGTTATTGAATTTACAAAACAGTAGAGTGCAAAGTATGTTAACATTAATTTCAAAAATTTGAAATGTCAATTGATTTGAATTGGTTAGTTGAATTTCAAATAGGGTTTCATTTGGATTTTTGAAATAAACAATTATTTTATTCAATAACTCAACCAATTAGGAAAAACTTCTTGAATTTAAATGTTTGCAAAATTTTAATTGTAAACCACAATTGGAACATGCCAAGTAAGAATGATTTTGATTTGAATTTGAATTTACCATTTGGTTGTTAATAAAAGGGAATTTTATTAACAAGCAATTTTTAATTGATTCAAGTCAAACTATTGGAAACATTTTGAGTGGTTTAGTTGGCAACTTTAAATTGGAAATTTTGGACATGTTAGAAAGTTTAAATTGGTTTGAATTTTTGAGTTGTTTGAAAACAAGGTGCAATGCATGTGATGCATGTGATGCAAAGCAAAAAGAAAAACAACCAACTTTCTAACTTAGGGGGAACACCCCACGTGTTACAGACGACACCACTAACAAGGGATTGCGCCCCCGCGATCCACCCCCTAACCCGGGAGGGGAAAGAAGTTCGACTATCGATTCTTCATGCTTATAGTTGATCTCCCCGACACCACTAACAAGGGCTTCTCGACACCACTAACAAGATATTCTTGCTCGGAGTGACGACGATGTTCTTCCACCAGGAATCTTCCGATGATCGAACCTATTAGGTTAAAGGCTCAGAAAACGTCCACCTACGTAGGATCCTAAGCTTTGAAAGATAGACAAGGGGGGAGACTCCAAAACAAATAAGATGGGAGGGGAAATAGAATAGAGATAAGGAGAAAACAAGAATCCTATTGAGATGTTTCCAAAATAGTTTAGCAGAAATAGTTTTTGACACTCTAGAAACAACGACCGTTAGCGAGGTTATCCTACAGGCTTTGCGGACCCGTTGCTTCGATAACCATTCGTATCGAAACAATATCGGGAATCGGAAACCATGCTCTGATACCATTTGTGACGCCCCGAGATCGGGCACTATGCAGATTTCAGCATTCCCGCCAAAATCCACATAATAACCGATTCCAGGTTGCCACTTGTGATAACATTACAACAGTTCACGAATATTCCGCAACAACAACAGAAAAGATATATACAAGAAGACTCAAACGAGTCAAGGATACAACTGGTACGATACAAAGATCCAAATAACAGCGGAAGAAACAACATAGTGTCCGTCTACGGACAAGATACAAATTGGACTAAGAGTCCTGAAGATAACCGATGGCTTCCAATCCCTGCCCAGGCCAAGCCGGAGGGATTCCCAAGCTAACGTCGTCAGACTTCAAACCTGTTGACTGCAATGTGGAATAGGCAGCCACGAAAGGGATTCGTGGGTCAGTACGGTTAAGTACTGGCAAGCGGATAAACCATACTCACAAGATACCAGCGTAACCAATCATCACAAGATACAAATACTTTGGGTACAACGGAAAGGAAGGGGATTATTGCAACGAAGCGGCAGCAGGCTGCACTAACTAACTACAGAGACTCGCTACAACATCCGGCTAAAAGAAAGGGATAAGATAGCGCGACAAAACCAACTATAACTACTCACCAAGCAACACCCATCCAATGTTACCCCCTACTAAGGAAGCAACCCAAGGAAACTCACACTGTGGATTAAGATGACATTCATTTTTATGGTGGAGGTAATCTATATTACTAGTCAAGTTATCATCGTTAAGTGTAAGTTGTCGGAGTACTTGTTAGCCAGCACTTTCACCAAGTCATCCATAACCGCGGACAACACGGCTTCTTGAGAAGATTTAACCCTGCAGGGATGCACCAATTTGGCCGTACACGTAAGAATAACCCGCCAGACGGGGGATCAACCCACCAAGCGAGGTATTCAACACAACCCAACTCTTCTTCGCATCAAGCCCAAAGAACCCCGTGCAGTTGATCGCACGGCAAATCAAGCCCCACGAAGAAAAGGGGACCCTCATAGCACTCTAAGAACGTGTCTCCCTAAATGCCGACTACAAAAGTTCCACCCTGGCACCAAGGGTTCGCACCTGCATATGCATGCGGCAAATGGAAAACCCGAACTAAATGAGGCGATTTGGACGAGATGCGAATCGAATCAGAATTGCGGGGGGCGCCCATACTCGCTTCCCACATGCGGTTAGTGCGCTCATCATGGATCAATGGACAAGACCTTTTTCCTAAATAGGGTCGACACTAGCAGGCCTCAAAACCACGCCGGGCCTCCTGCCGGTGCCTTATCATCAAATTATTATTACCCAAAACATTAACATGTTGTTGATTGAACCGAAACCCAACTATCAAACTAAACAGGTGATAAGACGGACAACAAGAATTGAGCGCAAACAACACTAAGCATGCAACTACGACACGAGGGCCAACAGGGTAAACAAACAGCAGTTAATAGGAAGTGGAAGGAAGGCTATATCATGGTTGCAAGGAAAACATATGATAGGATCGAGACACAAGCATCGAATCATAAGGCTAGCATAAGAACAACGGAAAGAATCGGTAACAAGTGATGAAAGGCAGCCATAGGCAGCAAGTGAGTATACTTGCCTGAGATCCAGCAAGTAGAGGTACATCCGAAGAACTTGTCGTTGCTCACATCATCTCAACGTCCTATCCGCGAAGAAGCAACGAACCTCGAACAAACACCGGATGCAACAATTACTTCTACGGCGAAAGATCCAACATGATCAAGATATGGATGCATGACAAGTTTAAGGATGCATCAAAGATAAACTAGTTGACATGGTAGACATATTTAAATGGGCCCATATGCACCTTGGATTGCATATGGAAAAGCCCATGAATTCCTGTTGAATTAAATGATCTACAAATAACCATCATGTGAAAGTTGATTAGAATGATGCATGGATGATGAAAACAATAAGAATACAACAATAACTTCAATTTGAAATATTGTTTACCATGTTTAGAATTTAATTTATTAAGTTATGAAATTTGGCTTCTTAAAGGAGTTACACAAACATTTATTGTTTTCACCCATTTTAATTGTTCAAAATAGAAAACAAAATTTATATTTGGAAAGAACACAAAATTTTAGATGGAATACATATTTCATTTGTTGAATTTGGATTTTAATTCAGCAAGTTATGAATTTCACCATTTAAATGATTTAATTAAAGCATTAAGTAATTGCATTAGTTTTATTTATCCAAAACAGAAAACAAATGTTATATTTGGAAAGAGCATGGAATTTGGGATGGAAAACATATTTTATTTGTTGGGAAAACAATTTTAAATGATTTAGTTAAGCATATTACCAATTTAAATGCATTAATTAAAAGGTGAAGCAAATATCCAATTTAAATGTTGCAAACCAGAAAACAAAGTTGATATTCAAGTGTGGCATTTACTTTTGGATGGAAATCATGTTTTGAGTTTTCAATTTGGAGCAAGCATGTGAAAGTTATTAATTAGGACTTTGAATTAATTAATTAAGGCATTTTTAAATGACATTAATTTTAATTTTCCAAATTGCAAAACAAAGTTGATATTCAGAAAGGTGGTTTCATTTTGAGTGGAAAACTTATTTTATTTGTTGAAATTGGGCCTAAAATAAATTAGTTATGATTTTTACAAAATTGAATGAATTAATTAAAGTGCCAAAATTATATTGAATTTTATTTGTTCAAAATGTGCAACAATTGTGATAAACATTTAGAGCATAAAATTTGGAGTGGAAAACATGTTAAAATTATTGGATTTGGAATTACCGTTTAAGAGATATTCAATTTGGAAGTTTAAAACAATTTCTGCAATTTTATTTAAGGTCCAGGGACTTTTTGCACCGTGGGTGGATCTACTCACGCTGTATGACGTGTGGGGCCAGTGCCACCGTGTCGCCAGCGAGGCGTGGGTCGATGCAGCACTGGCCACCACGGTCGCTGACCAGTGGGGCCAGCCACGGGCGCGTGGTAAAAGAGCGAAAAAAGGAGGCCTTTTGCCTCACCAGGGATTCGAACCCGCGGTCTACCGTGGTGCGCGCAAGGAACAGCGCCAGTGGGCTGCAGCTGTGTTTGTGAAACTATACAGATCTGTCGAAAGATGTTGTATGTTACTGATGCTAACTGAACTTCGTCAGGAAGATTCAGACACCGAATTACAGCACCACAGCGATCAAGATCGGCAGCAGCTGGACGGGGATCTCACGGGGATTTCCGACAGATCGGGAGTAACTCGTGCGGGTGGGTGCGGCCGAGTGTGTGTGTGCGTGGTGTGCGGGAGGGATAGCGTGCGGAAAGGGGCGTGCAGCGATCGAACCCCATGTACGTACACGAGCTAGAGCTGCAGGTAGCTCATGGCAGACACAGAAACGGAGCGGACGACGACGTCCAATACGGAAAGTAACGGACAATGGGAACGGCGGGAATCGGACAGAGTGCTCACCCAGCAGTCGTGAACGACGTCGGGGATGACGGAGGAGGACCGAGGACACCGGAAACGGAGAAGATATGCCGCTGCCCGTCGGGGACGTCTCCGCCGCTATCGTCGATGTCGTGCTGGTTCCCCGCGTGTGGAAGACATATAAGTCGCTGCAGTGCTCCGGGAGGCCTCGGACTGGCTCGTAGTTGACGGAGGGAGTCCGGCGCCGTCGAGCATGCCGATGATGGTGGTCTTGTTGTGTAGAACAGGAAACAAAGCTTGGAGGAGAGGGTTTTGTGGCGGCGGCGATGGCTGGAGAGGGAGGGTTAGGGAGAGGCTAGGTTTCCAGGAGGGAGGGGGCTTTATGGAGGGGGAAGTGTGGCCGTGGTGGTGTTGATTTGGAGGCGACGTGGTCACCTTCTGTCCATGCCGTACAGGAGGAAAGCGACGGGAGGAAGAGAAACAGAGAAAGGGGCTGTGGTGGCTGGTGGGCTGGGCCAAAACGTGAGGCTGTTGTTGTGCTTCTCCCCATTCTTTTTTTTCTTCTCTTTTTTTTGTTGTAAAAGAAGAGAGAGAGAAAAAAGAAAGAGGTTTTAGGGTTTTTTCCATTTTTATGAACTAATTGATATTGAATTTACAAAACAGAAGAGTGCAAAGTATGTTAACATTAATTTCAAAAATTTGAAATGTCAATTGATTTGAATTGGTTAGTTGAATTTCAAATAGGGTTTCATTTGGATTTTTGAAATAAACAATTCTTTTATTCAATAACTCAACCAATTAGGAAAAACTTCTTGAATTTAAATGTTTGCAAAATTTTAATTGTAAACCACAATTG
Organism: Alopecurus myosuroides; assembly: GCA_028641055.1. Taxonomy (NCBI): domain Eukaryota; kingdom Viridiplantae; phylum Streptophyta; class Magnoliopsida; order Poales; family Poaceae; genus Alopecurus; species Alopecurus myosuroides. The sequence continues at coordinate 452,874,102 of CM054058.1, read as the reverse complement.
GAACATGCCAAGTAAGAATGATTTTGATTTGAATTTGAATTTACCATTTGGGTGTTAATAAAAGGGAATTTTATTAACAAGCAATTTTTAATTGATTCAAGTTCAAACTATTGGAAACATTTTGAGTGGTTTAGTTGGCAACTTTTAATTGGAAATTTTGGACATGTTAGAAAGTTTAAATTGGTTTGAATTTTTGAGTTGTTTGAAAACAAGGTGCAATGCATGTGATGCATGTGATGCAAAGCAAAAAGAAAAACAACCAACTTTCTAACTTAGGGGGAACACCCCAGGTGTTACAGGAATGCACGACCTACCGAGGACGGGTACGTTTCCCCCGAGATGCTTTATTCTTGCGTATTCTCGCCTTTTCGAACCTGGATGCTTTGTGTTTCCATTTCATTTACTCCTCGGTTTTTCTTTCTTTTATCTAGCGACGCACTAGACGCCGATGCCCCTGAGGCACCTGCGAGGCCGAGTAGCCCTCGCAACATGGTCGACCTCGACCCTGAGGACATGGACACCCACGTCGACGACCGGGCCGAGATGCCCTTCCTGGACCGAGAAGAACAGGATCTCGGCGTAGATAACATATGCGGAGATGGACCATCAAGAGACTCTAGAACAGTCGGAGTCGACCCTCGAGTAGAAACCCCAGCAACAGCCACAAGATCCAACGACCGAGTAGCAGCAGCCACCAGCAGAGCAGCACCACGCCGAGCAGCAGCCCTCCGAGCACCAGCCTCAAGAGGAGGAGCACCAGCCCGAGCAGCGGCAGCACACCGAGAAGCAGCCCCCCGAGAACCAGCAGGCTCCCCAGCCTCAGCAGCAGCCACGCCGCCGACTGCGCCGAGAAGGACCACTCCCTTGGAAGCGGTAGCAGCAGCTAAGACTACCACAACCAAGACCGCCAAAACCAGAGCAGCTACCAGCACCACACCCACGGCCATGCGCTGGACTTCATCAGCAGCAGCAGCACCGAGCCCCCCGCCAGCGAGAAGATATACAACGTGAACAAGGAGCGGCTCCACTCCTTGCACCCGGCAGTAGGCGCAGTATGCACCCTCGCAGAAACTAGCTGCAGGGGCGGGCAGCAGTAGCAGCCAAGCAAAGGGACTTGTGAAAGTCCCGGTGCATTGGACGAAACAACAACAAGCACATCAAACACAACATAAAAAGAAGGCCAGATCCAAGGCAAAATCCGGTGCACTGCCGATTAGGCCGAGGACCCCGCTGTCGCAGCGCCAGCAGCACCAGGAGCTTACTGCTGAGCTGCGAGAGGACATGGATGCTATGCTGGATGGGATTTGCCACATCGACAAGGTCTTCAACGGGAAGAAGGTGGGCCAGCTGGACCACTACCGGACTGCCTGGAACGATGCTGACATTGGCCCTATCTCCATGGTAGTTGCGGCGTCTAGCAACACACTGGCGCACAAAATGTTTTGTCTGCGTGTTGCTGCCGAAGACGCCGAGATCACCTCTCGAGTGAGTACTTATTTTTATCCGTATTTTTCGAGTTGACACTTCTTCTAACCATATTTTCTATATCATCCAGTCCCCGAGATTCGGTCCGAGTAGGAAATACTGGACCGAGTTGAAGTCTACTCGGATCGAATCTTCCAACTAAACTTATGTTTGTTGTTCTTCAGACTTGCACTGAAACTCGTGTTGTGCTCTTCCGGAAGCTCCTCTGGACTTACCGTGACACCAAGGAGCAGAACCGCGAGTTGCAGGAGGAGCGTGGGCAGAGAGGTAACTTTGTTCTTGCCGAGTTACTGCATATGCTTCCTTGGAATCATTTTTCTAACTCGGTTTTCGTTTTCCATTTCACATCTATCATGGAGAAGCACCTGACGGATTCCATCACCAAGATCTCTTCTCTGGAGAGTGAGTGCGACATTTTATATCTCTGTGTTTTGTGTTCATGCCTATTTCTTTCTCTCTGGTTAATTTTGCTTTCTTTGCAGATGAGCATCAGGTCTTCGTCGAGAAGCACCAATACTGCACTGTGCTGGCCGAGTCTGCACAGAGCAAGATCTCGGTGCTGGAGAGTAAGTTTCATCCTCTTTTCTCTTATTCGGTTTCCATGTTTTCTCTATTTTGCTAACCGGACTGCCTCCTACACAGAGGAGCACAAGCTATTCGTTGAGCAACACCAAGGGTGTCTCACTCCAGCCGAGATGCAGCAGCAGGTCCAGGATTGCAAGGCCAAGCTCCAGGCCGATCTTGAAGCTGAGAAGAATGAGGTGGCCAAGCTGAAACTAGAGCTGGCTGATGCACTCAAGGTGGCGCAGCAGGCCGAGAAGGACAAGACTGAGGCGCTAGGCGAGGCCGCTGCCGAGAAGCTCGAGCTGCAGAAGGAGATCGAGGCCCTCAAGGCCTAGAACACTTCGCTCTACCAGATGGTGACCAGCTCCCGCGGCTTGTTTGACAAGAAGATTGCCCTTGCAGATGGATGGTCCCGCAGGCTCAAGGAACTCATTACTTAACTGCGATGTAAGTTATTGCTTTTCTTTAAGTTGATCTATCCGGTTTTCACATTCGGCTTCTTCTATTCGGTTTCCCCTCTTGACTTAACTCAGTTTCCCCTTTCTCAGGGACATTCCCTGACTTCAATTTGGGTGCTGATAGGGCCGTGGAGAGGGCCCGACAGCTAAGAGCAGAAGCTGGCCATGCTGTTACCGACACGGTCACCATTGATGACCATGTTGAGAGCATTAAGGCCCGAGTTCACTCTCTTAGGGGCTTGGGCACCAACATTGTGTCCACTGGCATGCGGCTGCACAAGGTCTTCTGGCCGGATGTTGAGCCCCCACCACAGTTGACGAGCTGGCCTCTAACCTCGACAATGTCAAAGAGGAGCTCAAGAAGTGGCATGCCTCAGAAGCCCGAGCCTGTGCAGATGAAGCTCTTCACTTTGTTCTGTCCTGGTATGAGAACCTCGACCTCAGCAAGCTCAAGAAGCTGCGAATGGATCTCGGTGGACCGAAGAAGAAGAGTTTATCCGGCACCGCCAGGAAACGGCTTATCATCTGGCCTCCTATGCTCACACGAAGGAGTTCGTGGATGGCCCTACCAAGCCCGACACCCACTTCGAGAGCGACGAGGATGAGGACGACAACGAAGATCGTGACGAGGGCAACAAGGGAACCGAAGAGGCCGAGATGGGCGACGACCACGAAGAGGTCGAGCACAACGATGGTGATGCAGAGGTGGATGAGGAGATCCAAGCCGAGCAGCAGCTAGCTGCCTCCTCCGAGACCGTCACCACCGAGATGGTCATCTTGGACCCTGCTCCCGAGTTGAGTGCCTCGGAGCCCACAGCCGAGAACGTCGCCTCCGAGCCTCTGACTACGACTTCTGCCTCCGAGCCCGCCACCGAGTCCTCCAACCCGGCAGGTGCTGAAGCGGATTCTACTCCTTCATTTGCGGCATGAACGCCTGTCCTTGCAACCTTAAACTTTTATCAGATCCCCGGTATGCCGGGTGCAAATGTATCAAACAATTATTCTATCGTGTTTCCATTCAGTTTTAATTAAGTTTCAGCAAGCCTGGCTGAATGCCGGATTGCGCTAATTCCGAGTCCCCGAGTTGATTTTCTTATCCACCCGCCTTTTTTTTTGTCTTTGCTCTTACCTGCCACTTGTGGCTTGTTTGTAGTCGAGTCACAAGATTTCAAAAACCAAGTTTATAGTACTTAACAACTTTGAGATTAAAATTAACATTGCCCAGTACTTAGCCGGAAAAACAGAAGAAAAAAGCAACTCAACTCGGTTGACTAACTCTTTCTTTCCTTAGCAGTTTTTCGTGTGTTCATTGACCGTTGGCTTGTTCTCTTGCTTGCCATGAAGCCGGGTTGCGGACAACAGCAAAGTCGAAGAGTTGGACCTTAGGTTTAAAACACACTACTAAACTTACACATGAAATTCCAAGATGATTAACCGAGTTGACAAAGTAAGAAGGTAAATAATACAGAGCAAGTTTTGCACAGACAGTCCCCGAGTTCGAACTCGGAGTGCCGACTTGGAATTCAACTAGGTAAGGAGATACATACAATGATTTTTCAGGAATCAAAGCGGCGGAGTAGAGCTACATTCCAGGGGTGTTTAGTTTCCTCTCCGGATTTATCCGCCCTGTTCTGCTGTGGTGCCTGTGCGTCGATGAGGTAGTACGCATCATTGTGCAGAGCCTTGCTCACAATGAATGACCCTTCCCATGGAGGGAAAAGTTTGTGTATCACGGCTGTGCGTTGCACAAGCCTAAGCACCATATCTCCTTCTCGGAAAACCCTTAGGTTTACTTTCCGTCTATGATAGCGTCTCGGATTCTGTTGATATATAGCTGATCTCGACAGAGTTAATTCTCTTTCTTCTTCTAGCAAATCAACATAATCTTCTCGGGCTTCTCTTGTCGCTCCCTTGCTATAGAGGGTTACTCTCGGTGAGTCATGCTCATGGTCAGTGGGCAACATGGCCTCTGCTCCATATACCAGGAAGAATGGTGTGTATCCGGTTGGTCGGTTAGGGGTAGTCCTTAGACTCCACAACACCGCCGGCAACTCGTCTAGCCAACAACCATGGGTTTTCTGCAATGGCTAAATCAGTCTTGGCTTTATTCCAAATAGGACCATGCATTAGCTCTTTCAACTTGCCCATTTGATTCCGGATGCGTGACTGGCGCAATTTCTAGTCGGGTCGTCTTCTCCTTGCAGAACCGAGCAAAAGCTCCTTCAGCGAAATTTGTCCAATTATCCGAGATGATCCCATGCGGGTATCCATATCTCAGCATAATATCCTTCAAGAAACTCACCGCTGTGTTTCCATCACACTTGCGGATTGGATTCACCTCAATCCACTTGGTGAATTTATCCACCATGACCAGAATGTGAGTCATGTTGCCCCGAGCTGGCTTTAATGGACCCTCCATGTCCAAGCACCAAACTGCAAATGGCCAGGTGATGGGGATTGTCTTCAACTCGGCAGCTGGCATGTGTATCTTGCTTGCATATCGCTGTCAGCCGTTGCATTTTCTCACTATATTTTCTGCTTGCTGCAAGGCAGTGAGCCAAAAGAATCCATGTCGGAAAGCTTTCTTCACTAGGGCCCGAGATGAGACGTGGTGCCCGCATTCCCCGTGATGTATCTCCTTGATAATCTCTTCTCCCTCTTCCGGCTCGACTCATCACTGGATCACGCCCGTGGAACTTCTCTTGTACAGTTCTTTGTTGATAATGGTGTAGCCTTTGTATCTTCTTTGAATTTGCCTGGCCGAGATCTCATCATCCGGAAGAGTGCCATCCGTTAGAAGGATAATATGGACCGAGCCCAACTCGGTATCTCCCTAGTTGGAAACACAGGTTCATCCACCTCCATTGGATCAACTGTCATGACTTGCTCCGAGTTGGAGACGAGTCCCCGAGTACAGAGAGATAATCTCTGAGATGAATGCAACAGTCCCCGGGTTGGGAGGAGCAGTCCCCGGGTTCTCCTTCAAGATCCCCTCATCAATCTCCATGGGAACAACTTCTAAGTCCGGCAGAGCCGGGATGAATATTGATTCCGAGCCGGGTGAGGGATTGATAGATGGTTTCCTCAAATGCTCCAGAGCAATCCCCGCCGGGATGAATTGGCGAGAAGAGCCCAATTTGGACAGTGCATCCGCAGCATCATTTTCAGCTAGGTGGATGTGGTGGAACTCACACCCATCAATAAATACAGACATATTTTGGACGAGGAACCGGTAAGATGTCATGTTGTCATCCAACGCGTCCCAAGTCCCCGAGGTTTGTTGGACCACCAGGTCCGAGTCGCCATAGCATATAATCCGCCGGATACCAATTTCCTTGGACAATTTTAGTCCGTGGACCAGGGCCTCATACTCAGCCACATTATTGGACGCCGCAAAATGGATTTGCAGGATGTATTTGAGTTGATCCCGCTTGGGTGAGGTGAGCATAACACTGATACCGAGTCCCTCTTTTACCTTGGAGCCATCGAAATGCATCCGCCAGAAATTTGTTTTCGCCAAGGGAGGCTCATACTGCATTTCGGCCCAATCAACAAAGAAATCTGCCAGGGCCTGGGATTTGATAGCTTCTCTTCTCACATACATCGGGGTATAAGCGGCTAGCTCAATTTCCCACTTGGCTACCCGGCCACTTGCATCCTTGTTGCCCATAATCTTCGAGATGGGTGCAATGATCACCATTGTAATCAGATGCTCTTGGAAATAGTGCTTGAGCTTCTTGGCAGCCAGTTAGACTCCATATGTCATCTTTTGATAGTGAGGATGATTTTGCTTGGAGTTGGAGAGCACCTCACTGAGATAGTACACCGACCTCTGCACCGATTTGCCTTCTTCTTCTCGTTCCACTACTACCACCACAGTCTCAACCCGGTTGGTAGCTGCAATATAGAGCAACATTGGCTCCTTAGGCAGGGGATACGCCAGAACCGGAGCGGTACCAAGCATAGTCTTGAGATCTCGGAAAGCCACATCAGCTTGTGGTGTCCAAACGAACTTGTCACTTTTCTTCATGAGCTGGTACAGATGCAGGTCCTTCTCGCCCGTTCTCCCAATGAACCGGCTAAGGGAAGCCAGGCACCCGGTAAATTTTTGTACATCATTCAGTGTTCTTGGCAGAGACATGCTCTCCACAGCTTTTATCTTGGAAGGATTGGCCTCGATGCCCCTACTAGACACAAGGAAGCCGAGTAGCTTCCCGGCCGGGACACCAAAGGTGCACTTGGTCAGATTCAGCTTCATCCGGTACCTCCGCAGGTTTGCGAATGTTTCTTCGATATCACTCAGGAGTGTGTGTTTCTCCTTGGTCTTGATGACTATGTCATCCACATACACCAGAGTAGGCATCAATAAAATACAAAAGTTCGCACCCGGCAGTGGAGTCGATCACCTGATCTATCCGGGGTAGTAGGAATTAGTTCTTGGGGCAGGCCTTGTTCAAGTCGGTGTAGTCAACGCACATGCGCCACACCATAGCGACCATGTGATTGTCCCTCTTCTTCTTGACCATGACCGGATTGGCTAACCAATCTGGATGCACTACCACCAAGAAGAATCCACTTGCTAAGAGCCTTGTGATCTCGTCACCAATGGCTTTTCTTCTTTCTGCCGCGAAGCGACGCAGGGCTTGATTTACCGGCTTGGCATCTGGCCGCACATGAAAAGAGTGCTCAACCAACTCCCTCGGGACACCCGGCAGATCCTTATTGGACCAGGCGAAGACATCCCGATTCTCATGGAGGAAGTGGATGATCGCGCTTTCCTATTTCTCCTCCAACCCGGCTCCAATGATGGAAACACACTCGGGGAACTCTTGGTCGATCTGCACATTCTTGGTCTCTAGAGAGGCCTGGAAAGTGGCACCGTGCTGAGAGCTAGGCATCCCAGACATGCCGAGTTGAGCCGCTTGGGCCATGGACACCACCTCATGTATCTTCTTATTCTCGGCCGCAATGACCATGGACTCGGCCAGCCGAGATCCAGCAGATGCACACTCCTGAGGGCGCTTGTAGTCACCCGAGATGGTGATTATGCCGTTGTGACTGTAACATCCCAAGTATGAAAAATAGCCATTAGAATGTTTTGCTCTCTGTTATTTTATGTTTTGCATCATGGCATCATGTTGATTGCAATTGTTTTGCTTGTTTTCCTTTTGTTTTCCTTTGTTTTCTATTTGAATTTCAAACCAAAAATCAAACCTTTTGTTTCATCCTTGTGATGTTACAATTTCCAAAATGACATTTCAAAACAAAACAATCAATTGTTTGTTCCCATAAAAGTGTGATCTCAAAAGTGTTGTTTTATTTCTATAAAAATGCATCCAATAATCAAACCCATTTCAAATTCAATTATGATTTTCTTCCAAACAACAACTCTGTTGAAAATTATGAAAATTGCAAAACCATTCAATCAATTGTTCCCATTAAATCCCTAAGGCTCAACTATTTAAAATTGTGGTTTTAATAATTCAACTAATCCAATTGTTATTTCAAATTCAAATCAAATCAATCTTATTTATCATATTTTCAATATGGGTTTAAATATTAAAAGTTTGCAAACAAATTAAATTCAATAATGTTTGTATAATTGATTGAACTTATTAAATAAAATCTGTTTATTTCCAAAATCCCAACCCAAACCCTAATTGAAAGTCACCTAACAATTTAATATCACAATAATAATTCAAGTTGTTGAAAGTAATTTTAAACTACCTTGTTGTTGTTGTTTTGCAGATTAATAAAATTTAATTATCAAATCAAAACCCCAAACCCTATTGGGAAATTTCAACAAAAAACTTTAAATCAAATTGAAAATTTCCAACCTGTGAAAGTAATGTTAGCATCTACCTTTATTTTCTGTTTTATAAATTAATACAAAAATATTGCATAACAATTTAAACACCCCAAAACCCCAAGCCATTCTATCTCCCTTTCCTATTCTTTTCTTACAAGCAAAAAAAAATTGGAAAAAGAAAAATCACAAGCAAAAAAAATGGAGGGAGGCAGCCCACCCCATCCTTTTTTCCCCCAAGCCCATCTTTCTTTTTCTGGCCCATACCTTTCACCTCTTGTCGTCTTCTTCCTTCAGTACGATCACAGTCCCCACCGTCGATCACCTCCTCCCCCTCCTCGATGTGCTGCCGTACCCTGCTCCTCCTCCTTAAAAACTGGCCTCCACCTCCCCTCTGACCTAGCCACCCCCTCTCCTCTCGCCCTAGCGCCGCCAAGTCCTCCTTCTCCCCCCCCCCCGAGTTCTTCTGTCGCTGAGCCATGCCGTGCATCACCACCACTGCTTTCCCCTAGCCCCGATCGCAGCGATCCTCCTCAGACCGAGCCCCACCCGCGGGCGGGAATGGAAACCTGGACGTCCCAGCTCCCACCTCGTCTCATCGCCGTTTGCTGGGAGCGGCCGCGGAGTCCGCGCCGTCGCCGGAGTCTCCCCTCCGTTCTGCTTCATCTTCTGAACGACGACGACCATCGAGGTGAGCGATATCTCCCTCCTTCCCCTCTCCTTCTCACTCCGATCGCACCGCATCCACACATCCGCACCCACCTGCGAGCACCGCACCCCTCCGTGCAATGAAGGTCACCGCCGACCGCCTTGTTCTGCTGCCAACCGCTCGCCTGCGGCTGTCGTCTGAATTTTTGCTGTAAAAATTCAGTTACCCGCGAACGTCACCTCTTGTTCAGTTAACCCCCTAGGGTATCACAACCAGCGCATCACCGCAGTGGTGTTGTTCCCCTGCGCGCGAGCCATCGACCCGGGATCGAATCCCCGCGGCCGCAAGGGCCATTCTTTTTCGTGAATCCTTCCGCGCTGACCACTGGGCCCCACCCGTCATACACACTCTTGCCACGCACGCACACAGTGCTCTGGGCCCCCCTGGCAGTGTCTAGTGTACACTCCAGTGCGGTAACAAATGTTTCCTTAATTCTCTGTTTTCAAAACAATCCTTTTTAATTACAGTTTGGCCCTCAATTTTAAATTGTTAATAACTTTTAATCTAAAACTCCAAATAATAAAAGTTATATATGTTTGTTGGTCTAAATTTAATTGCCTATCCAAATAATCCAATTGTGTACTGTTTTGAAATTTCCCAATGCCATTTAAATTTGAATTCAAATAATTCAATTGCAATTTGCTAAAATTCATAACTAATTCATTATTAATCCAATAAATGCAAATAAAATATGTTTTCCATGCTATTTCAAATAACCTTTTCAAATATACATTTTGTTTCATGGTTTGAATAATTTAAATTTCCTAAATAATTTAAACATTGTTTAATTCATTTAAATTTGATAAAATCATAACTTGCTCAAAATAAAATATTTTTGAACATGCAAAATATGTTTTCAAACCATAAAAGTATAAACTTTTGAAATATGAATTTGGTTTAATGATTTGGACAATTAAAAATTCAAATAAGTTCATGTTTGAATTAAATTCATTTAATTCTTGCTTAAACTTGTTTAATTCATAAATAATTTATTTGAAATCCTTTTTCAACAAGTGAAACATGCAATCCACCTAAAATTGTGTGTTCTTTCCAAATATGAATTTTTTTATTTTTTTTGAACAATTAAACTTGATGAAAACAACAAATGCTTGTGTGACACCTTTAAGTAACCAAAATTCCAAAACTCAATAAATGAGTTTCCAAACTTGTTAAACCTTATTTCCAATTGGTTCTATTGTTGTTATTTTGTTGCTTTCCTCATCCATGCATCATGCTAATTCACTTACACAATTTGATTAGTTGTAAAACAATTAATTCAACCATAATTCATGGGCTTTCCATATGCAATCCAATTGCATGTGGGTCCATTTAATCATGTTGTTATCTTGTCAACTAGGTTATTTCTATGCATCAATTCAATGGTCATGCATCATCCCGTGTTTGTGCACTATACCATGTTATTGATTGTTTATCTTTCTGCATTGTTTGTTTGCTTCTTCTCCGATATACGACGACGTTGAGACCGACGATACTTACGACACCCCTTCTAAGGAGTTAGCTCAGTACCAGGCTACTGGGTTTGCAGGCAAGTTATCACTCACATGAACCACTGTGTTCCTTTCAGCATTGGTTACCGATACTTTCCGTTGTCTATTCTGCTGGCCCTAGTATTAGTTGTTTCTGTTACGAACCTATCACATGAATCCCTTAACCCTGATATTGCCTCACCTCCATACCTAAAACCTTTTGCTTGTTGCCCGTGTCTTACTAGCATGCTTAGGTTGTTTTGCTCGAGTCTGTTACCCGTTACTTTCTGTTACTATTTCATTACGTTCTGGGGGCTCGATGTTTAATCAATCAATCATGCTAATGTTATTAATAATTTGATGATAAGGCACCGGCAGGAGGCCCTGTGTGGTTTTGAGGCCTGCTAGTGTCGACCCTAATAGGAAAAGGGTCTTGTCTACTGATCCATGATGAGCGCACTAACCGCATGTGGGAAGCGAGTATGGGCGCCCCCCTCAATTTGATTCGATTCGCATCTCGTCCAAATCTCCTCATTTAGTTCGTGTTTTCCATTTGCCGCATGCATGTTTTTGCGAGCCCAGGCCAGGGTGGAACTTTTGTAGTCGGCATATAGGGGGACACGTTCTTAGAGTGCTATGAGGGTCCATTTTCTTCTGGGCTCGATTAGCCGTGCGCCCAAGGTTCTTTGGGCTTGATGCGGAGAAGAGTTGAGTTGTGTTGAGTGCCCCGCTTGGTGGAAGGGCCTTTCCATCTGGCGGGTTATTCATGCGTGTACGGCCAAATTGGTGCAACCCTACAGGGATAAATCTTCTCGAGAAGCCGTGTTTTCCGCGGTTATGGATTACTTGGTGAAAGTACTGGCTAACAAGTACTCAGGACAACTTAAACCTAATGATTAACAACCTTACACCCAATGATTAACAACTTGACTAGTAATAGGCTTATTGACACAATAATCTGAACCATCATAATTTCAACTGTGTGAGTTATCCTCGGATTGCTTCTTTGGATAAGGGGCGAGATCCAGGATGGGTTTGTTTGGTGGTTAGCTATAGTTGGTTACGATACGCGACCTTATCTCTTTTCTGTTAGCCGGAAGTGGTAGAATCTCTTTAGTTGGTTAGCGTAGCCAGTTGCAGCATCTTTTATTCCCCTTCCTTCCGTTGAACCCAAGGCATCTGTACTTGGTGTTGACGGGTTACACTTTGGTGAACTGTGAGTCTTGCTTGCCGGTACGTCTATGTACTGACCCCTTTGGGGCTGTGGTTTACGCAGACGGCGTTTCCGAGGATCTCCATGGTGGCTACCTACGTGGAGTATGACGAGGCTGCTGACGAGTAGATAGCGGACCCGGGCAGGATCCGAGACTTCGTGGATGGGCTCCGTCTTTTCGTTTCCGACCTCTTAGGCCTATTTGGTTCTTGTCTGTACTCAGACATGTTGAATGCTTCCGCTGTGATGTAATGATGTATTGTTGGGACATGTGTCCTCTGGATGATGGTATTTGCTATCTCTGCTCTAATGAGAGCTATTTGCAACTTATTTCAATCTTTTGTGTCGTAGAGATCTGTTGTGATATCAGTTGTTCAACGCCGTTGACGTACCATGTGTGTATGGTTTGAAGTACGTCAATGGAAGTATCCTAATTTCTACGGGATAGTTTACATCGACGATGAACAGTAACGATTGGTTGTCACACATAAGTGTTGGCCTACTCGTAAGAGGACGCGGGTGCCTGTAAGCCCCGTAATCCAATCAAAATACTGTTCAGTTCGTACGGTGAGTATCCTTTAGAAGTCCGGGTGCGACAGTGACCGGGAAGCTTCATCTTCAAATAGACCGCATGAGTATAGGTCATGAAATTGGGCAGAGCCGGTCTGCCGAGTAGAGCATGGTAGGGGCTCTAGAGGTCAACCACTTCGAACTGCAAAAACTCAGTTTGGCAGTTCTCCCTGGTGCCAAAGAGCACATCAATCCAAACCCGGCCGATAGGAGCACAGGATACGCTGGGTACGATGCCGTGAAAGGTAGTCCGGCTAGGTAGCAGCATGTTTTCGGCAAGGCCGAGTTTCTCCATGGTGTCTCGATATAGGATGTTGATGCTGCTACCATTGTCAATCAGCACCTTGCTGAACTTCACATTCTTCTTGGTCCCAAGGAAGGTTGGATCCACCACCAAGGCATTGGTACCCGAGTTAGGCATAATCTTGGGATGGTCAGCCCGGGATAAGAAAATGTCATGGTCGCACCGGTGCATGTACTCCGACACTTCCGGCATCACTGCATTTACTTCCATCGCCCGCCTACGCAGGCTCTGCTTGACATCCGGTTCGGTGGTGAACACCATGTAGCTCTCATGATGCTCCTGATACTGATTCCGGTATCCACAACCACCATTGCCATTGTTGTTGTTGTTGTTCCGGTTGAAGTTGTTGTTGCGGTTTGTTGCGATTATCGTTGTTGTAATTGCGGTTGTTGTTGTTGTTGTTGTTATCCCCCTGTGCCACTTGGTTCACATTCTCCCTTCCCTGGTTCTCGGTGGTTCTAGGAGTAGCTGCCCGGATAGGTTTGACATTTGAACCCGGAGCTGACAGAGGAGGAGGGGGAGTCAATTGGCAAAGCCCTCGCTCTTAATCTGGTTTCACCAGCTGCACTGCCGAGAAGTGTGATTGGCTGGCCTACTCGGATGCCGAGTGTGGAAGCTTCATGGCCCATCCCTCATTTCCTCAAAGACGAATCTCGGAGGAGCATCTCTAGACTGACCGGGATCATTGTACTGCTTCTTGAAGTTCTGGCCCTGGTTTTGGTTTTGCCCATACTAGGTCCCATCAATTTTTTTTCCTTTGGCTGCTTCCGGCTATGGGTTGATCCGGATCAACTACATCCACATGATCCGAGCCATATCGGATATCTGGACGATCATCCCTCCTCTTTTTACGGTAATCTTGGCGATCATTCCTCCTACCACCATCATTGCCCTGGTTTCTACTTCTCGGCTCAAATGAATCAAGAAGAGGCTGAGTAGGGTTGCCGAGTGCATACATATCAGCAATCTTGATCGTCTCGGCGAGCGTACTCGGCATCTCCCTTTGCAACTTTTCCCACAACATGCTGCCATGCCGACAGCCTTGAGCGAACCAGGCAATAGCCTGCGACTTTTTTACACCCTCGCATGTGTTCCTCAGACTAATCCACCGAGTCAGATACTCTCGGTTTGTCTCGTCTTCCCTCTGCTTGCATGCAGAGAGCTGTGATGGCCAGTTTGACTTCTTGTAGGTGCTTGTGAAGTTGCTAATGAAGGCCTCCGAGAAATCAAGCCAGCAATTGATGTTGTCTCTCGACAGGTTGTTGAGCCATATCCGGGCTAGGCCCTCCAACATCTGGGGCACATATCTCACTGCCCATCTCTGGTTACCGCCGACAATGTGCACAACAGTAACATAGTCATTCAGCCAGTCATCCGGCTTGGTGCTCCCATCATAGGTCTTGGTTCCTCTGGCTAGCTTGAACTTGGGCACAGCTGGCTCATTCATGATCCTGGGGCCAAAGCAAAGCGGTCCGGGTGGGCCCCGCACTTCTATCTCTTCTGACAGATAGATCCTGTCCAACTTGTACCTTGCATCACTCGGCTGCAACATTCGTGCTCCCAACCGAGCTCCAACATCACTTGGGTCAGCATACTGATCATTCCTATGATACCCAGCTTGCTCCATTGCCGAGTACCCATCATTGTATCTGTCCTGCCGCGCAGCGCCGGGTTATGGAGCTGGACTGACCATAGCAGCAGCGGCTTGTGGATGAACAACAGGACCTGTGCCGGGCTGAGGTTGAACCGGGTTGGCTACCGGGTGCCTAGATGGACCATCTCGGTTGCCTCCTTTCCCTTCTTGCGGAACTCGGGCGGCATTATGGCCACCCCCTTGAGCAACGTGTTCTTGATCGGGCTGCCGCTCTATAGCTAACTGTTTTCGGCGACAGCCAGATCGTACACCTGGATCTGTTTATGTCTCCCGGAGTTCACACTCCGAGATCTCCCACCACCGAGATGAGGTGAGGAGGCTTGTCCTACGGATCTTGCCCCATGCGACTGAACAACATGGGACTCAACATCTCCCTTATTCTCCTTCCGGAAAGCTTCATTCTGCCTGCCAGCTTCAAGAACTAGCTCATTAAGCCATTCCAGTTGCCTAACACGAGCTTCGTCGGATAAGTTTGGCAACTCGGCAGCAACTGCCTCTACGGCTCTAAGTTTCTTGGTAGGATAACTGTACTTGGGCCTACCAGCCAAGTTCATAGTAGCGGATTTGCTAGCAGTTCTACCATCTCTAGCCAACTCGGCACCTAGGTTGCGGCGGATAATCCCTATTCGACTAGGGTTCTTTGCAACTGGAGTGAAACCATGAGCCGTATTGTACTCATTCTGGTCAAGATTGAATTCAAGCATGACCTTTGCCATCTCTTGGGCCTCCAGGAGCAAGGCCTGGCGCTGCTCCTCGAGCTGCACCCTCAACACCGCCGGATCCGTATCCGCGGCTAAAGGCATGCCCAACTTTTCAATGACACCGGCAAGAGGATCCGGTATCGAAGTCGATGTAGAAGGACCCTTGAAGCCCGGTTGATTCTCAGGCCTGTCATATGGCTTGTGGCTCGGCCGAGCCGACTCGCCAACAGCATCGGACGCAGTGGGCGCGCCCTTCCTGGCAGCAGGAACCGGACCAGTCATCATCACCTCCATGCTGCCCGCAGAGCCAGCACCGGGCTTCCCGTGGACGGAGAGAACAACAGGAGGATCAGTAGCAACGAGCACCGCCTGGGGTACTCGCGGATGACGGTGGTGGCTACTTACACCAAGTGCGTGCCGAAGCTGACGACGGAGCCGCTTGCGGGCACGGGCCTGCCGCAGAAATCGCTCGCATTGTCGGTGACGAAGTCGAGGGAGCCGAATCTATGGACAAGGCCACAAACCACGCGCTCCCCTGAACGGGAAACGGGCCTCGTCCGGATAGAAACCCCAGCCAGCGCCGCTGCTAGACCCATGGTGGGCGCCAACTGTCGTGGATGTGTAAAGACACATGTCATGGGATGGCTTGAGTTTGGGGCCGATGGACGCTGTAGGTATCCGGGAAGGGATCGCGCACCTAGCTGGCGCACTCACTACACTGCAAAGACAACAATCTACCCAGGTTCGAGGCCCTCGTGTGGAGGTAACACCCCTACTCTTGCCTCTCTCTCAGTATATTTGTATGTCGAGTACAAGAACTCCTCAAGCTCAAGGAGCTAGAGGATGAGGAACCTCTCTTGCTATCTCTCTTTCTCTCCTAGTAGCACTTCTCTCTTCACGTAAACAAAAATGATCGACCTTCACTCAGGAGGGGGGATGCCACCTTATATACTGGTGGCCACCAACTAATTGTACAGAGTAGGTGACTACACACTTTGCACCACCGCACGCCTCCGCTTCTTCACTGACAGTCGCCGAGAGTCGTCGCGGTCGGGCCGCTAACATTTCCAGTCCCCCTTGTCAGAGACAGGATGTGGCCTCGCCCATACCGCACACTATACTTGCGTATGGATACGCATCATCACGCCTAGTAAGTTGAACCGCACGCCTGTACTCTCCCAGATTATACGGGATCTCCTCAACGGCTCCATTGACTTTCCCTCCGTGTAGAGCAGCACCATGTCTATCCGGACCTACCAAGAGCTACTCGGTCAGTCCGGAGAATACTCATATCTTCACCTTAGCTTCTTGTCCTTCCTACCGAGTAGCTCGAACTCGGTAGCAATCCAGCTCGGTACCTTTCTATCCGGCAAGTACCAACTCGGCACGGCTGAACTCGGTAATCAGTACCTCGAACATCATTTCTCACCAACCTTACCCCTACTCGGGGGTAGCTCCCCGACACACATGGAAGATGGTGGAAATCTTGGCTCTGATACCACATCACCACCTCCTCCTCCCCAAGCTCCTCGATTAAATTAGTATGAGGATATCTCTCCATCACCACTTCCTCGACACCGCCAAGGCCGTGGTGACACTGTTCAAGATCACCCTCTACGACCGGATCTTGACCTACATCATCACCAACCTCCGCAAAGCCCCTCTAATGACTATGGTCTACATTACTTCATGGATAATGCTCGCCCACTTCAAAGGCTTACAAGGCACAATGCAAGTCACCACCACAATGACAGCCATGAACAATACCCTACTCCACAACGCAACCGTGACAATGATTCTAGTGAAAACCATGGAGCATGCCTTCACCAACTTCACCACAATGATCATCAGCTCCATCCTCCCCATCATGACCGCCAATACCATGACAACGAGGATGACCCACATGATCTTCTACTTCCTCTACTTGATGAAGATCCATATGAGTGACCCCATCAACAACAAGAAAGTGAGGATGCTCCAGATGATATTTCACTTCCTATTTTTTATGAAAACCCACATGAGCGGCCTCATCAACAACAGGAAAGTGTGGACGCTCCACATGATCTTTCGTCTCCTCTCTTTGATGAAGAACCACCTGAGCGACCAAATCAACAACAAGCAAATGAAGATGCTCCCCATGATCTTTCACCTTCCATCTTGGATGAAGAACCACTTGAGCGACCCCATCAACAACATGAAGACAGAAATTTGAGTGCCCTTGGCCACAATGTCCCCAGGTTCAATGGCCATGATCGTCATCATCCACATGAAGAGTGGGAGCCTCCCCCTCATCGCCACCAAGAATGTACTTTCTCGTCGCGCCACGCCATCGACAATGATCAAGGCCAACCTCTCCATGGATATCATGATCCTACTCTTTTATCATGACAAGAGGCGAGAGGCACATCACTACCAACAACGATCCACAACCTCCATGTGCGACATCCTATGAGGAAGGACTATGGACTTCATGATCAAGAGCATGAGAATCCTCCATCACCACAAGTGCAACAACAACATCAAGGGTGCGAATTTACTCCTCCAATACGAGAAGATCAACATCACCATGAACATGAGGATGCAACTCCACCAATCTACGATGACGCACCACCAATCTATGATGAAGACTTTGGTGCATATGACCTTGTGGAATATGCTCATATCTTTCCAACCTCTCCAAAGCAACGTCATCATCACCATTCTCATCAAGAATATCATCTTCACTGACATTAACCATTTGAGGATGATACAATGTATGGATTACACTACCACATCACGGAGATGACCGAGCCTTCTTCGATACAAGCAATGGAACTACCGCCTCCTCCACGCAATGCAACAACTTATACAAATCACCACACCTCAAGTGCCAAGACCTTGGATCCATGTAATGTTTTCTCTTGAGCTTCTAGTGAGATGAGTGGTGAGAGAGATCCACCATCACGTTAGTGAGAGCTACAATCCTACAATGAGTGGAAAAGCATGAGTGTTCCAAGAGGCATAGCCTTGATTGCCACCAAAAGTGAGATGAGAGTTGAGAGCAAAACCCCATTTGTGCTTATTGACACTAACAACTTACCAACTCCCTCTCTCCATCTTTGTTGTCTCGTTTACAGAAATTTGGAGACCCTATCAAGCATGCTAGCCCTCATGGACTCTTCACCATACATGGCTCTCCACATCGCATGAACCTCAACACTCACTTGAAGACTTGGAAGGAGTACATTCTGCTCGTCAAATCTACATGGAGTTTGACAAGCGCATCCATGAAAATGCATTCTCCGTCTACATCCCACAAGTCAAGATCTACATGGAGTTTGACAAGAGCATCAACGATAATGCATTCTCCGCCTACATCCCACACATCAAGATGTACATGGAGTTCGACAAACGCATCAACAACAATGCATTCTCCATCTACATCCCATACATCAAGATGTACATGGAATTCAACAAGCGCATCATTGACAATGCATTCTCCGTCTACATCCCACACGTCAAGATGTACATGGAGTTCTACATGCGCATCAATGAAAATGCATTCTACGCCCACATCCCACACGTCAAGATGTACATGGAGTTTGACAAGCGTACCAACGATAACGCATGCCACGACTACATCCCACACATCAAGATATACATGGACTTCGACAAGTGAATCAACGACAATGCAAGCAATGGAGTGGATTGCAACCAACGTGTCAAGTTCTACTTCACACAAGCGGTTCCGCAAGCAATTGAGCAACCGGCTTTTGAGCTATTCGAAGACTACTACATCGCTATTCACGATCTTCCTCACCGAATAAAAGATGGCCATTTCAAGATCGTCATCGCATTTGGACCACACCCACTACGAGCGTACCTTTGCATAACTTTCGATAAGAGGATCAACTTCAATGACATCTTTTCCGTCAACATTCCTTCTACCTCTCATGGTTACACACGCGAAAGGCCAGATCAAGAGTCGAGGACGAATCTTTTCCAGGGGGGGGAGAGATGATGCATCACACCCCATTCCACCAAGGTCTACATGATACTAGACAAGGTGAACTCACTCCTCTCTCTATATGCCTTCGGAGTCTTAGTGAATGGTGCGATACCTCATGGATTTCCCCTATACGTGCTCAGGTTTGATAACACCATGGAGCCCCAATACGATGGCCAGGATGCTCAAGAATGTTCCCAAGAAGTCATGGAAGAAGTCCGAGAAGAAGAACCCGAGGGAGAAGATGGGAATAAGGAGGAAGAGGGGATACAGGAATCCCGGCCTGCACCCCCGACCAGGCCGTCCTCCAGGTCGGACAGCTAACAGAGAGGGCCGGTCTCCAACCCGGCCCCAGGCCGGCTCCCCTGCGCCACAGGCCGAATGACCACCCAAAGCGGCCGGACTCCACCCGGCCGGAGGCTGGCTCCCCTACGCCACAGGCCGAACAACCACCCAAAGCGGCCGGACTCCACCCGGCCTGAGGCTGGCTCGCCTGCAGAGCTATGCCAGCCTCCGCTCCGGCCTCCCAGGACGGTGTCCCTGCCAGCATTCAAAAGAGGGGAAAACCCCCTTTTGCACCCCCACCTACCCCTTGGCTATAAAAGGAGTCCCTTATACTAGATCTAGGGTGAGAGATGAATTTAGACATTTGAGCTTTGCTCTTGTACCCCTCTTGTGAGGCTACTCCTATGATTTGAATCTAGGACGGTATCAAGGCTACTCCTATTATGTGTATCTAGGATCGTATCAAGACTACATCGAGTTACCTATCCTTTCCCCTTGGGATTCAGTTAGGAATTTTCCAATCTCCCTCTACTAACCCTTGAGGTTCTATTGGCGTGGTGGACCGACCACCGGTGTTGAAGCGGTTCCGATAAGGTGAGTTCGGTTGGATTGATCATTCCGTAGGAGTCCGTTGCGGCTTAGTTGACGGGAGATCGAGTCTTTCAGTTCTCGCTAGTTATCTTCTCTCATCGATCCCTCTGGTTCCCCTTTGTTTTAACCGTGTTCTGCGCTTGTTCTTCGTGTTCTTGGTCAATTCGTGAAGATCGGGCCACCCAAGAGGTTAACCCCTCAATCTGGTGAGGACTCTGCCAGTTGATCCCCCAGGTTCAGATGGCCGGCTGCTTTTTGGGCCGCCTGAGTGGCCCGCCGTCTACCGCTCGGGCCGTCTGATTTCTTTGTTTTTTTCTGTAAATTTTCAGCACATGTATGATCAGGACGCGACTTGGTTCGACTGCATTTTTACTTTGTTTTTGTTTGGATATGGCTTTGCTCGCTCTGGCCCTGCCCCTTACAATTTTGGTTGCACGCCCTGCCTTGTGCCCCTTGTTCTTACTCGCGCGTCAACCGGGCTGTAGCCTGCGGCCGAATCCAAAGAAATGGCGGTTAGCGGGGTGCACTGTCGCTTTATTCTCTAGGGGTCGGTTTTGAACATGCCAGGCCGTCAGTATTTAGGTTTCTAGCCAGCTGCTTTCCTATCCTTGGGGACTTTCTACACGAGATTCCCCTCCTTGCGCTCTTTCCAGCTGTTCAGCCGTTTGCGGTCTGTAGCCGGATCCGCAGAGGGAGCGTTCGGAATCTAGCTTATCGCGTCGAACAAGGTTAATATAGATTACAACTGCACACAACCGGACTATGGGAAAAAAGGTACACAAGTGTTCATGATGCAAGGGCAGAACCTAAGTGTTTTCTCGGGGTCACCGGCTCTTTTCATTAGTTGGATACAGGGTGTTACACCACCCTTCAGGTGTATAGTGAGCGGAGGAGTTACGCGTTCTAGGGGTGCTTGTCGTGGGATAATCACGGCAGATGTTACCGGGGGTAACTGATCTTGGGGCAAGTCGACACAGGTATTCGGGAGAGGGTTTAGCTCGAAAGAAGACATGGCGGAAAGCAATCTAAGAACCGGAAAACAACTCGCCGGATCTCAATATGAATTAGCCTGGATACTCGATAACAGGTGTTACAACTATGACTTGAAACTCTGGCAAACTAAACCTAGGGGCCGGTTTATAAAGCACCCGTACACCCCTAACTTGCCCTCCAAGGCACATCTTGAGTCCTACTCGAACTCCACATACAATCCCTAACTTCCCTTACCGCAACCCACAATCCGGGTTACAAATCTTACAAGCCTTTGGGCCTTCCAGTAATCTCTTTACCCCAAACCGGATATCACTCAGCGCACCTCGGGCCGGATTATATCTTGAAGTGGGCCTACCGGGTTACTATCCCCCCATCAGTAGTCCCCAGGATAGCGCGGGTTTCACGGATTCATCCTTGAAGCGCTCGCTATTCCCTGAAAAAGATACGAAACACCCAAGTTCACGGGGACCGAGTTAAATTGCTTCGATAGATGGCTAGGCGCAGCTCCATGACGGCCATATGATGACTCAATTCCCCCATGAATGCTTAACACGC
Source organism: Alopecurus myosuroides (assembly GCA_028641055.1). Taxonomy (NCBI): domain Eukaryota; kingdom Viridiplantae; phylum Streptophyta; class Magnoliopsida; order Poales; family Poaceae; genus Alopecurus; species Alopecurus myosuroides. The sequence continues at coordinate 452,852,742 of CM054058.1, read as the reverse complement.
CTTTCCAAATCTGAACCCCAAAATGCCAAAATCCTACTCACGATACCGGTGCCAGATATCCCGGGGTAGGTTACACTTCCTCCGCCAACGGAACATCTTACTCCATTCCGGGCGCGCGCACCACCAAATCCGCGCGGATAATTACCGTCCCGTAACTTCCGGCTTTCCAGTCGCGGGGGTGTGCCCACCACCTTCCTTATAAATATCAACCGAAGGCAACCCTAAGCCTTTCACCTCACCTCGTCATACTCTTTTTCCTCGCTCCCTCGCAGCTTCCGCCGCCGGAGCTTACGCACACTACAACAGATAAGACCATCGCCGGCCGCACTCGACCTCGAGCCATCCCGCGCCGCCATCGCGCATTGTCGTCGCATCTTCGTTTCTCTCATCGAGGGCGGGGGAACAATACTCAAGCCGCACCTCGCATCTCCCTCATTTCAGGCATCAATCTCTTCGGTAAGCCTCTCTCAATCGTCCAATTTGAACCTTGCAATCCTTTTAATTTGACTTGGATCGGATCTGGATCAACCCGTAGACTACCTTTCCGGCACCGTCAAATCAAGCCGCTTCGGTAGCCCTCAGCCCTTTTAAGCACCTGATGCACAGTCGCAATCCATCCCCGCACCTCTTTCAATCACCAACTTTATATAATATTGCTCGCAAGCTTTTCGACCTAGATCTGTTCCACCTTGTTTTTTCCGCTTGTCCCATTAACATCCGAGAAACCTTCTTTTTCCAGCTATTTTCTTCGCAATAAAAGTATGGGCAACCATCCATGTTCGCCCAACCCACCTCCATACGTAAGTAATTAACAATTTACTCAACCTCATCTATAACCCGGAAAATCCTCCACACTTAACATCGTAGCACATTATCCGGGTATTATTTTAGCCTTCACGTTGCCTCGATATTCCCAAGCTCGGATAATCTGATATTCCGAATCTTTACTCCCTACATCTCTTGTCCCTTGCAGGTTAACTCCATGGCTCCGAAAAGACAGGGAAGGCACCCGGCTTCGACCAAGACCCCTCAAACCACTTCTGCCAACTCGGGTCGGTCTTCAACAACAAAAGCCAAGCTGGAAGGAATGGCCGAATTAGGAATTCTTCCCTCTCAGAAGGAGATACATTGGAGAGCTCCTGACGATGAGACCCATCCTACTCCTGCCGGGAATGAGGTAATCTGTTTTACCGAGCACGTGACCCGGGGATTCCGTCCTCCGGGTCACCCTTTCTTCCGGGAAATCCTAAGCCACTACGGCCTCCGGGTGTTCGACATAGGGCCTAACTCTATGTTGAATATTACCCACTTCATAGTCTTGTCCGAATCTTACTTATGCATCCCACCAAGCCTGGACCTTTTTATTGAGTTATTTCAATGCGAGCTATGTCGCGAGAGCAATGACGGAGCTCTTCTTACCTGTGGCGGGGTATCCATCCAGCGCCGCAAGCACTCACTAATGCCACCTCTTAACTTGAATTCCCACGTCAACAACTGGCAACTATCCTTCTTCTATTGCCATGACACTTCTCCAGATGGTGAGAGGAAATTGCCGGGTTACTCGGAGAGCCTTCTTGAACCCTCCGAGTCTTTTAGCGCTTTCGCACCCGAGCCTGATAGGGAAGCCATTCAGCCCCTTTTGGCCAAACTAGCAGCCCTATCAGCCCATGGCCTCCTTGGGCTTAATCTAATAAAGACTTGGATAGATTTCCGGGTTAAACCCAATTCCATCCGTTCGAAGTTGCTACACGAGTACTCGGGTCACATCACGGACTCCCTCCGCTACTCCACCAAGAACTTCCCTGCTGGCAACACCAACAAGACCATCAAGGGTTTTCTGATGGAGAGGCTAGATGTTATAAAGAACGCTACCGGGTTACCCCCGTTTACTCGGGAGAATCCCGCTCCAGTAGTAAGATCTGACCCCCTTTTTCTTGTTTCAGCACTTTTACCCGCTATAGTCTCTAATCACTACCTGTATTTACCTATTCACAGGCTGACGATCCCTTCTGGAAGGTCGAGAACTCTCCTCCTTCCCAAGACCCCGAAAAAGAAAACGAGTCCATTGATGACGACGAAGGTATTCTTTCATGACCTTTACATCTGTCTTTCATCTGTGTCACCTTTCTTACCACTCATCCTTTCTCATCTGATACTTATTCGGCTTTCAGGGTCAGAGGACGAAGAGGAGGAAGAAGAAAATGACCCGGAAGCCACTGAGTCTGACCAAGAACCCCTAGTTGGAAACAAAAGGAAAGCCAGAGGGGTAGTTGAAAAGGTTCCCTTCTCTTCCATGTCTTGTGCGCCTTACTCCTTTGCCACTATGCGTGAACTTAATGTGCAATTATCACATTCATCCTTCTTGAAGGACCCTCTCCCGACTAAACGTAGGGTGACCCGGAGTTCTCCGGGGGATGATCCCCTTAACCCGGGTATCTCCACCTCTCCCGCTCGTCGAGCCAGCACCCCTCCAGCTCAACCTTCCCAATCTCCTCAACGTCATCCATCTCCTAGTCATCCACTTGCCGGGCAATTTCGCGTACCGCAACCAGTGCTTTTACAAACGTCATCCGCCTCCAGCTGCGAGCTTCCCCCGGACTACGCTGTGAACACCGGGTAAACTACTTTTGCTTACATTCCCTCGTACTTGTTGTCTTTCTTTTTTCCATACATTCCACTAACCAATGTCTCCTTTTCTCCTTTCAGCGCGACAGTTACGCTGAGTGACCCGGATATTCCTGAAGCAGAAAGGCAGGGGGAGGAGAAGCCGAGTAATAACATGGACATTGAGGTTGAGGACGAGGCCGAGGACGGAAACAAAGAAGACCCTTTTAAGGACCCACCTCCAGCAAAAACTGCATCACCCCAGCCCTCTGAGGAGGTGGATGAAGATATCATTTTGGAGACCAAGTCGGGTTCTCCTAACCCGGACACTCAAACAATCCGGGTTTCGACCCCCAGACCCGGAGCAACCCTTCAACAGGAAGACCAATCTTCCGGCCCTTCTCGACTTCGCCCTGAAGACATGACCTTTGCGCAGATGCTAGATGCCCTCCATACCTTGAAGGGTGATGAAGAAAACATATTGGACGCCTTAATAACCAAGCACGAGGTAATCCCGAGTAATACCAATTGTTTCCACACATAGTCCCCAAGTTCCGAGTAAATTACTAAGTAACTTGCTTGGAACTTTTGTATAATGTTTCTGGCTAATCCCTCTTCACGCTTCCTTACAGGACTATGTTTCGCAGTTGGAGAAGAAACTGGCCAAGTCCACCAAGCGTGTTGAAAAAGAAACGGCCCTTCGTGAAGCTGCGGAGACTGAAGCTCGCAGGTGCCAAAAAATGACGAAAAGGTACAAGAAGAGGGCTCACAAGGCTAAGGACAAACTCACAACACTTTCCGTGCAAATTGCCGACGTTTTTCGCACTGCGACCGGTAAGATTTTTAAAGTTCACCTTTTCTATGACCCGGATTTCTTTGATATGAACCACTGTGCTTGCTTACTTATTATCTTTGCTTCTTTTACCTCTTAGCAGGCCCAAGTGATGCTGCCCCCGAAGAAGATGACGCTGCTAAGCTAAAAACCATCAAAAATACTCTTCGCCAACTTTGCGGCGGAGTTAGCTGGATACTTGATGAGTTGCGACTGCCGGATGTCAAGCCAGACAACATGAAGAGGTTACTGGAATTCTGCTCCACGATCCCCGAGTGGATTTGGCACTGGAAACGGTCCTCCTGCCGATTTGGGGTAACCCGGGGGCTCGCCTTGGCTAAAGCCTACGCTCCCAAGCTAGAGCTGGCCAAACTTATGGGCGGATTTCCAGAGTTCAACTTGGATGGGTCCAAGTTTTTGCCAAAGGACTTCAAGGCTATTCAGAAAGAAGTCCGTCATCCGGCTAGTGTTATCGCTGACAGCTTAGAGATTGATGAGATTCTCCCTGCTTATGATGCTAATGACAAGGTTGTCAAGGCGAACCGCCCCCAGCCGTTTGACATGCTTGCCCGCTGGAGGGAGGAGGCACTCAAGATAAGGGACGAAGCTGCCAAGAAGGCCGATGCCGACTCTGCTCTTGCGGCTTCGCAACCCGGAACTGCTACTAATCCGAGTGGCGTCGCCGCCACCAGCGGCAACAAGGGCAAGGCCAAGATGGATCCTGCAGCTTGAAGTAATGAATATCGCCTGTCATTCCATATGCGTTAGTTGGAAAAGCGTCGTCAAAACAGTTTTATCACTTGTTTTAAGCGGAGCGCCTGTGCTCTTTTGATACTTTAGGGTTTTTGTAATATTTTTGCTTATACTCCCGATGCACTTTGCGCCCCTTTGGGCTTTTGATTAATGTGTCTTTGCACCCGCTTGTTCTTGATACCCACTTACTTTATTCTTGATACCTTGTACCTTTTACCTCCCCTTCTTTTTTTTTATATGCTTTCCTTGGCGAGACCCGACCTCCGGGTTTCGTTGACATCTGGGGAATGGGCTTTCACCCGGATCCCTAAGCCCCCCCAGACCCGGGTGCACGGCTTGTTTGAATTTTATCGGCTGGATTACGCTGTTTCTTCTTCAGAGCTCCCAAGTCCCCCAGCCCGGGTTTCCACGTCTGGGACACGTAATTGTTTCTTTTCAAGGGATAAGAATTGCCTGTCGCTGAATGCCCGAGACTTCAGGACAGCTCTTTATGACGTTTGAAGTTATGCTTGATAGTTGTTGAGTTTCCGGCTACTAGCCTTATACTCTGCATAACTTGTGGTTTAGATGACCCTTTCAACTACCTTGTACTATAAGCCGGCTTCCGCGTGGATACCATGTTGTTACATCAATACGAAAACGGGGCCAAGCAAGTCCCGTTTGGGTCTCATGACCGACATTAATCGTAAGCGAACGAATCATGCCACTTTGTTGCGAGTCACATCGAGCTTAAGTAAGAATAGCCGAGAAATTTGGACTTCTTTGTCCGGTTATAGGATTGTAGCCGCACTCGTTTTTTCAAGTGACGGCCCCTATAACTCATTGGCATCAAGGCCGGGTCTTTTTTGAGTTTGCAGCTGTGCTTATAGGAGCAACCAGCCCTCAAGACCTAAATATGTACACCGTATAAATGACAATTGCCTCTTTTCCTGATAACCTCCTTTTATTTGATATGAGAAGATTAGGTCAGCAAGCCGCCTCATTAAAAACCCATCTAGTCCCCAAGGGTGCCCCGGATAGGAAAAGAGTGCGTCTGAAACCTGCTGCCTGTTACATCGTTTTCTGCTAAGTATAGTACGGACGCAGCTGAGCCACGTTCCATGGTCTATCTCTCTCTTGCATAGGTGCAGTAGTGCGAGCAGTATCGTTGATCGTGGCCGATTCTTCTCTTGCATCTATCAAGTAATATGACCCATTATGCAGACTCCGGCTTACGATGAAAGGTCCTTCCCATGGTGGCGATAGTTTGTGCTTTCCCTCGTTTGTCTGAACCAGGCGCAGGACCAAGTCCCCCTCCTGGAAGACCCGGCTTTTCACCCGCCGGCTATGATATCTTCGCAAGTCCTGCTGATATATGGCTGATCTTTCCAAGGCTTGTTCCCTTTGTTCTTCTAACATATCCACGGCGTCTTGCCGGGTTTTCTCGTTCTCTACTTCCACATAAGCTGTCACTCTTGGTGAATCATGAATGATGTCGCTCGGTAATACCGCTTCTGCGCCGTAGACCATGAAGAAAGGTGTCATCTGGGTGGATCGGTTAGGTGTAGTGTTAATACCCCAGACCACGGAAGGAAGTTCTTCAACCCATGCCCCAGCGGCCCTGATACAAGGAACCCTCAGTCTTGGCTTCAATCCACGAAGTAGCTCTTGGTTCGCCCTCTCCACTTGCCCGTTGGCTTGCGGATGTGCCACTGATGCTACATCCAGCCTGATTCCATTGCTGCCACAAAATTTTTCCATCTCTCCAAGGGACATGTTGGTTCCATTGTCGGTAATTATGCTGTGGGGGTATCCGAACCGGTATATAATTCTTTTCAGGAACTTGACTGCTGTGGCCGCTTCGCAATTGGTGACCGGCATAACCTCCACCCATTTGGTAAACTTATCAACAGCTACTAAAAGATGCGTTTTCTTGCAAGGTGACATATGGAAGGGGCCAACCATGTCCATACCCCAAACAGCGAATGGCCAAGTTAATGGGATGGTCCGTAACTCCATAGCCGGCACATGAGTTTGGCGAGCGTACCTTTGACATCCGTCGCACCTTGCTACTATCCGTTCCGCGTCTGCTAGAGCTGTGAGCCAGAAGAACCCATGTCGATAGGCCTTGGCCACAAGGGACCTTGTGGACGCATGATGCCCGCAATCACCTTCATGGATCTCCTTAAGGATCTGTCGGCCTTCTTCTGGTGTCACACAGCGCAAAAAGACTCCTGCCGTACTTCTCTTGTACAACTCTCCATTGATAATAGCATATCCTTTTGCCCGCCTCACGATTTGTCTTGCTAGTACCTCCTGTTCTGGTAGATCGCCCCGTGATAAGTATGCCAGATATGGCTCTGTCCACTCGGGGACGTCACGTATTGTAGCTACGAGCTCCACGTCCGGGTCTCGATTTGCTGATTCTTCTTCAGACTCGGATTTAACTGACGGTCGCCACAGCTCGTCCAAGAAAACATTAGGTGGAACCGGCTCCCTGCGCGAGCCGAGTCTGGCGAGTGCGTCCGTCGCCTCGTTTTTTCTTCTGTCTATGTGCTCCACTTCATACCCGGAAAAACACCCGGCAACCCTATCAACCTCCCTGCGGTACGCTGCCATAGTGGCGTCCTTTCTGTCCCAGGTTCCTGATACCTGCTGCACCACGAGATCCGAATCTCCGAAGCATCGTATCCTTCTAATGTTCATCTCCTTGGCTACCTTCAAGCCATGCAACAGAGCCTCATACTCGGCCACGTTGTTTGAGCAATCAAAGTGAATCTGCAGCACGTAACTTAGTTTATCCCCCTTTGGCGATGTCAGCACCACTCCGGCTCCTGACCCCTCGTACTGCTTTGATCCATCGAAGTGCATTGTCCATGACTCGGAACTTGGAACTGCGGTAACCATTCCAGTGTGCGTCCAGTCGTTAACGAAATCAACCAAGGCCTGGGACTTGATTGCCGATCTGGGCTCGTAGCTGATATGATAATCTCCCATCTCTATTGCCCATTTGGCTATTCTGCCCGTTGCATCCGAGTTTCTGATGATATCCGACATTGGTATTGAGCTAACTACTGTTATGGGATGTTCTTGGAAATACGGCTTCAACTTCCGGCTGGCCATAAAGACCCCAAACACCAATTTTTGCCAATGCGGGTAACGCTGCTTCGCTTCCGATAACATCGCTGACATAGTAAACCGGCCTCTGGACCGGGTAACCTTTCCCATCTTCTTTGCGTTCCACGACAACTACTGCGCTGACGGCCCGGGGACCGGCTGCCACGTACAATAACATAGGCTCTTTAGGACCCGGCGCCGCTAGTACTGGCGCTTCAGATAACTGCTTCTTTAGTGCTTCAAACGCCTCATCTGCCTCCTGATCCCATACGAACTTATCTGACTTTCGCAAAAGCCGGTACAAGGGTATTGCCTTTTCTCCAAGCCTGGATATGAACCGGCTCAGGGCTGCCACGCAGCCCGTGAGCTTTTGAACGTGCTTCAAATTTTCCGGTTTCTTCAAATTCTGAATGGCCTTGATTTTATCCGGGTTTGCCTCAATTCCTCTCTCGGAGACTATAAAGCCAAGTAACTTCCCGGCCGGAACTCCGAATACACATTTCGTTGGGTTAAGCTTCATCTGATACCTCCTCAAGTTTTTAAATGTTTCTTTTAAATCATCGATAAATGTCTCTGCCTTCCGGGTCTTAATAACCACGTCATCCACATACGCGTGCACGTTACGCCCAATTTGATCCTCGAAGCACTTCTGGATACACCGCTGGTAAGTTGCGCCCGCATTTTTCAATCCAAACGTCATGGTTTTGTAGCAGAAGGCCCCAAAAGGGGTTATAAATGACGTTTTTTCCCAATCCTCCCTCTTGAGTTTAATTTGGTGGTACCCCGAATATGCGTCCAAGAAACATAGCAAATCGCTTCTGGCTACCGCGTCTATGATTTGGTCTATCCTTGGCAGCGCGAACGTATCCTTTGGGCAATGCTTGTTGAGGCTCGTGAAATCGATGCACATCCTCCATTCATTTGTCTTTTTCATTACTAGAACCGGATTCGCTAACCAGTCCGGGTGAAATACTTCCATGATAAAGCCTGCGGTTAATAGTCGTGCGATTTCCTCACCAATGGCTCTTCTCCTTTCCTCGTTCATTTTTCTCAAACCTTGCTTCACAGGCCTGGCCCTGGGATCCACATGCAAACTGTGCTCTGCCAACTCGGTGGGGATACCCGGCATGTCGCTGGGTGTCCAGGCGAACACATCCGCATTTGAGCGTATGAACTCCACTAGGGCCTTTTCTTGCGCGTCTCCCAAATTGGACCCTATAGTGAACTGCTTGGTGGGGTCTCCTTCCACAAAATCTACTTTCTTGGTGTCTTGAGCCGCCTTAAATTTTACTCTTTCGTCCTCAGAATCTGGTCTTCTCAATGCTGTGCCATCTTCCGGATCCACCTGAGACCGGTAATATTTAAGTTCTTCCTTTCTGCAGGCTTGCTCGGCCATCACCGAATCTCCCTCCTCACACTCTGCTGCTACATCCCGGTTTCCATGGATAGTGATGGTCTGCTTGGGGCCCGGGATTTTTAACTGCAAATATACATAGCACGGCCTAGCCATGAATTTAGCATAAGCTGGTCTTCCGAACAACGCGTGGTAAGGACTGTGCAACCGGACCACCTCAAACGTGAGCCATTCTACCCGATAGTTATCTACCGACTCTCCGAAGGCTACTTCCAATGTAATTTTTCCTTCGGGGCGCGCCGAATGACCCGGCACGATTCCGTGAAAAACCGTCGAACTTTTCTGTAGCTGAGATTCTTTGAGGTTCATGCGCAAGAAGGTTTCCCAATATAGGATGTTGATGCTGCTTCCTCCGTCCATCAATACCTTTCTCAATTCATAACCATTGACTTGTGGCGAGACTACTAACGCCAGGGTTCCGGGGTGCTCTATTCCTTCCGGATGATCCCTTCTGCTCCATGTTACCTCTTGCTCTGCCCATCTCAAATACCCCGGAGTGGCCGAGGAAGCTGAATTCTCTGTCTGTTTTAACACCTTTTTGTCCCTATTGGAAGTCCCTGTAACATGCACATGATATTGTCCTTTTAATTTGAGCATACGTACCATACCGATGAAGATACTGATTTGGCCAATTGACACCGCGGATCCGGATTCGAGGTGCTCCGACTCTGGCCCCCAGCCAGAATCGTCTACCATCTTCTCTCCTTTGCTGTTGACGTAGATTTCTCCGACGATGAGGTTCTTCATGCCCTTCCGAGCTTCTCCCGTGATGTAAACACCTTTGGACGCAGGCCCCACGGTGGGCGCCAACTGTCGTGGGATAATCACGGCAGATGTTACCGGGGGTAACTGATCTTGGGGCAAGTCGACACAGGTATTCGGGAGAGGGTTTAGCTCGAAAGAAGACATGGCGGAAAGCAATCTAAGAACCGGAAAACAACTCGCCGGATCTCAATATGAATTAGGCTGGATACTCGATAACAGGTGTTACAACTATGACTTGAAACTCTGGCAAACTAAACCTAGGGGCCGGTTTATAAAGCACCCGTACACCCCTAACTTGCCCTCCAAGGCACATCTTGAGTCCTACTCGAACTCCACATACAATCCCTAACTTCCCTTACCGCAACCCACAATCCGGGTTACAAATCTTACAAGCCTTTGGGCCTTCCAGTAATCTCTTTACCCCAAACCGGATATCACTCAGCGCACCTCGGGCCGGATTATATCTTGAAGTGGGCCTACCGGGTTACTATCCCCCCATCAGTGCTCCTTCTCTTCTCTGGCGGTGTACGCCTGGTTCCTTTGTGGTTCTCATATGTCGATTAGGTAGTAGACATCCTTGTGGAGGGCCTACTGACCATGAAGGGGCCTTCCCACAGCGAAGACATCTTGTGTAGGCCTTTGGTGTCTTGAATCAACCGGAGGATGAGTCGCCTCCACGGAATGCGAGTGGTCTGACTCTCCTGCAGTGATAGCGGAGAAGACTGTTGCTATATCACGGATCTGGACAGTGCGAGCTCTCGTGCCTCATCCAATAGGTCGACGACGTTTTGTGTTGCCTCCTGGGCGTCTTCCTCCATGTGGAGGACGACTCAGGGGTAGTCAAACTCTATGTCAGCCGACAGGATTGCCTCTGCCCCGTAGACGAGGAAGAATGGCGTGTAGCCGGTCGACCGGTTGGGAGTGGTGCGGAGGCTCCATAAGACAGGGGGTAGCTCTTTGATCCAGCAGTCGGGCGCCCGCTCAAGCGGGTCGAGGCCATTTGACTGAGGATGTGCCACGGAGGCGAGATCCAGCCGGGTGTCCTTTCTTCCGCAAAACTTGGCGAAGGCCGCTTTGTCGAAGTTGGTCCTATTGTCGGTGATGATGCTGTGGGGGTAGCCGTATTGGTATATGATGTCTTGGAAGAAGCTGACGACCGTCAGGCCGTCCAACCGCCTTATTGGTCTTGCCTCTATCCACTTAGTGACTTTGTCCAGCGCCACTAGTAGGTGGGTCATGCCGCCACTTGTCTTATTGAATGGGACAACCATGTCAAGGCCCCAGACGTCAAACAACCAGATGATGGGGCTGACCTTCAAGCCTGGGGATGGCGTATGTTTTTGTGCTCCGAAACGCTAGTAGCCACTGCAAGCTCGCACCAGGTCCTCAAAGCCGGCTAGGGCGGTCGGCCAGAAGAAGCCGTATCGGTTGACCTTGGAGGCTATCACCCTTTAGGAGGCGTGGTGGCCGCATTCTCCCTTGTGGATGCTTCGGAGCAGGCGAATGCCCTCCTCTTGGTTGACGCGGCGCTGGAGAATTCCGCATACGCTGCGATTGCGCAGTTGGTTGTTGACGTTGGTGTAGATGCGGGAGCGGCGGCTGGATTTGCTGGTCGAAGACTTCATCTAGGTGGAGCTGTCCATAGACAATGTAGTCGAAGGTCCGTTGTCCCAAAAATGGTGTAGCATGTACACTACCAAATTCCGCGCGGTCTCGGACGTTTCAATAACGTTGCGGATGGGCTCAAAACCGTCGCTAAGGGCAATCCGCGACGGTTTACCCGACGGAATGAAAACGTATCATATCGACTGTCAAGGATGATTCCACGACGTTTATATGAAGCCTGAACCGTTAAGGCTATCCGCAACGTACAGCAAATCGTCGCCACCAGTTGGGCCGTCCGGACTAGGCCCAATAAGCATTAACGTTTTTATTTCGTCGCTATGAGGCGACACGTGGCAAACGATTTCTAACGGCCGTTATCGTAATCAGCTAACGTGGCACAACGTGGAAATTTTTTTTACGTCACCAGTCTTGACCAATGAGGCGAAACCATGTGGACCAATCGAAATATGCCACATGGAAACAAAATGGTGCCACGTTGCCTTGTTCTGGGACGAAATCTGTTCGTCCCGGGCTACCCAGCGACGTTTTTTTTCGTCGCGAGTCTCGACCAATTAGGCGAAAGCATGTGGACCAATCAAAATACGCCACATTGAAATAAAATAGCGCCACGTCGCCTTCTTCTGGGACGAAATCTGCTCGTCGCGGGCTACCCAGCGCCTTTTTTTCGTCTCTAAACTCGTGGCACGTGCACCAACCAAATGGTGCCACGCAACGTCTTTTCCATGACATTTTTTTCCGTCTCGGATTTGGGTGATGTCATCACCGTGCCGGGACGTTATTTTTACGTCGCCGAATCGCCCACTCATTTTTAGGCCACGTGGGCTAGGCATACATCGCCACGTGTCGGTATTTGCCTTGACGGATTTTTACGTTACGTTACTATGATGTCGGTTTTGGTGCTATTTGGGTGGTTACATCATCGTTATAATTGCCAATTGCACACAGGCAGAAAAGAAACCACATAACAGGCATCAAATACTTAGTTTTTCTCACAGAATATCAAACCAACATACAGAACCGCAGTTACAAGAACCACGCATCTGCTCAGCCAGCATCTCAAGTAGGGCAACTCCTTCTAGTTGAGATTTCTTTAGCGCATCTTGTTGCTTTCGAATGTCTTCCATATCAACTACAAACTTCAGACTCAGTTGCTCGGATTTTGCTATTTCCGTCCTTATATCAGTAATTGTTCTGCGCACATTCACATCAAGCTGTGGTTGTAACATCCCAAGTCTGAAAAACAGCCTTTAGAATGTTTTGCTCTCTGTTATTTTATGTTTTGCATCATGGCATCATGTTGATTGCATTTGTTTTGTTTGTTTTCCATTTGTTTTCCAACTGTTTTCCTTTGTTTTCTATTTGAATTTCAACTCAAAATTCAAACCCTTTGTTTCATCCTTGTGATGTTACAATTTCTAAAATGTTATTTCAAATAAAACAACCAATTTGCTTTCATATCTTTCCACATTGATCAACTAATAATTTGGTGCTTTGTTTCAAATAAATAAATTCCCAAATTGCTTTCAAACTCAAACTCAAATTCAAACAGCACCAAAGTTTCCAATTCATGACAACTACCAAACCATTCCACCAAGTTAACCCAAGTTAATAATAGGGTTACCCTATTAAATTTGATGTTTTCCAATAATTAATCAATTAAGTTGCAAATTATTTAAATTCCAACCAATAGACAAACCAGCACTCAATTGGAATTATGGAATTGCCCACAACAATTTAATCCTTTGTTCTAAACTAAAATAGGGTTCACCCTATTGCAAGTTTGGTTTCATTTAGAATCACCTAATAAGCAATTTAATTCAAAATTTGAATTAAATGCCAACAGTATTTAAAATTTGAACTTTTGGAAAATAAAAAGTTAGTTTTCAGTTGCAATGGTGAAAACCAGCCAAACCATAAATTTTACAAATTTTTTCCTAACCCTAAAGGCCTCCTTTTCTTCCAATTTTGTTTGCTACAAAAAAAAAATAAAAGAAACAAAAAAAAAATTAACAAAAGAGAGGAGAGAAGTGGGCAGCAGCTAGCTACCAACCCAGCCCATCTAACCTTTGGCCCGGTACCCCTCCACCAACGTCGCTGTCACCTACCTCTGGATGACGTCGTCATCAGTACGAACAGGTCCTTCACCGTGCGATCATCTCCATGCCCTCCCGATGCTTGCCGTACAGCACATCTCCTCTATATCTACCCTACCTCGAGGCCCTAACCCTAGAAACCCTAGCCCCTCTCCCTCAAGCCGCCACCGTCTCTCTTCTCTCCCATCTTCCTCCTCTCTGTACCCAATACACTGAACCTCACCACCGAGCCCTCCCATGGCCGAAAATTGAGGAGGTTGGCGTGGTCGCTGTAGGCTGTCCCGGGAGCTCCCCATGGCGGGAATGGAAACGCCCAAGTACCCTCTACCTATTCCCCCCCTCGGCTTGGGCCGGGAGGGACTGAGCCGCCGCCACCGTCGAGGTTTCCTGCCGCCCGACGCCCTGCTGTCCCTGTTCGCTGCACGTCTGCCCCGACCCCCCTCCTTGCTCGATGGCCCTCAGGTGAGGCCGCACCCCTCCTCCTCTCGCCTCCTTTCCCTCTCCTCCTCCCTCATCTCCCTTCCCCCTTGGCCGCCCCCTCTCCGGCGAGCCGGCGCCCCAGCAGGAGCAGCCATGGCGCCCTCACCTCTGTTCGCTGCCCTGTCGAGCTCTGTAACTGATCGTGTTCAGTTAGTTTCAGAAACTATCCGCCTGCCACACCTTATCCCTCTCGCGTATCCCTTCTATCCAAACGCAGTGCACTAGCCCAGTGGTGTTGTTCCCTTGGCGCGTCCAGGAGGTGGGGGGATCAAATCCCACCCCCTGCACATTAACAAACTTTTTTATTTTTGTATTGTTTGGTCACAACACTTTCAGAGAATCACAGCTAGGCCCTTGCACAATAATTCTAGACCCTGAAATATTATTTCTAAGTCCCTGTTTCACAAAAAAATGGCAGATTTGCACTATATTTTGTGAATTGCATAAAAAATTCATCCCAACTCCAATTTTAGCTTTTTAAATATGTTTTCTGTCCCAAATTGAATGTTCTATCCAAATATAAATTTTGTTTACTGTTTTGAATATTTTAAATTGGTGCAATATTTGAAAACTTGTCAAATTCACTTAAAATTGCAAAATTCATAACTTGTTCATAAAAATTACAAATTCCACAAACTAAATATGTTTTCCAATCAACTTTTCATGTACTTTCCAAATATAAATTTTGTTTGCTGTTTTGAATATTTTAAATTGCTGAAAACAACTGTTTCTTGTTTATTGCATTTAAAATTGCCAAAATAATAACTTGCTCATTTTAAATCCAATTTCCACAAATGAAATATGTTTTCCATGCAAAATTAAACCCTCTTTCCAAATATAAAATTTGTTTCATGATTTGAATAATTAAACTTGGTTAAATAATTTAAATCTTATTTAATTCATTTAATATTGCTAAATTTATAACTTGATCAAAACAAATTCTTTTGGGACATATAAAATATGTTTTCAAACCATAAAAGCATAACCTTTTCAAATATGAACTTTGTTATCTATTTTGAACAATTAAAATTGGTGAAAACAACAAATGCTTGTGTGACACCTTTAATCAACCAAAATTCCCAACCTTAACAAATGAATTTCCAAACTTGTTTAGCCTTATTTCCATTTGGTTCTATTGTTGTTATTTTGTTGTTTTCCTCATTCATGCATCATGCTAATTCACTTACACAATTTGATTAGTTGTAAAACAATTAATTCAACCATAATTCATGGGCTTTCCATATGCAATCCAATTGCATATGGGTCCATTTAATCCTGTTTCTATCTTGTCAACTATTTCCTTTTGGATGCATCAATTAAACTGTCATGCATCATCTTTGGTTGTGCACCTATGCCATGATATTGATTGTTTATCTTTCTGCAATGTTTGTTTGCTTCTTCCCGGATACACGACGACGTTGGGACCGACGATACTTACGACATCCCTTCTAAGGATTTAGCTCAGTACCAGGCTACTGGGTTTTGCAGGCAAGTTATCACTCACATGAACCATCGTGTTCCTTTCAACATTGATTACCGATACTTTCCGTTGTTCTTTTCTGCTAGCCTTAGTAGTAGTTGTTTCTGTTACGAACCTATCACATGTATCCTTTAACCCTGATATTGCCTCACCTCCATACCTATAACCATTGTTTGAGCCCGTGTCTTACTAGCATGCTTAGGTTGCTTTTGCTCGAGTCTGTTACCCGTTACTTTCTGTTACTATTACCATTACGTTGTGGGGGCTCGATGTTTAATCAATCAATCATGCTAATGTTACTATTAATAATAAATTTGATGATAAGGCACCGACAGGAGGCCCATGAGAGGTTTTGGAGCCTGCTAGTGTCGACCCTAATAGGAAAAGGGTCTTGTCTACTGATCCATGATGAGCGCACTACCCGCATTTGGGAAGCGAGTATGGGCGCCCCCCTCAACTTGACCTGATTCGCATCTCGTCCAAATCGCCTCATTTAGTTCGTGTGTTCTATTTGCCGCATGCATGTTTTTGCGAGCCCAGGCCAGGGTGGAACTTTTGTAGTCGGCATATAGGGGGACACGGTCTTAGAGTGCTATGAGGGTCCCTTTTCTTCGGGGCTTGATTAGCCGTGCGCCCAAGGTTCTTTGGGCTTGATGCGAAGAATGGTTGGTTGTGTAGAGTACCCCGCTTGGTGGAAGTGCATTTCCATCTGGCGGGTTATTCTTGAGTGTACGGCCAAATTGGTGCAACCCTGCAGGGATAATCTTCTCGAGAAGCCGTGTTTTCCGCGGTTATGGATTACTTGGTGAAAGTACTGGCTAACAAGTACTCAGGACAACTTAAACATAATGATCAAACATGTTACACCCAATGATTAATAACTTGACTAGTAATAGGTTGATGACACAATAAGTTGATTCATCTTTAATACAACTGTGTGAGTTATCCTCGGATTGCTTCTTTGGATAAGGGGCGAGATCCAGGATGGGTTTGTTTGAAGTTATCTTTCAGTTGGTTACAATCCTCGATCTTATCTCCTTTCTGTTAGCCGGAAGTGGTAGAATCTCTGTAGTTGGTTAGCGCAGCCAGTTGCAGCATCTTTTATATCCTCTTTCCTCCGTTGAACCCAAGGCATCTGTGCTTGGTGTTGACGGGTTACACTTTGGTGAACTGTGAGTCTTGCTTGCCAGTACGTTGGTGTACTGACCCCTTTGGGGCTGTGGTTTACGCAGACGACGTTTCCGAGGATCTACATGGTGGCTACTACGTGGAGTATGATGACGAGACTGCTGACGAGTAGATAGCGGACCCGGGCAGGATCCGAGACTTCGTGGATGGGCTCCGTCTGTTTGTTTCCGGCCTCTTAGGCCTATTTGGTTCTTGTCTGTACTCAGACATGTTGAATGCTTCCGCTGTGTTGTAATGATGTATTGTTGGGGCGTGTGCCCTCTGAATGATTGTATTTGCTATCTCTGCTCTAATGAGAGCTATTTGCAACTTATTTCAATCTTTTGTGTCGTAGAGATCTGTTGTGATATCAGTTGTTCAACGCCGTTGACGTACCATGTGTGTATGGTTGAAGTACGTCGACGGAAGTGCCTTTGATCTCTAGTGGATAGTTTACATCGACGATGGAATAGCAGGGCTTGTGTTGTCGCGCATAAGCGCAGGCCTACCAGGAAGCTGGGACGTGGGAGCAGTTATGCCCCATAATCCAAGCATCTGCTATCCAGTTCGTACGGTGAGTATCCCCTAGAAATCAGGGTGCGACAAATGGTATCAGAGCCTGTCTGCCTGTAGGATCCCTTTTTACTGGTCGCAGTTGAGTCTAGAAACTATTTTGTAGCTATATAGGAAAAATGAAACGTGAGAGTAGGAATTCTGTTCTTTTTCTTCTTTCCCCACCCACCCTCCCTTTTTCTGGTAAGGAAGTGTAACGTTGTTTTCCCTTCTCATCTGAACTTTCAAGTTAGGATTTCACGAATTCTGGTTTCTCTAGGATGGTTATATCTACTAGACCATAGGAATGGAGGTGGTTGTGACATGATTTATCATGTTGTCTACTCATGATTGAGAACGGAGGCGTGTAAGCCCCGGAAACAGATCCTCTATTCCTTAAGCAGTAGATATTGATCCTCTAGAAGCCCGGATGGGTTTTCCATAGTACCTCAGGAGTTTTGTTCTCGTTTTCCCGATGTTGATATCCTGTTCTTCTCAACATCCTGTTCGTCCGTTGAAATCTTGTTGTTGTTTTCCACTTCAAATCTTCTACCGGCGTCTAATCAAAACTTCCTCGTAAACTCTTATCCAGCTAAGGTGCTATTTGATACCGGAGCATCACATTCCTTTGTGTCAACAATCTTTTCCACAACATACAACCCAATTCTGGTTCCACTAAGCAATCAAATCACCATTCACTCTCCGGGATCTCAAATGTTGACATCCAACATAAGTAAGAACAATCCAATTCTAATGAGAGGCCACATATTCCTCGTTACTCTCATATTGCTGATTCTGACATTGATGTCATCCTTGGTGTTCCATTGATGTCAATAACTCTGTTCCACCTTTATTACAGATAATCTACTCTCCAAATGAATCAAATTCTACCCAGCTATACAACCTCCATACAAAACCTATACCTCTCCCTTTACTTGAAATGTTCCGGTGGTTTCCAAATTCCCTGACATCCTTCCAGAAGAGTTGCTAGGAATTCCTATCGTTTTCAACTTCCAGAAAAACTATCCAAGGTGCACGATGTGTTTCACGTGTCACAGCTCAAGTGGATCTTTCCAAGAAGTTTCCGGACCTTCTTTTTTTTCTCAGTAGGAATCTCGGGGCGCGATTCCTTCAAGGGGGGGCGTTTTGTAACATCCCAAGTCTGAAAAACAGCCTTTAGAATGTTTTGCTCTCTGTTATTTTATGTTTTGCATCATGGCATCATGTTGATTGCATTTGTTTTGTTTGTTTTCCATTTGTTTTCCAACTGTTTTCCTTTGTTTTCTATTTGAATTTCAACTCAAAATTCAAACCCTTTGTTTCATCCTTGTGATGTTACAATTTCTAAAATGTTATTTCAAATAAAACAACCAATTTGCTTTCATATCTTTCCACATTGATCAACTAATAATTTGGTGCTTTGTTTCAAATAAATAAATTCCCAAATTGCTTTCAAACTCAAACTCTAATTCAAACAGCACCAAAGTTTCCAATTCATGACAACTACCAAACCATTCCACCAAGTTAACCCAAGTTAATAATAGGGTTACCCTATTAAATTTGATGTTTTCCAATAATTAATCAATTAAGTTGCAAATTATTTAAATTCCAACCAATAGACAAACCAGCACTCAATTGGAATTATGGAATTGCCCACAACAATTTAATCCTTTGTTCTAAACTAAAATAGGGTTCACCCTATTGCAAGTTTGGTTTCATTTAGAATCACCTAATAAGCAATTTAATTCAAAATTTGAATTAAATGCCAACAGTATTTAAAATTTGAACTTTTGGAAAATAAAAAGTTAGTTTTCAGTTGCAATGGTGAAAACCAGCCAAACCATAAATTTTACAAATTTTTTCCTAACCCTAAAGGCCTCCTTTTCTTCCAATTTTGTTTGCTACAAAAAAAAAATAAAAGAAACAAAAAAAAAATTAACAAAAGAGAGGAGAGAAGTGGGCAGCAGCTAGCTACCAACCCAGCCCATCTAACCTTTGGCCCGGTACCCCTCCACCAACGTCGCTGTCACCTACCTCTGGATGACGTCGTCATCAGTACGAACATGTCCTTCACCGTGCGATCATCTCCATGCCCTCCCGATGCTTGCCGTACAGCACATCTCCTCTATATCTACCCTACCTCGAGGCCCTAACCCTAGAAACCCTAGCCCCTCTCCCTCAAGCCGCCACCGTCTCTCTTCTCTCCCATCTTCCTCCTCTCTGTACCCAATACACTGAACCTCACCACCGAGCCCTCCCATGGCCGAAAATTGAGGAGGTTGACGTGGTCGCTGTAGGCTGTCCCGGGAGCTCCCCATGGCGGGAATGGAAACGCCCAAGTACCCTCTACCTATTCCCCCCCTCGGCTTGGGCCGGGAGGGACTGAGCCGCCGCCACCGTCGAGGTTTCCCGCCGCCCGACGCCCTGCTGTCCCTGTTCGCTGCACGTCCGCCCCGACCCCCCTCCTTGCTCGATGGCCCTCAGGTGAGGCCGCACCCCTCCTCCTCTCGCCTCCTTTCCCTCTCCTCCTCCCTCATCTCCCTTCCCCCTTGGCCGCCCCCTCTCCGGCGAGCCGGCGCCCCAGCAGGAGAAGCCATGGCGCCCTCACCTCTGTTCGCTGCCCTGTCGAGCTCTGTAACTGATCGTGTTCAGTTAGTTTCAGAAACTATCCGCCTGCCACACCTTATCCCTCTCGCGTATCCCTTCTATCCAAACGCAGTGCACTAGCCCAGTGGTGTTGTTCCCTTGGCGCGTCCAGGAGGTGGGGGGATCAAATCCCACCCCCTGCACATTAACAAACTTTTTTATTTTTGTATTGTTTGGTCACAACACTTTCAGAGAATCACAGCTAGGCCCTTGCACAATAATTCTAGACCCTGAAATATTATTTCTAAGTCCCTGTTTCACAAAAAAATGGCAGATTTGCACTATATTTTGTGAATTGCATAAAAAATTCATCCCAACTCCAATTTTAGCTTTTTAAATATGTTTTCTGTCCCAAATTGAATGTTCTATCCAAATATAAATTTTGTTTACTGTTTTGAATATTTTAAATTGGTGCAATATTTGAAAACTTGTCAAATTCACTTAAAATTGCAAAATTCATAACTTGTTCATAAAAATTACAAATTCCACAAACTAAATATGTTTTCTAATCAACTTTTCATGTACTTTCCAAATATAAATTTTGTTTGCTGTTTTGAATATTTTAAATTTCTGAAAACAACTGTTTCTTGTTTATTGCATTTAAAATTGCCAAAATAATAACTTGCTCATTTTAAATCCAATTTCCACAAATGAAATATGTTTTCCATGCAAAATTAAACCCTCTTTCCAAATATAAAATTTGTTTCATGATTTGAATAATTAAACTTGGTTAAATAATTTAAATCTTATTTAATTCATTTAATATTGCTAAATTTATAACTTGATCAAAACAAATTCTTTTGGGACATATAAAATATGTTTTCAAACCATAAAAGCATAAACTTTTCAAATATGAACTTTGTTATCTATTTTGAACAATTAAAATTGGTGAAAACAACAAATGCTTGTGTGACACCTTTAATCAACCAAAATTCCCAACCTTAACAAATGAATTTCCAAACTTGTTTAGCCTTATTTCCATTTGGTTCTATTGTTGTTATTTTGTTGTTTTCCTCATTCATGCATCATGCTAATTCACTTACACAATTTGATTAGTTGTAAAACAATTAATTCAACCATAATTCATGGGCTTTCCATATGCAATCCAATTGCATATGGGTCCATTTAATCCTGTTTCTATCTTGTCAACTATTTCCTTTTGGATGCATCAATTAAACTGTCATGCATCATCTTTGGTTGTGCACCTATGCCATGATATTGATTGTTTATCTTTCTGCAATGTTTGCTTGCTTCTTCACGGATACACGACGACGTTGGGACCGACGATACTTACGACATCCCTTCTAAGGATTTAGCTCAGTACCAGGCTACTGGGTTTTGCAGGCAAGTTATCACTCACATGAACCATCGTGTTCCTTTCAACATTGATTACCGATACTTTCCGTTGTTCTTTTCTGCTAGCCTTAGTAGTAGTTGTTTCTGTTACGAACCTATCACATGTATCCTTTAACCCTGATATTGCCTCACCTCCATACCTATAACCATTGTTTGAGCCCGTGTCTTACTAGCATGCTTAGGTTGCTTTTGCTCGAGTCTGTTACCCGTTACTTTCTGTTACTATTACCATTACGTTGTGGGGGCTCGATGTTTAATCAATCAATCATGCTAATGTTACTATTAATAATAAATTTGATGATAAGGCACCGGCAGGAGGCCCATGAGAGGTTTTGGAGCCTGCTAGTGTCGACCCTAATAGGAAAAGGGTCTTGTCTACTGATCCATGATGAGCGCACTACCCGCATTTGGGAAGCGAGTATGGGCGCCCCCCTCAACTTGACCTGATTCGCATCTCGTCCAAATCGCCTCATTTAGTTTGTGTGTTCTATTTGCCGCATGCATGTTTTTGTGAGCCCAGGCCAGGGTGGAACTTTTGTAGTCGGCATATAGGGGGACACGGTCTTAGAGTGCTATGAGGGTCCCTTTTCTTCGGGGCTTGATTAGCCGTGCGCCCAAGGTTCTTTGGGCTTGATGCGAAGAATGGTTGGTTGTGTAGAGTACCCCGCTTGGTGGAAGTGCATTTCCATCTGGCGGGTTATTCTTGAGTGTACGGCCAAATTGGTGCAACCCTGCAGGGATAATCTTCTCGAGAAGCCGTGTTTTCCGCGGTTATGGATTACTTGGTGAAAGTACTGGCTAACAAGTACTCAGGACAACTTAAACATAATGATCAAACATGTTACACCCAATGATTAATAACTTGACTAGTAATAGGTTGATGACACAATAAGTTGATTCATCTTTAATACAACTGTGTGAGTTATCCTCGGATTGCTTCTTTGGATAAGGGGCGAGATCCAGGATGGGTTTGTTTGAAGTTATCTTTCAGTTGGTTACAATCCTCGATCTTATCTCCTTTCTGTTAGCCGGAAGTGGTAGAATCTCTGTAGTTGGTTAGCGCAGCCAGTTGCAGCATCTTTTATATCCTCTTTCCTCCATTGAACCCAAGGCATCTGTGCTTGGTGTTGACGGGTTACACTTTGGTGAACTGTGAGTCTTGCTTGCCAGTACGTTGGTGTACTGACCCCTTTGGGGCTGTGGTTTACGCAGACGACGTTTCCGAGGATCTACATGGTGGCTACTACGTGGAGTATGATGACGAGACTGCTGACGAGTAGATAGCGGACCCGGGCAGGATCCGAGACTTCGTGGATGGGCTCCGTCTGTTTGTTTCCGGCCTCTTAGGCCTATTTGGTTCTTGTCTGTACTCAGACATGTTGAATGCTTCCGCTGTGTTGTAATGATGTATTGTTGGGGCATGTGCCCTCTGAATGATTGTATTTGCTATCTCTGCTCTAATGAGAGCTATTTGCAACTTATTTCAATCTTTTGTGTCGTAGAGATCTGTTGTGATATCAGTTGTTCAACGCCGTTGACGTACCATGTGTGTATGGTTGAAGTACGTCGACGGAAGTGCCTTTGATCTCTAGTGGATAGTTTACATCGACGATGGAATAGCAGGGCTTGTGTTGTCGCGCATAAGCGCAGGCCTACCAGGAAGCTGGGACGTGGGAGCAGTTATGCCCCATAATCCAAGCATCTGCTATCCAGTTCGTACGGTGAGTATCCCCTAGAAATCAGGGTGCGACAGTGGTTCAGGCTCAGACTGTGAAATACATGATTCCACACGGGCCTTCTTTGAGATAGTATGTTTTCCACTCTTCGGCATGACAACTTCATTATGATCCTCGTCCTCAACCTCTGAAGCAGATCGAGACATCACCCTTTTCTGGCTTGCATATCAAGCATGCAAAGAAAATAGATGAAAATGACAGATGACAAGAATGTACAGAACATAGATGAAACTAGCAGATGACAAGCATGTACAAAATTTTGATGAAAACTAGCAGATTATAGTCAAATAACGGTGTGTGTCATGAACTAGCTGATGAGAAGCATAGATGAAAAAGAAGGTGTCAAACATGCGAGGAAGATAGATGAAAATAGCAGATGACAAGCATGTACAAAATATTGATGAAAACTAGCAGATTATAGTCAAACAACAGTGTGTGTCATGAACTAGCTGATGAGAATCATAGATGAAACAGGAGGTGTCAAGCATGTGAGGAAGATAGATGAAAATAGCAGATGACAAGCATGTACAAAAAATTGATGAAAACTAGCATATTATAATCAACCAACTATGTGTGTAATGAACTAGCAGATCAGAAGCATAGATGGAATAGCAGGTGTCAAGCATGTGAGGAAGATTGATGGAAATCATGTTGAAATGACAACGACAACTTTAATTACTATAAGTGGGTTTCACGGCCTTAATTAGCTTGCCAAAACTTCTTATAGTATGGAATAGAGGAAGTATCACAAAATGTATGGCGCCACATTGATCAAACAGTTCAACACAAGATAAGAAAACTGCACCCTAGTTGTTGCGATATCATGAAAGAATGTTGAGCTACCGGGTTAGGGAATAACCTGCAGCTCATTGTCCACGCTGGATTGTGATTGATATGACACGACTCCTTCAGTGGAATATAATTCCTCTTCAACATCATACACAGGCATGTACTGAGATCCAGAGTCTTGCTTCTTGGTCTTTTGGGGGGGGGTACAGTAGGACATGAAAGAAAACTTGCTGGCTTTACGCCCAGTCCATGCATCTTTGCATTGTTTGCCATGATAGTTTTGGCACGCTCTTCTTCAATGGGATGTAGTGGCGATCCTAACATGAATAAAGAACTAAAAGTAAAGTACAAATATAAAACTTCATAAGAACCTAATACAACATAAATAATTAAGGCACTCATCTTGTAAGAACAGTCCAGTGCAAGTAATATAAATTCTGATCCTAACTAAGACTGATAGGATCACAAGCAAAGTGACATTAAACCTAGTACATAGTATACAAGCTAGATTGCTGAAAATGAGAAAAGTTTTACCAAGCAAGAAGGCCCCCCTTCCTATTTCCGTTACAAGAAACCCTTTAGAGAGATTTATTGCATCAAAATTAGCAGTATAATTAGGATAATAATGAAGCATCGAACATACGATTAAACAAACTACCAATTTAGAAAGATTAACTGCATCAAACATAAGCAGGATAATAAGGAAGCATCAAACATACAATTAAATAGACAAAAGCAATTTAGAGAGAATAGTTGCCTGCATCTTTAGGGTCTTTTGTCTTGCTGCGTTTCTCGCCTTCAATCTTCACTCGTTTCAGCGTGCTTGCAGACATTGACGGTGATGTTGCGGCGAGGTTGGAGACGAGGTGGCAGATCTGGATGTATGGCGAGGTCGGTGGCGAGGTGGCTGACCGGGGAACACGGCGTCGAGGTGGCTAACCGGCAAGCATGGCGCGAGGTGGAAGATAACGTACGGCGAGGTTGGAGACGATGTGCCGGACAGGGGAGCACAACAGCGAGGTGGCGGATCTGGACGGAGAAAAGGCCGGCAATGTGGCAGATCTGGAGGGTGATCTCGACGACGACGAGGGAGTTCTGGCAAGCGAGCTATACGGCGAGGTGTGAGACCGGGGGAATAGAGGATATGTTTTGGGAGGACAAGGGAGAGTGGATATTTCGAAATATTGGCTTTCTCTTTCGGCGAGAGGGCCGATCGAGGGGATAAGGCAGGGTTTCAGAACGATTACAGAAATGCCCTCCAGGCTAAAGGTTGCTAGTTTTGTGCGGGAGGGCTGAGAAGTAAATTATCCTTGTGCGAAAAAATTTGGGCGGGCTGTCCTGGCGCGAATTTTCGGAGCGACGCGAAATTTTGGCGGAACTGCGGGAAACTTTGCTAGCCGTCCGATGCTGATGGATGGCTTACAAAAATTGAGCATTTATGCAATTATTTAGTACTAAAGATTGTGAAAAAAATCCCGAAAGTATTTTACCTAAAATCCTGGAAAGGGTCAATTATGTGGAATACTACTACATGTTGATTGGTGGCTTGAACTTTGCTAGCCATTGGATGCTAGTCAACTTTTTTGTCTACACCTATCACCGGTGTCGGAAGGGGGTAGACCACTGTTCTTTTTTGCTTGGTTCTGTTAAGTTAGGCCATAGTTACATGGATAACCCAAATCTTGATCTACTTGTAATAAGATTCCCTCCAGTTCGCCTGAAGAAACCATAGCCATGATGGGGGACCCTCTACATGAGCCGGAAGGGGGTTGAAAATTGGAACCAATTTATTGGTTTTGGTTGGTTAGGAATAAGGAACACCAAAGACAATGGTAGAGCCCACCTCTTGGCAAGATTTCCCCAGTTCCGTCAGATCCGGGACTTTCGGGCTCTAAGTAGTCCTCGCTCATGCTGAGAGAATCCGACGCCGGTGAAGTGCGCCCTAACACAGAGAGCGAGGGAATCTTGCGCATCCAAGACCCATGACACACTCTAACACACATGGTATGGCATACGCTGGGATTTGGTGGCATTCGGATGATCCGGAGCCCCCTCTCCGGAGAAACAGTAGCCCCGCTGTGAAAAAAGATGAAATTGCCGTTCTGGCCCCTCTATGTGAGCCGGAAGAGGATAGCAAAGTGGAACAAATTGCTTGGTTGTGTTAGGTTAGGCCCAATGAACACCCAAGAAAATTGTAGGTCCTACCTCTTGGCAAGATTCCCCCAGTTTCGTCAGATCTGGGAGTTTCAGGCTCTAAGTAGTCCTCGAACTCGCTAGAAAGAATCTGACGCCGGTGAATGCCTAACGCTGGGTGCAAGGGAATCTTGGGCATCCAAGACCCATGCCACACTATAACACACGTGGTATGACATAACATGGGATTTGGTGGCATTCAAACGATCTTGAGCCCCCTCTCCGGAGAAACCATAGCCCCGATGAGGAAAAAGTCGAAACTGTCGTTCTGGCCCCTCTACGTGAGCCGGAAGTGGGTAGCAAAGTGGAACCAATTGCTTGGTTGTGTTAGGTTAGGCCCAAGGAACACCAAAGACAATCGTTGGGCCCACCGTTTTGCAAGATTCCCCCAGTTCGGTCGGTTCCGGGAGTTTCGGGCTAATCCTAGAACCGACGGAGAGAATACGACACCGGTGAGACCTAACACAGAGAGCGAGGGATTGTTGGCCATCCAAGACCTATGATACACTCTAACACACATGGTATGGCATAACAGTGGATTTGGTGGCATTCAGACGATCCGGAGCGCCCTCTCCAGAGAAACCATAGCCCCGATGTGGAAAAAGACGGAACTGCCGTTCTAGCCACTCTACATGAGCCGGAAAGGGGTAGAAAAGTGGAACCAATTGCTTTTTTGTGTTAGGTTAGGCCCAAGGAACATGCAAGACAATGTTCCACTTGTTGGCAAGATTCCCCGAGTTCCGTCGGTTTTGGGAGTTTCGGGCTCTAAGTAGTCCTTGAGCACGCCAGAGAGAATCCAACGCCGGTGAAGCCCTAACGGAGAGAGAGAGAGAGAGGGAATCTTGGGAATCCAAGACCCATGACACACTATAACACACATGGTATGGAGTACCTTTGGATTTGGTGGAATTGAAACGATCTAGAGGCCCCTCTCCGGAGAAACCATGGCCCCGCTGGGAAAAATACGGAACTGTCGTTGTTGCCCCTCTATGTTAGGCGGAAGGGGGTAGCAAACTGGAACCAACTGCTTGGTTGTATTATGTTAAGCCCAAGGAACACCCAAAAAAAGGGTATGGCCCACCTCCTGGCAAGATTCCCGCCATTCCGTGAGATCTGGGAGTTTTGGGCTCTCAGTAGTCCTCGAACCCGTGAAAGAGAATGCGGCGTCGGTGAAGCCATAACACAAAGAGTGAGGGAATATTGGGCATCCAAGACCCATGCCACAATATAACACATACGGTTTGGCATACACTAGGATTGGGTGGGAATTCAGACGCTCCAGAGCCCCTCCCCGGAGAAACCCTAGGTCTGCTGGAGAAAAAGAAGAAACTGCCGGTCTGGCCCCTCTACGTGAGCCGGAAAGGGGTAGCAAAGTGGAACTAATTGCTTGGTTGTGTTATTTTAGGCCCAATTAACACCAAATAAAATTTTAGGTCCCACCTCTTGGCATGATTCCCCATATTTCGTCAGATTCGGGAGTTTCGGGCTCTAAATAGTTTTGGAACACGCTAGAGAGAATCCGATGCCGGCGAAGGCCTAACACACAAACAGAGGGAATCATGGGCATCCAAGACCCATGAAACACTATAACACACATGGTATGTCATACCATGGTATTTGGTGGTCTTCATACGATCTAGAGCCCCTCTCTGGAGAAACCCTAGCCCCGCTAGGAAAACAGACGGAACTGCCGTTCTAGCCCCTCTACGTGAGCCGGAAGGGGGTAGAAAAGTGGAACCAACTGCTTGGTTGTGTTAGTTTAGGCCCAATGAACACCCAAGAAAATGTTAGGGCCCACCTCTTGGCAGGATACCCCCCTGTTTCGTCACATCTGGGAGTTTTGGGCTCTGAGTAGTCCTTGAACCCGCCAGAGAGAATCCAACGCCGGTGAAGCCATAACACACCGAGTGAGGAAATGTTGGGCATCCAAAACCCATGAAACACTCTAACACACATGGTATTTCATACCATGGGATTTGGTGGCATTCAAACTATCCGAAGGTCCCTCTGCGGAGAAACCATAGCCCTGCTAGGAAAAAAACGGAACTGCTGTTCTGGCCCCTCTACATGAGCCGGAAGGAGGGAGCAAAGTGGAACCAACTGATTGGTTGTGTTAGTTTAGGCCCAATGAACACCCAACACAATGGTAGGGCCCACCTCTTGGCAAGATTCCCCGGGTTCCGTCAGTTCCGCGAGTTTCGGGCTTTAAGTAGTCCTGGAACCCGCTAGAGAGAATCCGACGCCGGTGAAGCCCTAACACAGAGAGAGAGGGAATCTTGGGCATCCAAGACCCACGATGCACTATAACACACATGTTATGGAATACAATGGGATTTGGTGGCATTCAGACGATCTGGAGGCCCCTCTCCAGAGAAACCATGCATAGCCCCGCTGGTAAAAAAGACGGAATTGCCGTTCTGGCCCCTCTACGTTAGGCGGAAGGGGGTAGAAAAGTGGAACCAGCTACTTGGTTGTATTAGTTTAGGCCCAAGGAACACCCAACAAAATGGTAGGGCCCACCTCTTGGCAAATTCCCCCAGTTCCGTCAGATCCGGGAGTTTCAGGCTCTAAGTAATCCTCGAACCCGCAGAGAGAATCTGACGCCGGTGAAGCCCTAACACCGAGAGAGCGAGTGAATCTTGGGAATACAAGACCCATGCCACACTCTAACACACATTTTATGCCATACCATGGGATATGGTGGCATTCATACGATCCGGAGCCCCCTCTCTAGAGAAACCATAGACCGGGTGGGAAAAACACGGAACTACCGTTTTGGCCCCTCTACTTGAGCCGGAAAGGGGTAGAAAAGTGGAACCAGTTGCTTTTTTGTGTTATTTTAGGCCCAAGGAACACCCAAGAAAATGGTTGGGCCCACCTGTTGGCAAGATTTCCCGAGTTCCATCAGTTTAGGGTGTTTCGGGCTCTAAGTAGTCCTGGAACCCACCAGAGAGAATCTGACGTGCCGGTGAAGCCATAACAGAGAGAGAGGGAATCTTGGGCATCAAAGACCCATGACACAATATACACACACATGTTATGGCATACATGGTGTATTTGGTGGCATTCAGATGATCTGAAGGCCCCTCTCTAGAGAAACCATAGCCCCGGTGGGAAAAAGACGGAACTGCCATTTTGTCTCCTCTACGTGAGCCAGAAATGGATAGCAAAGTGGAACCAGTTACTTGGTTGTGTTAGGTTATGCCTAATTAATACCCAATAAAATGGTAGGTCCCACCTCTTGGCAACATTCCCCCCGTTCCGTGAGATCCGGGAGTTTCGGGCTCTAAGTAGAACCCGCGAAATAGAATCTGATGCCGGTGAAGCCATCACACAGGGAGTAAGGGAATCTTGGGAATCCAATACCTATGCCACACTCTAACACACAAGGTATGGCATACTGTGGGATTTTGTGGAATTCAGATGGTCCGGAGGCCCCTCTCCAGAGAAACCATAGCCCCGCTGGGAAAAAGACGGAACTACCGTTCTGGCCCGTCTACGTGAGCCGGATGTTGGAACGCGTAGAGATAAACAAAAACTTTTCCTACATGGTACTTCCAAGATCTAGCCGACGTAGAAGGCCACGATGATTACCACTAGACGCGCGGTTGCGGATTATCGATGAAGCACGTCGGGGCAGTGCAGTCCCACGATCCGGTCCGGCCGATCCAATCCCTCGAACGTCGAAATGCTGAACGTACATCACCTCTGCCGGTATCCACACGTACGAGGAGGAGATCCGACGGCAGACTGCTAGGTCTGGTGCGACGGCTGGACTGAGTGGGTCTAGGGTTCCGAACGCATGGGAGAGTGGACTAACTTGCCCGCTGGGCAACCTGCGCCCCTCTTTATATAGCGAATGGTAGTGGGCTTCACAACACTTGTGGCCCATTCCCTCTGTGAGTCGGACTCACAAAATCAGTCCATTTCCGGTTCGGGTCCAACCCAACCAATACTTGCTCCCGCTCTTAAGTGTGCGACCCTGCAGGCTCATGGTGACTTGGACACGATTGGAGTCTGACTCTCAATCGATCAATCGGTAGCGGCTCCTAGCAGAACGTGCCGACTCCCAAGTCCCATTGAGTCATGACGACATACCTTCCAATGTGATTTACATCTTAGTCCCTTTTGCCTCACGATATACCTTGTCGAACTATAGGCGATTTATCGTCATCCCTTAAATAGTTCGACTCTCTTCTCGATCTGTCATATGTGATTCATTTGACTAACTCTTAGTCAACAGACACAGTTAACACTTAACTGAGTCGCGCATGGCCATGCTTCCTGAATCATATCACTCGAGAGGGCCCAGAGAATATATCTCCATTCGGAGGGGTAAAATCCCATCTTGATTATCCACATCATGCAGCTTGCTTCTCATTCGACCCGAACTCTGCCTTTATAGTTGCCTTGTCAGAGAACAACGTTTGACAGAACCTAAGTCGGTGATCCACAAATCGGATTGTGCGACAACCTCAGGTCTAAGGATTACATTGATTGAGACATGCAAATGACGACTTGCTCGCTGCATCTCAACGTGGGTCAGTCCGACTTGCTAAACTCTTTAGCCAAGTCCGTGAACGTTGGAATGGCATCACCATGCCCATGACAAGTGGAACCGAGTCATCAGCCAACTCTCACATTAGTCTAGGGTGTGTGTCCAGCACAACCTTAATGACCAAGGACAATTTAGTATGAACAACATGAATGCATAGTTCCACAATCGAATCACATATTCAATGATATATATCCGATGTTCAAAACAAGGACAACTTAATAACTTTATGAATACAGTGGGAATTACATCATACATGATTGCCTCTAGGGCATATTCCAAACACCGGAATGGGGTAACAAAGCGGAACCAATTGCTTGGTTGTGTTAGGTTAGGCCCAAGTAACACCCAACACAATGGTAGGTCCCACCTCGTGGCAAGATTCCCCCCCATTCCGTGAGATCTGGGAGTTTCGGGCCCTGAGTAGTCCTGGAACCCGTGAAAGAGAATGCGGCGCTAGTGAAGCCATAACACAAAGATTGAGAGAATATTGGGCATTAAAGACCCATTCCACAATCTAACACACATGGTTTGGCATACCCTAGGATTGAGTGGGAATTCAGACGCTCCAGAGCCCCCTCCCCGGAGAAACCCTAGGTCTGCTGGAGAAAACGAAGAAACTCCCGGTCCGGCCCCTCTACGTGAGCCGGAAAGGGGTAGCAAAGTGGAAATAATTTATTGGTTGTGTTATTTTAGGCCCAAGTAACACCAAATAAAATGGTAGGACCCACCTGTTGTCAAGATTCCCCCTGTTCCGTTAGATCCGGGAGTTTCGGGCACTAAATAGTTTTGGAACCAGCTAGAGAGAATCCGACGCCGGTGAAGGCCTAACACACAAAGAGAGGGAATCTTGGGAATCAAATACACATGACACACTATAGCACACATGGTATGGAATACCATGAGATTTGGTGGTATTCAGACGATCCAGACTCCAGAGGCCCTCTCCGGAGAAACCCTAGCCCCGGTGGGAAAACAGACGGAACTGTCGTTCTGGCCCCTCTACGTGAGCCGGGAGGGGGTAGAAAAGTGGAACCAACTGCTTGGTTGTGTTAGTTTAGGCCCAATGAACACCCAAGACAATGGTAGGGCCCACCTCTTGGCAGGATTCCCTTTGTTTCGTCACATCCGGGAGTTTTGGGCTCTGAGTAATCCTTGAACCCGCCAGAGAGAATCCGACGCTGGTGAAGCCATAACACACCGAGTGAGGAAATGTTGGTCATCCAACACACATGAAACACTATAACACACATGGTATGTCATACCATGGGATTTGGTGGCATTCATACGATCCGGAGGCCCCTCTCCGAAGAAACCATAGCCCCGCTAGGCAAAAAGACGGAACTGCCGTTCTGGCCCCTCTACGGGAGCCGGAAGGGGGTAGCAAAGTAGAACCAACTTCTTGGTTGTGTTAGTTTAGGCCCAATGAACACGCAAGACATTGCTAGGGCCCACTTCTTGGCAAGATTCCTCGAGTTCCGTCAATTCCGGGAGTTGCGGGCTCTAAGTACTCCTTGAACCCTCTAGAGAGAATACGACGATAGTGAAGCCCTAACACAGAGAGAGAGAGAGGGAATCTTGGGCATACAAGACCCACGACACACTATAACACACATGGTATGCAATACCATTAGATATGGTGGCATTGAGACGATCTGGAGGCCCCTCTCCGGAGAAACCATGCATAGCCCCGTTGGGAAAAAGACGAAATTGCTGTTCTGGCCCCTCTACGTTAGGTGGAAGGGGGCAGCAAAGTGGAACCAACTGCTTGGTTGTATTAGGTTAGGCCCAAGTAACACCCAAAAAATGGTAGGGCCCACCTCTTGGCAAGATTCCCCCAGTTCCATCAGACCCGGGAGTTTCAGGCTCTAAGTAATCATGGAACCCGCGAGAGAGAATCTGACGCCGGTGAAGCCCTAACACAGAGAGAGTGAATCTTGGGAATACAAGACCCATGCCACACTCTAACACACATGGTATGCCATACCATGGGATTTGGTGGAATTCAAACGATCCGGAGCCCCCTCTCTAGAGAAACCATAGCCCCACTGGGAAAAAGACGGAACTGCCATTTTGGCCCCTCTACTTGAGCCGGAAAGGGGTCGCAAAGTGGAACCAATTGCTTGTTTGTGTTAGTTGAGGCCCACCTGTTGGCAAGATTCCCCGAGTTCCATCAGTTTAGGGTGTTTCGGGCTCTAAGTAGTCCTGGAACCCGCTAGAGATAATCTGACGCGCCGGTGAAGCCATAACACAGAGAGGGAATCTTGGGCATCCAAGATCCATGACACACTATACACACACATGGTATGGCATACCATGGTGTATTTGGTGGCATTCAGACGATCTGGAGGCCCCTGACAAAAGAAACCGTAGCCCCATTGGGAAAAAGACGGAACTGCCGTTTTAGCCCCTCTATGTGAGCCGGAAAGGGGTAGCAAAGTGGAGCCAGTTACTTGGTTGTGTTAGTTTATGACCAAGTAACACCCAATAAAATGGTAGGTCCCACCTCTTGGCAAGATTCCCCCCGTTCTGCGAGATCCGGGAGTTTCGGTTCTAAGTAGAACCCGCAAAAGAGAATCTGATGCCAGTGAAGCCATAACACACCGAGTGAGGAAATGTTGGGCATCCAACACACATGAAACACTGTAACACACAAGGTATGGCATACCATGGGATTTGGTGGCATTCATACGATCCGTAGGCCCCTCTCCGAAGAAACCATAGCCCCGCTAGGCAAAAAGACGGAACTGTCGTTCTGGACCCTCTACGTGAGCCGGAAGGGGGTAGCAAAGTAGAACCAACTTCTTGGTTGTGTTAGTTTAGGCCCAATGAACATGCAAGACAGTGCTAGGGCCCACTTCTTGGCAAGATTCCTCGAGTTCTGTCAGTTCTGGGAGTTGCGGGCTCTAAGTACTCCTTGAACCCTCCAGACAGAATCCGACGACGGTGAAGCCCTAACATAGAGAGAGAGAGGGAATCTTGGGCATACAAGACCCACGACACACTATAACACACACGGTATGGAATACCATGGGATATGGTGGCATTGAGACGATCTGGAGGCCCCTCTCCGGAGAAACCATGCATAGCCCCGTTGGGAAAAAAGACGAAATTGCTGTTCTGGCCCCTCTACGTTAGGCGGAAGGGGGCAGCAAAGTGGAACCAATTGCTTGGTTGTATTAGGTTAGGCCCAAGGAACACCCAAAAAAAGGTAGGGCCCACCTCTTGGCAAGATTCCCCCAGTTCCATCAGATCCGGGAGTTTCAGGCTCTAAGTAATCATGGAACCCGCGAGAGAGAATCTGACGCCGGTGAAGCCCTAACACAGAGAGAGTGATTCTTGGGAATACAAGACCCATGCCACACTCTAACACACATGGTATTCCATACCATGGGATTTGGTGGAATTCAAACGATCCGGAGCCCCCTCTCTAGAGAAACCATAGCCCCGCTGGGAAAAAGACGGAACTGCCATTTTGGCCCCTCTACTTGAGCCGGAAAGGGGTCGCAAAGTGGAACCAATTGCTTGTTTGTGTTAGGTTAGGCCCACCTGTTGGAAAGATTCCCTGAGTTCCATCAATTTAGGGTGTTTCGGGCTCCAAGTAGTCCTGGAACGCGCTAGAGATAATCTGACGCGCCGGTGAAGCCATAACACAGAGAGGGAATCTTGGGCATCTGATGGCTAGGTTGAGACTCCAAGTGCAGAGTGTGTAGATAGTGGCAAGCCTTCTTCCCCACGAGGGTGACTCGAGGGTTTATATCGAACTCTTGGGGAGCCAGTATTTCAGCAGTTGTCTTCCAAGCTTCCTCCAGGATCCTGCAAACAAGTAGAGAATTTTGTGCCCTCAACCTCACCAAGTGGTTGTCAAACACAAGGTGTGAGACTTCTAAATTGCAATGCAAAACTGAAAGTAAATGTGAAATAATTAAATCTACTACTAAATGCAAATGAGAAAATAAATACGCAATGGATTGTTTTTGTATTTTTGTGATGCAAGTGGTGATGGAGATAATGTAAATTCGAATTGGAGATGCAAGTAAAGTAAAGTGCAAGTAAAGTAAATTGCATCAAAGTAACTAGAGTGTTTTCTTATAATTAAAATAGGACCGGGGTTCATGGTTTCACACTTGCATTCTCTCAAATAAAGTGGTAGACGGTGGACATAAAGAATTACATGTGTCGCACCCAGACTTCTAGAGGATACTCGCAGTTCCGTTGAACAGTAGTGGATTGGATTACGGGGCTTACCGGCACCCGCATATCTTACGAGTAGGCCAACACACGTATGTGTGACAACCAACCCCTATCTGTTCATCGTCTACGTAAACCATCCCATAGAAATCAGGATACTACCATTGACGTACTTCATACCATACACACATGGTACGTCAACGGCGTTGAACAAAATGATAACACAACAGATCTCTAGGACACAAAAGATGGAAATAAGTTGCAAATAGCTCTCACTAGAGCAGAGATAGCAAATACAATCATCCAGAGGACATATGTCCCAACATAACATCATTACATCTCAGCGGAAGCATTCAAATGGGTCTGAGTACAGACAGAAACCAAATAGGCTTAAGAAGCCGGGAATGAAAGGAAAACGGAGCCCATCCACGATGTCTCGGATCCTGCCCGGGTCCGCTACCTACTCGTCAGCAGCCTCGTCAAACTCCACGTAGTAGCCGTCACGGGGATCCTCGTAAGCGTAGTCTGCGGAAACCACAGCCCCAAAGGGATCAGTACATAAACGTACTGGCAAGCAAGACTCACAGTTCACCAAAATGTAACCCGTCAACACCAAGCACAGATGCCTTGGGTTCAACGGAAGAAAGGGGATATAAAAGATGCTACAACTGGCTGCACTAACCAACTACAGAACATACCACAACTTCCAGCTATCAGAAAGGGGATAAGATAGCGTATCGTAACCAACTAAAGCTAACCACCAAACAGACCCATCCTAGATCTCGCCCCTTATCCGAAGAAGCAATCCGAGGATAACTCACACATTTGGATTAGTGATGGTTCAAGTTATTGTGTCAATAAGGCTATTACTAGTCAACTTATAATTAGTTAGGTGTAAGTTGTTCTAAGTACTTGTTAGCCAGTACTTTCACCAAGTTAACCATAACCGCGGAAAACACGGCTTCTCGAGAAGATTTATCCCTGCAGGGGTGCACCAATTTGGCCGTACACGTAAGAATATCCCGCCAGACGGGAATCAAACCCACCAAGCGAGGCACTCTACACAACTCAACTCTTCTTCGCATCAAGCCCAAAGAACCCCGTGCAGTGAGCGCACGGCTAATCAAGCCCCACGAAGAAAAGGGGACCCTCATAGCACTCTAAGAACGTGTCTCCCTAAATGCCGACTACAAAAGTTCCACCCTGGCCTCGGGTTCGTACCTGCATATGCGTGCGGCAAATGGAAAACCCGAACTAAAAGAGGCGATTTGGACGAGATGCGAATCGAATCAAATTGAGGGGGGCGCCCATACACGCTTCC
This sequence comes from Alopecurus myosuroides, assembly GCA_028641055.1. Taxonomy (NCBI): domain Eukaryota; kingdom Viridiplantae; phylum Streptophyta; class Magnoliopsida; order Poales; family Poaceae; genus Alopecurus; species Alopecurus myosuroides. The sequence goes on along the minus strand of CM054058.1, from coordinate 452,817,093 downwards.
CACATGCGGATAGTGCGCTCATCATGGATCAGTAGACAAGACCCTTTTCCTAATTAGGGTCAACACTAGCAGGCCTCAAAACCACGCCGGGCCTCCTGCCGGTGCCTTATCAGCAAGTTATTATTACCTCAAGATTAACAGGTTGTTTTTTAACATCGAGCCCCAGAATATAATAGAATATGACAACAGAAAGTAACGGGTAACAGACTCGAGCAAAACAACCTTAAGCATGCTAGTAAGACACGGGCCCAAGCAACGAGGTTATAGGAGTGGAGGTGAGGCAATATCAGGGTTCAGGGTATCATGTGATAGGTTCGTAACAGAAGCAACGATACATATGGCTAGCAGAAATAGACAACGGAAAGTATCGGTAACCAATGTTGAAAGGAACACAGTGGTTCATGTGAGTGATAACTTGCCTGCAAACTCAGCAGCCTGGTACTGAGCTAGATCCTCAGAAGGGGTGTCGTAAGTATCGTCTGTCTCAACGTCGTCGTCTATCCGAGAAGAAGCAAACAAACAATGCAGAAAGATAAACAATCAATAACATGGCATAGTGCACAATCATGGGATGATGCATGACCATTTAATTGATGCATCAAAATAAACTAGTTGACATGGTAACAACATGACTAAAGGACCCACATGCAATTTGAGTTGCATATGAAAAGCCCATGAATTATGGTTGAAACAATTGTTTTACAACTAACCGACAGGTGAAAGTGGTTTAGTATGATGCATGGATGAGGAAAACAGAAAAATAACAACAATAGAATCAATTGGAAATAAGGTTTACCAATTTTAGAAATTTATTTATTAAGTTAGGAAATTTTGGTTACTTAAAGGTGTCACACAAGCAATTGTTGTTTTCAGTAATTTAAATTGTGCAAAACAGCTAACAAAGTTCATATTTGAAAAGAATACAAAATTTTAGTTGGATTACATGTTTCAAATATTGAAAAAGGAGTTAGGATGAATTTATTATGACTTAAACAGGATAAACAAGTTTTAAATGAATTTAAAACAAGTTTGAAAATTATTTGAATTTTATTTGTTCCAAACATAAATTCAAGTTCATATTTGAAAAGTTTATACTTTTCTAGTTTGAAAACATATTTTACCTGTTCAAAAATAATTTAATTTGAGCAAGTTATGAATTTAGCAAATTTAAATGATTTAAACCTTTTAATTATTCAAACCATGAAACAAAATTTATATTTGGATAGATGGTTCAAAATGGCATGGAAAACATATTTTATTTGCATTATTTGGATTAAGTATGAATTAGTTATGGAATTATTCAAATTACAAATGAATTGTTTGAATTCAAATTTGGAATGCATTTAAAATGATCAAAACAGAATACAATTGGTTTAAATAGATAGATAATGAAATTTGGTTCAACAAACATATTTTACTTTTATTAATTGGATTTATAAAATGAAAGTTATTTGCATTTTAAATTAGAGGACCATTCTGTAATTTAAAGGGACTTGTTTTAAAAAGAAAAAATGCTGGAAACTTTTCATACCGTGCGGCTAGATACCCCAGGGCACTGCCAATGGGCCCATGGCCAGCGTGGCATGCCTGCGTGGCAGCAGTGCCACACAGCAGCTGACAGGGGGGGCCACCCTGTCAGCGCGCTGCGCAAAATAGCAGTTTTAAACGCGGAAGCCAGGGTTCGAACCCAGGCCCTCCGTGCTCGCTTGCACTCGTTGTTGCCACTACGGTGCTCGTTCAGATCTTGACAGATAAGGGGACGCGTACAGGTTATAGCTCATCTGCGCTTATCTGAATTTTTAACAGCGCGCTTGACTGAACCCCGACAGCGAACGACGGTGGACGGCGGCGATCGACGCTGCCGTGCTGCGGTGCTGCGTTGGTGTTGGATGCGTGTGTGCCCGTGTTGCGATTCAGAGGGAACAGAGGTGAGTTGGAGGGCATGGTGGGCTCACCGGCGATGTGGACGTGGCAGAGGACCGAGGAAGACGGTGGCCGGCGACAGGTCGATGATGGCGGCGGCGCTGTGGGCTCCCTCCGCGGCTGCCGTGGTGTTGACGACGACGAGGGAGATGTGGTGAGCTCGTTCCCGCGGTCAGCGAGGGAGATGGGGTACAGAAACAGCGGCGGCGTCCATGGTTTCAATCGGTGGAACTCCGGTGAGATGCAGAGGTGAGGAAATCCGGCGAGGGAGAGGGAAAATTGGCGGCGGCGCGAGGTGGGTAGGTGGGTGGCTAGGTTAGGGCTGCGCAGGGGCTAGGGTAGGGGTCTTATAGAGGGCTAGGGGGGCTGCTGGCCGTCGGCGTGATACAGTGCCGCCGTGGCACCTCCCGATGCGGCGCCGTACAGAAAGAAGGAGGGGAGCGGCGCGAACCGGTACCAGGCCGAGGGGAAGAAGGAAAAGGGCCGGGCCGGTTGCTCCCCTGGCCTGTGTGGCCGTTTTCTTTTTTATTTTTTGAATTTCTCCTCTGTTTTTTTTTTGAGGAAATGGAATAGGAAGAAAAATGAGGGTTTTAGAGTTAGGAAAAATTTGGAAAAATTTGGTTAAGCTAGTTAGGTCATCAACAAGCAAATGCCAAGTTCTGTTTACAAATATTTCAAAATAACTTGCTGTTTGCAAATTGGTTTAAATTTGAATTAATTTGAGTATTGATTGAATTATCAAAAACAAGAATTTAAATGGCATGAACCCTTAGTTTGAAATAAATGGAAACAAAACATTAGAATGTTTTGGGAATTTTCATAATTTTCAAATTGGGTGCTGTTTGAAATTTGATTCCAATTTAAATGATTTTGGAGATTGAGTGATTATTGCAAACAAAATTTAAATGGGGTGATCATATAGTTTTAATTGGAAGCAAAAGATTATAATTGTTGTGTAATTATCATTAATTCCAAAAGGTTGCTGTTTGGAAGAAAGTATTTGAATTTGAATAATCATTTTAATTAAATGATTGATTAAAAGCCACCATTTTTAATAGTTGAACCTTATGGAAAATAAATGGAAACAATTGGTTTTTTTTATTTGAACTTTTATTTAAAAGGTTGTAACATAACAAGTATGAAACAAAGCATTTGAATTTTGTTTGAATTTGAAATAGAAAACAAATGAAAACAGATGCAACCAAAAGGAAAACAGATGCAAAACAAATGCAACCAATTTAATGAGTATGATGACATGATGCAAAACTTTAAGTAAACAAGAATCAAACATGCTAGGGGTGGTTTTTCATACTTGGGATGTTACAAAACGCCCCCCCTTGAAGGAATCGCGCCCCGAGATTCCTTACTGAGAAGAGAAAAGGTCCGGATACTTCTTGCGAAGATCCTCTTCGGTCTCCCACGTTGCCTCTTTATCAGAATGATGGGACCACTGCACTTTCAAGAACTTTGTGCCCTTGTTGCGAGTCTTACGCTCGGTCTCATCGAGAATACGAACAGGGTGCTCCTCATAAGAGAGATCATCTTGCAGTTCAATGGAATCATGATCAACTGCACGATCTGGATCTTTGAAACACCTCTTGAGCTGTGACACGTGAAACACATCGTGCACCTTGGATAGTTTTTCTGGAAATTCAAGACGATAGGCATTTTCCGCACGTCTTGAGAGAATGTTGAAAGGACCAATGTATCTTGGTGCAAGCTTTCCTTTCACACCGAAACGATGAGTGCCTCTGAGAGGAGTTACACGGAGATATGCCTTGTCACCAGGTGCATAGATCATATCCCTGTGCTTGCTGTCATAGAAGCTTTTCTGACGAGACTGAGCAATCTTGAGATTGTCACGAATGATACGAGCTTTCTCTTCGGCTTCCTTAACAGTGTCGGGGCCTAAGAGTGAACGTTCACCAGCTCTAGACCAATTGATTGGACTCCTGCATCTTCGGCCATATAGAGCTTCAAATGGTGCCATGCCTAGGCTTGCCTGGTAGCTGTTGTTGTAGGAGAATTCAGCATATGGAAGGAAATCCTCCCATTTCATGCCAAAGGAGAGACCACATGCTCTGAGCATATCCTCGAGAATCTGATTGACTCTTTCGACTTGCCCTTGAGACTGAGGGTGATAAGCTGTGCTGAACAGAAGTTTGGTGCCCAATGCTTCTTGAAAGCTTTTCCAGAAATGAGAAGTGAATATACTTCCACGGTCTGAGCTTATTTCCAATGGAACACCATGAAGAGGAACAATCTTTGCTGTGTAGAGCTCTGCTAACTGGCTAGCTGAGATTGTTTCTTTGACAGCAAAGAAGTGAGCTACTTTAGTGAGATGATCAATGACAACGAATATTGCATCGTTGCCCTTCTTGGACTTTGGAAAACCAGTGACGAAGTCCATTTCAATCATGTCCCACTTCCACTCAGGGACTTTCAGAGGTTGGAGTAGACCGGCTGTTTTCTGATGAACTGCCTTAACACGTTGACAAACGTCGCATTCAGAAACGTATTGAGCAATTTCACGTTTCATGCCAGGCCACCAATACAGTGTCTTAAGATCCTGGTACATCTTTGTACTTCCAGGGTGTATGGAGAGAGGAGTTTCATGAGCCTCCTTGAGAATGATATCTTTGAGACTTTGGATCTTAGGAACTGCAATGCGTCCTTCGAAAAACACAGTCCCTTTGTCATCAATTGAGAAGGACTTAAAGTTATCGTTGCCTTCTTTGATGTGCTCTACCATCTTCTTGATTTCAGCATCACGAAGTTGTTCAGAACGAATCTTGTCCTCGAGAGTTGGACTGGCTGTCAAGCTAGCAAGATAGCCTTGAGGAACAAGACCAAGGTTCAACTTCTGGAATTCTTCATGAAGTGGAGGTTGGCTTTCCATAATCATGAGATTATTGCAATAGGACTTCCGACTGAGAGCATCGGCCATAACATTAGCCTTGCCTGGAGTGTAAGAAATGGTAAGATCGAAGTCTTTGATCTTTTCAATCCATCTCCTTTGCCTGAGGTTTAGATCTGGTTGAGTGAAGATGTATTTCAGACTCTTATGATCGGAAAAGATTTCAGTGCGATTACCCAACAAGTATTGCCTCCATTTCTTGAGGGCAAACACAACTGCTGCAAGTTCAAGATCATGTGTGGGATAGTTTTTCTCATGTGCATTCAACTGACGTGAAGCATAAGCCACAACTTGACGTTCTTGCATAAGAACTGCACCTAGACCTTGGAGAGATGCATCGCAGAATATCTGGAAAGGTTTGGTAGTATCTGGGCCAACCAGAACTGGTGTAGAAGTGAGTTTAGTCTTCAGGAGATTGAAACTTTCATCACATTGTGGAGACCAAACGAACTTCTTGTCCTTCTTTGTGAGATCAGTGAGAGGTTTGGCAATCTTGGAGAAGTTTTGGACGAAACGACAGCAATAGCTAGCTAAGCCAAGAAAACTTCTGACTTGCTTCATCGTCTTTGGAGGTTTCCAATCAACAATTGCTTTAACCTTTTCTGGATCAATGGCTATTCCCCTTGCGGAGATGACATGACCAAGGTAAGCAACTTCTGGAATCCATAACTCACATTTTGAGAACTTGGCATATAGACGATGCTCGCTAAGTTTCATGAGAGTGAGACGAAGATGTTCTCCATGCTCTTCCTCGGATTTTGAGTAGACCAGAATGTCATCGAGATATACCACAACTAACTTGTCGAGGTATTCGTGGAAGACAGAATTCATGAGTCTAGAGAATGTCGCCGGTGCATTGGTGAGACCAAAGGACATGACGGTGTATTCATATAGACCGTAGCGAGTGGTGAAAGCTGTTTTTGGAATATCTTCCTTTCTGATCTTTATTTGATGGTAACCCATTCTCAAGTCCAACTTGGAGAATATTGAGGCTCCAGCAAGTTGATCAAAAAGATCATCGATACGAGGAATTGGATACTTGTTTTTGATGATTTTCTCGTTAAGAGGACGATAGTCAACAACGAGTCTCTTTGTTTGATCCTTCTTCGCAACGAACAGAGTTGGGCAACCCCAAGCGGAGGAACTAGGTTGAATGTAACCTTTCTCCATGTACATATCGATTTGCTCCTTTAACAATTTCAGTTCGGGAGGAGCTATCTTGTATGGATGCTTAGAGATTGGAGCAGTACCTGGCTCAAGCTCGATCACGAACTCAACTGCTCTGTCCGGAGGCATCCCTGGCAACTCTTCTGGAAAGACTTCAGGGAATTCACAAACCACCGGAACATTTTCGAGTAGAGGTAGAGGTTTAGCATCGAGGGTGAACAGCTGAACAGAACTTGATTCATTTGGAGAATAGACTATCTGGCCAGAAGGGTGGAACAGAGTTATTGACTTCTGAGCACAGTCAATTTTTGCTTTATTGGCCTTCAACCAATCCATACCAAGAATGACATCAATGTCAGAATTTCCCAGCAGCATGAGAGAGGCAAGGAAACTGTGGCCTCCAATTAGGATTTGATTATCCTTACTTATCTTGGAAGTCAACATTTGAGATCCCGGAGAGTGAACAGTGATTTGATTGCTTAGTGGAACCACACTTAAGTTGTTTGTTGTGGCAAAAATCTTTGACACAAAAGAATGCGATGCTCCGGTATCAAACAACACTTTAGCTGGAATAAAGTTTACGAGCAATATACCGAGAACGACGTCAGCAGCTTCCTCAGCTTTGTCGGCCTTGATATGGTTCACCCTCGCGGTCCTCCCGACAGGCCTGTTGTTGGAGTTGAAGGCTTTAGCCGGGGGAGCATGCACCATTGCCTGGTTTGTGTTGGGACGAGGTGGTGGTGGAGGTAGCTGCCTCTGAGTGCACTTGTCAGCGTAGTGCCCCGTCTGCTTGCACTTAAAGCAAGTGACGACACGAGGAGTATCTGGCCTTGGCTGCCCCATTGAAAACCTCTGAGCCTGCATCTGAGCTGGGTTGGGTGGGCGGGGAGCAAAGCCTGGAGAAGCTTGGGCATATGGAGCCCGAGTGACAGCACCATTTGGCACCCAGATGCGGCGCTTCTGCGGAGGGGTGGTCATGTTGGAGGAGGAACCACCCTCACGCGAGTGCTTTCGAGACTCCTCGAACGCCTCGCGCCCATTTTCTTCATTGAGCGCGGTGTTCACGAGCTCCTCGAAGTCTTTGGCCTTGATGTTGGTGAGGGCGTACTTGAGTTCCGGGTTAAAACCTCTGCGGAACCTTGCCATCTTCTTGGCCTCAGTGGACACCTCGTCTCCAGCGTATCGAGCGAGACGATTGAACTCGTTCTGATAGCCGATGACGTCCAGCTTGCCTTGCTTAAGAGAGCAAAACTCTTCACGCATCCTTTCCATGAGACCATCTGGAATGTGGTGCTTCAGGAAAGCTTCCTTGAAACAACCCAGGTGATTGGGTAGCCAGCTCTCATGGTCTGGTAGTTCTCCCACCAAGTAGCTGCCTGACCCTTCAGTAGGTAGGAGGCATACTTGACCTTATCTTCCTCAGCAACGTGAGCAATCTCCAGAGCCCTAGCGATCTCACGGATCCAGTCGTCAGCATCCAGAGGCTCGCGTGTTGCCACGAAAGCTCTCGGCCCCAGACTCAGAAACTCCTTGATACTGACTCGTGGAGCATTCTGGTTGTTGTGCTGGTTAGCCTGGATCTGGGCCATCTGCGTCACGACCTGAGTCATATGAGTCAACAGCTCCGTGATTGGCGGTGGCTCAGGCGGGTTGTTCCTTGTTGGCGGCATCCTGAATGGAAATGCATTTTAGCACAACAACAGTAAAGGATAGACTTGGTAACCGAAAGAGAGATTATTCCGACGCATGAATAGATAACCAACAGGTACATCATCACATGTTCAAATACATCAGAATATCCAACACACCATAAATGGTTCAAATGCCACAGGATAACTAAACATAGTTAAGAATGGATACATCGGTACTCCCATGCTCATCACGCAGGACGGCGGTGAGTAGTACGACGAGAGGTACGGTGAGGAGCACGCCCACGAAAGTAGGTAGAACGACGATCCACATAGATCTGACGTGGTCTGAGAGCGACTCTAGGTGTGGTGAAGTACATAGCGTCGACTCCCTGTGCTCCAAAGCGTGGAATCCCAGTGTAACCAGCACCGAGGTTGAGGAGTGGACCTCTGATCGGCTCGTAACCTCCAGCATCTGGCAGACGACGACCAACTGGCTGATCGAAACGTGCAAAGCGCTCATCTCCAACAAAGTCTGTGGTGTACGTCGCCAGACGAGTCAAAGCAAGGTAGAGCTGCTCTCTGACTGAAGCCAACTCCTGAGACAGTGTGGTGGCAACTGCGTCACTGTGCCTCACGAACTGAGCGGTGGTGTGCAGCCTGGAGTTATCATGCTCGTAGACATCCAGGTTGTCGTAGAGAGTGAAGTGAGCTCCCTCCGAAGTGATGTAACCACGGGGGATGTGGCGATAGATGGAATCGTCAAACCCCCAGTAGTCAGCACGAAGGACGGTGAGACTCACATAAGCTGCCTGCTGCACAGCCATATCCACTGTGGAACCTACTGCCTCGTAGCGGTGGACAACGCTCATGCCATCATCTGACAGAATGTAGACGATAGCCTGGTAGTAGGTCTGGTCAAACTCTCGCTGCTGCTCGTAGACCTGGTACTCTGGTGCCCAACGGAACCCCAGATAAGTGACCATGTCCCTCAGCATCTCCGGATAACCGGCAGGTGCTCTCGCAACGAGTCATCCGAACCACCTGCGGGTAGAACCTGAGATCCATCTGCAGATGATCGGGGAAGTTTTGATTAGACGCCGGTAGAAGAACTGGAGTGGAAAGCAACAACAAGGTTTCAACGGACGAAAAGGATGTTGAGAAGAACAGGATATCGAAGCAACATCGGGAAACACGAGACCAAAAACTCCTGAGGTACTACGGAAAACCCATCCGGGCTTCTAAAGGATCAATATCTACTGCTTAAGGAATAGAGGATTTGCTTCCGGGGCTTACACGCCTCCGTTCTCAATCGTGAGTAGGCAACATGATAAATCATGTCACAACCACCTCCATTCCTATGGTCTAGTAGATATAACTATCCTAGAGAAACCAGGATTCGTGAAAACCTAACTTGAAAGTTTAGGTGAGAAGAGAAAACAACGTTGCACTTCCTTACCAGAAAAGGGTGGGTGGGTGGGGAAAGAAGAAAAATGGCAGAATTCCTACTCTCACGTTTCATTTTTCCTATATAGCTACAAAATAGTTTCTAGACTCAACTGCGACCAGTAAAAGGGATCCTACAGGCAGACAGGCTCTGATACCATTTGTCGCACCCGGACTTCTAGAGGATACTCGCAGTTCCGTTGAACAGTAGTGGATTGGATTACGGGGCTTACCGGCACCCGCATCTCTTACGAGTAGGCCAACACACGTATGTGTGACAACCAACCCCTATCTGTTCATCGTCTACGTAAACCATCCCATAGAAATCAGGATACTACCATTGACGTACTTCATACCATACACACATGGTACGTCAACGGCGTTGAACAAAATGATAACACAACAGATCTCTAGGACACAAAAGATGGAAATAAGTTGCAAATAGCTCTCACTAGAGCAGAGATAGCAAATACAATCATCCAGAGGACACATGTCCCAACATAACATCATTACATCTCAGCGGAAGCATTCAAATGGGTCTGAGTACAGACAAAATCCAAATAGGCTTAAGAAGCCGGGAATGAAAGGAAAACGGAGCCCATCCACGATGTCTCGGATCCTGCCCGGGTCCGCTACCTACTCGTCAGCAGCCTCGTCAAACTCCACGTAGTAGCCGTCACGGGGATCCTCGTAAGCGTAGTCTGCGGAAACCACAGCCCCAAAGGGGTCAGTACATAAACGTACTGGCAAGCAAGACTCACAGTTCACCAAAATGTAACCCGTCAACACCAAGCACAGATGCCTTGGGTTCAACGGAAGAAAGGGGATATAAAAGATGTTGCAACTGGCTGCACTAACCAACTACAGAACATACCACAACTTCCAGCTATCAGAAAGGGGATAAGATAGCGTATCGTAACCAACTATAGCTAACCACCAAACAAACCCATCCTGGATCTCGCCCCTTATCCGAAGAAGCAATCCGAGGACAACTCACACATTTGGATTAGTGATGGTTCAAGTTATTGTGTCAATAAGGCTATTACTAGTCAACTTATCATTAGTTAGGTGTAAGTTGTTCTGAGTACTTGTTAGCCAGTACTTTCACCAAGTTAACCATAACCGCGGAAAGCACGGCTTCTCGAGAAGATTTATCCCTGCAGGGGTGCACCAATTTGGCCGTACACGTAAGAATATCCCGCCAGACGGGAATCAAACCCACCAAGCGAGGCACTCTACACAACTCAACTCTTCTTCGCATCAAGCCCAAAGAACCCCGTGCAGTGAGCGCACGGCTAATCAAGCCCCACGAAGAAAAGGGGACCCTCATAGCACTCTAAGAACGTGTCTCCCTATATGCCGACTACAAAAGTTCCACCCTGGCCTCGGGTTCGTACCTGCATATGCGTGCGGCAAATGGAAAACCCGAACTAAAAGAGGCGATTTGGACGAGATGCGAATCGAATCAAATTGAGGGGGGCGCCCATACACGCTTCCCACATGCGGATAGTGCGCTCATCATGGATCAGTAGACAAGACCCTTTTCCTAATTAGGGTCGACACTAGCAGGCCTCAAAACCACGCCGGGCCTCCTGCCGGTGCCTTATCAGCAAGTTATTATTACCTCAAGATTAACAGGTTGTTGTTTAACATCGAGCCCCAGAATATAATAGAATATGACAACAGAAAGTAACGGGTAACAGAATCGAGCAAAACAACCCTAAGCATGCTAGTAAGATACGGGCCCAAGCAACGAGGTTATAGGAGTGGAGGTGAGGCAATATCAGGGTTCAGGGTATCATGTGTTAGGTTCGTAACAAAAGCAACGATACATATGGCTAGCAGAAATAGACAACGGAAAGTATCGGTAACCAATGTTGAAAGGAACACAGTGGTTCATGTGAGTGATAACTTGCCTGCAAACTCAGCAGCCTGGTACTGAGCTAGATCCTCAGAAGGGGTGTCGTAAGTATCGTCTGTCTCAACGTCGTCGTCTATCCGAGAAGAAGCAAACAAACAATGCAGAAATATAAACAATCAATAACATGGCATAGTGCACAATCATGGGATGATGCATGACCATTTAATTGATGCATCAAAATAAACTAGTTGACATGGTAACAACATGACTAAAGGACCCACATGCAATTTGAGTTGCATATGAAAATCCCATGAATTATGGTTGAAACAATTGTTTTACAACTAACCACCAGGTGAAAGTGGTTTAGTATGATGCATGGATAAGGAAAACAGAAAAATAACAACAATAGAATCAATTGGAAATAATGTTTACCAATTTTAGAAATTTATTTATTAAGTTAGGAAATTTTGGTTACTTAAAGGTGTCACACAAGCAATTGTTGTTTTTAGTAATTTAAATTGTGAAAACAGCTAACAAAGTTCATATTTGAAAAGAATACAAAATTTTAGTTGGATTGCATGTTTCAAATATTGAAAAAGGAGTTAGGATGAATTTATTATGACTTAAACAAGATTAAACAAGTTTTAAATGAATTTAAAACAAGTTTGAAAATTATTTGAACTTTATTTGTTCCAAACATAAATTCAAGTTCATATTTGAAAAGTTTATACTTTTCTAGTTTGAAAACAGATTTTACATGTTCAAAAATAATTTAATTTGAGCAAGTTATGAATTTAGCAAATTTAAATGATTTAAACAAGGTTTAAATCATTTAAGCAATTTTAATTATTCAAACCATGAAACAAAATTTATATTTGGATAGATGGTTCAAAATGGCATGGAAAACATATTTTATTTGCATTATTTGGATTAAGTATGAATTAGTTATGGAATTATTCAAATTACAAATGAATTGTTTGAATTCAAATTTGGAATGCATTTAAAATGTTCAAAACAGAATACAATTGGTTTAAATAGATAGATAATGAAATTTGGTTCAACAAACATATTTTACTTTTATTAATTGGATTTATAAAATGAAAGTTATTTGCATTTTAAATTAGAGGACCATTCTGTAATTTAAAGGGACTTGTTTTAAAAAGAAAAAATGCTGGAAACTTTTTATACCGTGCGGCTAGCTACCCCAGGGCACTGCCAATGGGCCCTGGGCCAGCGTGGCATGCCTGCGTGGTAGCAGTGCCACACAACAGCTGACAGGGGGGCCACCCTGTCAGCGCGCTGCGCAAAATAGCGGTTTTAATCGCGGAAGCCAGGGTTCGAACCCAGGCCCTCTGCGCTCGCTTGCAATCGCTGTTGCCACTACGGTGCTCATTCAGATCTTGACAGATAAGGGGACGCGTACAGGTTATAGCTCATATGCGCTTATCTGAATTTTTAACAGCGCGCTTGACTGAACCCCGACAGCGAACGACGGTGGACGGCGGCGATCGACGCTGCCATGCTGCGGTGGTGCGTTGGTGTTGGATGCGTGCGTGCCCGTGTTGCGATTCAGAGGGAACAGAGGTGAGTTGGAGGGCACGGTGGGCTCACCGGCGATGTGGACGTGGCAGAGGCCCGAGGAAGACGGTGGCCGGCGACAGGTCGATGATGGCGGCGGCGCTGTGGGCTCCCTCCGCGGCTGCCGTGGTGTTGACGACGACGAGGGAGATGTGGTGAGCTCGTTCCCGCGGTCAGCAAGGGAGATGGGGTACAGAAACGGCGGCGGCGTCCATGGTTTCAGTCGGTGGAACTCCGGTGAGATGCAGAGGTGAGGAAATCCGGCGAGGGAGAGGGAAAATTCGCGGCGGCGCGAGGTGGGTAGGTGGGTGGCTAGGTTAGGGCTGCGCAGGGGCTAGGGTAGGGGTCTTATAGAGGGCTAGGGGGGCTGCTGGCCGTCGGCGTGATACAGTGCCGCCGTGGCACCTCCCGATGCGGCGCCGTACAGAAAGAAGAAGGAGGGGAGCGGCGCGAACCGGTACCAGGCCGAGGGGAAGAAGGAAAAGGGCCGGGCCGGTTGCTCCCCTGGCCTGTGTGGCCGTTTTCTTTTTTATTTTTTGAATTTCTCCTCTTTTTTTTTTGCAGAAAATGGAATAGGAAGAAAAATGAGGGTTTTAGAGTTAGGAAAAATTTGGAAAATTTTGATTAAGCTAGTTAGGTCATCAACAAGAAAATGCCAAGTTCTGTTTTACAAATATTTCAAAATAACTTGCTGTTTGCAAATTGGTTTAAATTTGAATTAATTTGAGTATTGATTGAATTATCAAAAACAAGAATTTAAATGGCATGAACCCTTAGTTTGAAATAAATGGAAACAAAATATTAGAATGTTTTGGGAATTTTCATAATTTTCAAATTGGGTGCTGTTTGAAATTTGATTCCAATTTAAATGATTTTGGAGATTAAGTGATTATTGCAAACAAAATTTAAATGGGGTGATCATATAGTTTTAATTGGAAGCAAAAGATTATAATTGTTGTGTAATTATCATTAATTCCAAAAGGTTGCTGTTTGGAAGAAAGTATTTGAATTTGAATAATCATTTGAATTAAATGATTGATTAAAAGCCACCATTTTTAATAGTTGAACCTTATGGAAAATAAATGGAAACAATTGGTTGTTTTTATTTGAACTTTTATTTAAAAGGTTGTAACATAACAAGTATGAAACAAAGCATTTGAATTTTGTTTGAATTTGAAATAGAAAACAAATGAAAACAGATGCAAAACAAATGCAACCAATTCAATGAGTATGATGACATGATGCAAAACTTTAAGTAAACAAGAATCAAACATGCTAGGGGTGGTTTTTCATACTTGGGATGTTACAACATGTGAGATTACAATAACATGTTTAACATTCAGTACTTTCATATGGGCATCACGTCCTAGCATAGAGATCTCTACGGTCATATTGATGCCTCTTATACTCCACCAAGATGCAAAATAAATCATAACACCTCGATAATTAAGGAAAAACCAGAGTATAGCTTTAAGCAATGTGACATGAAGTTGAAGTAAGAACTTGCTAGATCTAGTCATGGAGATTGATCAGTGGCACTTCAAATCCCCAGTAACAAGGTACTCCTTTTTATCCCTAGTGAGGTAACTAAGAAAGATTTAACAAAACCTAAGTGGATCGCTGAACTTCTGTCACTTTCACAGCACTAGCCACCCCCTGTTTTCACAGCACTAGCCACCCCCCGTTACTCCAACTAATGCACCCATCACCCCACACACGCTCTTAAGAACTATATTGATCAAAGCTAGCAAATAAGAACGGGGTAAATAAGATACATCTACTTAAATAACTCAAGAGAAACAATTGAAATCTCAGATTCAATAACTCATAGAAAAGATCCACCACATAGGAATTACAACGGTGCCCGTAATCATGTGAGGCAGCTCATACGGATCTAATTAGTGAAGCACATAGAGAGAGAGATACAAGTGCTACTTCCACAAACCCATAGCCCTGGGGTGGACTACTCCCTCTTCATGGAGATGACGTTGGAGGGGTAGGAGATCACACCGGCGGCGCCCCGCCGGAGTTTTCCCCCTCCAATCTGGAACTTCTGGTCTCTGTTTCGGTGTTTCGGCGGCGCTCCTCTCCGTAAGGGTACGGGGGACCCTTTTTATAGTCGGTTTTAGGTCAAGACGGAGTCGGTAAGTCGAAGATGGAAGGAATTGGGGCCACAGGGGCCAAAAGGGGGCCTCTCACGCGGCCAAGGAATCTGGCCGCATGCAGGGTCCTCTTTTGGGCCTCCTTGCCCAATTCTCGTGGATCCTTCGCCCGTAAGTCTTCTCCTTCCAAGAAAATGACCCCCCGCAGATTTTCAGGTGATTTCGCGGAAGTTTGCCCCCTGAAACGTCAAAAATATAGAAAACGGGGTTTCTGACAGGTAGGGTTAATTCCATAAAAGTTGGGGGACTTTGTAATTTAACCCCAAAATACTATAAAACATTGAATTATACCCTTATATGATGCAATATGTAATAGAAAACCATGTGAAAATATGCAAAATTCATCTATGCATTTTACATGCATCAACATCCCCAAGCTTAACCCATGCTCGTCCTCGAGTATGAAGGTGATAAAACTAAGATTGGTTTTTCATATTGAAACAATCATGGGATATCAAGGAGGATTATTAATGCTACATATAATCAAATGATTAATACTTGAAATGAGTAGCAATATAAAATTCATGTTGTACGAAATATCAAATATGCAAGCAAAGATGCTTCATGAAAGTTCACAAAGTGTATAATGAAATGAAAGCATTATGGACCAAATGCATACACAAAATGAAAAATAAAATCCTATATTGGTCAAAGAATATCATAATGGAGAATAGAAAATATAGTGGACACTTTGGAGAAAATTGAGTAGAGGTAAAACATGATCAAGTCTTATTTAGCCTCTAAATTATTCAACTAAAATTACTAATTGTAATGTGGTATCCATTGATCTAGGACTCTCATTGCCCCTTTATCACTAGCATCTTAAAATTGTGAGTATTGAAGTAATGAGAATGACAAGGTGGTTGAAAGCCTCATTGTCACACCCCAATTTTGGAATACCTAATAACACAGTTGTTTTGCTAATTGCTTGACAAATAAACTTTGGTTGTGTTTGTTTGAGTGCAACTAAACAAACTTAAAAAGGATAGCAAAGCAGTAAACTAAAAATATTCAACATATTGTTCCAATGACCTTGGCAATATTTTTTAAAGTTAATGTTGATCAAAGAGTTTTCCAAGACTATCTTATGAATCCCATACTTGTTGAATGTCATTCCAAGGCCTAAGTTAAGAAAGAGGAAACACTTAATAAATTTCCCTAAATGATTATCAGGAAAAAGAGGCATTCTTAGATGCTTCACCAAAATCTTACCAAATGTTTTTCCAACCTTGAAAGCTTAAAAACAAAGGTATTGGAGATCATTGACTTGCTATCTCTAGTCACATAAATATCTTGGCAAAGCATTGTTAAAGAAAAGCCAAGTGCCTTATTAAATTGAATTTCCAATATTTCTAGAAACAGGAAACTCAAACAAGTTACTATTGGAAACTTTCTTCAAATGATCTGAAATTAATACCATTGCTTCCTTATATCAAATAAGGAACACACACAAGAGGAGACCAAAAATTGAATCAATTAAAGTCCTGAAAACATGATTTTTCTCCACAGTAACAATTGGAATTTTGAACAAGTTTGTTCTACAAACTTTTTCAAAATGTCATGAAATAAATACCACATTTTCTATATCTCAAATAAGGATGAAAACCAAAAGGGCACAAGTTTTTGAATTGTTTAAGTTGCCAAAAACCCCTATTTTCTAGACAGCACCTTTTAGAAATTTGAACAAGTTTGTTCTATGAAGTAACTCAAAATGACTTGAGTTTTCTACCATACAAGGAACACACCAAATAAGGAATGTGTGCCAAAATGTATCATTTTTGGAAACTCCTAAGTAGTCAAATAAATTCAATGTCCATTTATGTTAGAATTGAAATTTGAACAACTTTGAACTACCAAGTTTATCCAATTGAGCCAATTTTCACATATGTTGTGCATCTCAACTAATAAGAATTTTGGGCAAAAGGATTTTAAATTTTGACTTGGTTTGATTAGTGAAAATCACATTTTTCAGAGAGGAAAAGGACCTATTTGTAAAATGCCAGACCTAGTTGTAAGCTGAGTCATCTTCTTCTTCCTAGCTCCTCTGTAGATACAGAGCTCCTACTCCATTGATTCGATTAGAAGATTTCGAGGTGGATAAGAGACCCCCCCATGTGCTCATGTCTCCTATCTGCCCCCTCTCTCTCCTCGAGCTCTCTCTCCTCTCTCTGCTCAAAGAAAAACTTCAAAACGGAAACCCTAGCTAATGGCCACCGTCGATTCGGCCAAATGTGGGCTCGCCGCCGGCCGCCGTGTAGCCTATCGTCTCCGCCTCATCGTGATTGTGCTCGGTGCAAAGGGAATCGAGCCGGGAGCCCTCGGGGAGCCCGCGCCGTCCAATTCCTTCTTCTGCTCCGGGAGGACTCCGGCGAGCTATCACCGCCGCCACGAGCCTCCTCCTCCTTCACCGAGCGTTCCCTCGCATTCGTGGTGAGCAGGCGACCCTCGCCGACCATTTTCCCCTCTCCCTCACCCTCCGAATCGCTGTCGCGCCGTCCTCGCGTCTCAGCCGTAGCGCGCCGCCGTCGCCGGCCACCCTCCGATGATTCCCTGGAAACGAGCCCCCGCACGGTTGGTAGCCCGCGTCGAGAGGAACGAGTAGATGCTTTCGATTTGTGAAACGGTAGACGAAATCACCGGTTGCGGACCTCGCCGGAGCCCTCCCGCCGGCGGATGACGCGCGCTGGCGTCAGCCTAGCCTTGACCCGCGCGGGAGCAGGTCAAACCTGCCCGTGGGGCCTCGCTGTGCCTGCGTGGCTGCCGCGTGGCCTACTGGCCCGCTGGTCAGCGGCAGGGGCTAGATCCCGCCGCGGTAAAAGTAGATCTGCCCGCGGTGCCAATGGATCTGGCCGGCCAAACTTTGGATCTGGCCCATCTGTGATGTTTTTCCTTTTAATTTTTTTACAGAAAACAAGCATGTTTACTTTTGGCTTTCAAAACCTATCTAAAAGATGTTTTTGACCAAGAAAAAATTCACAGTGGTAAAGCAACAAATTCTAAACCATCTAAAATTTGTATATCTACATTTGGATGGATTTTTAGACATGAAAAATGTTCTGGCAACAGGTACCAGAAACAGAAAAATGAGCACCATTTTAATTTCACAACTCAGAATGAGGTGTATCCAATTGCATTGGAAAGCCCTTGAAATTTCCTAACAGGAGAAATTAACCTTGCTTCCAAATTCCTTATATTTTTGAAATGGCATGCAATTTGGTAAAACACCAGAGAGCACTTTGGTGATTTTTATAAAATCATTAAAAATGATTTTTGATGCAAACTCAATTGTATGGTCTTGTATATGTTTAGGGCTATCCAAACCTAGCTGGGTTTAATGTTTTGAGCATCATAGAAAATTTGGTGGACAGATCTTTAATTTGCATGTTTCTGCCATTTTGGCATTTTAGGTAATTAATTTGTGTGAACATATTTTTGTGTTGCAATATTGTTTTCTAGCATGTACAAGTTATGTGAACTTGTTTTATAAGGTTTACTTAGCTATTTTAGCATGTTATATTGTGTGGACTTGAGTTGAGAAGAAATAGGATTTATGAGAATAGCATATGTTTTATCTCTAGTTAATACTTGCATAGAATTTTTGAGTGATAAATTATGTGCAAGCACTTGGATTGTTGTGTTGAAACATTAGATCCAGTACCATGTTGGTACTAATATTGTGTTGGTATCACCTTTTCTAGATTCATTTGAATTGGTAGAAAAGCATGAGTAGCCTTGTCATGACTATGAAAATGTTATGGAAAAATTCTCTCATGTGTAGAATTTTTGGCATAAACATTTGTGGTTGTGTAGCCACATATTTTTGGGTTGTATTCATAGGACCAGTAGCATTTTGATGATGTTTTCATGATTACTTGACACCTGAAGTTTTCACTTGTGTGGAAATAATAGCATGAGTAGCATTACCTTGCTTATTTTAGCATCCTATTATTTTCTACTAGTATGGTTATTGCACTAGGTGCTAGTTTAGTATTTTGTTAATTTTTAGCAAGTATGACCAGAGGCTTTGTGACCTCTTAATGCTTTGTTATGCTAGTGGAACACCCACTGGTGTCATTGCATTTTTGGTGGAAACATTATTTCCCCACACTAGATGTGTTTCTTTTATATAGTTCTCTAACTAATGAGTGCCTAGTATTTTTACCTTGGGATTTTAAGTGCTAAATGAAAATGTGTATGCTTCTGTTTGTAAGTGGTTGTAATCATGTGTGGCTTGCTAGGAAAAATCCATCTTTGGGGTGTTGTTTGATTCCTCTAGTAATGCCCCTTTTATTACCACTAGTATGTAGGAGTTGCCCTGCAAATTGATGCATTGTTTTGTTAAATGGGATATTTTTGTTATAGCAAGTATAGATGTTTTTCACTCCTGTTTTTATGACATGGACCCTCTGGTTGTATTTCAATTACTTGATTGAAATGCATCCATTGATTCTTCATGTTTGAGTAGTACTAGTTTCCTTAGAAGTTTTTGTATTGAATTATTTTTCCTGCCAACTTGTGTTTGGTGGATATTTGTGTATCCTTGCATGAGGACATGTTTTCATTTCCCATTATGATAACATGGTTCCTTGTTTGCATTTTAGTACTTTACTTATTATGCATGCTTGCATAGCAAACCCTTAGTAGAAGCATGTCTATAGGATTCCTCCTTTTTAGTCATTGTTTCTATTGTTCTCACTATGAGAATTGTGTGTTTTGTGATGAGTCTATTGCCTTGTTGTACTTATGTAGTCTCACTGATTTGTAAAAGTAAATTTTGCAAATCATGTGTTTTATTTATTCTTGATGTGAATTTAGACTTAGTAGATTAGCTACCTTTTTCTTTTTGTGGTTTGATTGATAGAACCATTGCCATGTTTATTATTGTGCAGGTTTTGTATACTTTTAGTAGTCTCACCCTTGTGAAACTAAGTGTATTTTGGGATTCTAAATATCTTGGTATGAGAGTGGCACACCCACTGAATCCGTGATATTGAGGTTGTGAGATATGCTCCTCCAACCTTGAGTTGTCTTATTAAATGGCATTTCTGCCAAGTGTGTTTGTTTGATTGTTTGCCTCAATTAATAATTGGGTGATTGGTTATTATTAGTTTCCTTGCTGTATGTATTGTTGCTTGCCTTGATTGGTTCTGAATGTGTGTCCTTTATTCTCTTTACGACGTTAGAAAACGAAGAGGAAGGAAGTGTCGTGAAGCTCTGTTTCAAGTTCCAGTCACTCCAAAACCAGGGACACAAGGAGATACCAGGCAAGCCATCCTGATGCTTGATGATACAATACTTATCATTATCTATCATGCATGTTTTACCTCTGAAGTTTTACCAAAACTTGATTATCAAAACTATTTTTGATGTGGCTATTACTACTATACTATTATATAGGTTACTATCATGCCAGTAGTTAAACTTGGTAATACCAAGCCCATAAGCCACCATATGGTATTTATTACCATCAAATATACTAGTCCCTAAGTGGACACCCTAAAATTGTGATTCTACAAAACAAAGGCTTTACGGAAAAACCCGGAGAAAAGGCGGATCCTTGTTCTCCGGAGGAATGTGGAAGTGGTCATTTTTGAGAAAGTGGTGTTTTAAAAATTGACACATAACCTAGTCTTCGCCGGACAACCTTTACCGTACTGCCACCCTACCCCAACATGGGCACGGGGCTTAACTTGAAGTTTGTTCTTATTAGTGTGTGCTATCTCACTTGCTATAAGGGGCGTCGTACCCTCGAACCGAATGTCAACTCCCAATGTTGAGGCATATAAAGTGTGGGATTAATTTTCCCTCCGGACGCATCAGTTGGGGCTCCTGGCTGGCGGGGAATAGCTCGGTGCCGGGGATGCGGACACTCGACTGAAGAGATAGGCATATTCTAGTTTGAACATAGTGGATGGTTATGATCAGATACCTGATGTTCACATACTGTTGTTACAGTCCGTGGTTGTTCACGGTAGGTGTACTGGATCTGGTGGATGTGTACACCTCTGCAGAGTACAACTTTTTCGAAGAAGCCGCGTCCTCGGATATGGACAGTTGAATGGCCATGTAGCTAGCATTGTGTCAATGTTTTCAAAAAGGAAGTTTTTGAAAGGGAATTTTTGGAAGGAAGTGTTAAACTTGTGAAGTTCGGAAAGGAAGGAAAACGTATACCGTGGAGGTATCGTCGATGATGAAAAGCCAGATGTCGTTATACAAAACAAAGTGTTTTGCAAATAAAAACTTTTCTACTCTAAGCAAGAATTCTGGAAACTGATTCCAAGAAGTTTTGCAAAGAGAAAATATTCTTTAACAAAGCTTTACAAAACCTCTTGTACATGTGATATCTACAAGAGAAATAAAACTATATTATTTTCTTCTGAAGTATCTTCTTCAACGAAGATACAGATTAACCTGACTGCAACTGTGGTGTCATCATATATGAACACCATTGATAGTGAACCCTATTTATAGCCTACCTATTCCACCATATAAGCATACTTGCATGTTGGTAAGTGATATGATGGATGTCTTGCTGAGTACATTCAAATGTACTCATTATGGTTTCTCCCCTGGTATCTACTTGCCAGACTTTGAGAAGGAGCCTCCGAAGGAGATCTATGAAGAGAAGTACGGAGCTGACGGCTTTGCGAACTAGGATCGTCTCCGGGTCAGCAGCCTGTAGGTTAAGGCGTGACTTGGGATCATCTACGTTGTGTTTTATTTGTCTTCCGCTGTGTTTGTTAAGTTGCCTGCCCTATGTGGCAGTTGTGTTCAACTTGATCATGTGATCTTTTATGTAATACCTTTATGTATTCATGTAATCGATGAAGTATTTCTGTGTGCCAACTGTGTATGTTGTTCACGACTGATCTTTCTGGGATCGTGAATGTATGCATACGGAGGGTTTCAGACTGCCGGTCTGGGGTCCTTACACTCATGCCCCGTGAGTGTGAAAACCTACTCCATGATTACTCAACTTAAGATTCCTAATAAGCTTTGTACAATCATAATAAGTATTAATGACATCATAGAGAACCGCAAAGAGGTACCTCTTGCCCCATGACATGGAAACAAGCCCATGTTACAATGACAAGATGAACAAACGGAGTAGACTCATCATCCTTTTTATTTTCATTCACTATTATGCATATCTTCCTATTTTATTATAGGATGTGTTGTAGAGTCACTCAAGCTGTAAGTAAATTTCCACCATGATAAAGCATGGCTTGGGTTAGCGGCCCAATGCGTTTCTCTAGTCATATAGATACTTACTCATTAAACTTACTATTCCTCTATTTCATTTCGGCATGGCAGGAGTCCAAAAACAAAAGTACATGATATCAACCAAATGTAATTTTTTTTTGTGCAATGTTAAAAGATTTCCGGTGATACACGTTTATAGCCAGCTCCCAACCACACACTTGTCAAAACGCAAAACTTGTGGATCCCATTATTGGGTCATGTTTATTAGATGCATAAAAAGTAAAGTGTGCCTTCAAAAGTTCGTGAGAGTCCTATCCCAAGTTCAACCCATGAAAATTAATAAAGTGAATATCTTAATTTAGAACATAAATAACACAATAACATGGTGAACATACTCGGAATAGCAATGAAGCTAATGGGAAGATATGGTGGACTCACTGGAAATACTTGGCTAAGGAGTGTTGGAAACAAGTTTTTACTTGTTGGAATTTTTAAATTTTTGGTCTAGCAAGAGGGAGATAGTTGACCAGCTACTATGCATGCATATGTCCATAGAACTACTCATTTCATGACAAACTAAATAAACCAGCAATTAACATCAAGGACATGAATAAGAGATAGCTCAAGCCAACATTATTGCAAATTTCTACACATAAAAGCCTATAAATCATGCAAACATATGTAGCTCTTCAAATCAACCATGGCATCCCTATTCCAAGTCATAATAATAGCATCCAATACATTCTAACCCCAAACTTCAGTAGCTCAATCTCATATAAAATGATGGTGGTGGTCTTCTCAAAACAAAAATAAAAATAAAAACTAGACGCTTCAAGTCTCTACGATAAATGCTTTGCTTAGAAAAACAGAAAGTAGACGTGTGCTAACCAAAAGAGTGTAGCTCCAGTGGGGTGTTCATCACATCCCCAAGCTTATGGCTTTCACCATTCTTGGATGTCTTGAGGCGCAGCTCCTCTATTCCCTGTGAAAAAACTTCACAAAACATGTTTCTCCCATTCTTTTTCTGTGGGGTGAGATTAGCAAGGACAAACAAATCACATGCTTGCTGTGCAAAATTCCAAATCAAATGCTCCAGTAGATAGACAATAAGGTTCATTATGTTGTATTTTCACTCTCTTGCTTGAAAGAATCATGGAAATTCGATTCCCAAGCCCAAAGAGTGCATAAAACAAAAGAAGGCAGAATCTGTCCAGAAAAGCAGCAGAAGCAAAACGAACGTTTTTCCCTCAGCTAGGATCGTCAAAAAATTAAGCCAATTTTTGTGCTTACAGAGGATGAAACTTTCCAGAACATACTAAAAAATTATCTCAATCCGACATACCAATAAATAACGTAAAATCATACGGTCAGCAGACTCGTGCTGAAACAGAAATTTCATGCACTAGGATAGCAACTAATAAGTCCAAATGGGTTTGACTTGACTCTTTATTGAAAACTCCAGAATTGAAACAAAAAAACTAATCTCTTGAGACAGCAAGAGTACACTAGGAAAATCCAAACAAAAACAACCGGGTTGCCTCCCGTAAAGCGCTTTCTTTATAGCCATATAGCTAGGCTTTATTTACTTGATAATCAAGAGGGATAAAGCTCATGAGTGAGCTTGTTCTTCAGCGTGCCCCTCTTACTTGGGAAGTGCTCCATGCTTTTCTTGTGAGGGAACTGAAACTTGACATTCCCTTCCTTGGAGTCTATGATTGCACCTGTAGTACGAAGAAAAGGTCTACCCAAAATAATAGGACTAGGGGATTTGTCCCCCATATCCATAATAATGAAATCAACGGGTACGAAAGTCATGTGCAATTCAATCATAACATCTTTTAATTGTCCTACAGAATGTATAATAGAGTTATCAGCAAGGACAAATTCACTTGAGCACTTTTCTAAATTTTCTAGTTCTAGCAATTCATATAATTCTTTAGAGAGTACCGATACACTAGAACCTGGATCTAACATAGCATGGTGAATTTATTTTCCAATTGAAACTAGCACCTTCGGGATCCATGCATCCCCAAGATTAGGAGGTATCATGGCCTCATTCTTGTACCTAGAAATTTTTTTTGGCAAGACATGATTAGCAATATAAGATCCAAAGCCAGCTTGATTAACATTTATAGTGGGATCACTAGCAAATTTTTGTAGAGTAGCAATAAGTTTTTGCAAGCTACTTTTTTCTAAATCAAGAAATGGATCCTTAATTTCAGTAAGCATCATAATTTACTCTACTTTACTCTCTAATTTAGCTAGCATGCTTGATTCATGAGGA
Organism: Alopecurus myosuroides; assembly: GCA_028641055.1. Classification (NCBI taxonomy): domain Eukaryota; kingdom Viridiplantae; phylum Streptophyta; class Magnoliopsida; order Poales; family Poaceae; genus Alopecurus; species Alopecurus myosuroides. The sequence goes on along the minus strand of CM054058.1, from coordinate 452,792,924 downwards.
CTAATTTCATCTTTGCTAGCAAGATAAGACATATATGGAAGTAAATATTCAGGGTACTTCACTATTTCATTCAAAGTTTCTTCTAAGCTAGTAGGGACATGCTCACTTTTTAAATCATCCCAAGACTTTATACTAGTTGTAGGTAGTGAAAGTAAACATTCTTTAGCCTTTCCTCTAAGTGAAAAAGGAAATAATTTCAGTTTTAAAACACTACTTTCCACATTTTTAAATTTTTGCATATCACATATTTCCATGAAATCATGAAGATGCATAGCGGCATCCTCCATAGCACTACCACCAAATTTCTCTCTAGTAATTAAATTCAATAAACTAGGACTTACTTCATAGCTTTCAGCTTGTATTTCAGGTGTAGTAATTGGCCTAGCAATGAATTGGTCATTGGGTGTATTTGTGTAGTCACTTAATTTAGTTCTATCACCCATTTTAACAGTTTTTATGTAGTTTTTAATTTTTTATGCAAAACAAAAGTAAAGTAACTAAGCAAATTCAAAATACTAAAATAATCTAGATAAATAAATGCAAAACTAAAATAAAATATGCAAGACAAAATAAAAACAAGAACAAAAACAAAACAAAAACAGGAAAGAAACAAATCAATCTACTTGAAAGAAGGTGGAGATAGAAAGGACGGTACTCACGTAGGTGCAACCTCCCCAAGCTTAGGTGTTTGCACACCTTGTTGGTGATGAAGACTTCTTGTGAGCTCCCTTGGACAACTCCTTCACCTATGGCTCCCCGGTAACGGCGCCAGAAAAACGCTTGATGGCTAGGTTGAGACTCCAAGTGCAGAGTGTGTAGCTAGTGGCAAGCCTTCTTCCCCACGAGGGTGACTCGAGGGTTTATATCGAACTCTTGGGGAGCCAGTATTTCAGCAGTTGTCTTCCAAGCTTCCTCCAGGATCCTGCAAACAAGTAGAGAATTTTGTGCCCTCAACCTCACCAAGTGGTTGTCAAGCACAAGGTGTGAGACTTCTAAATTGCAATGCAAAACTGAAAGTAAATGTGCAATAATTAAATCTACTACTAAATGCAAATGAGAAAATAAATATGCAATGGATTGTTTTTGTAGTTTTGTGTTGCAAGTGGTGATGGAGATAATGTAAATTCGAATTGGAGATGCAAGTAAAGTAAAGTGCAAGTAAAGTAAATTGCAGCGAAGTAACTAGAGTGTTTTCTGATAATTAAAATAGGACCGGGGTTCATGGTTTCACACTTGCATTCTCTCAAATAAAGTGGTAGACGGTGGACATAAAGAATTACATGTGATATTACAATAACATGTTTAACATTCAGTACTTTCATATGGGCATCACGTCCTAGCATAGAGATCTCTACGGTCATATTGATCCCTCTTATACTCCACCAAGATGCGAAATAAATCATAACACCTCGATAATTAAGGAAAAACCAGAGTATAGCTTTAAGCAATGTGCATGAAGTTGAAGTAAGAACTTGCTAGATCTAGTCATGGAGATTGATTAGTGTCACTTCAAATCCCCGGTAACAAGGTACTCCTTTTTATCCCTAGTGAGGTAACTAAGAAAGGTTTAGCAAAACCTAAGTGGATCGCTAAACTTCTGTCACTTTCACAGCACTAGCCACCCCCCGTTACTCCAACTAATGCACCCATCACCCCACACACGCTCTTAAGAACAAGATTGATCAAAGCTAGCAAATAAGAACGATGTACATAAGATACATCTACTCAAATAACTCAAGAGAAACAATTGCAATCTCAGATTCAATAACTCATAGAAAAGATCCACCACATAGGAATTACAATGGTGCCCGTAATCATGTGAGGCAGCTCATACGGATCTAATTAGTGAAGCACATAGAGAGAGAGAGAGACAAGTGCTACTTCCACAAACCCATAGCCCTGGGGTGGACTACTCCCTCTTCATGGAGATGACGATGGAGATAATGTTGGAGGGGTAGGAGATCACCCCGGCGGCGCCCCGCCGGAGTTTTCCCCCTCCAATCTGGAACTTCTGGTCTCTGTTTTGGTGTTTCGGTGGCGCTCCTCTCCATAAGGGTACGGGGGACCCTTTTTATAGTCGGTTTTAGGTCAGGACGGAGTCGGTAAGTCGAAGATGGAAGGAATTGGGGCCACAGGGGCCAAAAGGGGGCCTCTCACACGACCAAGGAATCAGGCCGCGTGGAGGGTCCTCTTTTGGGCCTCCTTACCCAATTCTCGTGGATCCTTCGCCCGCAAGTCTTCTCCTTCCAAGAAAATGACCCCCGCAGATTTTCAGGTGATTTCGCGGAAGTTTGCCCCCTGAAACGTCAAAAATATAGAAAACGGGGTTTCTGACAGGCAGGGTTAATTCCATAAAAGTTGGGGGACTTTGTAATTTAACCCCAAAATACTATAAAACATTGAATTATACCCTTATATGATGCAATATGTAATAGAAAACCATGTGAAAATATGCAAAATTCATCTATGCATTTTACATGCATCAGCATCCAAGACCCCTGACATACTAAACACACACATGGTATGGCATACCATGGTGTATTTGGTGGCATTCAGACGATCTGGAGGCCCCTCTCCAAAGAAACCATAGCCCCACTGGGAAAAAGACGGAACTGCCATTTTAGCCCCTCTACGTGAGCCGAAAAGGGGTAGCAAAGTGGAGCCAATTACTTGGTTGTGTTAGGTTATGACCAAGTAACACCCAATAAAATGGTAGGTCCCACCTCTTGGCAAGATTCCCCCCGTTCCGTGAGATCGGGGAGTTTCGGGCTCTAAGTAGAACCCACGAAAGAGAATCTGACGCCGGTGAAGCCATAACACAGGGAGTAAGGGAATCTTGGGAATAAAATACCCATGACACATTCTAACACACAAGATATGGCATACCGTGGGATTTGGTGGCATTCAGACGGTCCAGAGGCCCCTCTCCAAAGAAACCATAGCCCCGCTGGGAAAAACACGGAACTGCCGTTCTGGCCCGTCTACGTGAGCCGGAATGACAAGTGGAACCAATTTCTTGGTGTGTTAGGTTAGGACCAAGTAACACCCAAGACAATGGTAGGTCCCTCCTCTTGGCAAAATTCCCCCCCCCCCATTACGTGAGATCTGGGAGTTTTGGGCTCTGAGTAGTCCTGGAACCCTTGAAAGAGAATGCGGCACCGGTGAAGCCATAACACAAAGATTGAGGGAATCTTTGGAATCCAAGACCCATCCCATAATCTAACACATATGGTTTGTGTGGGAATTCAGACGCTCCGGAGCCCCTCCCCGGAGAAACCCTAGGTCTGCTGGAGAAAAAGAAGAAACTGCCGGTCTGGCCCCTCTACGTGAGCTGAAAAGGGGTAGGAAAGTGGACCTAATTGCTTGGTTGTGTTATTTTAGTCCCAAGTAACAAGAAATAAAATGGTAGGACTCACCTCTTGACAAGATTCCCCCTGTTCCGTCAGATCCTGGAGTTTTGGGCTCTAAATAGTTTTGGAACCCGCTAGAGAGAATCCAACGCTGTCGAAGGCCTAACACACAAAGAGAGGGAATCTTGGGCATCCAAGACCCATGACATACTATAACACACATGGTATGGAATACAATGGGATTTGGTGGTATTGAGACGATCCAGAGCCTCTCTCCGGAGAAACCCTAGCCCCGCTGGGTAAACAGACGGAACTGCCGTTTTGGCCCCTCTACGTGAGCCGGAAGGGGTAGCAAAGTGGAACCAACTGCTTGGTTGTGTTAGTTTAGGCCCAATGAACACCCAAGACAATGGTAGGGCCCACCTCTTGGCAGGAATCCACCTGTTTCGTCACATCCGGGAGTTTTGGGCTCTAAGTAGTCCTTGAACCCGCCAGAGAGAATCCGACGCCGGTGAAGCCATAACACACCGAGTGAGGGGATGTTGGGAATCCAAGACCCATGAAACACTCTAACGCATATGTTATGTCATACCATGGGATTTTGTGGCACTCAAACGATCCGGATCCCCCTCACCGGAGAAAACCATAGCCCCGCTAGGGAAAAAGACGGAAGTGCCTTTCTGGCCCCTCTACCTGAGTCGTAAGGGGGTAGCAAAGTGGAACCAACTGCTTGGTTGTGTTAGGTTAGGCCCAACGAACACCCAAGACAATGGTAGGGCCCACCTCTTGGCAAGATTTCCCGAGTTCCATCAGTTCCGGGAGTTTCGGGCTCTAAGTAGTCATGGAACCCGCTAGAGAGAATCTGACGCCGGTGAAGCCCTAACATACAGAGAGAGAGGGAATCTTGGGCATCCAAGACCCACGACACATTATAACACACATGGTATGGAATACCATGGGATTTGGTGGCATTCAGACAATCTGGAAGCCCTTCTCCGGAGAAACCATGCATAGCCCCGCTTGGAAAAAAGACAGAACTACCGTTCTGGCCCCTCTACGTTAGGCGGAAGGGGGTAGCAAAGTGGAACCAAATGCTTGGTTGTATTATTTTAGGTCCAAGGAACACCAACAAAATGGTAGGTACCACCTCTTGGCAAGATTCCCCCAGTTCCGTCAGATCCGGGAGTTTCAGGCTCTAAGTAATCCTGGAACCCGCCAGAGAGAATCTGACGCCGGTGAAGCCCTAACACAGGAGAGCGAGTGAATCTTGGGAATACAAGACCCATGAAACACTCTAACACACATGGTATGTCATACCATGGTATTTGGTGGCATTCAGACGATCCGGAGCCCCCTCTCCAGAGAAACCATAGCCCCGTTGGGAAAAAGACGCAAATGTCGTTTTGGCCCTCTACTTGAGCTAGAAAGGGGTACAAAAGTGGAACCAATTTCTTGTTTGTGTTAGGTTAGTCCCAAGAAACACCCAAGAAAATGGTTGGGCCCACCCGTTGGCAAGATTCCCCGAGTTCCATCAGTTTAGGGAGTTTCGGGCTCTAAGTAGTTTTGGAACCCGCGAGAGAGAATCTGACGTGTCGGTGAAGCACTAACAGAGAGAGAGAGGGAATCTTGGGAATCCAAGACCCATGACACACTATAAACACACATTGTATGGCATACCATGGTGTATTTGGTGGCATTCCGACGATCTGGAGGCCCCTCTCCAGAGAAACCATAGCCCCGCTGGGAAAAAGACGGAACTACCATTTTGGCCCCTCTACGTGAGCCGGAAATGGGTAGCAAAGTGGAACTAATTACTTGGTTGTGTTACGTTAGGAAAAATTAACACCCAATAAAATGGTAGGTCCCACCTCTTGACAAGATTCCCCCAGTTCCGTGAGATCCGAGAGTTTCGGGCTCTAAGTAGAACCCGCAAAAGAGAATCTGATGCCGGTGAAGCCATACCACAGAGAGTAATGGAATCTTGGGCATCCAATACCCATGCCACACTCTAACACACACAAGGTATGGAATACCATGGGATTTGGTGGCATTCAGACGATCCGGAGGCCCCTCTCCAGAGAAACCATAGCCCCGCTGGGAAAAAGACGGAACTGTCGTTCTGGCCCCTCTACGTGAGCCGGAATGGGGTAGCCAAGCGGAACCAATTTCTTGGTTGTGTTTGGTTAGGTCCAAGTAACACCCAAGACACTGGTAGGTCCCACCTCTTTGCAAGATTCCCCCCATTCCGTGAGATCTGGGAGTTTCAGGCTCTGAGTAGTCCTGGAACCCGCGAAAGAGAATGCGGCGCCGGTGAAGCCATAACACAAAGAGTGAGGGAATCTTGGGCATAAAAGACCCATTCCACAATCTAACACACATGGTTTGGGATACCCTAGGATTGGGTGGGAATTCAGACGATCCGGAGCCCCTCGCCGGAGAAACCCTAGGTGCGCGGGAGAAAAGGAAGAAACTGCCGGTCTGGCCCCTCTACGTGAGCCGGAAAGTGGTAGAAAAGTGGAACTAATTGATTGGTTGTGTTAGTTTAGGGCCAGTAACACCAAATAAAATGGTAGAACCCACCTATTGGCAAGATCCCCCCTGTTCTGTCAGATCCGCGAGTTTCGGGCTCTAAATAGTTTTGGAACCCCCTAGAGAGAATTCGACACCGGCGAAGGCCTAACACACACAGAGAGGGAATCTTGGGCATACAAGACCCATGACACACTATAACACACATGGTATGGCATACCATGGTATTTGGTGGTATTCAGACGATCTAGAGCCCCTCTACGGAGAAACCCTAACCCCGCTGGGGAAAAAGACGGAACTGCTGTTCTGGCCCGTCTACATAGCCGGAAGGGGGTAGTAAAGTGGAAATAATTGCTTGGTTGTGTTAGGTTAGGATCAAGTAACACCCAAGACAATGGTAGGGCCCACCTCTTGGCAGGATTCCCCATGTTTCGTCACATCCGGGAGTTTCGGGCTCTGAGTAGTCCTTGAACCCGCCCGAGAGAATCCGAAACCGGTGAAGCCATTACACAACGAGTGAGGGAATGTTGGGCATCCAAGACCCATGGAACACTCTAACACACATGGTATGTCATACCGTGAGATTTGGTGGCATTCAGACGAACCAGAGCCCCTTCTCCGGAGAAACCATAGCCCCGCTAGGTAAAAAGACGGAACTGCCGTTCTGGCCCCTCACCGTGAGCCGGAAGAGGGTAGAAAAGTGGAAACAATTGCTTGGTTGTGTTAGGTTAGTCCCAATGAACAACCAAGCCAATGGCAGGGCCCACCTCTTGGCAAGATTCCCTCGCTTTGCTGGAACATTGGTCTGTTGACCAGAAGTCAACCTTTTGGTCTACCCCTATGACCAGCGTCGGAAGGGGGTAGACCTCAATAATATTTTGCTTGGTTGTGTTAGGTTAGACCTAAGCTACATTAATAACCAAAATCTATCTATAATTTTAACAATATTCCCTCCGGTTTTCCCGAATAGGGGAGCATCGATGGTTTGAGACCTATAAGTGTAGTGCATAACCTTCCTATGAGATGCCGGTGAAACCAGTCACACCTATGGGTAGTATATTGGACCCTCCCCACCTTGATCCCAGCACAAATTTATAAGTATTCTTAGTGCCCCACCATGGTTTACGTAGGATTCCGACACTTTACAGCCCAACGCTTCACTAGAACATTGATCTGTTGACCAGAAGTCAACCTTTTGGTCTACCCCTATGACCGCGTCGGAAGGGGGTAGAACACAATACTATTTTGTTTGGTTGTGTTAGGTTAGGCCATAACTACATTAATAACCAAAAATCTAGCTATACTTTTAACAGCATTCCCTCCGTTTTCCCCGAAAGGGGGGCATCGAAGGTTTATAACTAAACTGGAGTAGTACATATATATTAGTAAGTATAGATCATTACATTCTAATTAAAAATACGGCAGGAAATATAAATTAGGCCTAAACTATACTAGACACCGGTCCGGCCGTCCTCCTCGTCGTCGCTCGCTGCCATGCTGGCCTGGTCATCGTTCAGCGCCATGGACGGTGCACGCGTCGGAGCACGCGTCCCGTCGGAGTAAATGACGGCGACATGCAAACCGCAATGACCCTGGCGCCGCTTGGGGAGCCGGGAAGACTGCATACCGCGTTAATGCTAGGCGTGCGGCAGAGGCGAGGCACCATCCCGCCACCTGGTGCAGGTGGCATCCTGTCGTCGCCATTACGCGAGGCGGGCTAACCACCACCTGCACGACGCCGTGTGCATGTCCAAGGCGTGTGAATGCAGAGGCGTGTTGGCACGTAACCACATGTTCGTCACCTAGGCTGCATACACATGGTAGTTGTGTTGGCACATACCATTATTTGTAGTGAACTTGGCAAAGATTGGTACCACGTTTCGCAAGCAAACACGTGCCATATTGTTTTGTACGCGTACACGTATAAAACAGTATCCTCTTTTCTACACGTACGATAGAGCCTTTGATATTCGCTGACTTGGTGGGGTGAGCTTTGTGGTGAATTTGGGTCACTGATTGGTGGCCCCGCGGCGTCCCGGGCCCCACTTGCCAGTGACTAAATGTCACATCATTCTATGTTGACTAAGTCAGCCGGCGCGTTCCCACCATGCATGCATGCGCACACGACATGGCGACCAGTCAAAACGGGGCGGCCTCGAAACGGCACTCTGTATATAAAGCTCCTGCCGCATCGCCTCTCTCCCCCATCCATTCTCCCCCCCATTTCTTGCAAAAAAAAACCACTCCGCATCGTCTCCCAACCCTCCTTCTCTCCCAACTTCCGAGCGCACAACCGCGAGTCGGTTCCGCAGAATGGAAGGTTCGCAGCAGGAGAATGACGGCGTCGTCCCTTCTGTTGTAGTCGCCGCAGGAGCCGCCCATGGCGGTTCCAGTTCGCCGTAGCCGCACGATGTCGTTGCCGCCGCAGGTTTGTCGGCCGGCCATGGCGCTTTGAGTGCACCGCCTGCTCCTGCCGCTGTGGAGGCGCCTGCTACTTTCCCTCTCCTGGCAGATCTGGGTGATCCCTACGGGGATCACCCGGCGTTCGAGGAGGACGTCGACGACCAGGACCCTGAGGTATCTATGTCTAGGCCGGCTTAGTTTATTGTCAAAGATCCAGGGTTTGTGCATGACTGCACGCAAGTTCGGCCTTCCAGTGTTTGTAGTTGTATGTATGCTTTGGTTTTTTTTGTAAAGTTTGGGTTCTGGTGTTTGCGGTTGCATCTGTTCTTTAGGGGTTCGAGGTTTTTTGTATTCGGGATTAAAAGGTTTGTAGTTGGATCTGTACCTAGGTGTTCGAGGGTTTTTTGTACACACAAGTTCAAGATTCAGAGGTCTGCTTGCATCTGTACTTAGAGACCAAAGGGAAAAACATGTTAGAAAAATAGACATGTACTAGACACTAAATTTACAATATGGATGTCCTGAATATAGATATCCTGCTGTGAAACTAATAACATCTATGCATGAATCTTTTTAAATGATCTTCTATATAGAGTTATGGATGATCAAATATAGATGAGAATTGATTCAGAGGTTGTAGTTGCATCTGTAAATAGGGGTTCGCAGGTTTTTTGTATTTTAGGGATTCAGAGGTTGTAATTGCATCTGTTCTTATGGATTCTAGTTTTTTGTGTGCATTTTAGCATGTATGTGAGTTAGAGATTCTACGTTTTTTGGAAGCATTTTCAATTTGTCTAGTTATTTTGCCTCGCAGACACTCTTGACACATTATGAATTTTTTGCAAAGTCACATATTGTACCCCCGTGCATGATAATTACTTGACCCAGTTTATGCATATAATTAAAGAACGATTCTTGCATGATATTTTTGATCTGGTAAGGTATAATAACATGTCCTTATTAGAATATTAATCTTTGAATGTTATGTTAGATCATCAATGAATTCCTGATGTGTTATCATTTGTTTTTGTGCATTATTTCACCAAATATATATAGTGGAAACTGTAATGTTGTATAAAATTCGACACATTTTTCTCAACATTGATGTCCTCTTTAGGGCGCATCTGATAAATAAGTTACTTGATGAAATGTATGCAAATAAATGAAGAACTATTTCTTTATGTTCTTTGTGATCTGGTTAGGTATATTACTCTTTTGCCAATAAGATTGTGTTGCTAACTTTTGTTTTATTGCAAATTTGCAGGAAGAAGATCTTGAAATCGGCTCGGATGAGGACGATATGGCTGTGAAGAGCAGACATGTCCTGAGGAAGCTGCAGACGGGCACCATTCGGTACCGTCGTCCCGGCAACTTGTTCTGCCCTTTCTGTGTCAGAATGGTAGCCAACTATCGCAACATCTTGATCCGACATGTTGTCGGTGTGGGAAATGGCTCCGAGTATCGTGCGCCCCATGTTAGGGCCAAGCATGCTGCCTACGGCGTCTTCCTGAAGAAGCTTCTTGCGCATGATATCCTCGCAGTTCTTGCGAAACCTCCTCCTCGGCGTTTCTCCAACGAGGCCAGGAGGGCCGTGAAGGCTCGGAAGCGGGAGAACATGTTCCGCTCCCTTACTTCAACGAGGCCAGGAGGGCCATGAAGGCTCGGAAACGGCAGAACATGATGTAGGTGTTGCTGGTGCGCTTGTTGTTGCAGCTTGCACATTGTGTTTGTGTTATCTCTTACTTCTGGTAGTGTCGTCTGGTGTGTGCGTAGTAAGAACTTTTAAAGAACCTCTATCATGTTGGTATGTAAGAACCTAATATGTCTATTATATTAGTATATGTTTCTTAACCCGATCATGTTTTAAGGATGTCAAAAGACTTATTAGGCATGATTTAGTAATAAGTGGATGTGACAACTCATTGACCTGGTCGATCAATAAATTGTCACATCCCTTTACTACTGGATCATCCCTAATAAGCCAATAGTTGGTGTAACATCACAAATGTGAGTAACAAGACTCGATCTTTGGTTTGTGGAGATGAGTCAGCCCCTCCCCCCCCACCACTAGGCACTGTCTTATTTTGCAATTATTTGCTAACTCAAATAAAGACGAATCCGAAGAAATAGAATAAAAATGCGATCAGATCCTAAGACTCTTTTCCTTTTGGTTATTTTTTTATTTTTTATTTTCAATCCGAAAAACAAGAATAAATTATAACTAACAGCCGCGCGCCAAATCTCCACGGAATCAGCCTCACGCAGGGTCCCACTCGCCAGCCTCTACGCGCCAAATCTCCACCACACCGCGCTCCTCGCCCACTCGGCTACTCCTCCACTGAAAGCGACCTCCACAGAAAGCCTCCACTTCACCCTCCCGCCCCAAGGGCGGCTGCCACGGCTTCGACCTCCCCCGTTCTCGGCGTCGTTCTCAAACAATGACTGGTAAGCCATGGTTCCCTCCCTTACCCATCCTCAACCAAACGATACGATGTAGGTTAGATGCCGACAGATCTAGGTTTGATACCGGTGGATGTAGGTTAAATGCCGGCGGATTTATGTCATCGTTGATGTTTTAAGTTACCACCGGCTATGGATCTAACTCACGCTACCGTTACAGGGCCCTCGGAGATCATTTCCCCCACTCAGATGGATATCGACCTGAACAAGGCCTCGGAGCTGGCAAAGCCCCCTGTTATTTACGTAGCCGAGGTAAATAGCATATAAATTAGTCCTGTAGCCAAATGTTCTCTTAAGATTCATCTATCTCCTTTCCCCTTCGTCGACACTTCTTTGATTTTTATTATTTTCGTATTTGGCTATAGGACCACAGTGCAGGCTGTGACTTCTGCAGCATGTCGCGTACTGAAATTCAGAAGTTGGTGCAACAGACAGTTGATACAATTCAGAAATTGGTGCAGCAGTCAGTTGAGACAATTGAATCTCATCGTCTCTCCGAAGTTTGCAAGATGGCTGATGATACCAGCGCTGAGAAGCTAATCTGTTTCGTCTGCTGCGGGGACAGGCTGGACAGGGCGATGAAAGCTTCAAAAATGCTAGCACTCGAGTTGGAACTGCGGGAGCAAAAGAGAAGCTATATGATCATGCCCAGCTTGGTTACTAAGCTTGATTCTGAGCTGAAGAGTGCGAAGAAAACTTTGAAAGTAGCCGAAGAGAAGTGCGACATGCTCCAGAGGGGAAAAGACACCCTGTTGGAGAGTGCGAAGGACACCAATGTGAAGTTGAGATACATTCTTAGTTTCTTGCAAGATCATGGAATGAGGTAAAACTACTTTGCTCTTTAATTAGATTATGTCAACCTGCAATGCTTGCCAATGAGTCTAGCTGTTATTCATTTCTCTGTTTTGTTGCATGTGCCAATGATTAAACTGTGCAATGCTAAAATTCAAAAGATTACTCCCAGTACCTAGTAGCATTTACACGGACATTGTTTGTTCATGCTCCCTAGTCCTGTGGAGCTTGACCCTTTGGACTTTTTTTGCAATGTATGTATGAGGATTGCTTATTGTATGTTCATTCTCTGTTATGTGTGCCGATGATTAAACTTTGCACCTTCTCCCGGTGAGATATTGGCACTTACCTAGTGTTGTGTACAACTACATTTGTTCTGCATCTTCCTTGGTAAGCGTTCGATGATCCCATTGATTTCTGCGTGATTCTTTACTATGAGGCCCCAATTATGATTTTGTCCGTAATGCATGAGCCATATTGGTTCTGCATATTCCTTGGCAAGTGTTCGATAATTTCATTGATTTGTGTGTGCTTCTTTACTATGAGGCCCCTATCTAGGCTTGGTTCTCTGTCGATGATTAATATGCAGCAATGTCTCCAACAGTTGGCGTACCATAAAAGAAAGAGTGCCATATTTGTGTTTGATCAAAGTGCCGATGATTAAACTGTGCAATGTTAAAATGCTGAGGGAGAATCCTCTAGACCTAGTAGTGTTTACAAGGACCTAGTAGCTTGTTTAAGCCATCGGGTCTAGTGGTTTATCACCTCTGTACTTGTGTCATTTGTACACGTGAGACAGTTTTGTCACTCATCTTTGTATGTTTGTAAGTATATATGCTTCTTTATTGTAGATGTGCTAAACATGTATGATGCTTTTTTACTAGTGTTTTTGTGGACGCGGTTTCGGAAAGTTCCGGTGGATGATGTAAACCTCTGGATGTGGCTTCGGAATGCATGCTGGCATAGGAAAATATCCGTTGGATGATGTGAAATTGTGGATGTGGCGTCGGAGTGGATGTTGGCATAAAAAAGTTTTGGGTAACTGTGGACCTGTTGTTGAACCTTTTGTGATGCTAATTTTAGTTACTATAAGTCTCCTATGTCTTGGAGTGCATGTAACCGGGATGATGGCGCAGAACAGACATCAAAGAGGGCGAGGAGGCAGTATATTAGTATTAGTACTAGGGTATCCATTGTTGCAAATGTAAAACCATGTCAATTCATTTCCGTTTCGGAGTGCATTTTATGTTTTAGATCTCATATATATTATGTAATTTGGTTGAAACTCTCGCCATGTGGGATACCCGGTCAGCTCTCCTCTTCACTCCCAAACTGTGGATAATGCAGCGGCTCCCCATACGGGCGTAGAACGCTCTCCTCTCTACTCCCAAACTGTCCGTCTGTGCCACACCTCTCTACTCCCCTTCGCTGTGCGCAGATCCACCGGTACCAGGTCTGGCCGTCGCGAGGAGGGCCGCCAACAGCAGATCCCAATGTACTTTCCCCGGCGCAGCATGCAAGGCGTGGAGCGTGCGCATGCCCGCGAGGCGTACCGGCCCGAGGTGCATCAGGCCAACTCGTCCCATGCACCACCACCTCCGGCTCCACCCATCGCACCTTCGGACGTCAAGGAGGAAGAAGAGGAGGAGTATCTCGCCGTCGAGTACCACAACGAGGCCCTGCAGTGGCCCCACATGCAGGCGGGGATTTTAGCGTCCTTAGAGAGTTTCGCGGCAGAAGAGCTCCGACAAGCGAGGCTCGCCCAGCTTTTCGCTGTCAAGCTAGAGGCCGACAACACGGAAGCGATCCGCCATTCGATGCAGAATGAAGATGCGGCGGCGCTGGCGGAGGCGTGGCGGCGCACCCTTGGCTAGGACGCTAGGTGTCGTGGGATAAACACGGCAGACGTTACCAGGGGTAACTTGTCTTGGGGCAAATCGACTCTGGTGTTTGGGAGAGGGTTTAGCTCAGGGAAAAAAATGATGATATACGATCTGGTAGCCGGCAATCAAGTCGCCGAGTCTCCGATCTAGATGTATTATCTCAACTCTCGTATTACACTGGATACTCGATACCTAGCAATCTTGTTCTAACTCTTGGATTTCTGAACCTAACCTAGGGGCCGGCTTATAAAGCATCCGGATCCCTGGCCTGTTCTCCAAGGCGTACTCTGAGTCCTACCCGGACACTGCTTACAAAACCCTAAACTTCCTTACCGGAACCCACAATCCGGGTTACCAGGCCTACGATCTTGATCCTTCTAGAAGCTCCTTCATCCTTGGTCGGGTCTTTGCGCAGCGTCCTTTGGGCCGAGTTACACCTTGGCGTTGGGCTACCGGGTTATCATCCCTCCATCAATAGTCCTCAGAATAGCTTGGGCTTCACAGGATCCTCCTTGAAGCGCTCGCTATTCCCTGCAAAAAATATCAAACGTACAAGTCCATAGAGGCCGGGTTAAGGTGCTTTGATAAACAGCTAGGCCTAACTCCAAGGCGGCCATATAGTAACCCGGCTTTCTCGAGGTCCTTCTTTACTTTTTCCGGGTAAACGCCCTGATAAGAACGTCAAAGATCCGGCTTACTTTACTCGATAATTGATCCCGATATTGCAAAGAGGATCTCCTTATCTCTGTCTGGATATCCCGTCCAATACTTAAAGCATATCTCAAAAAATCCGGGCAGGTATCCGTTATCTCGAAATTTCCGGCTCCCGGCCATTGGACTAGGTCTATCCGCATGCACCTTATAAATAAGTACTCAGGGGATAACCTAGCCCCCAACGGTTCATTCCAACTCCTTCTCCTTCTCTTCACTTCCGCGCTCAAGCTCGCAGAGCCCCGTCACGGAGACCCCACGCGCGTCACCAGAGCCAATCCGCCGCCGGCTACGCTCCGCCACGGTTTGTCCCGCGCCGCCGCCAAGATCCGCCGCCGCGCCCTCGACCTGCCCACCGGGAATCGCAAAGGGGCACCAACACTGCGCTATTTGCCGCCGGCAAGCTTTACTTCGTTCTGATCCAGTAAGCCTTCTATTCCCGTTGATCTTTCTCTGCAATTTCTCGATTTACTCCCGATTGGATCTAGGTCAAACTGCGGGTCATTTTTTCTTGCCGCGCCGGATTAGGCCACTTAAATGCTTGCTAGCTCCTCCAATAGCTCAACAGATGATCACACACCACTCCCCTATCATCGTTAATCATTAATTTCTCCGTAGAATCGCCCGTAAACTTTTCGATCTAGATCCATTTCGCCCAAATTTTCCGCACTCCTCATTGACACCCGGAAAATCCTCTTCTTCCGGTTCTTTTGCTTGCAGTAGATACATGGGCAATCATCCTTCTTCCGCAAATGATCATCAATATGTAAGTCCCTCATAATTTCTGTATCGCTACTCGATACCCGGATAGCCTGCGATTTTCACCCCGTCTAGTGATACCCGGATAATTCACAGTCCTCATGCTTTCTTTTCATACTGCTTGTACATACTGAGATAACTCACGATTCCGATTCTTACTCCTTGTACCTTTTTGTCTTGTGTTTTGCAGGTTGATCCCATGGCTCCCAGGAAGCAGGGGAAGCAGTCGGCCAAGGCAAAGACCACCCAATCAATATCCGCCAACTGGGCGCGATCCACAGTTACGAAGGCCAAGCTGGACGAGCTAGCCGAGTTAGGGATCCTTCCTTCTCAGAAGGATATACACTGGAGGGTGCCGGGTGATGAGACCCGGCCCGCGCCTGCTAATGACGAGGTAATCTGCTTCGTCGAACATGTGACCCGGGGGTTCCGCCCTCCGGTGTAACATCCCAAGTATGAAATATCCCTTAGAATGTTTGATTTCTTGTTTTAATTCAAGTATTGCATCATGTCATCATGTTTAATTATTTGTTTGCCTTGTTTACTATTTGTTTTGCATCTGTTTTATCTTGTTTTCATAATGAAACTCAAACAAATTCAAATGGTTATTTCATACTTGCTCTGTTACAACATTTGAAATAAAAATCACAAATAAAAACAACCCATTTGTTGTCATATTTTTCAATATTGATCAACTAATAAAATGGTGTTTTTATTTCCACTAATTCTTTCCAAATTGGTTTCAAATTCAAAGCAAATCATCAACAGCACCTCATTTGGAAATTATAAAACTACCAAACCATTCCAATATTTTTTTTAATCCAATTAATAATAGGGTTCACCCTATTAAGTTGTTGTTTTCTATACTAATTAACAAATGATTCCAATTCAAACCAAATGTATTCAAATCGGCACCCAATTTGTATATATGAAAATCACCAATCAATTATACTCATTTAATCAAATTAAATTATAGGGGTCACCCTATTACAATGTTTGTTTTCATTAAGGTTTAATTAATATTAAAATTCTTTCAAATTTTGGTTCAAATGCAAACAGCAAGCAAATCTCAACATTTTTGAAATCAAGTCTTGGCAATTGTTTGCTATTGTTCTAAATAGCTTAAACTAATTTTCCTAGAATTTTTGCTAACCTAAAAGCTTTCTTTTTCTTCCATTTTGATCCAGCAAAAAAAAATGAAACAGAAAAAAATAAAAGAAGAAAACTGCGCGCGCAGCACCTAACCTAGCCGGCCCAGCCCACCTAAGCAACTGTCCCTCGCGCGCAGCAGCCCGTCGGCCCGAAAACGGTTCGCTCTGCCCCCCTCCCTTCTTTTCCATGTACGGCGGCGATCCGGTGGCGCCACGTCGCCGTACGGCCGCCTCCGACGGCCAGCAGCGGCGCGGACACCCTATAAGTATCCCTAGGCCCCTGGCAGGTGCCCAAAACCCTAGCCTCCCTCGCTCCCCGCGCCCCGCCGCCGGATTCCCACCTCTCGGCCACCGATCCCTCGCTGTCACCTCGCCGGAGAGGGAGCTCTCTGAATTTTCCGATGGCGCCACCACCTCCTAGCTCCACCTAGCTACCTATCTACTGGAACCGAGCCACCTCGACACCCTCGTTCGATTGCACCCCGGAGCACCCACCGAGAATGACTACAGCCGCGCCGCCGTCCCCGTCGCCGCCGCGGGAACTACCCCGAACCGTCTGCATCCACGACGAACACCCCGGTGAGCTACCGTATCCATCTCCTCCTCCTCTCCGTCTGCCCTGCCTCGCACCCGTGCACGAATCCAGTACATCATCACAGCAGCGCACACTCAACTCACGTTTCCGTTGATCGCCGCCGGCCGCTCCGTCAGGTTGCAGTCGCGGTTGTTTCTGTTCGTCAGAAAAATTCAGTTAGCGCCTTTGTAACGATATCCTCCCTGCGTATCTGAACCTGACAACAAACGCGCACTCAGCCCACTGGTTCAGGCACAGCGCATCGAGCGAGAGGTGCAGGGATCGAGTCCTGCCCTCGCGGGATAAAATCCCAAAACTTTTTCTCCCACGCGCTGACAGGGAGGGCCCCCTGTCAGCTGCACAATGTCCACGCAAGCACGCGCGCAGCGCCACGTTGGCTTGTGGCCCACTGGCAGTGCCTATGGCTAGCCACTGTGCGGTGCAATTCGTTTAAAACGTTTCTGTTTTAATTTCTAAATCATTTTAAATGGCAGAATTAATCCCTAAAACAAAAACTTGAATAACATTTAATCTATAACTCCAACTAATAAAAGTTATATATGTTTATTGTTCCAAATTAAAATATCTATCCAAATAATCCATTTGTTTCCTGTTTTGAAATTTCAAAACGCAATTTAAATTTGAATTCAAATAATTCAAATGCAAATTGCTAAATTCAATAACTAATTCATTATTCATCCAATAAATACAAATAAAATATGTTTTCCATACCATTTTGAATAACCTATTCAAATATAATTTTTTTTCATTGTTTGAATAATTTAAATTGCCTAAATAATTTAATATTTGTTTAATTCATTTAAATTTGATAAAATCATAACTTGCTCAATATAAAATATTTTTGAACATGCAAAATATGTTTTCAAACCATCAAAGGGTGAACTTTTCAAATGTGAGCTTGAAATTATGTTTTGAATAAATAAAATTCAAATAATATTCAAACTTGTTTTAAATTCAATTAAAACTTGTTTAATATTGTTTAAGTCATAATAAATTCATCCTAACTCCTATTTCAAAATTTGAAACATGTAATCCAACTAAAATTTGATGTTCTTTTAAAATATAAATTTTGTTATTTGTTTTGAACACTTTAACTTGATGAAAACAACAATTGCTTGTGTGACATGTTTAAGTAACCAAACTTTCCAAACTTAACCAATATTTTTCCAAACTTGTTTTATTCTTTTACCACTTGCATCTATTGTTGTTATCTTGTTATTATCATCATGCATGCATTATGGTAATAAATTCTCACATGATAACTACATTATAGATCATTTGTTTCCACTTAATCCCTGGACCTTTTGCCATATGCAATCCAATTGCATATGGGTCCATTTAAACTGTGTTATCATGTTAGCTAGTTTATATTGATGCAACCATTAACTTGTCATGCATCATCTTTGATTGTGCACAATGCCATGATAATGATTGTTTATATTTCTGTCTTGTTTGTTTCCTTCTCCTCGAATAGA
The DNA here is from genome assembly GCA_028641055.1 of Alopecurus myosuroides. Taxonomy (NCBI): domain Eukaryota; kingdom Viridiplantae; phylum Streptophyta; class Magnoliopsida; order Poales; family Poaceae; genus Alopecurus; species Alopecurus myosuroides. Next base: position 452,774,816 of record CM054058.1, on the reverse strand, counting down.
CGACGACGTTGAGACAGATGATCTTTACAGCACCCCTTCTGAGGATCTAGCTCAGTACCCGGCTGCTGAGTTTGCAGGCAAGTTATCACTCACATGAACCATTGTGTTCCTTTCAACCCTGGTTACCGATACTTTCCGTTGTCTATTTCTGCTGCCTTAGTGGTAGTTGTTTCTGTTACGAACCTATCACATGAATCCTTTAACCCTGATATTGCCTCACCACCACTCCTACAACCCTATTGATTGAGCCAGTGTTTTACTAGCATGCTTAGGTCGTTTTGCTCGAGTCTGTTACCCGTTACTTTCAGTTACTATATTTCCATTATGTTCTAGGGGCTCGAAGTTTAATCAATCAATCAATCATGCTAATGTTATTGTTAATAATAATTTGATGATAAGGCACCGGCAGGAGGCCCTGTGTGGTTTTGAGGCATGCTAGTGTCGACCCTAATAGGAAAAGGGTCTTGTCTACTGATCCATGATGAGCGCACTACCCGCATGTGGGAAGCGAGTATGGGCGCCCCCCTCAATTTGATTCGATTCGCATCTCGTCCAAATCATCTCATTTAGTTCGTGTTTTCCATTTGCCGCATGCATGTTTTTGCGAGCCCAGCGCAGGGTGGAACTTTTGTAGTCGACATATAGGGGGACACGATCTTAGAGTGCTATGAGGGTCCCTTTTCTTCGGGGCTTGATTAGCCGTGCGCCCAAGGTGCTTTGGGCTTGATGCGAAGAAGAGTTGAGTTGTGTTGAGTGCCCCGCTTGGTGGGAGGCATCCCATCTGGCGGGTTATTCATACGTGTACGGCCAAATTGGTGCAACCCTGCAGGGATAATCTTCTCGAGAAGCCGTGTTTTCCGCGGTTATGGTTAACTTGGTGAAAGTACTGGCTAACAAGTACTCAGGACAACTTAAACCTAATGATTTCACACCCTCACACCCCATGATTAACAACTTGACTAGTAATAGGATTATTGTCACCATAACTTGATTCATCTTTAATCCAATTGTGTGAGTTATCCTCGGATTGCTTCTTTGGATAAGGGGCGAGATCCAGGATGGGTTTGTTTGAAGTTATCTTTCGGTTGGTTACAATACTCGATCTTATCTCCTTTCTGTTAGTCTGAAGTGGTAGAATCTCTGTAGTTGGTTAGCGCAGCCAGTTGCAGCATCTTTTATACCCCTTTCCTCCGTTGAACCCAAGGCATCTGTGCTTGGTGTTGACGGGTTACACTTTGGTGAACTGTGAGTCTTGCTTGCCAGTACGTCTATGTACTGACCCCTTTGGGGCTGTGGTTTCCGCAGACTACGCTTACGAGGATCCAGGTGACGGCTACTACGTGGAGTTTGACGAGGCTGCTGACGAGTAGTTAGCGGACCCGGGCAGGATCCGAGACATCATGGATGGGATCCGTCTTATTTCAGTTTCCGGCTTCTTAAGCCTATTTGGATTTGTCTGTACTCAGACCCTTGAATGCTTCCGCTGAGATGTAATGATGTTATGTTGGGACATGTGTCCTCTGGATGATTGTATTTGCTATCTCTGCCCTAGTGAGGGCCATTTGCAACTTATTTCAATCTTTTGTGTCTTAGAGGCATGTTGTGTTATCCTTTTGTTCAAAGCCGTTGACGTACCATGTGTGTATGGTATGAAGTACGTCAATGGTAGTGTCCTGATTTCTACGGGATAGTTTATATCGACGGTGAACAGTAGCGATGGGTTGTCACACATAAGTGTTGGCCTACTCGTAAGAGGACGCGGGGGCCGGTAAGCCCCGTAATCCCATCAGAATACTGTTCAGTTCGTACGGTGAGTATCCTCTAGAAGTCCGGGTGCGACATCCGGGTCACCCTTTCTTTCGTGAGGTTCTGAGCCACTATGGCCTTCGGGTATTCGACATAGGGCCTAACTCTATGTTGAATATAACCCATTTTATCGTTCTTTCCGAGTCATACTTGTGCACTTCGCCAAATTTAGCTCTCTTTATCGAACTCTTTCAGTGCAAGCCGTGCCGCGAAAGCGGTGACGGCGCACTTCTTGCTTGCGGCGGGGTCTCTATCCAGCGCCGTAAGAATTCTCCCATGCCCACTCTCACTCTTAATTCTCATGTCAAACATTGGCAACTCTCTTTCTTCTATTGCCGAGATACCTCCCCACCCGGCGAGAAGAAACTGCCAGGTTATTCGGAGGGTCTCCTCGATCTCTCTGAAAACTTCAACGCCTTCGCCCCTGACTCGGACAGGGAGGCAATCCAGCCCCTCCTCTCAAAGATATCCGTCCTTTCCGCCAAAGGTCTCCTTGGGCTCAACTTGGTTAAGACATGGGTGGATTTCCGGATCCAACCCAACTCTATCCGCACTAAGCTGATGTGCGATTACTCGGGGCATACCACGGACGCGCTCCGGTATTCCTCCAAGAACTATCCAGCCGGTGACACCAACAAAACCATCAAGGGCTTCTTGACGTAAAAGTTGGAAGTGATCAAGAACATCGCCGGGTTGCCGCCGTTCACCCGGGAAAATCCGGCCCCAGCGGTAAGACCCGATACGTGTAACCTTATTCACACGCCTTTGACTTGATTCAACTACCGATTCTCACCTTCCTGTTTTTATCTCAGGCTGATGACGCTTTCTGGAGTGTTGAAACCTCCCCTTTCGCCGGAGACCCGGAAGAAGATGACGAGCCGGCTGATAATGATGAAGGTATTTATCCGGGTCTTGTATCAACCTTACTTGCATCATTTTCCTCATCCATCTAATCTTTTTCCGACGATGCATACTCGGCTCACAGGGTTGGAGGACGAAGACGAGAAGGACGAGGAGGACCCGGAGGCCACCGAGTCTGATCAAGAAATAACAGTCGGGGCAAAGAGGAAGGCCAGAGGAGTGGTGTCCAAGGTTCCTTATTCCACCATGTCTTCCGAACCCTACTCTTTTGATAACATGCACAGACTTAACCAAAAACTATCCAACTCATCGCACTTGAAGGACTCTCTCCCGACCAAGCGCAGGGTGACCCGGAGTTCACCGGGCGACGATCCCCTAAACCCGGGTATCTCCACCTCACCAAACCGCCGGGCCGGTACTCCTCCTCCTCGCCCTTCCAAATCTCCTCGGCGTCACCCCTCCCCCAACCATCCTTTGGCCGGGCAGTTCAGGGTTCCGCTATCAGCTCCTATGACAATCTCATCGGCTTCCAGCAGTGAACTCCCGCCGGATTACGCTGTGAACACCGGGTAAGTCTCCGCTGTATGATATCCTCGCGCACTTGATTATTTTCATCCGCTGTTGTTGACTATTCCTCTCTTTTGCTTAGCGCCCAAGTCACGATTAGTGACCCGGAGAACATGGAGACGGATAACCGGGAGACGGAGGGGCCGACTGATAACATGGACGCCGCGACTGGCGGTGATGCTGAGAACAACCGGGAACAAGGCCCCTTGGGCGATCCAGTTCACCAGGCCGCCGGGTCTCCAGAGTCATCCGAAGCAGTGGACGAGGAGATCGAGGTCCTGGACACGAGGATGGGTTCTCCAAACCCGGATACCCAGACAGTCCGGGTCTCGACCCCAAATTCGGGGAAAGTTCACCGACCAAGTGACCAAGCTGCCGGCTCTTCTGGTGTCCGACCCGAAAACATGACGTTTGCCCAGATGCTCGATGCCCTGCACACCTTGAGGGCTGATGAAGAAAATACCTTGGAAGCTTTAATAGCCAAACACGAGGTAAAACCGAATAATATTGCTTGTGTCCTTATCTAGTCCCCAAGTTCCGAGTGAATTGATTGATAATTTGCTTGGAACTTTACGGTATAACTGACTGATAGCTTGCTTTTTACCCGACTAATCCTTCCTTGCGTCCATGCAGTCATTCGTGACCCAATCTGAGAAGAAACTGGCAAAGGCCACCGAGCTCATTGAGAAGGAGGTGGCTCTGCGTGAGGCGGCCGAAGCTGAGGCTAGGAGGAGTGGGAAGATCACGAGGAAGTATAGGAGGAGGGCTCATGCAGTAGAAGATAATCTAACTAACCTTTCTGTTCAGATTGCTGATACGTATCGCGCTTTGCTCGGTATGATTCTTAGGATAATATTCATAATCCAGGTTATCCTTCTGATAAATAGCCGGGGTTTCCTTACTCGTGTTTTCATTTCTTTCTGCAGGTCCGGATGAAGTAATGCCGGACGAAGATGATATTGCCAGGCTGAAAACCATCAAGAGCGTTATCCGGCAGCTATGTGCCGGAACCAAATGGATCCTTCAAGAACTATGGTGGCCGGGTGTTGGGCACGTCGACCTGAAGAGAATGCTGGACGCCTGCTCCACTATTCCCGAGTGGATTTGGCATTGGAAGCGCTCGTCCTGCCGGGTTGGAGTAACCTGGGGGCTTGCGCTGGCTAAAGCTTATTTTCCTAAGCTCGAGCCAGCCAAGCTTATGGGCGGGTTTCCGGAATTTAATCACGACGGATCCAAGTTCTCCCCGAAGAATTTCAAGGCCATCCAGAAGGAGGTCCGTCATCCGGCCAGCATGATTGCCGATGGTTTGGACCTGAGTGTCATTATTCCAGCATATGATGCTGATGGTGAAGCGGTTAAGTCGGATCTTCCCAAGCCGTATGATATGCTGGCCCGATGGAAGGCGGAGGCTGCCCAGGCGAGAAAAGAGGCCGAAAAGAAGAAGGCTGACGCCGGCTCTGCGCCTGCTATCTCCACGCCAGTCATCCCTCCTCCTGCACGAGCCGGCACTGCTGCTGATCCGGTTGCCGTCGCTGCCAAGGGCGCTGAGGACCAAGGCGAGGAGCAAGACCCGGCCTCCAAGGGCAAGGGCAAGGGCAAGGGCAAGGTTGACGACTCAGCCTGAGATGCTGAGTGAAATTTTTTCGTCGGCAACCGTTTTTATGCAAACTATCCGGCCTAGGGGTCCTTGGAGTATTTATTTTGAATGGTGCGCTTGTGCATCTTTGATACTGCTGCTGCGAATTGTAATACTTTTTTGAAACTTTGATAGCTTCCCGTGGCCCCTCTTGGCTTTTGGATGTTCTTAATACTATCTGCTTATGAGCCCACTTGCTCTTAATAATCCGGCTTTCTTTATGGTTCCTTTTGTGAGACTCGGTTTCCGGGTCTCGTGGGTTTTGACAGGTGGATCCTTCTAAGTCCCCAAGTCCCCAAGACTCGGATGTTTGGGTTTTTTGAGCTTTAGTGACAGCAACTTATTTTTTTCAAAATCCCTAGTCCCCAAGACCCGAAGTTCCGAGTCTGGGGTGTGTGGTCTTTTGAAGAGAACAAGTTGTTTTTCTACTAAGCCCAAAAACTAGAGTCGTTTCACATAGGTATTGAAGTTATGCTTAATAAACTTTGAGTTTCCGGCTATCAACCATATACTCTGCATAACTTGTGGTTTAGATGACCCTTTTGACTATCTTGTACTGTAAGCCGGCTTTCGCGTGGATACCATGTTGTTACACCTGTACGAAAACAGGGTCAGGCAAGTCCCATTGGGCATCATGGCTGATTGTAATCATAAGCGAACAAATCATGCCACTTTAGTGCGAGTCACATCGAGCTTAAGTAAGAAAAGTCAAGAAAATTTGGCTCCTTTGTCCGGTTATAAGATTGCAGCCGTACTCGTTTGCGAGTAATCGGCCCTTATAACTCATAGACATCATGGCCGGGTCTTTGGGTTTGTAACTGCGCTATTCAAGCAACCAGCCCCCAAGACCTAAAATATACGCAAAATACTAAGGAAACTGAAAAATAGAACTTGGTAAAACGTGCGGAGGAGATATATCGCTTAACCATCTCTTTGTTGATATGAGAAAGCTAGGTCAGCAAGCCGCCTCGTTAAAAACCCTCCAGTCCCATTAGGTACCCTGGATAGGAAAAGAGTGCGTCTGAAACCTGCTGCCTGTTACATCGTGTAATTCCACTTGTGAGTCTGGTCGATACTAGGTATAGTAGGGACGCAGCTGAGCTACGTTCCATGGTCTTTCTTTCTCTTGCATAGATGAAGTGGCATGAGCGGTGTCGTTAACCGTAGCCGACTCTTCCCTTGCATCTACCAAGTAGTACGATCCATTGTGCAAATTCCGGCTTATGATAAACGGTCCTTCCCGTGGCGGTGATAATTTATGTTTTCCTTCTTTCGATTGTACCAGGCGCAGAACCAGGTCTCCTTCCTGGAAGACCCGGGTTTTCACGCGCCGGCTATGATATCTCCGTAGATCCTGCTGATTTATGGCTGATCTTTCCAGTGCTTGTTCCCTTTCTTCTTCTAGCATATCCACGGCGTCCTGCCGGGTCTTCTCGTTCTCTACCTCGACATAAGCCGAGACTCGAGGCGAGTCATGTATGATATCACTCGGCAACACCGCCTCTGCACCATAAACCATGACAAATGGTGTCATCTGAGTGGATCTGTTTGGTGTTGTGTTGATACCCCAAACTACTGCGGGCAATTCTTCAACCCATGCACCAGCAGCTCTGATACACGGAACTCGCAATCGTGGTTTTAATCCACGAAGCAATTCTTGGTTTGCCCTTTCCACTTGTCCATTAGCCTGTGGATGGGCCACTGAAGCTATGTCAAGCCGGATTCCATTGTTGCCACAAAACTTCTCCATCTCGCCAAGGGACATATTGGTTCCATTGTCGGTAATTATGCTATGGGGATACCCGAACCGATAGATAATCCTTTTCAGGAATTTGACTGCTGTAATTGCTTCACAGTTGGTAACTGGCATAACCTCAACCCACTTGGTAAACTTGTCGATGGCCACCAAGAGGTGTGTCTTTTTGCAAGGTGACATGTGAAAGGGGCTAACCATGTCCATACCCCAAACGGCATACGGTCAAGTTAACGGGATAGTCTGTAGTTCCATAGCCGGCACATGGATTTGGCGGGCGTACCTTTGACACCCATCACATCTTGCCACCAAGCGCTCCGCGTCTTCTAGGGCCGTGAGCCAGAAAAAACCATGTCGATAAGCTTTGGCCACAAGGGATCTTGTGGATGCATGATGCCCACAATCACCTTCATGGATTTCCTTGAGGTTCTGTCGGCCTTCTTCTGGTGCTACACAGCGCAAAAAGACTCCTGCTGCGCTCCTCTTGTATAACTCTCCATTGATGATAGAATATCCTTTTGCTCGCCTCAGAATTTGTCTTGCTAATACTTCCTGCTGTGGTAACTCGCCCCGTGATAGGTAGGCCAGGAACGGTTCTGTCCATTCTGGAACATCACGTACTGTGGCCACGAGCTCCGAATCCGGGTCTTGATTTGCCAGTTCTTCCTCAGACTCGGTTTTAACTGATGGTCGCCATAGCTCATCCAGGAAAACGTTAGGTGGAACCGGCTCTCTGCGCGAGCCGAGCCTGGCGAGTGCATCTGCTGCTTCGTTTTTTCTTCTGTCTATGTGCTCCACCTCATACCCGGAAAAACATCCGGAAACTCTGTCAACCTCTCTGCGATATGCTGCCATAGTTGCGTTGCGAATTGATGTTGCCATTTCATAACTGCCCAACCATGTTTTCGGATCCATAGTCGGCTCATAATTCACTACTTTACCCGGTTCCTTGAATTTATCCGGGTAAGGCTCAGCCCTGATGTTGTCTGACAGGCACTTAGGCCCCGCAAGATTAGTCGGGACCGGCCTTACTCGAGAAACGTGTGATCCTGCAGGGGGTGCGGCCGGACGCGGGACTGCTGGTGGCCCATGCACTGCAGACCCGGCTGCGGCTCTCCTGGCTCTGGAACTGTCCACGATAGCTTGTGCTGCTGATGCTGCTGGTACTGCCTGAACGCGGGGAGGAGGCGGCATTTGATGCTGCTCTTCCCTCCGCCACGCTGAACTTGTCTGGATATTGCCGGTATTGCCTCGTTGCTGACTGATATATGGCGTGCCATGCATTCCACTTCTGTGATCCGGGTAATTAACTTGCTGTGCCACCGCGGTGCGCAATAGATCTATTGCCCGCCGGGTCTCCTCTGCGTGGGGTGACTCTCTCACGGGGATTTGGTTTAACGCGAGTGTTGCTGCGTACACGTTATCCATGGGGTTGTTGTAATGACCCGCTGGTGTGCGAAAACGTGATGGTGGTGGTGGCGGTGGTGGTGGTACAGTATTGCCGGTAGTAACTCCAGTCTGTGGTACGGGTAACCCGGCCAGCGTGTCTACCGGTTGTACTCCTCCGGTTGTTGGCTGAGGGGCGGTTCCTTGGTTTGCCGCTGGGATCGGCTGATCCTGAGGCGTGATGAATAGCGCAGCCGGGTTTATGACTCCTCCCAATGCTGGTAATCTGGTTTGGTGCCTTTGATGTATTCTAGTCGTTTCCTCTCGGAGCCGGGTTTCTAGCGCATCCAGTTCACGTTGGCGCGTGGCCATCCCTTGCCTTTCTGCTTCTACCTGCCTTCTCTATTGTTCCAATGCACGACGGGCTACGTCCAGATCCCTGACACGTTCCGCCGCGTTTTCCGGAGTAATAACCGTGGCCAGAACGGTGGGGTCTAGAATCAAGTTGTTGTTGAATAAGGCCGGGTGTTGCGGATTTGAAGGACCCGCCCCTGGCGCCCGGTTTGCCGGATATCCAAACATGTTTGCCTGCAACTCGCTGTCCGCCGCGTGACTGGTAACTGATGCTGCTTCTCCGTCAACCCGGGTAAGAACCGGGTTTCCGTCAACCGGATCTTGCTGCAGGGCCAATGCTTGTGTTGCTCCAGCCGCGGCCGCGGTCGCGTTCCCCTGATTAAGATTGATAGCCGGAGCCGTGTAAACCGCCACTTGGCGCACAAAGCTTGGCACGGATTCATACTCTCCCTCTTCGCTGGTATTCTCCTCGTACCGGTCCTCCAACAGATGCAGGATGGACTCGGTGTCATCTTCTCTCGTAACCCGGTCACGTGGGGTCCATACCGGCTCCTTCGGCTGTTCCCTCTTTGTGGTGGGCTCTTCTGTCGGATCCACCGTCCCAACCGATTCTTCTCCATCTGATTGAGCGTAGGTGGCCTCCCCTGACACAGAATCAAATCCAAAGTCGTCAGGGATCGAACCGGATGTACGTACCATACCGATGAAGACGTTGATCTGGCCGATCGTCACGACGGATCCGGATTCGAGCAGATCCGATTCTGGCCCCCAGCCGGAATCGTCCACCGTCTTCTCTCCTTCGCGGTCGGTGTAGATCTCGCCGACGACGAAGTTCTCCATACTCTTCCGAGCTTCTCCCGTGATGTAAACACCCTTGGACGTAGGCCCCACGGTGGGCGCCAACTGTCGTGGGATAAACACGGCAGACGTTACCAGGGGTAACTTGTCTTGGGGCAAATCGACTCTGGTGTTTGGGAGAGGGTTTAGCTCAGGGAAAAACATGATGATATACGATCTGGTAGCCGGCAATCAAGTCGCCGAGTCTCCGATCTAGATGTATTATCTCAACTCTCGTATTACACTGGATACTCGATACCTAGCAATCTTGTTCTAACTCTTGGATTCCTGAACCTAACCTAGGAGCCGGCTTATAAAGCATCCGGATCCCTGGCCTGTTCTCCAAGGCGTACCCTGAGTCCTACCCGGACACTGCTTACAAAACCCTAAACTTCCTTACCGGAACCCACAATCCGGGTTACCAGGCCTACGATCTTGATCCTTCTAGAAGCTCCTTCATCCTTGGCCGGGTCTTTGCGCAGCGTCCTTTGGGCCGAGTTACACCTTGGCGTTGGGCTACCGGGTTATCATCCCTCCATCACTAGGTCCAATGTCTATCCTTTTATTTTTGTGATTTGTTTCAGAAACGGCTTGTTCACTGTTAACTGTGATGATTTCGAAGATTATGTCCATGCTTATTTACCATGGATGACAAGTGGGGTCCAGGTATCAACTGGTCGGTCGTAGCCAGTCAAAGCAGTCAAACAGGACAGGATGTGTGGCCCCAAGAAAAATTCGCGAAGTTCTACGTGACCAGGCAAGTTTCGTCGAAGGCAACTGGGCTCTTAGTGGGCTACTGGGCCGGAGGCGAAAATCCGCGACGTAAAACTAGCAAAAAGTCGAGCAAAACCAGTCTGCGACGGACCAAACCAATACATCGAGAGCAAACTCCACTTTTCAGCCATTCGTGACGGAAACGCTCGACGCTATCAAAATGTTCCGCTCAAAACGTTCCGGATCGCACGGAATTTGGTAGTGTTATGACGAGTATCGCCAGCATGAGTGGTTGTGCAGCACCCGCGTTTGTTGCTCCGGCTGGAGGGGTCACTGTTGCGTCGGCTGCCCCCGCGCTTTTCTTGTCGATCATCATCCGGACAGGGACAGCAGGCGGCTGGGAGAGGGCAATCCCCGAGTTTCTTGGTTCGCCGGCTAGGACGGTTGACGCGACAGCCTCCGGGCGCGAGGACTCAGGCGGCTGATTGGGGTCAGACGACATGCTAATTGAGTGGGAGCTTGAGGACAGCGTGATGGAAGGCTTGTGTAAGTGCTCGAAGGATACACCGGGCGGGATGGCTTGTGGGTGGAGCCAAGCTTTTCCAGCATGTCCGCCGTCTCGTTGTGGGTTCGGGACACATGGTGGAATTCACACCCTTTGTAGCAGGCGCAGAGCTGTTGGACGAAGAAACGATAGGCATCCATGTTGGCGTCCTTGGCATCCCAATCTCCTGAAACATGTTGTACCACCAGGTCCAAGTCCCCTAAGTAGAGGATGAGTTGTATCCCTATCTCCTTCTCCAGCTTGAGGCCTTGGACAAGGTCCCCGTCATCAACAATGTTGTTGGATGCTTTGAAGTGGATATGCAGCGCGTACTCCAGTCGGTCTCCTTTGGAACAGGTGACGACCATGCCGGCCCCAAGCCCCCCGTATCTTAGATCCGTTGAAGTGCATCCTCCAATGCGAGGAGCTGGGGACATGCGCCAAGTATTGAGTCTCTGCCCAGTCGACAAGGAAATCGACGAGGACTTGAGATTTGATGGTGGTGCGCGGCTCGTAAACGATGTTATCAGCCGCTAGGTTGATGGCCCATTTGGCGATGCAGCCATTTGCATCTTTGTTTCCAATGATATCCGAGAGTGGGGCCGTACTCACCATGATGATTGTATACTAGAACTAATGGCTGAGTTTCTTGGCGGCGAAATGTACGACATAGACTAGCTTCTTATAACCGGTGTAGTTCTTCTTGGACCGCGAGAGGACCTCGCTGATGTAACATACCGGTCTCTGATCCAACTCCTATTTATCCTTTAGTGGCCGCTCGACCAACAACACAGCTCAGATGACCCGGCTGGTCGCCGCTAGATATAGCAGCATGGGCTTCTTCGGGGCTCAAGGCGTCAAGATGTGGGAGGTGGTGAGCGTACACTTGAGTTCAAGGAAACCTGCGTCCGCCTCATGGGACCAGGTAAACTTTTCCATCTTCTTCAACAGTAGATAGAGCGGGAGTGCTTTCTCGCCCAGCATGCTAACGAACCGGATGAGGGAGGCCAAGCAGCTGACAAACTCCTGGATGTCCCTCAGTTGAGTCGGCCGGTGCATTTTTTGATTGCGGAAATCTTGTCTGGGTTAGCCTCAATCCCTCGTCTAGACACGAGGAATCCGAGGAGCTGGCCGGCTGGAACCTCGACGACGCATTTGTCCGGGTTGAGATTTATCCGAAAGCAGCGTAGGTTCGCAAATGTCTCTTATAAGTCCTCTAGGAGGGCGCACCGCCTCTTGGTCTTGATCACCACGCCATCCACGTAGGCGTGGACGCTCCGCCCGAGTTTCTTATGCAAGCATTTCTGCATGCACCGCTGGTAGGTAGCCAGTCCAAGTGAAGGACCTCCATGATGAATGCGGCTGTCAGCAGCCGGGCGATTTCTTCTCCGATGGACACGAAATAGCGGAGGGCTTGCTTGATTGGATTTGCGTCCGGCTTCACATGAAGTGAGTGCTTGGCTAGCTCCGTCACGACTCCCGGCATGTCCTTGGGGGACCATGCTAAGATATCCGGATTCTCACGGGGAAGATTATGAGAGCGCTTTCCTATTTTACGTCGAGGCTTGTCCCGCTGGTGATGAGCTTCACGTTGCGCTTGATAGCGTCAAGGGGATGTTCTTTCTATCATTTGCCGCCAGGAACTGGGACTCGCCCGCTTGTCCTCCTACAGCCAGCACCCCTAGGGGCTCGTTGTTGATTTCACGCTAGATCAGTTGGAGCGCTTTGGCATGTGTGATAGTCTCCGCGAGCTTCAAGCCATAGGAAGCACAAGCAAGGGACCTCCTGTAGTCACCGCATACGGTGATAATCCCGTGCGGGCCAGGTAGCTTCATCAGCAGGTAAGCATAGTGCGGGACTGCCATGAACTTGGTCACGACGAGCCGGCTGAGGATGGCGTGGTAGGCACTCTGGTGGTTCACCACTTCGAACCAGACGTACACGCGGTGGAAGTTCTCTTCTTTGCCGAATATGACATCGTATAGGATGATCCCCATGGGGGTGCACAACTTGCCGGACACAATGTCGGGGAAGGTCATCCGGCTTGGTTACATCATTGCTTTGGTGATGCCCAGCTTGTCAGCGATGTCCATGTAGAGGATGTTGATGCTGCCTCCGCCATCGATGAGCACCCGAGAGAAGTGCAGGCGCATTCTCCAGCTACGATGATAGGGTATAACAGGCGCGAGTAGCTCCCGGGGCACGGTAAGTCGTTCAGGTAACGGGCTTCTCGGACCAATTGATGTACTGGGGTTTGTCAGGTGAAGTGGCATTTCCTTATTCCACGCGGGTGTGGGTGCTGCGCTTGTCGTTGCGCTCGATGACGGAGATGATGTATGTGCCATCTCGGTGGTGGTAGTTCTCGCGGGATCTGCCGGTCGGCTCATCCAGCCTACTGCCTTGTGGGTCGTCACGGTTGCCGCCGGCTCGATTTAGAGCGCGGGGGAGGGGGGAGCCGGGAGGCTCCCCCTTGGTTAGGAGGGTAGTACAGCTGTACTATTGGGTGGTGTGCGTAGCTGGATTACCCATCCCACTTTAGTATTTGCAGGGGTAGTCGAGCATCTGCTCGAAGGTTTACTTGGGCTTTTGCGACGGGCGGTCGTCGTTGCGTTGTCAGCGGTAGCGGCTTCCGCTTGCGCCACTAGCCTGTCTGTCTTTTGGTGGTTGCGACGAGCCGACTGTCATACCGCACGTTGGACAATTGGCCTCCTCCTCTGTTCCGGCTGTCCTGGTTGTAGTCGCGGTCGTTCCGGCTGGATTGTCCAGCTGGGTTGCTTGGGACGGCCATGTTGTCGCACCCTGATTTCTAGGGGATACTCACCGTACGAACTGGATAGTAGATGCTTGGATTATGGGGCATAACTGCTCCCACGTCCCAGCTTCCTGGTAGGCCTGCGCTTATGCGCGACAACACAAGCCCTGCTATTCCATCGTCGATGTAAAACTATCACTAGAGATCAAAGGCACTTCCGTCGACGTACTTCAACCATACACACATGGTACGTCAACGGCGTTGAACAACTGATATCACAACAGATCTCTACGACACAAAAGATGGAAATAAGTTGCAAATGGCTCTCATTAGAGCAGAGATAGCAAATACAATCATTCAGAGGGCACATGCCCCAACAATACATCATTACAATACAGCGGAAGCATTCAACATGTCTGAGTACAGACAAGAACCAAATAGGCCTAAGAGGCCGGAAACAAACAGACGGAGCCCATCCACGAAGTCTCGGATCCTGCCCGGGTCCGCTATCTACTCGTCAGCAGTCTCGTCATACTCCACGTAGTAGCCACCATGTAGATCCTCGGAAACGTCGTCTGCGTAAACCACAGCCCCAAAGGGGTCAGTACATAAACGTACTGGCAAGCAAGACTCACAATTCACCAAAGTGTAACCCGTCAACACCAAGCACAGATGCCTTGGGTTCAACGGAGGAAAGAGGATATAAAAGATGCTGCAACTGGCTGCGCTAACCAACTACAGAGATTCTACCACTTCCGGCTAACAGAAAGGAGATAAGATCGAGGATTGTAACCAACTGAAAGATAACTTCAAGCAAACCCATCCTGGATCTCGCCCCTTATCCAAAGAAGCAATCCGAGGATAACTCACACAGTTGTATTTAAGGTGAATCAAATTATTATGTCATCAACCTATTACTAGTCAAGTTATTAATCATGGGGTGTAACATGTTTGATCATTATGTTTAAGTTGTCCTGAGTACTTGTTAGCCAGTACTTTCACCAAGTAATCCATAACCGCGGAAAACACGGTTTCTCGAGAAGATTATCCCTGCAGGGGTGTGCTCCAGTACCCGTACACACTCAAGCCACCAACTAAAACTTAGGTGGACTTGACACGACCCAAACCATCTCTACAACCCATCCTAGGAGCCACGGAGCTATAAGGTCCCGGCCAGTCCGCCTAACCTAAGCGCAAGGGTGAAAACCACACCCCCCGGCACCACAGGCCTCGCCCTATATGCATCAACATCATCATCAGTAACCAAGGGGGGCCAACCCATTATGCAATGGAGCAAATGGAACACCCGAACTAAGTGTGGCTCTTCGGACAAGCTGCAGATCAGGTCTAAGTCGAGGGGGGTCCCATACTACCACCCGGATGCGGTGAGCACGCTCATCATGGATCAGTAGACAAGACCCTTTTCCTATTAGGGTCGACACTAGCAGGCCTCAAAACCACGAAGGGCCTCCTGCCGGTGCCTTATCATCAAATTTATTATTAATAGCAACATTAGCATGATTGATTGATTAACCTCGAGCCCCCAGAACATAATGAAGTAATAACAGGAAGTAACGGGTAACAGACTCGAGCAAAACAACCTAAGCATGCTAGTAAGACACTGGCTCAAACAATGGGTTGTAGGAAGGTAGATGAGGCAATATCAGGTTTAAGGGATTCATGTGATGGGTTCGTAACAGAAACAACTACTACTAAGGCTAGCAGAAAAGAACAACGGAAAGTATCAGTAATCAATGTTGAAAGGAACACGATGGTTCATGTGAGTGATAACTTGCCTGCAAAACCCAGTAGCCTGGTACTGAGCTAGATCCTTAGAAGGGGTGTCGTAAGTATCGTCGGTCTCAACGTCGTCGTGTTTCCGAGAAGAATCAAACAAACATTGCAGAAAGATAAACAATCAATATCATGGCACAGGTGCACAAACATGGGATGATGCATGTCATGTTAATAGATGCAACAAAATAAACTAGTTGATAGGATAGCACAATTTAAATGGACAGATATGCAATTTTGAGTTGCATATGAAAAGCCCATGGAATTTGGTTAGATTGTTTGTTTTACAACTATTCAACAGGTGCTAGTGGTTTAGTATGATGCATGCAACAGGAAAACAGCAAAATAACAACATAAGAATCAAATTTAAATAGGGTGTAGCAATTTAGAAGTTTATTAGTAATTTAGGGAAATTTTGGGTGCATTAAAGGTGACACACAAGTATTTGTTGTTTTCAACCGATTAAATTGTTCAGAACAAATAACAAAGTTGATATTTGAAAAGGTTATCAAATTTTAGTTGGATTACATGTTTCACATTTTGAAATTGGACTTTGGATTGTTTAATTATGAATTAAACAATATTAAACAATTTTTAATTGAATTAAACAAGATTTAAATTGTTTAGGCAATTTTAATTATTCAAAACAGAAAACAAAAATTATATTTGGAAAGTACATGAAAAATTGATTGGAAAACATATTTAGTTTGTGAAATTTGGCATTTTTATGAACAAGTTATGAATTTTGCAATTTTAAGTGAATTTGACAAGTTTTCAAATATTGCACCAATTTAAAATATTCAAAACAGTAAACAAATTTTATATTTGGATAGAACATTTAATTTGGTATTGAAAACATATAAAAAATGTTGGAATTGGAGTTAAAATGAATTTATTATGCCATTTACAAGAAATAGTGCAAATCTGCCATTTTTTAATGAACCAAGGACTTAGAATTAATTTTCCAGTGGCATAGGATAAGTACCAGGGGCCTAATGGTGATTTGCAGTTGTTCTAGGACTGAAGAAATAAAACAGAAAAAAAGGGTGTTTAATTGGCAGGGGGTGGGATTCGAACCCACCCCCTCTGGCTTGCGCTGGGGAACCAAACCAGTGGGCTAGGTGCAGCTGTTGTGACAGGACAGGGGATCTCGGGGGGTTAAGGTGTTGTTTCGGGGTTCTCTTCTCTGAAACTGCAAACGAACAGGTACAGGCAGCGACAGAACCATGGCCGCCGGTGGCTGCTCGCCGGAGGGAGCTGCTGCGAGGGGGTATAGGGCTGCTGTGGCAAGGGAGATAGGAGGAGGCGAGTGGGGGGGAGAGAGGCACTAGTAGGGAATGGCTTATAGCCACCACCATACCGCTGGCGAACCAGGATTGTTGTTGCCCAGCGCTAATAGTGCTGGCGAACACGTATGCCTGTTCGCCAGCACTACCGCTGGCGAACAACCACCCTTGTTCGCCAGCGGTACGTCTGGGCCCCACCTGCGCGCGATTTGAAATGGTAGCGCCGCTGCCTTATTTTACCGCTGGCGAACGGCCGTCATTGTTCGCCAGCGCTACGCCCACAACCGCTGGCTAACAGGTGCTTCTGTTCGCCAGCGCTAAGATGTGGGCCCAGCACGCATCTTAGCGCTGGCGAACAGAAGCACCTGTTCGCCAGCGGTAGTCCGCAGATCCTTGCCACAAAGTGGCACCCCCACCTACCCACTTTCCCCTCCACTCTCTCTTCTTCACCTTGTTCCCTCTTCTCTCTCTAGCTCGAAATTATGCCAATTTCTCCACCCTCCTACTCTATTTTGAACCAACTAAATTTATTTTAGTTGGTATATATATGTTTATCTCCCTCCTAACATCATTTCTACCCCAAATTTTCCCTCCCTAGCCATCTAGATCTAGAATTAACCCCTTTCTCTCCAAAGCTCCAAATTTCTCCGGATATCATCGTGTGGCCATCTATTCATTTGAGGTGTGATGAATGATAATATATAATTAAATGAGTTTGTATATAAATTTTGTCCGGATACACGCGATATGCAATATGTGTGAAATTTCACCGGATTCAACAATGGTCGTGTGATGGAGACGATAAATGCATGTGTGCGCAATTTGTTGTGGAATGAAATTGAGTAGCCAACTATCGCCGGAATGTTGATTCATTTCCGTCTCGGCATAGTTTGGCACTCCTCTAACCTCCAATTTGTAGGAAGGTCATGCCGATTTTTTTCCGTGAATATCGAAATATATATATATATTATGTTTGGTTCTAATATTAATTATATCGGCGCGCGCTCTCGTGCAGGCGACATATAATGGTGGTCGTTAAGAGTGAACGTGTCGTGAATAGTTACTTGAGACACGCGACAGAAGACATGTTACAAAATGGCCGCAAGGAGATACGATGTCCATGTCGAAAGTGCAAACTAGGGGGCTTGCTCAATCCCTTTACCGGAGACTTGCTCAGTCACCTCCTAAGGTATGGTTTCATGGATGGGTATAACAGTCAGTGGGTAAGTGATGATGAAGATGATGAAGTCCATGGGGCGGCGGCGGTAGGAAATGATGTGCAACAGGACAATAGCAACGATCGAATAGAACTACAGCAGGACCAAGATCAGCCTCATGACCCAGCACATGATCATGGAGAAGATGTTGAACAAGACGTGGAAGAAGATCACGAGGACACAGGGACACCCCTAACGGAAGTTGTGCGTGACCCTCATCTGAAAGAACTGCTTTTGAGAAAGACGACTAACTCGATATCTGCTGCTAGAGAGCAATCGAAGCTGGCGCAACTAGAGATAGACTCGAAGACACCGTTGTATGCAGGCTGCGGTCCGGGAGAGTCCCGCCTGAGAGTGGCCCTCGATGTTCTGCATATGAAGGCGAGATACAAATGGAGCGACATAAGCGTCGATGCAAGCCTGCAATACTGGCACGATGTCCTTCCAGAGGGCAACACTTGTCCTAAAAGTTGCGACGAGGCCAAGAAAGTCGTGTGCCCCTTTGATTTACCTCACGAAAAATACCATGTGTGCATCAACGATTGCTACATTTATCGGAAAGAGGACGCGAACAAAACCATTTGTCCAGTTTGCAGCGCCGCTCGATACAAGAAAGGGAAGAAGAAAGCTCCTCGGAAAGTTGTGTGGTACTTTCCGCTCATTCCCCGTCTGCAACGGTATTTCGCGGACCGCAAGGAAGCAGAGCTCATGCGCTGGCACGCGAAAAGGAGGAATAAAGTTTTGAAAGATCCAAATCGAAGTGAAAAAGTAATTCTGACACATCCTTCAGATGCAAGTCAATGGAAAGCAATTGACTGTGAATATCCAACGTTCGGGGCGGAGGCAAGGAACATCAGGTTGGGTGTGAGCACCGACGGACTCAATCCGTTTGGCAACCAGAGCAGCACCCATAGCACCTGGCCCGTGTTTGTATGGATGTACAACATCCCTCCCTGGTTGTGCATGAAGAGGAAGTATATTCACATGAGTATGCTAATTCAAGGGCCGAAACAACCAGGCAACGACATAAATCTATACCTGAAGCTGCTTAAAGATGAGATGGAAACGCTATGGGCCGAGGAAGGGGTGAACACATGGGACGCCTTCGGTGAACAATATTTCCCAATGAGAGCTGTCTTACTCTGTACGGTTCACGACCTACTAGGCTACGGATATGTGGCGGGCCAGGTGTGCCACGGACATAACGGTTGCGTGAGGTGCATGGATGACCCCACGTTTATGCAACTTCCGAAAGATCCTGGGTCTTCGAAAACAGTTTTCGTTGGCCATCGAAGGTGGCTACCCAACAAAGACCCGTGGAGAAGGCGAGGAGACCTTTTTAACGGTGAGGATGAGCTCCGTGGACCTCCACGTAAGAGGTGCGGCGAAGAAATCTACAATTTGCTGAATGATTGGAAGGAATGCCCAGAGCCTGGAAAAAAGCAAAAGGCGCCAAAACCGCTTCTGGATGTATGGAAGACGAGGTCGGTGTTTTGGGACTTGCCATACTGGCCCTTTCTCGATACGCCTCACTGCCTTGATCTGATGCATATCACGAAGAATGTGTTTGAAAGTTTGTTTGGCACGCTGCTCAACATGCCGGAGAGGACCAAAGACGGGGTGAAAGCAAGAAACGACCTGAAATATTTTGGTATTAGGGTAGATCTTCAGGGGGGACGCCCGGATGATGACGACGGCGATCAATCGTGTGATGAGGAGACGGATGGTCGCAAGGCCAAAAGGGTTAAGAGGAATGACTATTACTGCCCCCCCTCCTGCTTCACTCTTAGTCCGGACGAGATCACAAAATTGATGATGTGCCTTCTCGGAGTCAAAGTCCCTAGCGGTTACTCAGGGCTAATAAGCAGATTCCTCGACGCGCAGAAACAAAAGTTTAGCGGGATGAAGTCTCATGACTGTTACGTGATGATGACGCGGATACTTCCGGTTGCGATCCGCGGAATAATGGACAAACACGTCCGGGAAACCCTGTTTGGCCTCTGTAACTTCTTCGACGTTATATCTCGAAAGTCGATCACGGGGAAGCAGATCTCAAGGCTGCAGGAAGAGATTGTCGTGATACTATGCGAGCTTGAGATGTACTTTCCACCATCATTCTTTGACATATGTGTTCATCTGTTGGTCCATATCGTGGACGATATCATCCATCTCGGGCCGTTGTTCCTGCACAACATGATGCCGTTTGAAAGGATGAATGGGGTCATCAAAGGATATGTTCGCAACAGAGCTCGTCCGGACGGAAGCATCGTTCAGGGCTTTCTCACCGAAGAGTGCATCTCTTTCTGCACGAATCATATGGACGTGGAGGACCCAGTTGGTCTGCCCAGAAACAAGCACATTGGCAAGCTCGATGGAGTAGGTCACAAAAATGGACGTAGAGAAGTGCATGTGGATCGGGCTTGTCGACGCACCGACTTTAACAGGGCAAACTTAGTAGCTCTCCAACACATTGACATGGTCGATACTTGGGTGGAAAAACACAAGAGCTCGATTATGAAAAAGTACAGTGAACAAGGCAAGCGGAGGACCGAAGGAGAAATAATCAGAGAGCATAACTCCACTTTCTTGCGTTGGTTTAAAGATGTGATCGTCGCTAATCCACCGCCAAGGGATTGTGCGAAAAATAAACTTTTGTACACCTTGGCACATGGCCCAGCTCCCAACCTAGCGACGTTTCAAGCATATGATATCAACGGGTTCACTTTCTACACAGAGGAGAAAGACAAAACTTCCGATTATCAAAACTCAGGGGTAACGATGGAATCCTACACCGGTGACAAAAAGTTAAGATACTACGGAAGGATCGAGGAGATATGGGAGCTTAACTACTCTGGAGAGAAGGTGCCTATGTTCCGCGTCAGATGGGCTAGGATGTCGACCGTCAGAAAAGAAGACCAATACTTTACAACCATGGTTATTCCCGAAGCCGGAACCTCATCAAGCGCGAATGTCACAGCGCAAAATGAGCCATGGGTATTGGCTAAACATGTGTCCCAATGCTTCTTCATAACAGACCCCGCAAGGCCTAGCCGTGTTGTCGTGAGGAGAGGGAAAAGAAATATCCTCGGAATGGATGGAGTCGTTGATGAGGACGAATTCGACACGTTCGGCGACCCAAATATTGACGATGATCAAGAAGATGATGATGATAGTCATGCAACATACACAACAAGAAGAAGCAGAACAACGCTACCTAGGCATGGTCTTCCATTCATAAGAAGAAGTCATAATGTGGGGTTAAATTATGCAACTGCGACCAAAAAAGGCAAAAAAATCAAACACTGATGAGAAACTATGTATGCATTTGTCTGCCAATTGTATGCGACGAAACTATATGTGTTTGAAAACATTATTATTTGTAATGTGTTTGAAAATTAATTTGCAATGTGTTTGATTGATTATAAATTAAATGTGTTTGAATAATTTAAACAAATAATTAAAGAAAACAAAATAAAACATTATTATTTGTAATGTGTTTGAAATTAATTTCCAATGTGTTTGATTGATTATAAATTAAATGTGTTTGAATAATTTAAACAAATAATTAAAGAAAACAAAATAAAGAAATAAATGAAAATAAATCAATTCAAAGAAATAAATAAAAAACTAGCGCTGGCGAACGTGGCTGCTGGTTCGCCAGCGCTACGCTACCGCTGGCGAACAAATCTTTGTTCGCCAGCGGTAGCGTAGCGCTGGCGAACCAGCAGGCACGTTCGCCAGCGGTAAGCCCTCCAGAGAGCTACACAGGGGCCGCGCGGGACTTAGCCGTTTTCATCGCTTCAATTCAATCGCGCGCGCGCACTGTTGCCTGTCGACGTCGTCTCTCCGGCGATTCCCCTGTCCGGCGACCACCGCGCCCTCCACTGCTACGTACCTCCCCTCCACTGCCTCCACACCCTCTCCTGCACACCGGCCCTCTCCTCCCCTGCCCGAACCTCCCCTGCGCGCGGCTCCATCGACGGCGGCCGGCCACTCTCCGGCGATCAACGGCACGCCTGCGGCCCGCGCGTCTCCCTCCTCCTCCCCCGCGTCTCCCTCCTCCTCCCCGGCGGCTGCCGCCGTGCCTCTACAGCGGCACCGCCGGCGTGCTGCCCGCTGCTGCCCCCTCTTCTGCCACGCACAGAAGGTGCTCGACAGAAGTTCCACAGGTAATTTTTTGCTGAAATTT
Source organism: Alopecurus myosuroides (assembly GCA_028641055.1). NCBI lineage: Eukaryota > Viridiplantae > Streptophyta > Magnoliopsida > Poales > Poaceae > Alopecurus > Alopecurus myosuroides. The sequence continues at coordinate 452,753,120 of CM054058.1, read as the reverse complement.
TTTTGTGGCTGCTCTGTTCTGTTTCTTGGTGTTGGAGTTGCCATGAATTTTAGTCTTTAAGTATATAGTGGCATTTCTGTATTTTAGTTGTACCTAAAAATTCAAAGTATATAGTGGCTGAGTAGTGGGGCTCATGCAAATCAAAATAATCTGATGAAGCAGAAAGCAAAAATTGTCGGCGAATTGAGGTCCCAATGATTCAACTATAACAGAATTATCAACCATGGCCAGTTTTGGATTCCTGTATGCACACAATTGTTGCCTTGTGCTGTTTAATTTGATCTTTTAACAGGAGAAATAACATGAACACCACCACGACCTCCTCGCCTTCCAGCATACAAAATACAACAACAATGTATGCCCCAGCTCTAACAAACAGCACCACCTTGCCACCAAATCACACAACACGTCGACAGTTGTACCAGCAACCTCTACCTGACGAAACTGAACCTGAAGCAACACACAAGCCCACACACTAACAATCGCAACGGCAACCACCACTCCAGGGGGTTGCAACAGACTAACAATATGCGGCCCCGCACCTGCACGGCATATTCATGCTGACCCAGACAACACACAGGGCGCGGGCCACTAGATGCACCACAGAGCCACGCCCGAAGTCATCGTCAAAGGGACACAGGGTGCTGAGCCTGATTGGAGGCATGATTGTTTGATCCTTGAGCGAGTATTTGTATGCAAAGAGAGTCCCATAGCGCAGAAAGTAGATCATGTCATCCTCTTGTATGGAAACATATTCTGCTTCCAAACAGAAATCATAGTTGGTGATGGTTTGTGCCCAAACAGAAATCGAAAATTCTGTGGCTGTTTTAAAACAGAAAAATTCCTGATGTTTTTTGTGGCCATGTGCTTATTTACCTAGTGTGTGTGTGTACTGGTTGTGTGTGTGTACTTGTTAATTGCTCCTGGCTGTACATTTACCAGTACCAGTACATTTTGTATGGAATTTTTGGTTAATTGCTTTTGGCTGTGTGTGTGTGTACTGGTGGTTAATTGCTCCCAAGATGAATAGAAGAAAATTGAGAGAATTTTGTATGGAAATTTTGGTTTGATCAAGTGAATTAGATAGATTTTTTTGTATGTACTGCAACCTGTAGTAAAGACTAGTACTGCAACCTGTAGTAAATTTTGGGTTGCATTTTTATTTTATGAACAAAAAGAAACTACCTAGTGAAATGCTTAACATAAGTGAAAAAGAAGCAAGTTTATGAAACTTTCCTGTTAATTTTTTCTCTTTTTGGTTTGCTGTAGGTTGCTAATTTTTTCTCTTTTATACTGGCTGCATCACTGTTCTAAGTGTTAGGTTGTTGTGAGGTTGAGTAGGTTAATCTCTGTAGGTTTTTGTGTGTAGGTTTTTTCTCTTTTTGGTTTGCTGTAGGTTTATTAGGTTTTTGATTTCCTGTTTCTGAATGTGTAGGTTAATCTCTGTTGTGTGTAGGTTTGCTCAAGTGTTAGGTTTCGAGTCTGTATACAAAATGTTTTCTTTTTCTTTTTTTGAAACTCTGTATACAAAATGTTGTGTTACAAACCAAGCATGATGGAGTTACAAAATGTTGCAATTACAGTGATTAAACCTGCACAGAATGGAAGTAAAGTTCTGGAGCAGTATGTGCTGTGTGCATTTCTTAGAATTTATCAGAAAATTCATGTATTTTGAAGCACATATATGATGTATTACTCATTTTTCCTTTTGTAAATGTCTTTCATTTCTAAATGTTCATGCTTCCAGAGCATTAGGACTAACTGTTTGAAGGCAGAATAATTTGGTAGCAGCAGCAGTTCAATGATTTAGCCATATTCTGTAGTATTCTGTAGTTAATCATAGCTAAGTTAATCATAGCAGTAGTATTCTGTAGTATTCCTTGTGGTTTAGCCATATGTTTCTGTTATTTTCATTTCGGTATATCTAAGTTAGGTGTTGACGGTGGCAGTTCAATGATTTGCTAGTGCAAAGATAAGAACAGATGCTACTGGCCCCTAAACTGCTGTGGTGTGTGTGTGTATAATTAATCTCCATTGTCGATTGCTGCTATATATTGTTCACTGTCTCCACAACATTTATTTTTTCTGAAATTTTCCGTAGTTATTTTTGGTGGTTGGTGATGGTTGGTGGCGATGGATGGTGGTGTATGGATGGTGGTGATGGATGGTTGTGATGAATATGGCGTGCCCACCTTCGTGTGGATGACGATGATAATATGAGGGGTGGGATTATATGAGGGGTGGGTTTTGATGTGCAGGTACCCCACGTGAGTCCCTATTTGCCGGAATGTTGATTAATTTCCGTTCCGGCAAATTTGGGTACTCCATTTGTGATATTTTTAGCAAAGGTCATGCCGAAATTTTCCGTGAATTTTGGCATCATCTTTGCTAAAAATATCACAACTTAGAGTGTCCGAGAAATTTGGACTCATCTGGGGTACATCGTCTAAATTGTAGGATTTGTTGAACTTATTTCGGGTTTTCTCTCCTTCATTAGATATGGCTCACAACGACGAGGCGGGTGGTTCTGGTCTCGGACACGGCGGAGACAACGACGATGCGTGGCTTTCCATGCTAAGCGCGGGAGGCGGACCCGTAGATCCGCACCCGGATCTAGAGATGGAGGGCGACGATGCAGACGACGAGATGGACGAAACCGTTCGCCAGGAGCTAGAGCCACACAACGATACATCGGGCGCAGAAGGTGATCAAACCGGTAGTGGCACCGGGGATACCGCCTCCGGTAGCGAGGCGGCGGCTAGGCGCAAAGAGAGGCGGCACAACATGCTCGCCACCATGCGGGAAGAGTTCACGGAAGTGGACCCCAGCGGTGCTCCCCTCGAGCCGGAGAGTTATGCCAAGGGCTATGGAAACCAGATAGGCTGCATAGCTCGAGACTTCGGCAACGTTAACATGGAGCACCTCAAAGCTAAAGAAAACACGGCTCATGCCGCCCTGCTGATTGAGAAGCTGCACACAAGGTATAAATTCCCGGATCCTTACGACAACCAGGACCTGAAGAAGAATCTGGTCAACTCCTTAGCACTGAACAAGTTCGCCAAAGCGTTTACGACTTGGAGATCCAGTTTGCGGCAGATGCTTGCGAAGGGTGCGGATTTTGATGAGATCCATAAGATGTGGCCCTCCATTTCCGAGGAAGACTTGGCCCAATTCAAGATCGACGAACTCAAACCGGAAAGGATTGCGCTGACTAAATGGGGGAAAGAACAGCGAAAAAAGAACATTGGCCCTCACAATCTCGGAAGCCGGGGTTACCTTGGGAAGCAGAAAGTATGGGCCAAGGAGGATTCGAAGAGAGAAGGGCCGAACCCGTTTGACAAGATCACCGACCCGCAGGTGAGAAATTTTGTCAGGGCCCATTACAGGGAAGATCCCAAAAAGCCCGGCGATCTTGTGTTGAACGAGAAGGTCAAGCTGCTCGAGGATAAGTATCTCGAGGAACAAGAAAAAGAACGCCTATCTCAATCTGACGGGGGGTCCTCGGCGACGACGAACAAGGACCCGTATGACACCCCTTTCATTAGGGCGCTTAACGCGATGAAGGGAGTGCCCCTTGACAAGAAGCCGAATCGTAGCCATGTGCATGGCCTCGGAAAGGGTCATCGGCATGCGCAATACTACCCCGACACCAGGGAAAAGCGCAAGGAGCGGAACAAGGGCCCGGAGAAGACGGTCGACGAGCTTGTGAACGAGAGGCTCAATGAGCTCCTCCCTACCATCTGTTCGACCGTCGCTCAGTCCTTAGCGCCGTGGATGCTAGGTCGCAAAGATCCGTCGCCGCCCCGCCACATCTCATCAACGCCGCCGCCGACACTTAGCGGTCCATCCCCCTTGTCCGAGCTCAATGCCCTCACGGTAATTCAACGTGCCCTGCTTAATTATATATTATGACTTGATTCGTGACGGCATCAGTCTCTAACAACGATCGCGCGACGTTTCGCAGGCCGACGAGACGGGATGCACATTGCTCCTTAATGTGAACGGCGAGTTAAAGGACGTCGCCAAAGGAAAAATCATCACACCTCTGAACCGCGTATCCCACGGCGTTCGTATGCCCGAGGACGTGTTCAGAGTGACATTAAGTCGGGTGCTCCCTGGTTGCGGTGCTCTCGATCCTCCGAACCAACCACCCGCAGCCGACAGCGAGTTGAACCTGGAGCAATGCTTGGTTTGGCCATTGACCTGGCCGAAATCACTAATTCGTTTGGAAAGTACTCCTGCCAACACTCCAACACCGGTCCAGGGGTCGGGGCACCCGAGCCAACACAAGGATTTCTCACCTGCAAAGTCCGTGCAGCACGACGGCGACGAAGATGAGAACCCGAATGACTACCTCGTCGACGATCCTTACGAGGGGGCGCCCGGCCTGGATGATCTTGATCAACTTCTCTTGCCAGCGGAGGAAGCGGATAAATATCGATGCACAAAGCGTCTTTTCTCTTCTCAAGAGCCGGCAGTCCCCAAGCAAGAAGTCATCAGCCAGGATGCCCTCAAAGAGGCGGTAGCGGATGTATTTCATAAGACTCAGCCTAACATCAAGTATGCACGGAAAAGAACTAAGAAGGCTCCTGCCGTTGCATCGATGAGCCAACCGGTGGAGGGGACCAAGTCTAAGCCGCAGACAGGACGTGTATTGGATAGGATACCCATAACCGACTGGCATCAGATCCATGAGATGGGGAAACCGATGCTTCCGCCGAGGTTGGTCGCCTTGCTGACAGGTGATATGCGTAGCGTCCATGACGGTGTACTATATATGGAGGAGGTGCTTCTCAAAGAGAAAAATCCAACGCTGCCGGTTTTGGTCGCAAAGGTGCCATCTACGGCGGGATTTGTCACTGAAGGCAACGCAAACAAGATCATCATTAGATTTGACGACATTTTCCGGATGTTCCACATGAAAGCACTCCACTCGTCAATCGTCCGTCTGTTTACGCTCAGCTTGGCGCATCAGCTATCCGTAGAGAATGTCAGAAACATCGGGCTAGCAGACCCCTACTACATGCACGACATGTACTTGAACAACCCCAAGGGTAGGGCAAAAGCGACAAAGTACCTCGAACAAGTGTTGCTCACTAACCATATGAACAAGAGGATCACCCTCGTGCCCTACTTTCCTGAGTAAGTTATATTTCCCATCTTTACATAAGTTCGCGCATATACAATTTTTGAGGATTATATAAATGGACTCTCCTGTTTTGCGCAGAAACAAATACGGCACCCTCATCATGCTCTACCCGAGAGACGCGCACGCAGTATATCTCGACTCCGGGAGTACGATGAAGGAGAAGAACTACACCCTCATCAAGTCTGTTCTCAATGATGCTATGGATGGCTACATCAGGGGGGAAGGATTCTGCGACAGGACGAAACAAATTAAAGGAAAATATGTGTTCAGACACAGAACAGAGTTTCCCTGCCCCAAGCAGGCGCCAGGCGGCCAAATGGAGGCATGGTACCTCATCCAACACATGACGGAGATCGTGAAGGACCAACATAGTCTGCAATACATGTCTGCTGTGGACAAATGGTCTCGCAGCATGGTGGAATGGTCTGATGCTGAGTACAGACAAAACTTTGGTCGCATCCAGCGCAAGATCTGCACAATCATCTATAAGGATGTAGTAACTTCAGGATCTAGCTTCCACTGGAACGGTACCCCACCATCTAACAAAGAGTTGCGACAATATGTGCTAGAGCAGACTGACGAGAGACCATTCAACTCGTTAGAAGGTGCTCTTCCGTTCCCGCCGGAGAAGAAACAGAAGATCACAACATCGAGGAAGAAATGATCGACGGTATGTATTCGATTCGTTACGAATTGCTCCTAATAAGAACTTGTGATTTCCTTTGCCGGTCTAATGCTTTTATCTTGGTCTACAGAGAGATGAAGAAGTGGACGGCGCGCTGGCCCTAGCGAAAGATCGCAAGCGGAGGCGGAAGCTAAAGCGGAGACGGACCGTATATCTAGCTAGTCTTCTTTGCGATTGATCTTTATGTCGCGCGTACGTTGCATAGATATGTAGTAGTCATACCTTTGTAATCGTTGAACTAATTAGATGGCTATATTTTGGGTTCGAAATCTTCCGACATATTATTGAGATCAATGTGTTGTATTCGTACTTATGAGAATTGGATATGGATGCATATGTATAGATGTGTTAATATCGTTATCGATGTGTTAAATTCGTTATGGATGGATGCATATGTATCTATGATTTATCGATGTGCTATCAGTGATTTATATGTGTGAAAGTTTATAAATTATAGAATTTGAATGTATTTGGACCTGGGAATATATACAGAATCAGAATATATAAACTGTTATACAAAAAAACAGAAAAAATACAAACCTGTGAAACTTACCACTGGCGAACAAAGTACCTACCACTGGCGAACTGTACCACTGGCGAACAACCTTACTACCGCTGGCGAACCATTAGCGCTGGCGAACAGTGGAGCTACCGCTGGCGAACATAGCGCTGGCGAACAAGGCCTTGTTCGCTAGCGGTAACCTGCGCTACCGCTGGCGAACTGTTGTTCGCCAGCGGTAACCTGCTACCACTGGCGTGGTACCGCTGGCGAACACGTGTTCGCCAGCGGTAGATGAAATATGTTCGTCACTGGTAGCCCTTCTCCTACTAGTGAGGCCATACCTTCGAGTGGAAGGCAGGGGCGGTCGGGTGCAGTCTTGGGCGGACAGGGAGTGCAGGCAGTGGCCAACGCCGGCGATGGAGGCCACGGCGCCGGCGACACGGTGCATAACCGGCGGTGAGCCCTTCACCGAACTTGGAGAGGGGAGGGTGCCGGTTCCATTTTCCTCCTTAGATGCATCTCGAGGAGGCCAGGGCGAGGAATTGGTGGCGGTGGTTCTCTGTTGGGGTTCAGGCTGCAGAGTTGTTCAGTGGTTGTTTCCGGTCAGGTACAGAGAGAGGAAGATAGCAGAGGGAGAGATGGCGGCGGGAGAGCTAGGGTTTTTAGGGTTAGGGCCTCGAGGTAGGGTAGATATAGGGGATGAGGGGGTGTACGGCATGGCATCGAGCGAGGGGGAGAAGATCGTGTGGCTGTGCTGCTGTAGTACTGAAGATGACGACATGTTGAGGAAGAAGACAAACAGAAGGGTAGCGGGCCAGAAAAAGAAGTGGGCTTGGGGGAGAAATTGGATGGGGTGGGCTGCTGTACTCTCTCCTTCTCCCTTTGTTATTTTTATTTTTGTTTTACTGGTTTTTTTTTTTTGTAGCCTTAGCTTTGGGAAGAAAATGTTAATGTTTTGTTTACCAAAATTCCCAGAAAAAATAGGTTAGGCTAATTAGTTAATTAGAAACCATTTTCCAAACTAGGATTTCAAAAATTTGATATTTAAAATGCTGTTGCATTTGAAACCAAAATGGGTGAATTTTAGATATTAATAAACCCTTATTTAAACAACACTTTTAATAGGGTTATCCCTAAGTTTTTAAAGTGATTTAAGGAGTACAATTGTGTGGTGAAATTTATGGTTTCAAAATAGTACTGATTTGAAACTTGGTTTGAATTTAAAAGATGATTTAGGAATCATTGATTGAATTAATTGATTGATTAATGGTTTGAGTAAACCAACAAATTAAGGAGTTATCAACATGGAATAAAATGGAACAATTTGGTTGTTTTTATTTGAAATATCATTTTGGAAATTGTAACATCACAAGGATGAAACAAAAGGTTTGAAATTTGAGTTGAAATTCAAATAGAAAACAAAGGAAAACAAAGGAAAACAGTTGGAAAACAAATGGAAAACAAACAAAACAAATGCAATCAACATGATGCCATGATGCAAAACATAAAATAACAGAGAGCCAAACATTCTAAAGGCTATTTTTCAGACTTGGGATGTTACAAAACGCCCCCCCTTGAAGGAATCGCGCCCCGAGATTCCTACTGAGAAAAGAAAAGGTCTGGAAACTTCTTGGGAAGATCCTCTTGAGTTGTGTCACGTGAAACACATCGTGCACATTGGATAGACGTCAGGGAATTTGCAAACCACCGGAACATTTTCAAGTAAAGGGAGAGATTTTTGTATGGAAGGTGTATAGCTGGATAGAATTTGATTCATTTGGAGAATAGATTATCTGTAATAAGGGTGGAACAGAGTTATTGACATCAATGCAACACCAAGAATGACATCAATGTCAGAATCATCAACATGAGAGTAACGAGGAATATGTGGCCTCCCATTAGAATTGGATTGTTCTTACTTATGTTGGAAGTCAACATTTGAGATCCCGGGGAGTGAACAGAGTTTTGATTGCTTAGTGGAACCAGAATTTGGGTTGTATGTTGTGGAAAAGATTGTTGACACAAAGGAATGTGATTCTCCGGTATCAAATAGCACCTTAGCTGGACAAGAGTTTACGAGGAAGTTTTGATTAGACGCCGGTAGAAGATTTGAAGTGGAAAACAACAACAAGATTTCAACGGACGAAAAGGATGTTGAGAAGAACAGGATAATGAAGCAACTCCGGGAAAACGAGAACAAAACTCCTGAGGTACTACAGGAAACCCATCCGGGCTTCTAAAGGATCAATATCTACTGCTTAAGGAATAGAGGATCTGCTTCCGGGGCTTACACGCCTCCGTTCTCAATCGTGAGTAGGCAACATGATAAATCATGTCACAACCACCTCCATTCCTATGGTCTAGTAGATATAACCATCCTAGCGAAACCCGAATACGTGAAATCCTAACTTGAAAGTTTAGATGAGAAGAGAAAAACAACGTTGCACTTCCTTACCAGAAAAAGGGAGGGTGGGTGGGGAAAGGAGAAAAAGAACAGAATTCCTACTCTCGCGTTTCATTTTTCCTATATAGCTACAAAATAGTTTCTAGACTCAACTGCGACCAGTAAAAAGGGATCCTACAGGCAGACAGGCTCTGATACCATTTGTCGCACCCTGATTTCTAGGGGATACTCACCGTACGAACTGGATAGCAGATGCTTGGATTATGGGGCATAACTGCTCCCACGTCCCAGCTTCCTGGTAGGCCTGCGCTTATGCGCGACAACACAAGCCCTGCTATTCCATCGTCGATGTAAACTATCCACTAGAGATCAAAGGCACTTCCGTCGACGTACTTCAACCATACACACATGGTACGTCAACGGCGTTGAACAACTGATATCACAACAGATCTCTACGACACAAAAGATGGAAATAAGTTGCAAATGGCTCTCATTAGAGCAGAGATAGCAAATACAATCATTCAGAGGGCACATGCCCCAACAATACATCATTACAATACAGCGGAAGCATTCAACATGTCTGAGTACAGACAAGAACCAAATAGGCCTAAGAGGCCGGAAACAAACAGACGGAGCCCATCCACGAAGTCTCGGATCCTGCCCGGGTCCGCTATCTACTCGTCAGCAGTCTCGTCATACTCCACGTAGTAGCCACCATGTAGATCCTCGGAAACGTCGTCTGCGTAAACCACAGCCCCAAAGGGGTCAGTACATAAACGTACTGGCAAGCAAGACTCACAATTCACCAAAGTGTAACCCGTCAACACCAAGCACAGATGCCTTGGGTTCAACGGAGGAAAGAGGATATAAAAGATGCTGCAACTGGCTGCGCTAACCAACTACAGAGATTCTACCACTTCCGGCTAACAGAAAGGAGATAAGATCGAGGATTGTAACCAACTGAAAGATAACTTCAAGCAAACCCATCCTGGATCTCGCCCCTTATCCAAAGAAGCAATCCGAGGATAACTCACACAGTTGTATTTAAGGTGAATCAAATTATTATGTCATCAACCTATTACTAGTCAAGTTATTAATCATGGGGTGTAACATGTTTGATCATTATGTTTAAGTTGTCCTGAGTACTTGTTAGCCAGTACTTTCACCAAGTAATCCATAACCGCGGAAAACACGGCTTCTCGAGAAGATTATCCCTGCAGGGGTGTGCTCCAGTACCCGTACACACTCAAGCCACCAACTAAAACTTAGGTGGACTTGACACGACCCAAACCATCTCTACAACCCATCCTAGGAGCCACGGAGCTATAAGGTCCCGGCCAGTCCGCCTAACCTAAGCGCAAGGGTGAAAACCACACCCCCCGGCACCACAGGCCTCGCCCTATATGCATCAACATCATCATCAGTAACCAAGGGGGGCCAACCCATTATGCAATGGAGCAAATGGAACACCCGAACTAAGTGTGGCTCTTCGGACAAGCTGCAGATCAGGTCTAAGTCGAGGGGGGTCCCATACTACCACCCGGATGCGGTGAGCACGCTCATCATGGATCAGTAGACAAGACCCTTTTCCTATTAGGGTCGACACTAGCAGGCCTCAAAACCACGAAGGGCCTCCTGCCGGTGCCTTATCATCAAATTTATTATTAATAGCAACATTAGCATGATTGATTGATTAACCTCGAGCCCCCAGAACATAATGAAGTAATAACAGGAAGTAACGGGTAACAGACTCGAGCAAAACAACCTAAGCATGCTAGTAAGACACTGGCTCAAACAATGGGTTGTAGGAAGGTAGATGAGGCAATATCAGGTTTAAGGGATTCATGTGATGGGTTCGTAACAGAAACAACTACTACTAAGGCTAGCAGAAAAGAACAACGGAAAGTATCAGTAATCAATGTTGAAAGGAACACGATGGTTCATGTGAGTGATAACTTGCCTGCAAAACCCAGTAGCCTGGTACTGAGCTAGATCCTTAGAAGGGGTGTCGTAAGTATCGTCGGTCTCAACGTCGTCGTGTTTCCGAGAAGAATCAAACAAACATTGCAGAAAGATAAACAATCAATATCATGGCACAGGTGCACAAACATGGGATGATGCATGTCATGTTAATAGATGCAACAAAATAAACTAGTTGATAGGATAGCACAATTTAAATGGACAGATATGCAATTTTGAGTTGCATATGAAAAGCCCATGGAATTTGGTTAGATTGTTTGTTTTACAACTATTCAACAGGTGCTAGTGGTTTAGTATGATGCATGCAACAGGAAAACAGCAAAATAACAACATAAGAATCAAATTTAAATAGGGTGTAGCAATTTAGAAGTTTATTAGTAATTTAGGGAAATTTTGGGTGCATTAAAGGTGACACACAAGTATTTGTTGTTTTCAACCGATTAAATTGTTCAGAACAAATAACAAAGTTGATATTTGAAAAGGTTATCAAATTTTAGTTGGATTACATGTTTCACATTTTGAAATTGGACTTTGGATTGTTTAATTATGAATTAAACAATATTAAACAATTTTTAATTGAATTAAACAAGATTTAAATTGTTTAGGCAATTTTAATTATTCAAAACAGAAAACAAAAATTATATTTGGAAAGTACATGAAAAATTGATTGGAAAACATATTTAGTTTGTGAAATTTGGAATTTTTATGAACAAGTTATGAATTTTGCAATTTTAAGTGAATTTGACAAGTTTTCAAATATTGCACCAATTTAAAATATTCAAAACAGTAAACAAATTTTATATTTGGATAGAACATTTAATTTGGTATTGAAAACATATAAAAAATGTTGGAATTGGAGTTAAAATGAATTTATTATGCCATTTACAAGAAATAGTGCAAATCTGCCATTTTTTAATGAACCAAGGACTTAGAATTAATTTTCCAGTGGCATAGGATAAGTACCAGGGGCCTAATGGTGATTTGCAGTTGTTCTAGGACTGAAGAAATAAAACAGAAAAAAGGGTGTTTAATTGGCAGGGGGTGGGATTCGAACCCACCCCCTCTGGCTTGCGCTGGGGAACCAAACCAGTGGGCTAGGTGCAGCTGTTGTGACAGGACAGGGGATCTCGGGGGGTTAAGGTGTTGTTTCGGGGTTCTCTTCTCTGAAACTGCAAACGAACAGGTACAGGCAGCGACAGAACCATGGCCGCCGGTGGCTGCTCGCCGGAGGGAGCTGCTGCGAGGGGGTATAGGGCTGCTGTGGCAAGGGAGATAGGAGGAGGCGAGTGGGGGGGAGAGAGGCCATACCTTCGAGCGGAAGGCAGGGGCGGTCGGGTGCAGTCTTGGGCGGACAGGGAGTGCAGGCAGTGGCCAACGCCGGCGATGGAGGCCACGGCGCCGGCGACACGGTGCATAACCGGCGGTGAGCCCTTCACCGAACTTGGAGAGGGGAGGGTGCCGGTTCCATTTTCCTCCTTAGATGCATCTCGAGGAGGCCAGGGCGAGGAATTGGTGGCGGTGGTTCTCTGTTGGGGTTCAGGCTGCAGAGTTGTTCAGTGGTTGTTTCCGGTCAGGTACAGAGAGAGGAAGATAGCAGAGGGAGAGATGGCGGCGGGAGAGCTAGGGTTTCTAGGGTTAGGGCCTCGAGGTAGGGTAGATATAGGGGATGAGGGGGTGTACGGCATGGCATCGAGCGAGGGGGAGAAGATCGTGTGGCTGTGCTGCTGTAGTACTGAAGATGACGACATGTTGAGGAAGAAGACAAACAGAAGGGTAGCGGGCCAGAAAAAGAAGTGGGCTTGGGGGAGAAATTGGATGGGGTGGGCTGCTGTACTCTCTCCTTCTCCCTTAGTTATTTTTATTTTTGTTTTACTGGTTTTTTTTTTTTGCAGCCTTAGCTTTGGGAAGAAAATGTTAATGTTTTGTTTACCAAAATTCCCAGAAAAAATAGGTTAGGCTAATTAGTTAATTAGAAACCATTTTCCAAACTAGGATTTCAAAAATTTGATATTTAAAATGCTGTTGCATTTGAAACCAAAATGGGTGAATTTTAGATATTAATAAACCCTTATTTAAACAACACTTTTAATAGGGTTATCCCTAAGTTTTTAAAGTGATTTAAGGAGTACAATTGTGTGGTGAAATTTATGGTTTCAAAATAGTACTGATTTGAAACTTGGTTTGAATTTAAAAGATGATTTAGGAATTATTGATTGAATTAATTGATTGATTAATGGTTTGAGTAAACCAACAAATTAAGGAGTTATCAACATGGAATAAAATGGAACAATTTGGTTGTTTTTATTTGAAATATCATTTTGGAAATTGTAACATCACAAGGATGAAACAAAAGGTTTGAAATTTGAGTTGAAATTCAAATAGAAAACAAAGGAAAACAAAGGAAAACAGTTGGAAAACAAATGGAAAACAAACAAAACAAATGCAATCAACATGATGCCATGATGCAAAACATAAAATAACAGAGAGCCAAACATTCTAAAGGCTATTTTTCAGACTTGGGATGTTACACATGTCCTGCTGTGATGGCTGGGTGTTGATGAGCTAGCCAGATGAGTCCAGTCGAATGGCTACCTTGATGGACGTGTCCGTTGTGGCGTACTTCTTTGCGATGGTCAGGAGTGCTGCCATGGTTTATGGGGTTTCTCTATAGACCTTGTGCTTCAGCATGGTTCCTTCCCGGCATCTGGTTGCGAAGTGCCCGAGGGCGGTCTTCTAAGATACTCTGAGTCAACCGTTGCATGTGTGGCGGAGGGTGGTCCATCTCCGAAGATACTCTCGGCCATTCTCCTTCTCCCCCTTGACGCATTGGGCAAGCTGCTGCGACCGTACTAATCGTTCGTAAGTGCTGGAGAAGTTGTAGACGAAGACTCCCATGAAGTCCAGCGAGCAGTTGATGTTGCCGGCTGGGAAACAATATAGGCATGCCCAAGCCGGGCCATAAAGCATGAGGGATGCATAGCGAACTGCCACCCGCTTATTGCCGCCCACTATGGCGACGACCGTGACGTAGTCGGCCAGGCAATCTTCTGGCTTGGTGACGCTGATGTACTTGGGGGTGTCTTGCGGGAGCGAGAATCTCTTCGGGAAGGGCTCCTCCCTGCTGCGTGGTCCGAGGCACGCCGGGCCATCCTTCGGCTTGTCCTCTATCCTCTGAGAGAACTTGAGCCTATCGACACGGCCGTGGGCGTCGGGGTTGACTGTTGGCTGGCGTATGATCCACCGCTTCCTCCTTGGCTTCTCGCCGAGTGTGTCGTGGAAGCGTCATGCACCGACTAAAGTTGGTTGCCAGCCCATACGAGGTCCTGGAGGCGATGATGCTGGTAGCGTAGCTCTTCCCCTTCTAGTCCGGCTAGTTCGCATACTGCCGCCTAGGTCGCCCTCATATTCTGCGCCGAGATGTTGTAGACCGGTCGCCTGTGGTCACCATGGTTCATCTTGTTGTTGAGGTCACCGTTGCGTCAGTGCACCGCGTCTCTTCGGCCGACCGCATTCAGCGCCGGAGTGTAGGCGTGGGCGACGTTGTACTCGCGGACGGTTGCCTCCATCTGGCGCTGCTGGGCAGCCACCTCTTCCTCCCTATGCAAGGGAATGAGGCGTGTCTTCTCCAGTTCCTCCGCCACTTTTGCCGGGCGTCAGGGCCGATAGGCTCGTTGAGTCACATGGTGATCCCGTTGTTGATGGGCCCAGTCGGATGGTGGTCGCCTGCCTGCAGGCTTGGGCCGATTATCACCATGGTATCCGCGATGACGCGGGGCTCAGCGCTGCTTTTGTAGCCGGCAGCCTACTCGCGGAGATGGTCCGAGCAGGCGTGCACCTCGGCAGGGTACTCGGGGACGACGATGATGTAGACACGATGCTCCTCGAAGGATAGAATGGAGCCGCCTGCAGGGATGGGCTCCTCCTCCTCTATGCATCCGGCGTTATTGAGGACGTAGTCAAAGGCGCCGAACGTCATGAAGAGGCCAGAGGCAACACCCTCACCGGAGCTGGCCGGAGTCCTTGCACGAAAAGAAACTCTAGCCGGATGAGTTCCCATGCAAAACGAGACTCCATAAGCCGCTCTCTGCCCATGGTGGGCGTCAACTGTCGTGGTAGGATACAAGGCAACACCATTGTGTTTAGTAATGGAGTTTAAGGAAGAGACGTAGGGCGCAAGCGTTAGTGTCCGTGCGGGATGGGTAACAAGCATGCAAGAGACACGATGTACCCAGGTTCGGGACCTTAGCCTTGTGAGGTCCTTAGTCCTCCAAAGGTGGACTAGGAGGTGTGATATCGGGTGTTACAAGGAGCTCCTTGAGTTGTGTTTCTATATCCTCTCCCTCTATAATTTGTCCCTCCTAAAAGAGCCCTAGACTGCCTTATATAGGTGCTAGCACTCCTGGCTGACATACGGGGCCGGTTGTACAATCAGCCGGCCGGGACCCACTAGTGATCATACACAGTGTACACCTCTCTTAGTATGGCTACATGGTACATGATGGGACTGGACAGGGAGACTACCAATCATGATGCAAGCATCCAAAGTTTAAGGGTACGGCCGCCTACCTCGCCAGTAGAAACATCATTGATATCGTGCGTGTTGTCACGTCTCCCTTTATGTAACACCTGTGGTGTTACCTGTTTGTTTTGGTTGCATCATATGCATCACATTGCATTGCACCATGTTTGCATCATAACTGAAAATTTCAACACAATTTAAACTTTCACACTTGCTCAAAATTCCCAGTTTCAAACTTGCAGCTAAAACCCCTAAATTGTTTTTCCACTGGTTGATTTTGTTTTAATCACTTGTCTGTTACAATCTTTCAAATAAAGAATTGCAAATCCAAAAACCTCTTTTGTTTCCAAACAATCCATTATAACTCATCTATTAAATTGTTGCTTAATTCAATTACTCAATTAATCTTTTATTTCCAAGTCCTTCTCTAAACTCAAAACAAGTCCCAAGTTATCCATCCTTTTGAATCCATGATGTTCAACACATTTTGGTATTCTTCAAACCTTCTAAACCCTAGGGTAGACCCTATTGAAAACACCCTATTTTCTAAATAATAATTAACATGGCTAAATTCTGTTATTTTGGATCAATTTTGAAACAGCAATAAAACAATTGAAATTTTGAAAAACTAAAACTGCCAGGTGGTTTCTTTTCACTTAAGAAACTTACTTAATTTTTTCCAAATTTTTATCTACACAAAAACCTACCTATTTTATCCAAAAGCTAAACTACAAAAAAAAATAGAAGGAGAAAAATTAAAAAAAATCAGGCAACTCTCTGCGCGCGCGGCAGCTAGCTTGGCCCAAGCCCACTTAAGCCCTTAGCGCGCGCAGCCCATCTTTCTTCTCCGCAGAATAACGCTTCGAGATTCGCGCTCTGTTCTGTTTCTTCTTCGTCATCACGTACGGCAGCCATCGGAGATGTCCACCGCGGCATCATCGATCACCCGACGGCGATCTGCACCCCTAGCCCCCCTACAAGTAGCCCTAGGGCCCTCCCTAGTCTGCCCTAACCTAGTCCCATCCTCCTGCGCCGCCAACCCCCCTCTCCCCTTGGTCTAGCTGCCGGAGATCCGTCCGTTTCTGAACCTTGCATCACCGGAGCCCCACTTAACTGAAGATCCGACGACCGCCGTCACCTCGAGGCGCTACCACCCAGCTTCGCCGCGGGAATGGGTTCCCAGCATCTTCCTCGTCATCTTCGACACCCCAGGGTGCACGGCGGGGGTCCACAGCACCGTCGCCATCCGCTACCCCGCCGCCGGCCACCGTGGCCTCCTCCTCTGAAGCTGAGCTCGCCACCGTCGCAGTAGCCACCTTCCCCCTTACCTGAGCACGGGAATCAACAGCCCGCTCCTTCCTCTACACCCCGAACACCGGAGCGTCATCGGAGGGTCACCAGATCGGCGCCGCCGTCCTCGTCTTCTCCGCGGCGGCCGGCGTCATCGCGCGTCAGCAACCCTCGGCATCGTCGACAACCGGTGGTGAGCATCCACCAGTTCCCCTCTCTCTCCCTCGGTGCACCACAGCAAGTTCGTGCACGTTTTTGCACACATCCACGCACCACGATTCGCGAGCACCGCCGTGTTCCCTCGCCGGCGTTCGTTTCTCTGACGGACAGTTTCAGGCTGCGTGTGCAGTTGAAGTTCAGATAACGTTTCCACACCCTAACCTAGCTGCGTGAGTATCTCTGTCAGATGACTGAACGCAGCGCAGCGGTAGCACTCTCTGAATCTTGCGCGAGGTGCGCGGGTTCGAATCCGCAGCGCCCCAAACTTTTTCGCCTCCTTTTGTTTCCACAGCGCGCAGAGGCCCACTGTCATTGACTCTTTCTGCCACGTTGGCAGCTGGCCCACTGCGCAGTGGCAGGGGGTAGAGAGCTGCTGTGTAACAAATGGTTTTCTGCGAATTTCCAATAATCCAAATTCCTTTTAAATAACAGATTTTGCACATAAACTTCAAAAATCAATATCTTTTGTTCTGTATTTCCAATAACTAAAAACTTTATATGAAAATTGATCCAAATTTTATAACCTTTCCAAATATCCAATTTGTGTTCTGTTTTGAATTTTCAAAATGCAATTTAAATTCAAATTCAAATAATTCAAATGCCATTTGTAATAATTCATAACTAATTATTCCTAAGTCCAAATCATGCAAATAAAATATGTTTTCAATACCATTTTAAATACCCTATTCAAATATAAATTTTGTTTCCTGTTTTGAATAATTAAAATTGCCTAAACCATTTAAATCTTGTTTAATGCAATTAAAAATTGTTTAGTATTGTTTAATTCATAATTAAATAATCCTAAGTCCAATTTCAAATTGTGAAACATGTAATCCAACTAAAATTTGCTAACCTTTTCAAATATCAACTTTGTAATTTGTTTTGCACACTTTAACTTGATGAAAACAATCACTACTTGTTTAACACCATTAAGTAACAATAATTGCCAAACCTTATTAATGTTTTCTTAATTGGTTAACTATCATTCTAATTGCATCTAATCTGTTGTTATCTTGTTATCAACATCATGCCTGCATCATTCTAACTCACTTACACATGATGCTATTGTTAGAACAATTAATTCAACTATAAGGCAGGGGTTTGCCATATGCAATCTTTGCATATGGAATCCATTTAAACTTGTGTATCATATCCACTAGTTTATTTTGGTGCATCTATTAAACATGACATGCATCCATACCTTGTTCATGCTGGATCTTTTGCCGTAGTAGTAATTGTTGCATTCCGGTGTTTGTTCGAGGTTCGTTGCTTCTTCTCGGATAGGACGTTGAGATGATGTGAGCAACGACAAGTTCTGCTACCTTGCGGGATCTCAGGCAAGTATACTCACTTGCTGCCATATGGCTGCCTTTCATCACTTGTTACCGATTCTTTCCGTTGTTCTTTTCTGCTGGCCTTAGTAGTAGTTGTTTCTGTTACGAACCCATCACATGAATCCCTTAACCTTGATATTGCCTCACCTCCATACCTACAGCCTTTGTTTGTGCCTGTTCTTATCTAGCATGCTTAGGGTTGTTTGCTCGAGTCTGTTACCCGTTACTTTCTGTTATTACTCTATTATGTTCTGGGGGCTCGATGTTTAATCAATCAATCAATCATGCTAATGTTACTATTAATAATAAATTTGATGATAAGGCACCGGCAGGAGGCCCTTTGTGGTTTTGAGGCCTGCTAGTGTCGACCCTAATAGGAAAAGGGTCTTGTCTACTGATCCATGATGAGCGCACTACCCGCATTTGGGGAGTATGGGCTCCCCCTCAGTTTGACCCGATTCGCATCTCGTCCAAATCGCCTCATTTAGTTCGGGTTTTCCATTTGCTGCATGCATGATCTTGCGAGCCCTTGGATCCCGGGTGGAACTTTCGTAGTCGGCATATAGGGGGACACGTTCTTAGAGTGCTATGAGGGTCCATTTTCTTCTGGGCTCGATTAGCCGTGCGCCCAAGGTGCTTTGGGCTTGATGCGAAGAAGGGTTGGATTGTGTTGAGTGCCCCGCTTGGTGGAGTGGCCACTCCATCTGGCGGGATATTCATGAGTGTCGGTTACTATGGTGCAACCCTGCAGGGATAATCTTCTCGAGAAGCCGTGTTTTCCGCGGTTATGGATTACTTGGTGAAAGTACTGGCTAACAAGTACTCAGGACAACTTAAACCTAATGATCAACCATGTTACACCCCATGATTAACAACTTGACTAGTAATAGGTTTATCACACAATAACTTGATTCACCTTTAATACAACTGTGTGAGTTATCCTCGGATTGCTTCTTTGGCTGAAGGGGCGAGGTCCAGGATGGGTTTGTTTGTATTTACTTTCAGTTGGTTACTATCACTCGATCTTATCCCCTTTCTGATGGTTGGAAGTAATAGAATCTCTGTAGTTGGTTAGTGCAGCCTGTTGTCGCTTATTTGCAATAACCCCTTCCTTTCCGTTGATCCTAAAGTATTTGTATCTTGTGATGACTGGCTACGCCGGTAACTTGTGAGTATGGGCTTTGTCCCCCTTGCCAGTACTTAACCGTACTGACCCACGAATCTCTTTCGTGGCTGCAAATTCCAACTTGCAGTCAACAGGTTTGAAGTATGACGACGTTAGCTTGGGAATCCCTCCGGCTTGGCCTGGGCAGGGATTGGACGCCTTCGGTTATCTTCAGGACTCTTAGTCCAATTTGGATCTTGTCCGTAGACGGACGTTTGTTCTTCCGCTGTTATTTGGATCTTTGTATTGTATCAGTTGTAACCCTGGCTCGTTCGAGTCATCTTGTATCTATCCGTTGCTGTTGTAATTGTGGATTATTCGTGAACTATTGTAATGTTATCATAAATGGCAACCTGGAATCGGTTATTATGCGGATTTGGCGGGAATGCTGAAATCTGCATAGTGCCCGATCTCGGGGCGTCACAAATGGTATCAGAGCCTTGGTTCCGATTCCCGATATTGTTTCGATACGAATGGTTATCGAAGCAACGGGTCCGCAAAGCCTGTAGGATAACCTCGCTAACGGTCGTTGTTTCTAGAGTGTCAAAAACTAGTTCTGCTAAACTATTTTGGAAAACATCTCACTAGGATTCTTGTTTTCTCCTTATCCCTTTTCTATTTCCCCTCACATCTTATTTGTTTTAGAGTCTCCCCTCTTGTCTATCTTTCAAAGTGTTAGGATCCTACGTGGGTGGACGTTTTCTGAGCCTTTAACCTAATAGATTCGATCATCGGAAGATTCCTGGTGGAAGAACATCGTCGTCACTCCGAGCAAGAATCCCTTGTTAGTGGTGTCGAGGAGATCAACTGGAAGCACGAAGAATCGATAGTCAAACTTCTTTCCCCTCCCGGGTTAGCAGGTGGATTGCGAGGGCGCAATCCCTTGTTAGTGGTGTCGTCTGTAACACCTGTGGTGTTACCTGTTTGTTTTGGTTGCATCATATGCATCACATTGCATTGCACCATGTTTGCATCATAACTGAAAATTTCAACACAATTTAAACTTTCACACTTGCTCAAAATTCCCAGTTTCAAACTTGCAGCTAAAACCCCTAAATTGTTTTTCCACTGGTTGATTTTGTTTTAATCACTTGTCTGTTACAATCTTTCAAATAAAGAATTGCAAATCCAAAAACCTCTTTTGTTTCCAAACAATCCATTATAACTCATCTATTAAATTGTTGCTTAATTCAATTACTCAATTAATCTTTTATTTCCAAGTCCTTCTCTAAACTCAAAACAAGTCCCAAGTTATCCATCCTTTTGAATCCATGATGTTCAACACATTTTGGTATTCTTCAAACCTTCTAAACCCTAGGGTAGACCCTATTGAAAACACCCTATTTTCTAAATAATAATTAACATGGCTAAATTCTGTTATTTTGGATCAATTTTGAAACAGCAATAAAACAATTGAAATTTTGAAAAACTAAAACTGCCAGGTGGTTTCTTTTCACTTAAGAAACTTACTTAATTTTTTCCAAATTTTTATCTACACAAAAACCTACCTATTTTATCCAAAAGCTAAACTACAAAAAAAAAATAGAAGGAGAAAAATTAAAAAAAAATCAGGCAACTCTCTGCGCGCGCGGCAGCTAGCTTGGCCCAAGCCCACTTAAGCCCTTAGCGCGCGCAGCCCATCTTTCTTCTCCGCAGAATAACGCTTCGAGATTCGCGCTCTGTTCTGTTTCTTCTTCGTCATCACGTACGGCAGCCATCGGAGATGTCCACCACGGCATCATCGATCACCCGACGGCGATCTGCACCCCTAGCCCCCCTACAAGTAGCCCTAGGGCCCTCCCTAGTCTGCCCTAACCTAGTCCCATCCTCCTGCGCCGCCAACCCCCCTCTCCCCTTGGTCTAGCTGCCGGAGATCCGTCCGTTTCTGAACCTTGCATCACCGGAGCCCCACTTAACTGAAGATCCGACGACCGCCGTCACCTCGAGGCGCTACCACCCAGCTTCGCCGCGGGAATGGGTTCCCAGCATCTTCCTCGTCATCTTCGACACCCCAGGGTGCACGGCGGGGGTCCACAGCACCGTCGCCATCCGCTACCCCGCCGCCGGCCACCGTGGCCTCCTCCTCTGAAGCTGAGCTCGCCACCGTCGCAGTAGCCACCTTCCCCCTTACCTGAGCACGGGAATCAACAGCCCGCTCCTTCCTCTACACCCCGAACACCGGAGCGTCATCGGAGGGTCACCAGATCGGCGCCGCCGTCCTCGTCTTCTCCGCGGCGGCCGGCGTCATCGCGCGTCAGCAACCCTCGGCATCGTCGACAACCGGTGGTGAGCATCCACCAGTTCCCCTCTCTCTCCCTCGGTGCACCACAGCAAGTTCGTGCACGTTTTTGCACACATCCACGCACCACGATTCGCGAGCACCGCCGTGTTCCCTCGCCGGCGTTCGTTTCTCTGACGGACAGTTTCAGGCTGCGTGTGCAGTTGAAGTTCAGATAACGTTTCCACACCCTAACCTAGCTGCGTGAGTATCTCTGTCAGATGACTGAACGCAGCGCAGCGGTAGCACTCTCTGAATCTTGCGCGAGGTGCGCGGGTTCGAATCCGCAGCGCCCCAAACTTTTTCGCCTCCTTTTGTTTCCACAGCGCGCAGAGGCCCACTGTCATTGACTCTTTCTGCCACGTTGGCAGCTGGCCCACTGCGCAGTGGCAGGGGGTAGAGAGCTGCTGTGTAACAAATGGTTTTCTGCGAATTTCCAATAATCCAAATTCCTTTTAAATAACAGATTTTGCACATAAACTTCAAAAATCAATATCTTTTGTTCTGTATTTCCAATAACTAAAAACTTTATATGAAAATTGATCCAAATTTTATAACCTTTCCAAATATCCAATTTGTGTTCTGTTTTGAATTTTCAAAATGCAATTTAAATTCAAATTCAAATAATTCAAATGCCATTTGTAATAATTCATAACTAATTATTCCTAAGTCCAAATCATGCAAATAAAATATGTTTTCAATACCATTTTAAATACCCTATTCAAATATAAATTTTGTTTCCTGTTTTGAATAATTAAAATTGCCTAAACCATTTAAATCTTGTTTAATGCAATTAAAAATTGTTTAGTATTGTTTAATTCATAATTAAATAATCCTAAGTCCAATTTCAAATTGTGAAACATGTAATCCAACTAAAATTTGCTAACCTTTTCAAATATCAACTTTGTAATTTGTTTTGCACACTTTAACTTGATGAAAACAATCACTACTTGTTTAACACCATTAAGTAACCATAATTGCCAAACCTTATTAATGTTTTCTTAATTGGTTAACTATCATTCTAATTGCATCTAATCTGTTGTTATCTTGTTATCAACATCATGCATGCATCATTCTAACTCACTTACACATGATGCTATTGTTAGAACAATTAATTCAACTATAATGCCTGGGTTTGCCATATGCAATCTTTGCATATGGAATCCATTTAAACTTGTGTATCATCTCCACTAGTTTACTTTGGTGCATCTATTAAACATGTCATGCATCCATATCTTGATCATGCTGGATCTTTTGCCGTAGTAGTAATTGTTGCATCCGGTGTTTGTTCGAGGTTCATTGCTTCTTCCCGGATAGGACGTTGAGATGATGTGAGCAACGACAAGTTCTGCTACCTTGCGGGATCTCAGGCAAGTATACTCACTTGCATGCCATATGGCTGCCTTTCATCACTTGTTACCGATACTTCCGTTGTTCTTTTATGCTAGCCTTAGTAGTAGATTGTTTCTGTTACGAACCTATCACATGAATCCTTTACCCCTGATATTGCCTCACCTCCATACCTACAGCCTTTGTTTGTGCCTGTTCTTATCTAGCATGCTTAGGGTTGTTTTGCTCGAGTCTGTTACCCGTTACTTTCTGTTATTACTCCATTATGTTCTGGGGGGCTCGATGTTTAATCAATCAATCAATCATGCTAATGTTGCTATTAATAATAAATTTGATGATAAGGCACCGGCAGGAGGCCCTTTGTGGTTTTGAGGCCTGCTAGTGTCGACCCTAATAGGAAAAGGGTCTTGTCTACTGATCCATGATGAGCGCACTACCCGCATTTGGGGAGTATGGGCTCCCCCTCAGTTTGACCCGATTCGCATCTCGTCCAAATCGCCTCATTTAGTTCGGGTTTTCCATTTGCTGCATGCATGATCTTGCGAGCCCTTGGATCCCGGGTGGAACTTTCGTAGTCGGCATATAGGGGGACACGTTCTTAGAGTGCTATGAGGGTCCATTTTCTTCTGGGCTCGATTAGCCGTGCGCCCAAGGTTCTTTGGGCTTGATGCGAAGAAGGGTTGGATTGTGTTGAGTGCCCCGCTTGGTGGAGTGGCCACTCCATCTGGCGGGATATTCATGAGTGTCGGTTACTATGGTGCAACCCTGCAGGGATAATCTTCTCGAGAAGCCGTGTTTTCCACGGTTATGGATTACTTGGTGAAAGTACTGGCTAACAAGTACTCAGGACAACTTCAACATAATGATCAACCATGTTTCACCCAATGATTAATAACTTGACTAGTAATAGGTTATTCACACAATAACTTGACTCATCTTTAATACAACGGTGTGAGTTATCCTCGAATTGCTTCTTTGGCTAAAGGGGCGAGATCCAGGATGGGTTTGTTTGCAGTTATCTTTCAGTTGGTTACTATCACTCGATCTTATCTCCTTTCTGATAGTTGGAAGTAATAGAATCTCTGTAGTTGGTTAGTGCAGCCTGTTGTCGCTTATTTGCAATAACCCCTTCCTTTCCGTTGATCCTAAAGTATTTGTATCTTGTGATGACTGGCTACGCCGGTAACTTGTGAGTATGGGCTTTGTCCCCCTTGCCAGTACTTAACCGTACTGACCCACGAATCTCTTTCGTGGCTGCAAATTCCAAATTGCAGTCAACAGGTTTGAAGTCTGACGACGTTAGCTTGGGAATCCCTCCGGCTTGGCCTGGGCAGGGATTGGACGCCTTCGGTTATCTTCAGGACTCTTAGTCCAATTTGGATCTTGTCCGTAGACGGACGTTTGTTTCTTCCGCTGTTATTTGGATCTTTGTATTGTATCAGTTGTAACCCCGGCTCGTTGAGTCATCTTGTATCTATCTGTTTCTGTTGTAATTGTGGATTATTCGTGAACTATTGTAATGTTATCATAAATGGCAACCTGGAATCGGTTATTATGCGGATTTGGCGGGAATGCTGAAATCTGCATAGTGCCCGATCTCGGGGCGTCACACTTTATCCCTTGCTTGTTAGGCCCTACGGCTGAGGTTGTCAGCCGGGAAAAGTCTGCGGCCATAGACAACACGCTTAAGGAAAACCTCTGGGTGAAGTGGCACCCAGCCGGTCATCCCCTTGACATCGCCTTAATCTTTTCCTTGTCCTCATCGGTGGTTAATCCCCTAGACACTACCAGATTATCCTGCTTCACCTTCATCCCACCTCCATGCTCGTCTAGTCCATCTTCTTCTTCTGTTATAAAATTTTTTGGGCGTTAGGCCCTCTATCGCCTTCTTCCGCTAATTCTTTGATGCGAGCAAAGTTTCTGAAGGCTCTCATACCGGGAGCGTCTCCTTCCACCTTGGCTCCGGCATGTGTTCATGGTTCCCACCGGTGGAGTTCCAGACAGAGTTGAGTGACTTCCTCTGGCGCTGGGTATACATGGACACCCGCGGTGTTAATGATATCTTCTAGGTCCCCTCCACGGCTCCCTTGAGGCACTCGGGATGGGATCAAGAGGAGCTGGGAGGCGCCAGCATGCAGCCCTTGGTGGAGTGGTTGAAGAAGCTTCACGACGTCGGCCTCATCGCCTCCATCGTGGTATGGGAATTCATCGACCAACGTATTTCCCCCCTCTAGAGGCACGGGAGGCGCATTTGGCTGTACACCGGCCCTGGTGATGTGATTAGGCTTAGTGAGTCGTGCCTCGTGCACACGATGCTCTCGAGTGTGACGATGGCACTCCTGAGTGACCCGATGTAGCTGACTCCTTCTGCAGGTGCGGTCCCTCTTTACGATCTCTCCCTTGAGGAGAGGGATGTGATCGTTGTCGGGATGCTGCGTTTCGATCGATGGTGCCCCCTCGCCGAGGGAATAGAGTCACGCGAAGATAACCCGTATGCGCTAGACTTCCTCAAGGAGAGTGTTAGCTTCTCCGTAGCCATGACCTAGCCTGGCCCACATGACGAGGAGGGGGCTTCTTTGTCTAGGAAATGTCGGTGGATGGTGGTTTGTTCCGACAAGGAGGAGGACAAATCCAGCGAGAGCTTTTGGGTAGTTCCCTCACGGCGTCTGCAGCCAGGCAATGAGGAGGATAACCACGAGGGCGCCAACGAGCCTCGTCCAACGAAGAGGGATCATCGCGAGGATGATGATGCCCCGAGGGACCTCCCGTCGAGGTCCCTCCTCCCATGGTTCCACCAAAGAGGGTCTAGGGACACAGGAAGTTAGAACAATATCCTTCGCACCTTCCTCCTATCTTTATGTCCTTTTGCAGCTAACCTCCTTTTCAGTTTTGCGGGACTTCAAGCGGTGGGATGCACAAAACCCCGCCAAGGGCCTCCCACACCTTTGCTGCTGCTACCACGATAGCTCTCGCTCCTACATAGGGGCCGCGAACTCCATGGCACTTGAGAAGGGACCTTATTCGTCCGGGGTGTCCACGGCGGCGCCTGTCTTCGAGCCGTCGACTGCACACTTGGTCCCCTCCTGTGATGGGGATGAGGTTGCCACCCGGCGAGAGGTGGAACGACGCAAGCCCATGTGGGTGTAGAGAGGGTCCTCCCTGATGAAGCACCTGACCTGGCGTTGGCGGTTGCCTCGCAAGTGGTGAAGCCCACGCTGCCCGCACAAGCTTCCATCTCGTGCGGAGAGGGCAACCGTGCGCGTCCCGCTGGCGCCCCAGATGGTGCGGAGTTGGGGGTTCCGGCGATGGCGCTTTCTCTTAGAAGCACGCCCGCCACGCTCGGGGACGTTCTCGGAGAGGAGGTCCTTGGGGACAATTGATCTCTACTGGTCCATGGCAGCAGCCCGTCGGACCACCTCCTTGAGGTTTTTGCAGTCGATGTCGCGAAACAAGTCCAAGACGTGGTCCAACCCCAGGTGGACCTCCACATGGTGCCGGTGGACCTTGAGTATCGGCGTCTTGACGCCTTGGGCACCAAACTAAGCGAGGTGGTCACCCTGAGTCGTGCCAAGGAGATAAACGCAAAGGTATCCCATCAGCAAACACTTGAAGGGAATGAGCAGCAATGTCAGGAATCCATGCGGCGGGCAGTGACCATGCTCGCAGATGCTGAGGGGAATCTCCCCATTGTAGTGTATCGTGAAGAAGAGCTTCGCCTCGATAAAAACCAACATGGTCTATAGATAGAGGGGTGGACCCTCTGGTGCAAGGAGTAGGAGGACGCTCTTTCCCTCCGCGAGACAAAATTGACCACTCTCGCCGAGAAACTCCACGCACAGGAGGTAAACCTGGCTTCCCGCGAGAGTGAGCTTAGGGCCGCCGGGGGTAGCTCCTGAAGCGTGAGAAAGCCCAAATGTAGATGGAGATTGAGCTTAGAATCGAGCGGGAGTGCCTCGAGACCCTGGACGATGAGTTAAGGTCTATGGAGGAGCGCACCTAGAGGAACATTGTGTCTTTCAACGCCAAGCTAGTTGGGGAGAAGAAAGAGCGCGACAAAGGAGTCAAGAAGAAGATCCAAGCTGGTCGCAAGGCCTACTGCAAGGAGCTCCAGACGGACTCCGACCGGAAGCTTAAGGCCTAGTAGAGCAAGTTCGTCGAGTGGAAGGTGGAGCTGAGCTAGGAAATTGATGGCATTTAGAAAGACCTCCGCTTGATCCGCCGCAAGCGCAACACGGAGAGGGACGCGAAGGATTGCGCAATCAGGGAGGCTATGTCTTTCCAATAAGATCTGCTTGAACTACACTGGCATCTTGGTCCCCTTGTGGAGAGAGACAAGGAGCTCCTAGCATTGGCGTAGCAGGCACATGAGCTGTGGCTGTAGTTCAAGAAGATGTTCTGCCGCGCCGTTCGACGTGCTCACAACATTCACTAGTAGAAAACGGGCCTCTAGTCTTGGGCCGTAAGGGGCTATAGTCCCGGATGGCCATCCGGGACTAGAGGCCCCTCTTTTGTCCCGCCGGCCCACGAGCCGCGACTAGAGGGCAGCCCACGGGAAGCTCTCGGGGCTACCACCCGGGACTCAACTTTTTTTTTGGTTTTTTTATTCTACTTTTCATTTTATTTCTATCTCTAATCATTCTCCCTTAATATCAATTATTTTTAACTCTGATCACTCTTCTTTCACTCGGAACTGACACTTCCCAGGAGCTCACCCATCCTCAAACTACTACACTCTCGGCACACTTAACTTCTGGGTTCCTTCACTCTCAGCTTCCAAGAATCGAATTCTGTTTTACTGACAATAGTATGATGTCAATCATGTTAACATTTGAGATATGATGTCGCACATCTTTATTTTTTGAATCCAAAAATTATTTAGATAAACATAAATAAATAAGTAATAGTAGTCTTGAATTAAAATAATAATTAATTAATTTAAATAATAATTAATTAATTAATTTAAATAATAACTAATTAATTTAAATAATAATTATTTACTCCAAATTGTTAGTCATTTCAATATATTATATTATCTTGAGATAGTTTTTTCTCTTACTCTGAAATTTCATCACATATACATCAATTGCTTAATTAAGCGCGCTCAGATCGATCATACATATATATATATATAATTAAACAAGGACATTTAAAATAGATATCCATACCTAATAATATAAGCGGTAAGTTTTCTTCCTCCCAAATTGGTACATTTTCCGTACGTGCTAGATCGCTATTGTTTATTGTATGTCCAAAAGACCGGATATCCTACGTCTCTCATCGCTTTGGTGTCAACGGATCCGTCCACCACATGCGAGGAGATCAAAACGGATCGACTAGCGTGCCCGACACCACACCTACCTCCTTCCTGCGCCATACAACGCATGCCACCTTTCTCCCACCCATATATAGCCTGGAAACTAACAAGGGCAGGCCACCTCCTCATGAAACCCGGCCAACGCGTTTTGATGGCTGTAACTGCCGTCGGACCTTCTGAGCGTCCTTCATTGGCACCTGCCATCCCTCGCCGACCTCATTTGCCTCGCCACAATTTGTCGCCGCATCAGCTGCAACATCACGATGCTGCCACCATCCCGCAGCTCCCGGCCCGAAGATCATCTTACAATATGGCACCCTCTTCGGTTTATCCAGTAACATGTTGGTTTATCAGTTGATTCTCCCTAGAGACGTCTGTTCTATAACTCCAGGGACACATGGTTGCGCTCATGCAACATCGAACCCAAGACAAAAAGGTCAAGATCCAAAGATCGGCAGAAGGTACCAGGCCTGTTTGCTAAAAACTATTGGGGGTTTTTCTACTAGTGATACTTGTTGCATTGAAACTTATACTTGTTGCATTGAAACTTATAATTGTTGCGTAACATTTGATCCAATTTGTTGTTGCATATATAACATTATTTGTATAACATTTGTTCCATTTTTTTGGTTGCAGTAGTGACAAGTATTGTCGAGAACTGTTGGATTTCCTTGTCAACAGCGCCATATGTTTTGCTAGCGTTGACATAAGAAATGACAAGGCGAAGATGTGGAACACCTGGCGTATTGAGATGCCATCTCAGTTCCATATTGATATCCAGGACATGTTCCAGCTTCCGTATCTGAGGACTTTCATGGCTGATATGGTAGCTACATTGATCGACGAGAAGTACAGTACCATGTAGAAAAAATTTCGGCAGTTCGAGGCACAATCATTGGGAGAAGTGCCTACTTTACCAGATCACCATTGAATACGCAGCTATCGATGGGTACCTTCCCTACGAGCAGTGTCTTCAGCTACAGGCAGCGTCATCTTGCCCCCCGGTCTCCTACTGTTTGGGACGATTCGGGGGACGAGCAGTCCGTGTAGATGGGAGCCCTCTCTCGTGATGCCCTATATATGCATATTATATATTGCTTAGTGTGTGATGTTTATATATATATATATATTCGATCCCTAGAAGACATATGTATGTGTCCTTGGTTAATTATATATATATCTATTTTAAATGTCCTTGTTTAATTACATATATATGCATGATCGATCTGAGCGGGCTTAATTAAGCAATTGATGTTATGTGATGAAATTTCGGATTATGAGAATAAATATCTATCTAAAGATAATATAATATGTTGAAATGACTAACAATTTGGAGTAAATAATTATTATTTAAATTAATTAATTAATTATTATTTTAATTCAAGACTATTATTACTTATTTATTTATGTTTAAATAAATAATTTTTGTATTCAGAAAATAAAGATGTGCGACATCATATCTTAAAGGTTAACATGATTGACACCATACTATTGTCAGTAAAACAAAATTTGATTCTTGGAAGCTGAGAGTGAAGGAACCCAAAAGTTAAGCGTGCTGAGAGTGGATTAGTTTGAGGATGGGTGACCTCCTGGGAAGTGTTCTTTCAGAGTCAAAGAAGAGTGATCAGAGTTAAAAATAATTGAGATTGAGAATGATTAGAGATAGAAATAATAGAGACTAAATGAAAATGAAAATCGGAAATAAAAAAAGAAAAAATAGAAAAAATTCGAGTCGGGAGTCCTGCCCCGGGAGCTCCCTGTGGGCTGCCCTCTAGTCCCGGTTCGTGGGCCGGTGGGACAACAGGGGGGCCTCTAGTCCTGGATAAGTAGTCCCGAATTGCCATCCGGGACTATGGCCCGGGACTAGAGTTCCATTTTCTACTAGTGTATATTGTTTCAATGAAACAAATTTATTCTTTCCAATAAAACATTGCTATATGAATATATTGCTTTACTATGCAATTTCGGCCATCCAATACATTATTTCTTTATATGAATACAGATGGAATTTCCAATACACATTGCCATATGAATGTACACATGGATATAAATATATATTGCTTTCTATGCAATTTCGGCCAATATATATATTATTGCTATATGAATACAAACAGAATTTTCAATACACATTGCTATATATGAATACAAATGGATACAAAACATACATGTTGCTATCCTATACAATTTCGGATCCAATCAAAATAAGATCAAGGAGAAACATGGGAAAATAGGAAAAGAGGAGAAGATCGATCAGAGTGCTTACCTTGCCCATTGGTCGAGAAAGACACGCCTCTTGTGAGCAAGTTGGATGAGAGCCACTTCTTTTTGATTGGCCGTGTACTCAAGACCAAGGCCTAGAATAACCCCGCCATCCTCGCGATGCCATTTCTTCAAGAGGTCAAGATAGGCCTGAACCCTCCTACTGTAACATCCCTGATTTTTGGAAAACTCAAAAATCACAAAAAATTGAAATTTTTTGTTTTCATGTTATACAAGTCACCAAGAACCAAATGAGAAGCAAGAAAAAAAAGGGGATAATACATAATTCAATGAAAATAAGTTTACCCATCCAATTATGCCTTGTTCCTTAAGCACTAAAACCTTTTTCAAAAATAAATTTATTATTATATAAAGGGAATATATTTTTATTAACAAAACTTTACCTAAAATGTTTACAACTCCAATATTAATCTGAAGATATTTTATGGCATCAAAAATCAAAGAATTATAACCCTTAATAAAGTTCTAGGCCTTAAAAGTATTTGAGGAGAATAAAATTATTAATAATAACCTTTAGTTGTTATTCCAAGTTTTAAACATAAAGGTGTGAAAATAAAATGCATTGCTTGATAATAACATAAAAGAGGGTTTTGAAAACAATATCATGACTTGTGGTTTTATTCTAAAATTTATTGATCAACACTATTAATGAATTGATATGAACTAATTAAATAACATTAAGTTACTATTAGTAAATCCTTCATATCCTAAAATTATAAAATGTGAAAATAGTTTTAAAATGGCTCTCCAAAGATAATATATGACATGTAAAATGTCTCTGAAATTTTATTTAGAGAATAACATAAATTTATTATTTTCTAAATTTTAAAATGGCCTTAAAGTATTATTAGTGTGTTATTATTTTTCAAAATATAAATTTGTGAAAACATGATGAAATGACTTTCAAAATTTAGAATGTCATTAAAATTTTGGTTGATCCATAACCATGTTTTATAAATTTTTGAATTAAAAATCACATTAAGTGACTATTAAAGAATTATTCAAATTTCCAAAATTTCCAAAATAAAAAATGTTGAATTGTTTTCAAAAAATGATATTGTTGGAAAGCATTTGAAATTTTAAGAATTTAGAATTTTGTTTCATGTAATTTGGATACTTAAAACAGAAGTTATGATTTAATTAAATAAACAGAAATAAAAAGAAAAGAATGGATGACGTCACCCATGACGTCATCATCTTCTTCCTCTGTTTGGAAAGAACCCTGTCACGGCCGAAATCTTCGCCGCACGATTAAGGGCCATTAAGGCCATATTTCTCTTCCTTCTGCGTGCCTATAAAGAGCCAAGGACTCCCTCCGCATTTCCCCTATCCCGTCTCTTTGCATCTCGCAACCAAGCCGGAGAATTTCCTCGACGGAGTTCGTACTGCCGCCGCCGTCTCCTCTTGATTCCGGCGAGGTGAGACCTTGCCCGTGCCCGAGACCTCCTCTCCCTGGACCCCCGTGACCTTGCGCACGTTGTGATGCCCTTTCTCTTATTTTTGGTGCAGTGTAGCGACGAGGGCGAACTCGCCGGAGCCAAAAACCGCACGGCCGCCTCGGGACATCCTCGCCGCCATCATAGCAGGGTCCGTGGAGCCTTCCCGTGGCCCCCATCGTCCTCACCGTGTTGCGCTGAGTCTCCCCGTGCACTCCCCGAGCCCGGAGGCACACCGGAGCGCGCCGCCGTCGAACTTCCGGTGAGCCGCGCCACCGTTCCACCATTCTCCTGCGGGAAACCACCGGTGAGACCCCTTCGCTCTCTCTCTTTTATTTCTGGCCGTTAGATCTAGATCTAGAGGCCTGGATTAGATCACTTATGCGAAGGGGTACGTCACTGTTAGATCCAGATCCAGTGGCCCAGATCCAATCACTTATCCACGTCATAGCCCAATCAGCAGCACAGTCAGCACCAGCACCCAATCAGATCCAGCCACGTGGCCCAGCCTTTAATTCAAATTTATCTCCCGGTAGAATTTTTGGCAATTTTACAGATTAGTCCCTGCACATTAGATCTATCATATCTTTTGATCCATGAGGCCAAATTTAGAAATCTTGGACTTTTTGGAAAGCCCTGGACATATAGAAACTTTTGGCACTGGCCAAATTAAAATTTGACAAACTTAAATTTGTTCAATTTCAAATATGCTTGTTTGATGAAATTTGGCATAATTCAAATTCTACAAATCCAAAAGTTGTAAATAAAATATATTTGGAAACCTTAGGATGTCTACTTTCCTAACCTCTGTCCCAAAATAATATTTGAACAAATTAAAATTAAATTTAGAATTTAGTTGTCTATTTGAGTATTTTTGACATAGATTAATTTCTATAAATATTTTCAATATAGTTCCTTTTGCAAAATTGCTCCATTTGATAACCTTGAAATAGAAACAACCTTGCCCAACCATTTTGGACATCCTTTAACCATGGACATATTTTTTTGACCAAAAACCCAACATAGTGATACATCCATTTTCACCATGTCTTAGAAATTTTTACCATCATCTACTCTTTGATGTTATGGCTATTTGGAGCCAAGACCTAGTCCTTAGAATGTGTCAATCACATATAAGACCAAGTAGTGAACCTAAAACACTAGTATCCTAGTCTTCTATCTACTTCTCCACTCCCCTATTCTTGCTTCAAGAATTTATCAAGTTAGGAAGTGGAAAACAAGACTCAAGCAAATAGAATGCACTTCATTCTCAACTTGGTGGAAACATGAAGAGCTACAAGGAAGATCAATGAAGAAGTTTTGAAGAAAATACTTGGACTCCACACCTAGAAGAAACTCAAGGAAGTACAAGTGTGAAGAAATTCAGGAGAAAACATCTCCCTCTCTCTTTCTATCTTTCTTCTTATATTATTTCCAATTGACTTAGTGGTATTTGTGTCCATCCCATACCCAAACCAATTAGTGAATTCAAAGCCATGAAGAATTTATCAAGACCAAGAGAAGAATCCAACCAAGGAACAAGACTACAATAGAAGCTTGAAGATGATCTTCAAGAAGGCAAGCACATGAGGACTAGAAGCAATCCACCCAAGTTGAACAGTAACAAGTTATTTTTGTCCAACCATTGACCCAAATAGAAAACCCAAGACTTAGTAATATTTTCCCTTTGATGATGAAGTTAGTATACCTACCCTAACCACAATGGAAAATACTAACATAGTCACTCAAATATTTTTGAAGGTGAATATGACCAAGTGTTTGCATGTATTACTTTAGTTGAAGAAGTAATATGTTTATTCTTAGTGAACTCTTGGAACTTCCTCGACAAGTATGGTTATAATGAAGTTAGATCACATCAAACTCAACCTAGTCCTACCCAAGTAAACCATTGGAATTTCCTTAACAAGTATGAGTCCATTAGAGAATAAATATTTTCAAAGTCAAACCTTGAGCTTGTCCTAGCCAACTTGGTTACATCCCCTTTTCCATGGTTGTTGCTTTGTATGTTTCTTCACTTGTATGATTGTTTGGTAGAATGTTTGTTTATTTTGTTTTGTTCTTTCCATGTAAAGATTGTACGGAGAGAAATGTTATTTTCTTGAAGAGTGTGTGATCAACACCAACTTCAAAAAGGAAAGTAACACATCATCAACTACCCATTATTTTCTATATGCATTAGTTGATTTTGAGTAGTATGCATGATAGGAAATTTTAATATATGCTATGCTATATCCTAGTAGTGTGTAGCCATCCTTATACCTTGTTATTTTGATGCCTTGGTACTTATTTAGATGCTTTGCCATGCTACGAAAAATTGTTTTACTAGATGTTGAGGAAAAATTCTAAGTATAACTAATGAATGAACCACCTGGGTGGAAGTGGTAAGACTGGTTTATGTTGAGTGTTGCCCAGGGCCCTTATCTAAGGGTTATTCCACTTGAGGTTGTCACTTGCGGATGGCCACCCAGGAAAAAAGAGATTACTATGTCTATCTAAGTTTAGTAGCTTCCCGTGCAACCTTTTGACATATGGGCTCTGTCTTGATCAACTAAGTTGTGAGAGTTCAGCCCAGGCTTGACTAGCAGATGTAGCAAAATTATAGGTGGAACGGTCTTGCCGGTGGGTTTGGACTTCTTATTCTGAAGGATCTCATCTCAAATCTCTCCTTTCCATGATGCACTCCGAGTGTATAGGATGTTTGGGCTAATTGAAGACCAAGGGTGAAAGTGCACAACCTCTGCAGAGTCAACAAACTAAGATCTTAGCCGTGTCCCCGGTTATGGACAACTATGAGCAACCGGACAAGGAATGACGGAAGAATCTCATCATCAATTTCAATAAATAAAATTTTGACCAAGTGAACAATATTGTGGTGCTTGGATCTAAATCCAATGTTGCCACCCTTTTGAAAAGAAAGTCTTGTTTTACAAAAGTGATAGGAGAAAACTGGCTTTATGCAAACTTAGCCAAAAGTCCACTCAGCCAAATAAGCATGTAGTATTAGTCTTGCCATTTATATCCACTATAGTGTTACTTGCCAATACATTAAATTGTATTGACTCCCTTGTGGCTGCATATTCCATATTGCAGATATTTCTGAAGACGAGTGAGGATTTCGTTTAGGATCTCGAGACTATCGCCAACATGTTTTGCCTGTAGCACATGAAGAAGATGGGCTTAATGTTGTACTATGTTTTCCGCTGTATTTCTTTGTTTTCTGCTAGTCTTCTAAGACTATGCAAGTTGTAATCCTATTTTGTAAAGACTGGATCATGCGATGTAATAGAATTTGATGCATTTGCATGATATTTCATTTTGTACTGTGGTGCTAGCAATTGATCCAGGGACTAGCACAATAACACAGGTGTCCTACATTATTTAAATGTGGGAACGCTACAAAATGGTATCGGAGCATTGTGTTGCCTGTAGAATTCGAGACCCTTAGGTTTGGAAGCTATTTTTGATCATGTTATTATCTCCTTAGAGTATTTTGGATCCTAGCGGCATAGTGAGATGAAGCGGCCCGGACAACTTTACGTGTCCACGGACACGAGACCGTTCCCTGATTGGCTAGCGGGTGCCAGTATCTCTCACTATAGTGAATATCCAATTTACAACAAGTTGTTAATAACACCTTGATCACCCTAGGATTGAAAACTTTCTATGTTCAAAATTTCTAGAAACAAAACAATCATCTTAATCTTTCTCATATCCTCTCATCTACTATTCACCTTCAAAATTTTCTAGATGACCTACTTCTTGAATACCATCAAGGCAAGATTGTTGATGACCATACCAAGAAGTGCAAGGAGTATTTTCACCACATGAAGCCCTACACTCAAGATTTTTGTAGAATTTGAAGAAAAACATAGACTTCCCAACAATCAAGAACACCTCAAGACATGGAGAGAAGAATATGAAGAAAAGCTCAAGAAGATATAGATGAGACCACCAATCTAGTTACTTGGTTAGAACAACGTTAACGTGTTAGTGTATTGATCATACCAATGAGTGTGGTATGACAATATTAGTTGTTTTATAAAACCTTGTTGTTTGGTGTGAAGATTGTTTGTTATGTGTTGTTTGTAAGATGAGTTTCCTTGATCTGCTGTGTTTGGATAGGAACCTTCTTAGATCCTTTCTAACCTTTACTCATCTTCCCTAAAACCTCAAAACAGATGCCTAGCCATAATGCCAACAACCCGGAGAACTCAATAGCAATGCAGATGCTACTAGAAGCTCAAACTCAGCTGATACAACTGATGACCCAGAACCAAGCAAGCCACCCCAATATGGAGTTAACCCCAGGAATGCAACAAGTGTTGGATACTCAATCACAGATAGTGAAGATGTTGTCCCAAAACATGGCCAATAGTAAAGACAATCAGCCTTTGATAACTAGAGATAACCAGGACATAGAATAAGAAATGTTTTCAACACCCAAAGCCTTCAAATCATGTGCAGAGATAGGACACTGTTCCAAAGATTGTCCAGATGAGTGGCCCCATGGTGATGCAAACAACTCAACTGAAGGATACTTCACTCAAATTACTTGTTTTCTGTGTGAAGGAACAACACATGTTCCAACACAATGTCCACTTTACACCATGGTACAAAAAGTTGGACAACATGCCAAAGTGGGAATGCTTAGTGCACTCCAAGAGAACTTAGGAAAACCATAAGTGAAGGGAAAACGCAAATTATATACTATTCAGATGGACCATGTCAGGATGGATACTAGAACCAAGACTACACCACATCCATATTTATCCAAACACTCCACCAAGAATTGCTATTCTTGTGAAGAAGATGGACATTTATCCAGGAATTGTCCCAACAAGCAACCCAGACTATCTCCCAATATAGTTGAGTATACTGGACAGCAGTATGAAGACATGATGGCCAATATTACACCATTAAAAAGGAAGAAGGACCTAAGCAAAGTCACTTGTTTTCAGTACAGAGATACAAGACATTATGCCAATGACTGCCCTGAAAAGGGACTTCAAAGCCCCAACTACATCAGCCAAGTGACATGCTTCAAATACAGAGATAAAGGACACTAAGCAAATAATTTCCCTCAAAAGGAGAAGGAAGGAAATGTGACTCTCTGAAGGAAGGAAGATAAGGCATGAAGAAGTATATCACCAATAAGGAATCTTAGGCAAAGTTTTATGTTGAAAATAAATTCATTTTCCTTAGAAGTTCTTCCAGTGTAATAAACCACAATAAATGTCTGAGAAATGAGTTCCCATTATAATGATATGTTGTTGTGAAATCCTCTCAACTTGGTCCTTTGTTTGACCCAAAGAGTGACCCCTCAGTGTCAAAGGTAGTCCAACATACCTATGTTGGTCTACAGCTCTACCGCGAAGGAAAGTTCTACTCAAGCCAACCTCAAATCAATCTACACTCCAATCTTATGAAAATAGACTACCCACGAAAGCTTCTTTTAAGGGTGGTAGCCCACCCAGTTGTTTTGGAATCCAGTTACCCAAACCTAATATTTCTTTCTATCCTTCCCAAATCTCGGGACGAGATTTCTTTTAAGGGTGGTAGTCTGTAACATCCCTGATTTTTGGAAAACTCAAAAATCACAAAAAATTGAAACTTTTTGTTTTCATGTTATACAAGTCACCAAGAACCAAATGAGAAGCAAGAAACAAAAGGGGATAATACATAATTCAATGAAAATATGTTTACCCATCCAATTATGCCTTGTTCCTTAAACTCTAAAACCTTTTTCAAAAATAAATTTATTATTATATAAAGGGAATATCTTTTTATTGACAAACCTTTAACTAAAATGTTTACAACTCCAATATTAATCTGAAGATATTTTATGGCATCAAAAATCAAAGATTTATAACCCTTAATAAAGTTCTAGGCCTTAAAAGTATTTGAGGAGAATAAAATTATTAATAATAACCTTTAATTGTTATTCCAAGTTTTAAACATAAAGGTGTGAAAATAAAATGCATTGCTTGATAATAACATAAAAGAGGATTTTGAAAACAATATCATGACTTGTGGTTTTATTCTAAAATTTACTGATCAACACTATTAATTAATTGATATGAACTAATTAAATAACATTAAGTTACTATTAGTAAATCCTTCATATCCTAAAATTATAAAATGTGAAAATAATTTTAAAATGACTCTCCAAAGATAATATATGACATGTAAAATGTCTCTGAAATTTTATTTAGACAATAACATAAATTTATTATTTTCTAAATTTTAAAATGGCCTTAAAGTATTATTAGTGTGTTATTATTTTTCAAAATATAAATTTGTGAAAACATGATGAAATGACTTTCAAAATTTTGTTTTCAACATTTAGAATGTCATTAAAATTTTGGTTGATCCATAACCATGTTTTATAAATTTTTGAATTAAAAATCACATTAAGTGACTATTAAAGAATTATTCAAATTTCCAAAATTTCAAAAATTAAAAAATGTTGAATTGTTTTCAAAAAATGATATTGTTGGAAAGCATTTGAAATTTGAAGGATTTAGAATTTTGTTTCATGTAATTTGGATACTTAAAATAGAAGTTATGATTTAATTAAATAAACAGAAATAAAAAGAAAAGAATGGATGACGTCACCCATGACGTCATCATCTTCTTCCTCTGTTTGGAAAGAACCCTGTCACGGCCGAAATCTTCGCCGCACGATTAAGGGCCATTAAGGCCATATTTCTCTTCCTTCTGCGCGCCTATAAAGAGCCAAGGACTCCCTCCGCATTTCCCCTATCCCCTCTCTTTGCATCTCGCAACCAAGCCGGAGAATTTCCTCGACGGAGTTCGTACTGCCGCCGCCGTCTCCTCTTGATTCCGGCGAGGTGAGACCTTCCCTGTGCCCGAGACCTCCTCTACCTAGACCCCCGTGACCTTGCGCACGTTGTGATGCCCTTTCTCTTCTTTTTGGTGCAGTGTAGCGACGAGGGCGAACTCGCCGGAGCCGAAAACCGCACGGCCGCCTCGAGACATCCTCGCCGTCATCGTAGCAGGGTCCGTGGAGCCTTCCCGTGGCCCCCATCGTCCTCACCGTTTCGCGCTGAGTCTCCCCGTGCACTCCCCGAGTCCGGAGGCACATCGGAACGCGCCGCCGTCGAACTTCCGGTGAGCCGCGCCACCGTTCCACCATTCTCCGGCGGGAAACCACCGGTGAGACCCCTTCTCTCTCTCTCTTTTCTTTCTGGCCGTTAGATCTAGATCTAGAGGCCTAGATTAGATAACTTATGCGAAGGGGTACGTCACCGTTAGATCCAGATCCAGTGGCCCAGATCCAATCACTTATCCACGTCATAGCCCTGTCAGCAGCACAGTCAGCACCGGCACCCAATCAGATCCAGCCACGTGGCCCAGCCTTTAATTCAAATTTATCTCCCGGTAGAATTTTTGGCAATTTTACAGATTAGTCCCTGCACATTAGATCTATCATATCTTTTGATCCATGAGGCCAAATTTAGCAATCTTGGACTTTTTGGAAAGCCCTGGACATATAGAAACTTTTGGCACTGGCCAAATTCAAATTTGACAAACTTAAATTTGTTCAATTTCAAATATGCTTGTTTGATGAAATTTGGCATAATTCAAATTCTACAAATTCAAAAGTTGTAAATAAAATATATTTGGAAACCTTAGGATGTGTACTTTCATAACCTCTGTCCCAAAATAATATTTGAACAAATTAAAATTAAATTTAGAATTTAGTTGTCTATTTGAGTATTTTTGACATAGATTAATTTCTATAAATATTTTCAATATGGTTCCTTTTGCAAAATTGCTCCATTTGATAACCTTGAAGTAGAAACAACCTTGCCCAACCATTTTGGACATCCTTTAACCATGGACATATTTTTTTGACCAAAAACCCAACATAGTGATACATCCATTTTCACCATGTCTTAGAAATTTTTACCATCATCTACTCTTTGATGTTATGGCTATTTGGAGCCAAGACCTAGTCCTTAGAATGTGTCAATCACATATAAGACCAAGTAGTGAACCTAAAACACTAGTATCCTAGTCTTCTATCTACTTCTCCACTCCCCTATTCTTGCTTCAAGAATTTATCAAATTAGCAAGTGGAAAACAAGACTCAAGCAAATAGAATGCACTTCATTCTCACTTGGTGGCAACATGAAGAGATACAAGGAATAACAATGAAGAAGTTTTGAAGAAAATACTTGGACTCCACACCTAGAAGAAACTCAAGGAAGTACAAGTGTGAAGAAATTCAGGAGAAAACATCTCCCTCTCTCTTTCTATCTTTCTTCTTATACTCTTTCCAATTGACTTAGTGGTATTTGTGTCCATCCCATACCCAAACCAATTGGTGAATTCAAAGCCATGAAGAATTTATCAAGACCAAGAGAATAATCCATCCAAGGAACAAGACTACAATAGAAGCATGAAGATGATCTTCAAGAAGGCAAGCACATGAGGACTAGAAGCAATCCACCCAAGTTGAAGAGTAACAAGTTATTTTTGTCCAACCATTGACCCAAATGGAAAACCCAAGACTTAGTAATATTTTCCCTTTGATGATGAAGTTAGTAGACCTACCCTAACCACAATGGAAAATACTAACATAGTCACTCAAATATTTTTGAAGGTGAATATGACCAAGTGTTTGGATGTATTACTTTAGTTGAAGAAGTAATATGTTTATTCTTAGTGAACTCTTGGAACTTCCTCGACAAGTATGGTTATAATGAAGTTAGATCACATCAAACTCAACCTAGTCCTACCCAAGTAAACCATTGGAATTTCCTTAACAAGTATGAGTCCATTAGAGAATAAATATTTTCAAAGTCAAACCTTGAGCTTGTCCTAGCCAACTTGGTTACATCCCCTTTTCCATGGTTGTTGCTTTGT
Organism: Alopecurus myosuroides; assembly: GCA_028641055.1. NCBI lineage: Eukaryota > Viridiplantae > Streptophyta > Magnoliopsida > Poales > Poaceae > Alopecurus > Alopecurus myosuroides. Next base: position 452,712,302 of record CM054058.1, on the reverse strand, counting down.
ATGTTTCTTCACTTGTATGATTGTTTCGTAGAATGTTTGTTTATTTTGTTTTGTTCTTTCCATGTATAGATTGTACGGAGAGAAACGTTATTTTCTTGAAGAGTGTGTGATCAACACCAACTTCAAAAAGGAAAGTAACACATCATCAACTACCCATTATTTTCTATATGCATCAGTTGATTTTGAGTAGTATACATGATAGGAAATTTTAATAAGTTATATTATGTTATTCTATATCCTAGTAGTGTGTAGCCATCCTTATACCTTGTTATTTTGATGCCTTGGTACTTATTTAGATGCTTTGCCATGCTACAAAAAATTGTTTTACTAGATGTTGAGGAAAAATTCTAAGTATAACTAATGAATGAACCACCTGGGTGGAAGTGGTAAGACTGGTTTATGTTGAGTGTTGCCCCAGGGCCCTTATCTAAGGGTTATTCCACTTGAGGTTGTCACTTGCGGATGGCCACCCAGGAACAAAGAGATTACTATGTCCTTCTAAGTTTAGTAGCTTCACGTGCAACCTTTTGACATATGGGCTCTGTCTTGATCAACTAAGTTGTGAGAGTTCAGCCCAGGCTTGACTAGCAGATGTAGCAAAATTATAGGTGGAACGGTCTTGCCGGTGGGTTTGGACTTCTTATTCTGAAGGATCTCGTCTCAATTCTCTCCTTTCCATGATGCACTCTGAGTGTATAGGATGTTTGGGCTAATTGAAGACAAAGGGTGAAAGTGCACAACCTCTGCAGAGTCAACAAACTAAGATCTTAGCCGTGTCCCCGGTTATGGACAACTATGAGCAACCGGACAAGGAATGACGGAAGAATCTCATCATCAATTTCAATAAATAAAATTTTGACCAAGTGAACAATATTGTGGTGCTTGGATCTAAATCCAATGTTGCCACCCTTTTGAAAAGAAAGTCTTGTTTTACAAAAGTGATAGGAGAAAACTGGCTTTATGCAAACTTAGCCAAAAGTCCACTCAGCCAAATAAGCATGTAGTATTAGTCTTGCCATTTATATCCACTATAGTGTTACTTGCCAATACATTAAATTGTATTGACTCCCTTGTGGCTGCATATTCCATATTGCAGATATTTCTGAAGACGAGTGAGGATTTCGTTTAGGATCTCGAGACTATCGCCAACATGTTTTGCCTGTAGCACATGAAGAAGATGGGCTTAATGTTGTACTATGTTTTCCGCTGTATTTCTTTGTTTTCTGCTAGTCTTCTAAGACTATGCAAGTTGTAATCCTATTTTGCAAAGACTGGATCATGCGATGTAATAGAATTTGATGCATTTGCATGATATTTCATTTTGTACTGTGGTGCTAGCAATTGATCCAGGGACTAGCACAATAACACAGGTGTCCTTACATTATTTAAATGTGGGAACGCTAAAAAATGGTATCGGAGCATTGTGTTGCCTGTAGAATTCGAGACCCTTAGGTTTGGAAGCCATTTTTGATCATGTTATTATCTCCTTAGAGTATTTTGGATCCTAGCGGCATAGTGAGATGAAGCGGCCCGGACAACTTTACGTGTCCACGGACACGAGACCGTTCCCTGATTGGCTAGCGGGTGCCAGTATCTCTCACTATAGTGAATATCCAATTTACAACAAGTTGTTAATAACCCCTTGATCACCCTAGGATTGAAAACTTTCTATGTTCAAACTTTCTAGAAACAAAACAATCATCTTAATCTTTCTCATATCCTCTCATCTACTATTCACCTTCAAAATTTTCTAGATGACCTACTTCTTGAATACCATCAAGGCAAGATTGTTGATGACCATACCAAGAAGTGCAAGGAGTATTTTCACCACATGAAGCCCTACACTCAAGATTTTTGAAGAATTTGAAGAAAAACATAGACTTCCCAACAATCAAGAACACCTCAAGACATGGAGAGAAGAATATGAAGAAAATCTCAAGAAGATATAGATGAGACCACCAATCTAGTTACTTGGTTAGAACAACGTTAACGTGTTAGTGTACTGATCATACCAATGAGTGTGGTATGACAATATTAGTTGTTTTATAAAACCTTGTTGTTTGGTGTGAAGATTGTTTGTTATGTGTTGTTTGTAAGATGAGTTTCCTTGATCTGCTGTGTTTGGATAGGAACCTTCTTAGATCCTTTCTAACCTTTACTCATCTTCCCTAAAACCTCAAAACAGATGCCTAGCCATAATGCCAACAACCCGGAGAACTCAATAGCAATGCAGATGCTACTAGAAGCTCAAACTCAGCTGATACAACTGATGACCCAGAACCAAGCAAGCCACCCCAATATGGAGTTAACCCCAGGAATGCAACAAGTGTTGGATACTCAATCACAGATAGTGAAGATGATGTCCCAAAACATGGCCAATAGTAAAGACAATCAGCCTTTGATAACTAGAGATAACCAGGACATAGAAGAAGAAATGTTTTCAACACCCAAAGCCTTCAAATCTTGTGCAGAGATAGGACACTGTTCCAAAGATTGTCCAGATGAGTGGCCCCATGGTGATGCAAACAACTCAACTGAAGGATACTTCACTCAAATTACTTGTTTTCTATGTGAAGGAACAACACATGTTCCAACACAATGTCCACTTTACACCATGGTACAAAAAGTTGGACAACATGCCAAAGTGGGAATGCTTAGTGCACTCCAAGAGAACTTAGGAAAACCAGAAGTGAAGGGAAAACGCAAATTATATACTATTCAGATGGACCATGTCAGGATGGATACTAGAACCAAGACTACACCACATCCATATTTATCCAAACACTCCACCAAGAATTGCTATTCTTGTGAAGAAGATGGACATTTATCCAGGAATTGTCCCAACAAGCAACCCAGACTATCTGCCAATATAGTTGAGTATACTGGACAGCAGTATGAAGACATGATGGCCAATATTACACCAATAAAAAGGAAGAAGGACCTAAGCAAAGTCACTTGTTTTCAGTGCAGAGATACAGGACATTATGCCAATGACTGCCCTGAAAAGGGACTTCAAAGCCCCAACTACATCAGCCAAGTGATATGCTTCAAATACAGAGATAAAGGACACTATGCAAATAATTGCCCTCAAAAGGAGAAGGAAGGAAATGTGACTCTCTAAAGGAAGGAAGATAAGGCATGAAGAAGTATATCACCAATAAGGAATCTTAGGCAAAGTTTTATGTTGAAAATAAATTCATTTTCCTTAGAAGTTCTTCCAGTGTAATAAACCGCAATAAATGTCTGGGAAATGAGTTCCCATTATAATGATATGTTGTTGTGAAATCCTCTCAACTTGGTCCTTTGTTTGACCCAAAGAGTGACCCCTCAGTGTCAAAGGTAGTCCAACATACCTATGTTGGTCTACAGCTCTACCGCGAAGGAAAGTTCTACTCAAGCCAACCTCAAATCAATCTACACTCCAATCTTATGAAAATAGACTACCCACGAAAGCTTCTTTTAAGGGTGGTAGCTCACCCAGTTGTTTGGGAATCCAGTTACCCAAACCTAATATTTCTTTCTATCCTTCCCAAATCTCGGGACGAGATTTCTTTTAAGGGTGGTAGTCTGTAACATCCCTGATTTTTGGAAAACTCAAAAATCACAAAAAATTGAAACTTTTTGTTTTCATGTTATACAAGTCACCAAGAACCAAATGAGAAGCAAGAAACAAAAGGAAATAATACATAATTCAATGAAAATAAGTTTACCCATCCAATTATGCCTTGTTCCTTAAACTCTAAAACCTTTTTCAAAAATAAATTTATTATTATATAAAGGGAATATCTTTTTATTGACAAACCTTTAACTAAAATGTTTACAACTCCAATATTAATCTGAAGATATTTTATGGCATAAAAAATCAAAGATTTATAACCCTTAATAAAGTTCTAGGCCTTAAAAGTATTTGAGGAGAATAAAATTATTAATAATAACCTTTAGTTGTTATTCCAAGTTTTAAACATAAAGGTGTGAAAATAAAATGCATTTCTTGATAATAACATAAAAGAGGGTTCTGAAAACAATATCATGACTTGTGGTTTTATTCTAAAATTTACTGATCAACACTATTAATTAATTGATATGAACTAATTAAATAACATTAAGTTACTATTAGTAAATCCTTCATATCCTAAAATTATAAAATGTGAAAATAGTTTTAAAATGACTCTCCAAAGATAATATATGACATGTAAAATGTCTCTGAAATTTTATTTAGACAGTAACATAAATTTATTATTTTCTAAATTTTAAAATGGCCTTAAAGTATTATTAGTGTGTTATTATTTTTCAAAATATAAATTTGTGAAAACATGATGAAATGACTTTCAAATTTTTTTTTTCAACATTTAGAATGTCATTAAAATTTTGGTTGATCCATAACCATGTTTTATAAATTTTTGAATTAAAAATCACATTAAGTGACTATTAAAGAATTATTCAAATTTCCAAAATTTCAAAAATTAAAAAATGTTGAATTGTTTTCAAAAAATGATATTGTTGGAAAGCATTTGAAATTTGAAGGATTGAGAATTTTGTTTCATGTAATTTGGATACTTAAAACAGAAGTTATGATTTAATTAAATAAACAGAAATAAAAAGAAAAGAATGGATGACGTCACCCATGACGTCATCATCTTCTTCCTCTGTTTGGAAAGAACCCTGTCACGGCCGAAATCTTCGCCGCACGATTAAGGGCCATTAAGGCCATATTTCTCTTCCTTCTGCGCGCCTATAAAGAGCCAATGACTCCCTCCGCATTTCCCCTATCCCCACTCTTTGCATCTCGCAACCAAGCCGGAGAATTTCCTCGACGGAGTTCGTACTGCCGCCGCCGTCTCCTTTTGATTCCGGCGAGGTGAGACCTTCCCTGTGCCCGAGACCTCCTCTACCTGGACCCCCGTGACCTTGCGCACGTTGTGATGCCCTTTCTCTTCTTTTTGGTGCAGTGTAGCGACGAGGGCGAGCTCGCCGGAGACGAAAACCGCACGGCCGCCTCGAGACATCCTCGCCGCCATCATAGCAGGGTCCGTGGAGCCTTCCCGTGGCCCCCATCGTCCTCACCGTGTCGCGCTGAATCTCCCCGTGCACTCCCCGAGCCCGGAGGCACATCGGAACGCGCCGCCGTCGAACTTCCGGTGAGCCGCGCCACCATTCCACCATTCTCCGGCGGGAAACCACCGGTGAGACCCCTTCTCTCTCTCTCTTTTATTTCTGGCCGTTAGATCTAGATCTAGAGGCCTAGATTAGATAACTTATGCGAAGGGGTACGTCACCGTTAGATCTAGATCCAGTGGCCCAGATCCAATCACTTATCCACGTCATAGCCCAGTCAGCAGCACAGTCAGCACCGGCACCCAATCAGATCCAGCCACGTGGCCCAGCCTTTAATTCAAATTTATCTCCCGGTAGAATTTTTGGCAATTTTACAGATTAGTCCCTGCACATTAGATCTATCATATCTTTTGATCCATGAGGCCAAATTTAGCAATCTTGGACTTTTTGGAAAGCCCTAGACATATAGAAACTTTTGGCACTGGCCAAATTCAAATTTGACAAACTTAAATTTGTTCAATTTCAAATATGCTAGTTTGATGAAATTTGGCATAATTCAAATTCTACAAATCCAAAAATTGTAAATAAAATATATTTGGAAACCTTAGGATGTGTACTTTCATAACCTCTGTCCCAAAATAATATTTGAACAAAATAAAATTAAATTTAGAATTTAGTTGTCTATTTGAGTATTTTTGACATAGATTAATTTCTATAAATATTTTCAATATAGTTCCTTTTGCAAAATGGCTCCATTTGATAACCTTGAAATAGAAACAACCTTGCCCAACCATTTTGGACATCCTTTAACCATGGACATATGTTTTTGACCAAAAACCCAACATAGTGATACATCCATTTTCACCATGTCTTAGAAATTGTTACCATCATCTACTCTTTGATGTTATGGCTATTTGGAGCCAAGACCTAGTCCTTAGAATGTGTCAATCACATATAAGACCAAGTAGTGAACCTAAAACAATAGTATCCTAGTCTTCTATCTACTTCTCCACTCCCCTATTCTTGCTTCAAGAATTTATCAAGTTAGCAAGTGGAAAACAAGACTCAAGCAAATAGAATGCACTTCATTCTCAACTTGGTGGCAACATGAAGAGCTACAAGGAAGATAAATGAATAAGTTTTGAAGAAAATACTTGGACTCCACACCTAGAAGAAACTCAAGGAAGTACAAGTGTGAAGAAATTCAGGAGAAAACATCTCCCTCTCTCTTTCAATATTTCTTCTTATATTCTTTCCAATTGACTTAGTGGTATCTGTGTCCATCCCATACCCAAACCAATTAGTGAATTCAAAGCCATGAAGAATTTATCAAGACCAAGAGAAGAATCCATCCAAGGAACAAGACTACAATAGAAGCATGAAGATATTCTTCAAGAAGGCAATCACATGAGGACTAGAAGCAATCCACCCAAGTTGAAGAGTAACAAGTTATTTTTGTCCAACCATTGACCCAAATGGAAAACCCAAGACTTAGTAATATTTTCCCTTTGATGATGAAGTTAGTAGACCTACCCTAACCACAATGGAAAATACTAACATAGTCACTCAAATATTTTTGAAGGTGAATATGACAAAGTGTTTGCATGTATTACTTTAGTTGAAGAAGTAATATGTTTATTCTTAGTAAACTCTTGGAACTTCCTCGACAAGTATGGTTATAATGAAGTTAGATCACATCAAACTCAACCTAGTCCTACCCAAGTAAACCATTGGAATTTCCTTAACAAGTATGAGTCCATTAGAGAATAAATATTTTCAAAGTCAAACCTTGACCTTGTCCTAGCCAACTTGGTTACGTCCCTTTTTCCATGGTTGTTGCTTTGTATGTTTATTCACTTGTATGATTGTTTGGTAGAATGTTTGTTTATTTTGTTTTGTTCTTTCCATGTATAGATTTTACGGAGAGAAACGTTATTTTCTTGAAGAGTGTGTGATCAACACCAACTTCAAAAAGGCAAGTAACACATCATCAACTACCCATTATTTTCTATATGCATTAGTTGATTTTGAGTAGTATGGATGATAGGAAATTTTAATAAGTTATATTATGCTATGCTATATCCTAGTAGTGTGTAGGCATCCTTATACCTTGTTATTTTGATGCCTTGGTACTTATTTAGATGCTTTGCCATCCTACAAAAAATTGTTTTACTAGATGTTGAGGAAAAATTCTAAGTATAACTAATGAATGAACCACCTGGGTGGAAGTGGTAAGACTGGTTTATGTTGAGTGTTGCCCCAGGGCCCTTATCTAAGGGTTATTCCACTTGAGGTTGTCACTTGCGGATGGCCACCCAGGAACAAAGAGATTACTATGTCCTTCTAAGTTTAGTAGCTTCCCGTGCAACCTTTTGACATATGGGATCTGTCTTGATCAACTAAGTTGTGAGAGTTCATCCCAGGCTTGACTAGCAGATGTAGCAAAATTATAGGTGGAACGGTCTTGCCGGTGGGTTTGGACTTCTTATTCTGAAGGATCTCGTCTCAATTCTCTCCTTTCCATGATGCACTCCGAGTGTATAGGATGTTTGGGCTAATTGAAGACAAAGGGTGAAAGTGCACAACCTCTGCAGAGTCAACAAACTAAGATCTTAGCCGTGTCCCCGGTTAAGGACAACTATGAGCAACTGGACAAGGAATGACGGAAGAATCTCATCATCAATTTCAATAAATAAAATTTTGACCAAGTGAACAATATTGTGGTGCTTGGATCTAAATCCAATGTTGCCACCCTTTTGAAAAGAAAGTCTTGTTTTACAAAAGTGATAGGAGAAAACTGGCTTTATGCAAACTTAGCCAAAACTCCACTCAGCCAAATAAGCATGTAGTATTAGTCTTGTCATTTATATCCACTATAGTGTTACTTGCCAATACATTAAATTGTATTGACTCCCTTGTGGCTGCATATTCCATATTGCAGATATTTCTGAAGACGAGTGAGGATTTCGTTTAGGATCTCGAGACTATCGCCAACATGTTTTGCCTGTGGCACATGAAGAAGATGGGCTCAATGTTGTACTATGTTTTCCGCTGTATTTCTTTGTTTTCTGCTAGTCTTCTAAGACTATGCAAGTTGTAATCCTATTTTGTAAAGACTGGATCATGCGATGTAATAGAATTTGATGCATTTGCATGATATTTCATTTTTTACTCTGGTGCTAGCAATTGATCCAGGGACTAGCACAATAACACAGGTGTCCTTACATTATTTAAATGTGGGAACGCTACACCTACTCTCGTTGGTGTATGCGACTTGGATTTTCCGACCATGCGAGTTCACGTCCATAATCTCTAGTCCCATGGTGGAGAATGTGGAAGAATGAAGAGAGGAGAGCAAAGAGGGATAAGAGAGGCGCTCGGTACTGTAGCAATGGCGCGTTTCTCTGTTTTCCAGACTCCCCGACGGTGGATCAACTTCCAAGGCGCGCGGGAGACAAACGGTTTGGGCATTTAGCACCGGGTCGTAACACGACCCGGGACTAAATGCTCTCCGGCTAGGCGAACGATTGCCACAACGACTTTTACTCCCGGGCCGTGTTAGGACCCGGGACTAAAAGTCTGCGAGGCGACGCGAACGGTTTTCCAGACGACTTTTAGTCCTGGGCCGTGTTACAACGTGGAACTAAAAGCTTTCGAGCGAGGCGGGCCGTTGCCCTGCCCCCCTTTGGTCCCGGTTGGTACGCTCATGGAGACTAGATCTAAAACCCGTTGGGGGTTTTTCTACTAGTGATTGGCGACCGTCTACGGGTTGATGTACCTGATCTCCCAATCCAGTATGATGCCACCAGTTGCTGTCACTTCTTCACGCGGTTCCTCTCCGCGCTGGATGAGACTGCCCAGAGCATGAACGTCCTTATTGACGAGGATTTTCACTAGCTCTTGTCGGAGGCTGTGCATCTCGCCTTCTTGCTCCTTGTTCACAAGGACCTCTTCTTCAACTTCGACAGACTGCTGGATCCCTTCCCGGAGGCGCCCGAGCTGAACTTTGAAAATAAGGTGTGAGAGTACGTGAATGCCTTTGTGGAGTTCTGCAACCCGAAGGTGAAGGGGCACTATTAGGGAAAAGCTTACCCGTGACGCACCAAGTTCCTTATCCGTGACGCACCTGGCCGCGTCACGGCTAACATGCCGCGCCTATGGATTTATCCGTGACGCACCAAGATGGTGCGCCGCGCCTATCGATACCCGTGACGCACTGGTGTGGTGCGCCGCGGCTAGTTCTAGGTGCGTCACGCCTAATCTCCCAGGTGCGTCACGGGTACTCGTTTTGGTGCGTCACGGCTATACTATGCTGTATTTTTTTTAAAAAGGCAGTACCGTATTTATACAGGTATATACAGCTCAAATACAGAAGAATGTCAGTAGACAAAATACAGTAGAATTTCAGTAGCTCAAATACAGGTATGCAATTGACAGAATAAATTTTCATAGCAGAAATATTACATAGTCTCGAAAACAACCATATATACTACTAATAAATCCAGGAGTTAGTCTCGAAAACAACCATATTACATAGTCTCGATCATCACCACATAGTTCATCTATCTAGCGAGCCCGGATGTAGTCGATGACCATTATCATGTCCAAGTTGGCGATGTCACTATTCCTCATGGTGATCAGAATAGCTCGGCCAACCTCCATACCAAATCTTGCGGAATGGAATTGCCTCCATGCTTGAGAGTTGAGGATGACGCGACCATCAGCGTTATCCCTGGTGATCGGAACTGCGGTGAAAGGTCCTGATTCTCCACAGCGTACTCCAATGGTACCTTGCTCCATGCCAGCACTGTCCGCTACCGCCATCGGTATTTTCTACAACACACAATTCCAAGAAAGAATAAATGCACAATGTCAAATACCGGCCACATTATAACATAAGAAACTATATGAATAAGAAAGTGTTAAGAAACATACCATGACATGTCCATTGGAGATGTTAGTGTTGGTGATGCGATGCACGAAAGGGGACCCGATGTAGCTATCTATCTGGGCAAGTTTCTGAAGGACACGGTCCTTCTCAAACTCGCTAAGATTCGCTCTTTGAGCAACCACCACATGTTTCCATGGGTCCTCCTCGTCCATATCATCCTCGGTGTCCATATCATCCTCGGTGTTCCCAGTTTCCTCCTCACTCCCGCCATCCTCGCTCGCAATACCGCCCATATACAGAATTTTGATGCGAGGTTGCGGTCCTTCCATAGAGAAGTGAATGTAATCACCTCCGCTTAAATTGTACGTGGCGATGATAGCCTGCAATTGTTCCCCGCAGAAGTAGGTTTTCGTTCTTTCTTTTTTCACTCGAAGAATGTAGGTGGTCCCGTGAACATTGAAATCCACGTTACTGCCAACTAACTCGTTGAACTCTTCGCGAATATTGCATGGTAGAATCTAAAAAAGAAATATAAAGAACAAGTTAACATAAAAAGAATTGTTAATTACCAACAAAAGAACAAGTTAACATAAAAATAATTGTTAATTACCAACACGTCACCGTCGTGGAGCTGAAGCATAAAAGAAGTCCCAGTGAATCGTCCTTGGGCACATCGGGACCGACATACTTCGCAAGCCATGTTCTATTAAATTAAGAAAGTACACATAGAGGTTAGAGGAGCATAGCTATCACAAAACAAAGACAAATGGCAGAACCTACCTATCACAAAACAAATGCAGAAAGGCTATCTACTTTAATGGAATATCCAAAAACAAAGCAACACTTGGGGACATAGACCATTGATTTGTCATGGAAATACGCGTTATTGAAAATTAAATGTGACAGATAACATCCGACATCGCTCCTATCACGGGAAAATGGCTAAGTCCTAAATTCACGGGAAAATTTCGCCATGACCTTTGCTAATTTTCTAACACTAGAGTGCCCGATTCTCGCCGAAACGGAAATTAATAAATATTTCGGCGAAAATGGGCAACTCATTTGAATTCCCTGCAAAGTTTTAAACGGCTCGATGGCCGGACAGATTTCCAAAACAAGATTCACCAGCACCATCACCAACACAAGAAATGTTTACAAAGTCCATTTCTTCTCCTGCACCACACAGCTTGAGCTACACAGCTCAAGCACACACAACAAAAACCTGGGCACTTCCTATCAGATAATAATTCCAGGGGCAGCAAGATGATATCGACTTCTCAGTGGTCAAGGTTGTGAAGAAATTGAGTGAAGGAGAAACAAATATTGATGTCATTATGTAACTTTTAAGTTTTTGCTACTTTGGACAATATTAGCCGTATAACAAAGCTAAATTATGAGGGGATAGCTCATGAACTATTAAGGCCTTAGTATAATATGTTAAGAAAAAAATCGAACTATTAGTGAATAAAAGGATGGCATGATTCTTGCCCTCTCTATATAATCTATAATATGAGTGAACAACTTTATGTAAATAACTGTGGTTGAAATGTACCTAAACTAAGGTTTTTATATGAGAATTATTAGTCTTCGGACATCTTCTGCTTGTATTCGTAGACACTTCAGCCAATGCTGCAGGCTATACATTTTGTTATGCTTGGTAATAAGACTAGTGATATGTGTAGTACTGATGAACAAATATAATGATTCTGCAGGAAAAATCCCAACTACAGAAGAATTGCAATTTCATGTTTCGTGCAGTCCGCATATGTACTGGAGTTTGACAGGCAAGAGAACAGAACTGGCGAAACTGCCATTGCTCCTAACTGGTGGAAGCCATTTAAATATAAGCTGGTATGCCCTCTAATTGATTCCAGAGATGGATCCATATATGGGGCACTTTTTGAACGGGACAAGGTTGCTGCACTATGAATTTCAGCATTGCATCAATGGACTGGCGCTATGAATTTGCGCTCTACTGGGCGGGATCGAGGAGAAGGGGAGGGAGAGGACTAGGGGGGGCGGCGCACCTTTGTTCGTCGGGCTTCGAGGTCGATGGAGATGGGACGATGACGGCGCAGTGGTCGACGGCTCCCTGGACCTGGTCCTGCGCCTGCTCCTCCTCCTCCTAGGTCGATGCAGATGCGAGGTGGTGGCGGCGACTAGAGGGAGGGCAGAGGCTAGGCTAGGGCTTGGGGTGGTGGTGGGCGGCGGCGAGAGAGAGGGGAGGGCAGAGGCTAGGGCTTGGGGTGGTACGGTGGGCGACGGCGAGAGGGAGGGGAGGGCAGAGGCTAGGGCTTGGGGTGGTACGGTGGGCGACGGACGGGATGTGGATCGAATGAAGAGGAAGAAGGAGAGGATGGGCTATTCCTAGTATAGGCGAAAGGATAGCCGTGACGCACCAATGGAAGGTGCGCCGCGGGTATCCAACATAGCCGTGACGCACCACTGCGAAGGTGCGTCGCGGGTATTCCTCGGAGGCTCTCCACCCCGGCCCCACACGTAGGCGCGACGCGCCGTATGTTTGGTGCGCCGCGGGTATGTCTTTAGGCGCGACGCACCAAACGGGCGTGCGCCGCGGGTAATAGGCGTGACGTGCCAAAGTTCCAGTGCGTCACGGGTATCATCACTCCTATAGCCATTTTCCTAGTAGTGGGGCCAGTATGTTGATGGCGGTGATCCCGCGGAGGGAGGAGCTATCCTTCGTACCTGATGCATGTAATAGAAATATATAACTTGTTCTGAACCTCTTAGGAGTATTTCTGTAATATTCCGTGCTTTATGTTGGTACTATGTTTGTTTGAGTTTCTTGAATACTTTGTGAAAATTGGACTTAGCCTTTTGAGGGGCGAGGCCCATTGTTGAGGTGTTGGCGCTGCTTGGAGAGAGAGAGAGAGAGTCTCTTAGGAGGATTTCCTTCTTGTTCGTTCTTGAGGTGTAGGTGGTGCCTAGAGAGAGAGAGAGAGTCTCTCGAGAGGCCTTCTTCTTGGTCCTCGACAAGGGTCCGGCCTCGCTCCTCAAGGAGTTTATATGCCTTGTTTTCCATGCAAACACTTGTGTTTTGGCAGCGGCGCGTGCTTGACTATTCTAGCGTGAGCTTGTTATGAGGAGATATGCGCCAAGGTGCTTTGCAAGGTGTTGTGTACAGTAACAACCCACACACATGCACCGTCCCAGCCCCCGCCCGCGGGATTCTCTCGTGAGGAAAAGGCACTAGCGCGCCTCTTGAGAGGTAGAGATGCAAGGTGAGATGGTGACGGATGAATGTAGAAGGGCGGAGATGCAAAAATGCAGGAATGACAGCAATGCGAGGTTTTTCTTTGAGAAACCAACAATATTTACTGCTAGGGAGAGGCATTGTTGATTACAAACCGTTTGGGGATGTTGTGACCTTGTGGCCCCCCAAGAGGATGATACTCGCGCGAGTTCAGGTGTATTAGCTCGAGAATGTAGTGTCCTTGTGGCACCCCCGAGAAACAAAAGATTGCCCCACCAGAACGGGGCTTCCACTTGTGTGGGTAGAAGTTGTCGCGACACTATGGTGACCCATTTTGAGAAGCTCCATGAGACCCTCATGGAGAGAGGTCGTGGCGTCGTTTTTACCAAGGCGTAACGGGGTCCCCACGTGGGTAGTAGCTTCCATGGCCTTGCGGAGGCGCGTGGCGAGAGTAGGCGACGGACGTGCCCCCTAGTTGAGAGACAGGCCCGCCTGGAGAGATGTAGCAGCACCCAAAGCCACCAGCACTCGAGGAGGTCTTCTGTTTATCTATCATCTCAGGAGTGAATGAGAACATTTTCTTGCAGACCTCGGCGAGGTGCCCAATGTTGTATTTATCGGTAGAGTGCGGCAGTGCAACTTGCTTGTAGGTGTGCTCGACGGAGCGTAGTTCTTCGTCCACCTCACCGTGGATGGCGATGGTTCCCACGGGTCCAGGCAGCTTAGCGAGATGTGCGTCACGTCGAATTTGAGGGTCTTGGTGCGGAATTTCTGGCGAGTGCCGAGCATTACGGCAACGCGTACCTAGTCCAAGGGGACCATAGTCCCGTTGGTGACGCCGGTGAAGGGCCTCGTTAATGCCAAGCGCTCATAGGGCACCTACAGCCTCTTGAACTTCCATACCAAGATCACATTGAGGCTTGCGCCTCCGTCGAGGAGTGTCTTGGTGATGGCGATGTTTTTGATGGTGGGGGTGTAGATCATGGGTATTTGTTCCCATGGTACTTGTGGACTTGGGGTTGTCGCGTGGGTCGAAAGAGAGCTGGTGCTCAACTCACTTGAGGAGCCTGGTGGCCTCCACATCTAGAATATCGGCATTGATCTCTCGCGAGATTTTCTTGAACTGGAGGTTGGAGAGAGGAGCTTGTGCTCCACCGAGGATGCAGTCGATGTAGCCTGTTGTCTCCTAGTATCCCCCACGGTTTTCCTCGCTGACACCCTGGTTCGCCTTGACAGGGTACTGCACGGTGGCATTCACCTGTGGAGGGGGCGGGACGGGTCGCTGTTGCGGACGTGGTTGCAGCTGCTGCTGAGGAAACTGCTGGAAGTTGTTGTTCTAGCCATTTCCATTGTTGGCGTAGTTGTTGAATCCGTTGTAGTTTTTTAGCTCACGCCCGCCCAACGGCCACTGACATAGGGCTACTTTCCAAGTCCTCTAGACATGCCTACCCGGTCTAAACTAAGCACGAAATCCTTGAGGAACCACTCTATCTATCTGGGAGGCTGGGTCGAAGCCCACTCGCAAGACTTATGACCCAAGGATTGAGTGCACAACCTACGTAGCTAGGATTTATGTAACCTAACAGGTAGGGTGTCTAATTTCTTGGCTCGCCCGAGATACAATATATCTCTCGCGACCAGGGCACCTGTCATTGTAAGCTACGATTGATATAATCTAGAAAAGCAGGAGTAAGGGTTTTACCTGCCCCAAACCTGGGTAAATCGTGCTCCTGTTAACTGTTGTGTCCACCAGCACTCAACCGTCTCAAACTTCTAGCATGTAACTTGGGGTATATGTCGATACACGGAACCGACATTTTGTGGCGTATGTGGAAACGTCAAGCGCTGGATCTACAGCCTCACCGGTCTCATTTGCATCAAGTTCAAATCGAGGTTCAAGATATTTGACTCCGTCGGATTTGATCTGCTTTGGATCCTTCAACTACATGGCTCACTCGCCGACCTTCGTGCGGCGTTCAGCGATCTTCAGGAGGGCATCAAACTGAGCTTCGGAGACTTCCTCTTCCAGGCCAGCATGGAGGGAGTATTGTGCTTCCCGGACTCACCATCACCCTTGGAATCTGAGTTCGCGTCAACCCCAAGCATGGTGACTCCCACGTCATCATCCTCCGACTCTGGCTACAACTCAGAGTCGAGGCCCTCTTCGGTCTACCTCAATGACCTCGAATTGCACATGATAGAAGCTTAAGAGTTCAATGATCTCGAATTCAACATCAATTCGTCCCAGAGACTCGAGAACCTTACCTAGCTCCTGTCTACATGGCTGATCGAGCTGGAAGCTCAGAGCAGCGAACGATCCATATTATACCAGAAGCATGGTAGCAAGCCAAGGAAGCGGGGGAAAACCACACGGCAGTGGAGACACAGGGGGGCTGGACAGGGAGAGTACCAATCATGGTCGAACCCGTTCTGCATTGGATCAGCCTCATGAGATACAGTGCATCGCTAAGGAGCTTGAAATTCTCAAGTGCATGCTACCAGGCAAGTTTGTCACGGGATGCAAAATCGCCAAGCTGCCTTATTTCTGGAGGAACTTTGCCACTACTCTGAAACATCAGAGGCGTGAATTCTCAGTAGAGGATGTCATCGGCCATCTGAGTGTTGACCAGAATTTGAGGGCAAAGGACTCGCATGGAAAAGGGAACGAAGGGACTGCTGCGGACACTATGGTACACAAGAACGACAACTCCCACAAGAATAAGGAGGGGACTGGTGTCCAACAGAATACCGACTTCAAGAAGAAGGCTAAGAATACCTTCAAGAAGGATAAGAAGAAAGATGAATGCTTCACTTGTGGTTCACTGGAACACTGGGCTAGGAAGTTCCCAAACAAGTACAAGAAGCCAGGATAGGATTCCAAGGCTTCCAACATGATTGTGAGGAACAATGAGAATGGGGCATCTGGGTATGGTAATTTGTTTACTGTATTTTCAGTTTGTCAGTCTACCGATTGGTGGATTGACACATGTGCAAATATTCATGTGTGAGCTGACATCTCATTGTTTTCTTCATATCGGGTCATAAGGAACGTGTCTGTATTGATGGGGACTGGCGCAAGTGCTTCTGTACTTGGTGTTGGCACGATCGATCTAAAGTTTACTTCTGGAAGGATTGTACAGCTCAAGAACGTGCAGGATGTCCCCGCCATCAACAAGAATCTCGTTAGTGTCTCCCTTCTATGTAGAGAAGGACTTGAGTTAGTTTTTGAATCTAATAAAGTAGTTGTAACGAAATATGGACTGTTTGTTGGAAAAGGGTATGAGTGTGGAGGTCCGTTCTGCTTTTCCCTTGCCGATTTATGTAATAAAGTCGTGAACAATATTCATTTGAGTGGTGATGAAACAGAAGTTTGGCATTCACGTCTTTGTCACATTGGTTTCAATTGCATGACGCGGTTAGGAAAATTAAACTTAGTTCCAAGTTTCACTTTAGCCAAAGGTTCTAAGTGTTATTTGTGTGTGAAAGCAAATCAACCTCATAATCCCCATAAGGCTGCAAAGGAGAGACACTTAGCGCCTTTAGAACTCATACGTTCTGATCTTTATGAGACTAGTAGAAGTGCACGTGCAACGCACGTCTACTTGGGCGCACATAAGACAAAAATTAAACATAAGACACATTTTTTGAAAAATTGAAAATTTCACGCCAAGTGCATATCCTAAATGTTGATTCATATAAGTAAATTGAATGTAAGTTTTCATGAAGATCTCAACTCTACTTACTAATAAAGAGCGATGTTTTCTTTATTACATCCATCAAATATTGTGTTCACCGAACACTTGGCATCGATAGATCAACCAAGATTAGTAAATATAATGACACATATTACTCTAATGTCATGATTAACAGATAGTTGTTCCGATTAGTCTTGTTATCCCCGTTGATTGCGCCGCGAATTTTTTTGGTAGCAAGATCTATGTTTATTTCTTCAATCTTGCTTCAAATCTCTCTCCCGCGTCCATAGAGCATTATTGTTTGTCTGCGAAAATATACAATTATATACTTTAACATCATCATAACTTAGTTGCTAAATCAACTACACCTAGCTTAACTGATGCAACTAATCTCATGCCTTTCAGTTGCCAAATCAACTACACATAGCTCAGCTGAAAGCTTTCTTCCTCTCCTTTTGGTTTTTGGCTAGTCTAGGCACTCTCTCTCTCTTTCTTTGTATGTGGTAGTTTATTATAAACTCTTGCATCATCTTTATGTTTTGGAGTAGTTATGTTGTTCAGAAATTTAGTCAATTTTAGCAAGGCCACGTTGTTAAGAGATTCACGGTACAGGAGCCAGGGAAAGTTAGAAATTAAGGCAATAGAATATCACAATGTATCTTCGCATCAGTAATTTCTCGAAGAGGTGAACCACCACCCATGGATGGATAACCTTCCTTGCCCTTTGGTACTCTTGCAACATACATAAATTATGCTAGAGGCTTCTGACTCATTCAGGGTTTGAAAGCTGCAACACCTTACTTGAACTGAAGATTGCACACCATTTTGCAAGGACATTAAGAATGGTACGAATGTAACTCACTTGTAAGTTCATATCTAAATCGCAGCCAAAATTCTTTTATGATAAGTTCATCAATTAATAGGCATGATATCTCCATGAATCTACATGTTAAGCTATCCAATATGTGCACTGTCAGTGGAATTGTGCAGAGCTGAAGAAAATTGATACCCAGTGACTTGGCAGTGGAGTTTGATAGAGTTCGAGCATACATGTTGCACATGAGCAAGTAGTCCCCGGCGTCGGCCTCCTCGCCTGCCATCCTCCGCATCACGAGCTGGACATGGCCGTGCGCTAGGAGCAGCGAGCCCCAAATGGGCGCGTCGGCCCGGACCCGCATCGCGGCGACGAACTCCTCCATCTCGTCCAGCTTCCCGGAGCGGCCGAGCATGTCCACGACGCATCCATAGTGCTCGGCACTGGGAGCCACGCTATGCACCTCGGCCATGGCGTCAAAGTGCCGGCTCCCGTCCTCGACGAACCCGGCGTGGCAGCACACGGAGAACACGCCAGGAAGGTCGCCTTGTTTGGTTTCACGACGGCTCGACGCATGTCGGCGAAGAGCGCGAGCGCGCCCTTCCCACAGCCGTGCGCCGCCAGCCCTGAGATCATGGACGTGTAGGTGTACACGTCCCGCTACGCCATGCCGTCAAACACCTCCGGTGTCTCATCCACCGCGGCGCACTTGGCATAAATGTCGACCGACGCGTTGCAGACGACGCCATTGGCGTTATTCCTTCGGGTCCTCTGGCTAAGGTAGTATGCATGCGCCAACATTCCGGCGTCAAGCGCGCCGAGCCGCGCGCACGCCCCGAGTACGGCAACGAAGTGTCACGTCGTCCGGACGCGCGCCCTGCTCCTGCTGCATCAGCATCAAGCACCGGAGCGCGGCCACGTCGCCACACTGCGTAAATGTCGACCAACGCATTGTACTTGACGGCGTCGAGGGTCACCTCCGCGACGAAGAACGCGCCGGTGCACCTCCCTGGCCAGAATGATGTTCCGGATGCCAGCGCAGGCTGCGAACGCCACCGTCGGAGCTATGGCATTGACGACCACCACGTCGTCGTCCGCCATGGTCAGGAACAGAGCCGCTGCCTTGGCGAACTGCCCGACACGCGCGTGACTGGTCACCATGGATGTCTACGAGACCCCGTTCGGTGACGGATCACTTGAGAAGAGCGTGTGCGGCGCTGAGCCGGCCACACGTGAGGTAGAGCGAGATGAGTGCGTTGAGGATGCCTTGTTGGCGGCGGTCGAGGCCGAGCTTAGTGGCGTGGGTGTGCAGTGACGGTGCGGTCTCGTCGAGCGGCGCCGAGGACGTGGTGGCGATGCCCTTTAGGACAGCCCACAGCGCGTCGACGAGCGACGCCGCTTGCGGAGGTACGGTGCTGGGATTGAAAGTGCGGCATGGAGCCTCCTTGGGCAGTTGGGCTTGCTGTCGCTGGCATAACCACCTTGGGTGGCGGCGAGGCTGACCTGGTGCGGCGCTGGCGGCGGGGTGCATCCTGTAACCGAGTGAGTCACGGGATCTGAGCATGGCCATGGCCATCGAGAACTAACCCTAGCCGAGGGAGGAGAGAGGATGGAAGGAGCACTCGTTGTGACGCTGATTCCCGGACCGTCGTCTATAGAAGAAGAAAAAATAGAGACTCCTACCGGTTTGGTGAAAACACTTCGGGGTGGCATATTTTGTAATTTTAATTTGTTTTGAGTTGCTCAACATTGAAGCGATTTGGTCCGTTCGATCAATGGTGTCTGATGGCTGTGATCGATTGTATCTACGAAATTTGCTCTTTTATAAGTAGTTTAGATGAATGGTGTGTTGACTAAAGGTGTAAAGAGATACTTCATGATGTTAATAGTCGATTCCACTATATTTTGCTATGTATATCCGTTGACCACTAAAGACGAGGCTCTACACTACTTTAAAATATATAAGGCGGAAGTTGAGAATCAACTTGAAAAGCAACTTAAACAAATCCGGTCAAATCGTGGTGGAGAGTGTTTCTCTAATGAGTTTGACTCTTTCTGTGCGGAACATAGTATTATTCATGAGAGGACGCCTCCCTATTCATCTAAGTCAAATGGGGTTGCTGAACGTAAAAAACCATACTCTAACAGATTTGTTAACACTATGTTGGATACATCGGGTTTATCCAAGGCATGGTGGGGGAGGCTATATTGACATCTTGTCATGTCCTGAATAAAGTTCCGACAAAAGAAAATGAGATCACTCCCTATGAGCAATGGGAGAATAGAAAAATGACGCTCTCATACTTACGTACTTGGGACTGCTTGGCAAAAGTCAATGTGGTGATCCCCAAAAAGCGTAAAATTGGACCAAAGACTGTGGATTGCGTTAATTTGGTCTACGCTAATAATAGTGTTTGCTATAGATTTCTAGTAGTGAAATCTGAGATACCTGACGTGAAGGTCAGTAAGATTATGGAGTCTAAAGATGCTACATTCTTTGAGGATATTTTTCCTATGAGAGATATGCAAAGAACTTGTAGACAAGAATCAGAGGAGACTCCTGAGCCTGCCATTCCTATGGAATATTATGAACAAACAAATGATGAAAATCCTGAGAAGGATGACGAGGAAACTCCTGGTAGGTGCAAGTGAGAGAGGACTGCAAAATCTTTTGGTTATGACTTCCTTGTGTACCTTGTGGATGATACTCCCACTTCTATTTTAGAAGCTTATAAATCTACATATGCTGACTACTGGAGAGAACCGGTTCGTAGCGAGATGGATTCCATCATTGCTAATGGAACGTGGGAGATCACTGAACGTCCTTATGGCTGTAAACCATTAGGATGTAAGTGGGTGTTCAAAAAGAAGCTTAGGACAGATGGTACGATTTTAAAGTACAAGGCTAGACTTGTGGCCAAGGGTTATTCCCAGAAAGAAGATGAAGATTTCTTTGATACTTATTCACGTGTAGTTAGACTGGCATCGCATGGTCTTCTCGTCAATTAGAGGGATGTTAAGACAACTTTCCTAAATGGAGAGTTAGACGAGGAAATCTATATGCAACAACCAGATGGCTTTGTGATAGATGGTCAGGAAGGAAAGGTGTGCAGGTAACTGAAAACTTTATATGGGCTGAAACAAGCACCTAAGCAATGACATGAGAAGTTCAATACAACTTTAACACCTTTTGGCTTTGTTGTGAATGAAGCTGATAAATGCGTGTACTATCGCCATGGTGGGGGCGAAGGAGTTATACTATGTTTGTATGTTGATGTCATACTGATATTTGGGACTAATCTCAAAGTAATCGATGAGGTTAAGTCACTTCTATTCGAAAACTGTGAAATGAAAGATCTTGGTGTGGATGATGTTATTTTGAATATCAAGCTGTTGATAGACAATGAGGGTGGGATTACACTTCTGCAATGCCATTATGTTGAGAAGGTTTTGACTCATTTTGGATATTCGGACTGCAAAATTTCTCCAACAACATATGATCCTAGTCTGCGAATTCGGAAGTTTGAAGACACAACTAAGGATCAGCTCAGGTACTCTCAAATATTTGGATCATTCATGTATCGAGCGAGCGCTACGAAGCCTGACATCATGTTTGCTGTGTGCAAACTAAGAAGGGTTGTTTCCAATCCGAGTGATGTGCATTCGCATGCTGTAGAAAGAATTATGCGCTATCTAGAAGGTACCGTGAAACATGGACTTCATTACAGTGGATATCCTTTGGTACTTAAAGGGTATTGCAGTGCGAATTGGATCTCTGATGCTGATGAGATGAAAGCCACAATATGGTATATGTTTACCCTTGGAGGTTGTGCTGTTTCCTGGAAGTCTTGCAAGAAAACAATATTAACGAGATCGATAATGGAAGCAGAATTAACAACATTAGACACGTCTAGTATCGAAGCAGGATGGCTTTGAGATCTTTTGATGGACTTGCATGTGGTTGAAAAACCAGTACTGGCTATCCTTATGAACCCTGACAATCAAACAATAATTGTCAAGGTGAAGAGTTCAAAGGACAATGCACAGTCCACAAAGCACATAAAAATGAGATTAAAAGCTATCACACATTTAAGAAACTTCGGAGTGATAGCAGTGGATTATATCATGTCAGCTAAACATCTGGCAGATCCCTTTACTAAAGGGCTATCACGTGTTATGATAGAAAGTGCATCGAAGGAGATGGGTATGTGTAGCGTTCCCACATTTAAATAATATAAGGACACCTGTGTTATTGTGCTAGTCCCTGGATCAATTGCTAGCACCACAGTACAAAATGAAATATCATGCAAATGCATCAAATTCTATTATATCGCATGATCCAGTCTTTATAAAATAGTATTACAACTTGCATAGTCTTAGAAGACTAGCAGGAAACAAAGATATACATCGGAAAAAATTGAGCCCATGTTCTTCATGTGCCACAGGCAAAACATGTTGGCGATAGTCTCGAGATCCTAAACGAAATCCTCACTCGTCTTCAGAAACAACTGCAATAATATGCAGCCACAAGGGAGTCAATACAATTTAATGTATTGGCAAGTAACACTATGGTGGATATAAATGGCAAGACTAATACTACATGCTTATTTGGCTGAGTGGAGTTTTGGCTAAGTTTTGCATAAAGCCAGTTTTCTCCTATCACTTTTGTAAAACCAACTTTTCTTTTCAAAAGGGTGGCAACATTGGATTAAGATCCAAGCACCACAGTATAGTTCACATGGTCAAAATTTTACTTATTGAAATTGGTGATGAGATTCTTCCGTCAATCCTTGTCCAGCTGCTCATAGTTGTCCATAACCGGGGACGCGGCTAAGATCTTAGTTTGTTGACTCTGCAGAGGTTGTGCACTTTCACCTTCAGACCCAACTCAACCCAAACATCCTATACACCCTGAGTGCATTAAGGAAAGGAGAAGAATCGAGACGAGATCTTTCAGAAGCAAGAATCCAACCCAATGGGAAGACCCGTTCCACCTATAATTATGCTACATCTGCTTGTCAAGCCCGGGCTGAACCCTCACAACTTAGTTGATCAAGACAAAGCCCATATGACTAAAGGCTGCACTGGAAGCAATCTAAACTTGGGGAACATCATAATCACTTTGTTCCTGGGTGGCATTACTCAAGTGAACACCCCTCGGGGAGATACTCAACTCTCATCAGCCAAACAACCAAATCCACCCAGGTGGTTCATTGAAGTTGTTACTTAGAATTTTTCCACAACATCAAGTAAAAAATCATTTGTCTCATTGCATAGAATCTATCAAGTTCTAAGGCTCTAAATAACAAGGATAAAAGAGATGGCTACACACTACTAGGATAATAGCATAGCATAATATAATTTAGTAAAATATCCTATCACTGCATACTACTCAAAAATCAACTAATGCATATAGAAAATAATGGGTAGTTGATGATGTGTTACTTGCCTTGTTGAAGTTGGTGAAGATATTCATACTCTCTTCACAAAAGATCGTTGCTCTCCGTACAATCTATTAATTGAAAACACAATAACAAGCATACTATCAAACAAACAAGCAAGTGAAGAAAACATACAAAACAACAATCATGGGAAATGTGGTTTAACCAAGTTGGCTAGGACAAGGTCAAGAATTGAGTTCAATACTTGTTAAGGAAATTCCAAGGGTTTACTAAGGGTGATCTACTATTTCAACTAAAGTAACACATAACAACGTGTAACACATAGTCATCTTCATCAAGACATTTGAGTGATCTAAGTTAGTCCTTCCATTTTGGTTTAGGCTAGGTCTAGGTTCAACTAACTTTATAACAAAGGGTATAACAAGTTAAAGTCTAGGTCTTTTCCATTTGGGTCAAGGGCTGGACAAAAACAACTTGTTATTCTTCAACTTGTATGGATTGCTCCCAAGTCTTCACATGCTTGTCTTCTTGAAGATCATCTTCATTCTTCTTGTAGTCTTGTTCCTTGGATGTATTATTCTCTTGGTCTTGATAAATTCTTCATGGTTTTCACTTCACTAATTGGTTTGGGTATGGGTTGTTCGCAAATACCACTAAGTCAAAAATAGAAAAGACGAGGAAATAAGAAGAAAGATAGAAAGAGAAATAGGTTGGATCTTCATGAATTTGCACTTCCTTGAGTTGCTTCTGGTTGTGGAGTAAGTCTTTCCTTCAATTTCTTCAATGATATTCCTTGTAGCTCTACCTGTTTCCACCAAGTTGAAGATGGAGTTCCTTCTTGTGGTTGAGTCTTCACTTCCATTTTGCTAACTTGATGGATTCTTGAAGCAAGAATAGGGGAATGGAGAAGTAGATAGAAAACTATAGTACTAGTGTTTGAGGTTCACTACTTGATCTTTTGTATGGTTGACATATACTAGGGACTTGGTCTTGAATTCAAAATGGCCACAACAAACAATGGTAGAAAGAATAGAAACAAAATCTAAGGCATGATCAACTAGTGGTTCACTAAGATGGATTTTTGGTCCAACTTACAAGGGAATGGTTCAAGGTTGTCCAAAAGGTTTAATTACTGATGTATCTGGTTCAAGGTTACCAAAAGGAGCAATTTTGCTTAAGGGAACATATTCTAATTATTTATAGAATTAATTCTATGCCATAAATACTTAAATATACTACTTAATTCTAATTTCTAAACTAACTTGTTCAAAAAATATTTTGAACATATTATATGAAAGTATACATCCTAAGGTTTCCAAATATATTTTATTTGCAATTTTTGGAGTTGTAGAATTTGAATTATGCCAAAAATTCATCAAACAAGCATATTTAAATTTGAACCAATTTAAGTTTGTAAAATTTGAATTTTAACAGTGCTAAAAGATTCTACTCATTATGGGGATTTCAAAAAGTCCAAGATTGCTAAATTAGGACTTATGGATAAAAGATATGATGGATTGAAGTTGCAGGGCTAATCTGTAAAACTGCCAAAATAATTCCAGCGGGAGAAATTTTCAAATAAGGCTGGGCCACGTGGCTGGATCTGATTGGCTGCTGCTGCTGACTGTGCTGCTGACTGGACTATGACGTGGATAAATGGATCCAGATCTGAGCCGTCAGATCCAGATCTGAGGGTGGCATACCCCTTCGGTGGGGATCTAATCGTAGACATTCATCCAGATCGAACGGCAGAGAGAGGGGGAGGGGTCTCACCGGAGCTAGGACGCCGGAGATGGAGGTTGCGGTGGCGCTGCTCGCCGAAAGTTGGCGGCGGCGGCGCTCCAGTTGTCCTCGGGCCCAACGGAGGCCACCTCGAGGTGCTGCGCGACGCGGGGAGCACTTTGGTGTTGATGCCATGTGCCCTGGAGGCCCTAGACGACGACGGCGCACGGTCGGAGACGGCGTAGCTCCGGCGCGCCTCGGTCGTGGATGGCGCGGTGGCATCGTTGCACAAAAAGGAGAACAGAGAGGTGAGGGAGGTGCGCGAAGACACGGGGAAGGTAAAGGACGAGGAACCGGGGGCGGAGGCTCACCTAGATGGCCGGAAATCGCGAAGGACGGCGGCGGACAGAAGTTATTCCGGCGAGCAATACCTACGGCATACGGCCATGGATCAAGGGGGCAAGGGAGGGGAAATGGAGAGGGGGATCGGGGCATCTTATAGAGCCAGAGAGGGAAGGTATTAATGGCCTTAATGGCGCAGAATTGAAGGGAGAACAATTCGGCCGAAATGGATGCAAGTTTCCATCCTGAGGTAGGAGATGGATGACGTCATCTTTTCTTTTTATTTTTCTTTTCTTTTTCCTGTTAAATGAAAACTTTAATATCCTCTGTTTTAAACATCCAATTTACCTGAAACCAAATTCTAAATTCTTGAAATTTCAAATACTTTCCTATAGTACCATTTTTGAAAACAAATCAACATATTTTATTTTTGAATTTTGGAAATTTGAAAAATTCCTTAATAGTCACTTAATGTGATTTTTAATTTAAAATTTTATAAAACATAGTTATTGGTCAAATAAAATTTTAGTGACATTATAAATGTTGAAAACAAAATTATGAGAGTCATTTCATCTTGTTTTCACAATTTTGAAAATAAATAAAAACACCAATAATACTTTAAGGCCAATTTAAAATTTAGAAAAATAATAAATTGATGTTATTGTCTAAATAAAATTTTCAGACACATTTTACATGTCATATATTATCTTTGGAAAGCCATTTTTAAACTATTTTCACGTTTTATAATTTTAGGATATGAAGGATTTACTAATAGTAACTCAATGTTATTTAATTAGTTCATATCAAATAATTAATATTGTTGATCAATAGAATTTAGAATAAAACCACAAGTCATAATATTGTTTTCAAAACCCTCTTTTATGTTATTTTAAAACAATGCATTTTATTTTCACACCTTCATGTTTAAAATTGGAATAACAACTAAAAGTTATTATTAACAATTTTATTCTCATCAAATACCTTTGAGGCTTAGAACTTTATTAAGGGTTATAAATCTTTTATTTGTGTTGCCATAAAATATCTTCAAAGTAATATTGGAGTTGTACACATTTTAGGTAAAGGTTTGTTAATAAAAAGATATTCCCTTTATATAATTAAGAAATTTATTTTTGAATAAGGTTTTAGGGTTTAAGGAACAAAGGCATAACTGGACTTCCAAATCCAATATACTTGGTATAGGACCTAATATTTCATTTGTGTTTGAGTTTTATTTGTTTTTGGTGATTGATATTGACATGAAAACAAAAGTTTTGAAATTTTTGTGATTTTTGCATTTTCCAAAAATCAGGGATGTTACAGACTACCACCCTTAAAAGAAATCTTGCCCCGATATTTGGGAAGGTTAGAAAGAAAGATTGGGTAACTGCGTTCCAGAACAAACTTGGTGGCTACCACCCTTAAAAGAAACTTTTGT
This sequence comes from Alopecurus myosuroides, assembly GCA_028641055.1. Taxonomy (NCBI): domain Eukaryota; kingdom Viridiplantae; phylum Streptophyta; class Magnoliopsida; order Poales; family Poaceae; genus Alopecurus; species Alopecurus myosuroides. The sequence goes on along the minus strand of CM054058.1, from coordinate 452,685,732 downwards.
GGGTAGTCTAATTTCATTAGATTGGAGTGTAGATTGATTTGAGATTGGCTTGAGTAGAACTTTCCTTCGCGGTAGAGTTGTAGACCAACATAGGTATGTTGTACTACCTTTGACACTGAGGGGTCACTCTTTGGGTCAATCAAAAGTCCTTGGTTCACTCTCAACTTGGTCTTCTGATGTCCTTGGAAATCTTCCATCTTCTTGTTGTCATCCTTAAGGCAAACACCATGCTATTTCTAAAGAAACTCTCATGGTAGGCAGAATCTTCCATTGCTTGATAGCTCCAAGGCTGGCTTGATCCTCATCGAAAATAGTACATTTTCACTAACACTAACATAGGGTCATTACTGTATTCTACCATCCTATGGTTCAGGTTAAACATCGTCGTCTCTCCAATAGGTATGTCACTCAGATTTAACATTCCTCATAGCAAACATAAATAATGTGAGTAGTCCCCATGGGGGCCAAACCATGTTGCACTCAATCATTACTTCGTACTTGGATTGATGAATCTTGTTTAATAATACTAGGTCACCTCACTTGTCTAACAGAAAGTTTCCAATATGTAAGACAAACTTGAGTTAACTATCATTTCTCAACTAATGTTTTGCGTAAAACTCCTATGTAACACCAACTGGGTAGTTGTGTTTCTTCATTATTTCTTCTCTTGGTGTAGTTGGCTCTGAAATCTTCATAGCTCATGCAACTTGGAGTTCACTTGTCTTTCTTCACTTGTTGATTTGCTTGCAGCTCCTTATGACGTAGTTGGCATTGATCATGGATGTGATTGTTCCTTCACAAAAAAGGATCTTGAAATCTGTGACATTCCTCAATTGTGTGTCTTGTGTCTCTATGGAGAACTAGTCTTCTTGGGGGAAAGGTTTGTTGTTGCACTTCATATGGTAGCCCAATATGGTTGGTAAATGGGTTTTGGTTTTGGTTTGGCTTAGCATGAATGAGTAGAGATTAGAAAGAGACTAAAGAAATTCCTACCCAACACAGCAGATCAAGGAAACTCATCTTGCAAACAACACATAACAAACATAAAGCATTACAATCATCACACCAAACAACATAGTTTTAGAAAACAAACTAATATTGTCATACCACACTCATTTGTATGATCAATACACTAACACGTTAACGGTGTTCTAACAAGTAACTAGATTGGTGGTCCCATCTATATCTTCTTGAGTTTTTCTTCAAGTTCTTCAATAATTTTGGATGTAGGTCTTCATTTAGTGAAACACTTCTTGCACTTCTTTGTATGGTCATCAACAAACAATCCTTGGTATTCAAGAGGTAGGTCATCTAGAAAATTTTAAAGGTGAATAATAGATGAGATGATATGGGAAGGATTATGATGATTGTTTTGTTTCTAGATAGTTTGAACATAGGAAGTTTTCAATCCTAGGGTGATCAATGGGTTATTAACAACTTGTTGCAAATTGGATATTCACTATAGTGAGAAGGACAATGCACCCGCAAGCCAATCAGGGAACGGTCTCGTGTCCGTGGACACGTAAAGTTGTCCGGGCCGCTTCATCTCACTATGCCGCTAGGATCCAAAATACTCTAAGGAGATAATAACATGATCAAAAATGGCTTCCAAACCTAAGGGTCTCGAATCCTACAGGCAACACAATGCTCTGATACCATTTTGTAGCATTCCCACATTTAAATAATGTAAGGACACATGTGTTATTGTGCTAGTCCCTGGATCAATTGCTAGCACCACAGTACAAATTGAAATATCATGCAAATGCATCAAATTCTATTATATCGCATGATCCAGTCTTTACAAAATAGTATTACAACTTGCATAGTCTTAGAAGACTAGCAGGAAACAAAGATATACAACGGAAAACATAGTACAACATTGAGCCCATCTTCTTCATGTGCCACAGGCAAAACATGTTGGCGATAGTCTCGAGATCCTAAACTAAATCCTCACTCGTCTTCAGAAACATCTGCAATATGGAATATGCAACCACAAGGGAGTCAATACAATTTAATGTATTGGCAAGTAACACTATGGTGGATATAAATGGCAAGACTAATACTACATGCTTATTTGGCTGAGTGGAGTTTTGGCTAAGTTTTGCATAAAGCCAGTTTTCTCGTATCACTTTTGTAAAACCAACTTTTCTTTTCAAAAGGGTGGCAACATTGGATTAAGATCCAAGCATCACAGTAATGTTCACTTGGTCAAAATTTTACTTATTGAAATTGGTGATGAGATTCTTCCGTCAATCCTTGTCCAGCTGCTCATAGTTGTCCATCACCGGGGACGCGGCTAAGATCTTAGTTTGTTGACTCTGCAGAGGTTGTGCACTTTCACCTTCAGACCCAACTCAACCCAAACATCCTATACACCCTGAGTGCATTAAGGAAAGGAGAAGAATCGAGAGGAGATCTTTCAGAAGCAAGAATCCAACCCAATGGCAAGACCCGTTCCACCTATAATTATGCTACATCTGCTTGTCAAGCCCGGGCTGAACCATCAAAACTTAGTTGATCAAGACAGAGCCCATATGACTAAAGGCTGCACTGGAAGCAATCTAAACTTGGGGAACATCATAATCACTTTGTTCCTGGGTGGCATTCCTCAAGTGAACACCCCTCGGGGAGACACTCAACTCTCATCAGCCAAACAACCAAATCCACCCAGGTGGTTCATTGAAGTTGTTACTTAGAATTTTCCACAACATCAAGTAAAAAATCATTTGTCTCATTGCATAGCATCTATCAAGTTCTAAGGCTATAAATAACAAGGATAAAAGAGATGGCTACACACTACTAGGATAATAGCATAGCATAATAAAACATAGTAAAATTTCCTATCAATGCATACTACTCAAAAATCAACTAATGCATATAGAAAATAATGGGTAGTTGATGATGTGTTACTTTCCTTGTTGAAGTTGGTGAAGATATTCATACTCTCTTCACAAAAGATCATTGCTCTCCGTACAATCTATTCATTGAAAACGCAATAACAAGCATACTATCAAACAAACAAGCAAGTGAAGAAAACATACAAAACAACAATCATGGGAAATGTGGTTTAACCAAGTTGGCTAGGACAAGGTCAAGAATTGAGTTCAATACTTGTTAAGGAAATTCCAAGGGTTTACTAAGGGTGATCTACTATTTCAACTAAAGTAACACATAACAACGTGTACAAATTAGTCATCTTCATCAAGACATTTGAGTGATCTAAGTTAGTCCTTCCATTTTGGTTTAGGCTTAACTTTATAACAAAGGGTATAACAAGTTAAAGTCTTGGTCTTTTCCATTTGGGTCAAGGGCTGGAAAAAAACAACTTGTCATTCTTCAACTTGTATGGATTGCTCCCAAGTCTTCACATGCTTGTCTTCTTGAAGATCATCTTCATGCTTCTTGTAGTCTTGTTCCTTGGATGTATTATTCTCTTGGTATTGATAAATTCTTCATGGTTTTCACTTCACTAATTGGTTTGGGTATGGGTTGTTCACAAATACCACTAAGTCAAAAATAGAAAAGAAGAGGAAATAAGAAGAAAGATAGAAAGAGAAATAGGTTGGATCTTCATGAATTTGCACTTCCTTGAGTTGCTTCTGGTTGTGGAGTATAAGTCTTTCCTTCAATTTCTTCAATGATATTCCTTGTAGCTCTACTTGTTTCCACCAAGTTGAAGATGGAGTTCCTTCTTGTGGTTGAGTCTTCACTTCCATTTTGCTAACTTGATGGATTCTTGAAGCAAGAATAGGGGAATGGAGAAGTAGATAGAAAACTATAGTACTATTGTTTGAGGTTCACTACTTGGTATTTTATATGGTTGAAATATACTAGGGACTTGGTCTTTAATTCAAAATGGCCACAACAAACAATGGTAGAAAGAATAGAAACAAAATCTAAGGCATGATCAACTAGTGGTTCACTAAGATGGATTTTTGGTCCAACTTACAAGGGAATGGTTCAAGGTTGTCCAAAAGGTTTAGTTACTGATGTATCTGGTTCAAGGTTACCAAAAGGAGCAATTTTGCTTAAGGGAACATATTCTAATGATTTATAGAATTAATTCTATGCCATAAATACTTAAATATACTACTTAATTCTAATTTCTAAACTAACTTGTTCAGAAAATATTTTGGAACATATTATATGAAAGTATACATCCTTAAGGTTTCCAAATATATTTTATTTGCAATTTTTGGAGTTGTAGAATTTGAATTATGCCAAAATTCATCAAAGAAGCATATTTAAATTTGAACCAATTTAATATTGTAAAATTTGAATTTTGACAGTGCTAAAAGATTCTACTCATTATGGGGATTTCAAAAAGTCCAAGATTGCTATATTCGGCCTTATGGATAAAAGATATGATGGATTGAAGTTACAGGGGCTAATCTGTAAAACTACCAAAATAATTCCAGCGGGGGAAATTTTCAAATAAGGCTGGGCCACGTGGCTGGATCTGATTGGGTGCTGCTGCTGACTGGACTATGACGTGGTTAAGTGGATCCAGATCTGAGCCGTTAGATCCAGATCTGAGGGTGGCATACCCCTTCGGTGGGGATCTAATCCTAGACGTTCATCCAGATCGAACGGTAGAGAGAGGGGGAGGGGTCTCACCGGAGCTAGGTCGCCGGAGATGGAGGTTGCGGTGGCGCTGCTCGCGGAAGGTTGGCGGTGGCGGCGCCCCAGTTGTCCTCGGGCTCAACGGAGGCCACCTCGAGGTGCTGCGCGACGCGGGAAGCACTTTGGTGCTGATGCCGTGCGCCCTGGAGGCCCTAGACGACGACTGCGCACGGTCGGAGACGGCGTAGCTCCGGCGCGCCTCGGTCGTGGATGGCGCGGTGGCATCGTTGCAGAAAAAGGAGAACAGAGAGGTGAGGGAGGTGCGCGAAGACACGGGGAAGGTAAAGGACGAGGAACCGGGGGCGGAGGCTCACCTAGATGGCCGGAAATCGCGAAGGACGGCGAAGGACAGAAGCTATTCCGGCGAGCAATACCTACGGCATATGGCCATGGATCAAGGGGGCAAGGGAGGGTAAATGGAGAGGGGGATCGGGGCATCTTATAGAGCCAGAGAGGGAAGGTATTGATGGCCTTAATGGCGCGGAATTGAAGGGAGAACAATTCGGCCGAAATGGATGCAAGTTTCCATCCTGAGGTAGGAGATGGATGACGTCAGCTGACGTCATCTTTTCTTTTTATTTTTCTTTTCTTTTTCCTGTTAAATGAAAACTTTAATATCCTCTGTTTTAAACATCCAATTTACATGAAACCAAATTCTAAATTCTTGAAATTTCCGATACTTTCCTATAGTACCATTTTTGAAAACAAATCAACATATTTTATTTTTGAATTTTGGAAATTTGAAAAATTCCTTAATAGTCACTTAATGTGATTTTTAATTTAAAATTTTATAAAACATAGTTCTTGGTCAAATAAAATTTTAGTGACATTATAAATGTTGAAAACAAAATTATGAGAGTCATTTCATCTTGTTTTCACAATTTTGAAAATAAATAAAAACACCAATTATACTTTAAGGCCATTTTAAAATTTAGAAAAATAATAAATTGATGTTATTGTCTAAATAAAATTTTTAGAGACATTTTACATATCATATATTATCTTTGGAAAGCCATTTTTAAACTATTTTCACATTTTATAATTTTAGGATATGAAGGATTTACTAATAGTAACTTAATGTTATTTAATTAGTTCATATCAAATAATTAATATTGTTGATCAATAGAATTTAGAATAAAACCACAAGTCATAATACTGTTTTCAAAACCCTCTTTTATGTTATTTTCAAAACAATGCATTTTATTTTCACACCTTCATGTTTAAAATTGGAATAACAACTAAAAGTTATTATTAACAATTTTATTCTCATCAAATACCTTTGAGGCTTAGAACTTTATTAAGGTTTATAAATCTTTGATTTTTGTTGCCATAAAATATCTTCAAAGTAATATTGGAGTTGTACACATTTTAGGTAAATGTTTGTTAATAAAAAGATATTCCCTTTATATAATTAAGAAATTTATTTTTAAATAAGGTTTTAGAGTTTAAGGAACAAAGGCATAACTGGACTTCCAAATCCAATATACTTGGTATAAGACCTAATATTTCATTTGTGTTTGAGTTTTTATTGTTTTTGGTGATTGATATTGACATGAAAACCAAAGTTTCAAATTTTTGTGATTTTTGCATTTTCCAAAAATCAGGGATGTTACAGTATGAGACCCACATGAGTTTCCATGGAAGTAACCCAACCTATGTGATAGGAGATCCCGTGAAGTAGGACCTGGCCAACTGGCCAACTGCAGGGTATAATATGTTTCTCCTTCTCTTGATTATTTCCATATGTGCAATACTAGTAGTTTGCGTAGATGTATCTACCATCAATCTATTATGCAAGAATATGGTCAATTATTAGTATGTTTACGTCATGCTCATGATTTATACTTGGATTAATTTAATCTGTAAATTGCCTAAATACTCAACAATTGTATGAGATGGTTTTCAATGTGGAGTGTTACTCCCTAGTTAGTTATATATGTATCCATTGGTGTGAGTTTTCCTTTATCTGGAATATTAATGAGAAGTTTTACCTTTACTTCATGCACACCTTATTTTAGTTTGCAAATTCTTTTCATATGTTAATCTTGATGGTACTAGTGGGATCACTTTGGGTGCATCAAGTAAATCTAGTTGGTTGTGGCAAACTTAGCATTGGTTAGTAGAAACAATACTTTGAGACTTAAGTAGAGAGAGGGAACTGCTTGCAAAAATATTATCTATCTTGTCTTTCTTTCTTGTTGGCCCATGAGATTAGCATTCTTGAGTTAAAGTATTCGTGCTCACAAGGAAGATAGCATGATTGTGTTTATCGCATTTATATTTGTTTATATCCCTCAACTCTATGCTTGCTACCAAACCTTGCTAGCCTAAACCCTATACTGAGAGGAAATACTTCTTGTGCATCCAAAACCTTGAGACATTACCATTCATAGTGTCCATATAAGTTCCTATGAGGTGGTATTTAATTGCCACTCCAAGTAATTTGTCTTGTGGTACCTTTAAAATACTCGTATAATCCCTTTTTGTGTCACTGTTTACCAGATCATGAGGATGCGGTTATACGGCCTTTATTTCAGTTGTTGATTAGAAATTCCACATCTAGACTAGTGGTATATACATTCACTTATCCAATTCGCTAGAAGAGCTAGCAACGGGGTGCCCATCCCCAATATTGGTTAGTAAAAAGAATTCTTCACTCTTTTCTCCCATGATTTATCAGTTAAGAAAAGTTCATCATTGTGTAAACAAAAGAGAAGAGGATTCGGTTAGCCATGGTTTGTGATAGCAAAGGTTGGGTGAAGTATCAAATATTTTATGCTCTCTCTATATGTTTTTCAAAACTTAAAAGCTCTAGCACATAATTTAATCTCTGCTTCCCTCTGCAAAGGGCTTATCATTTACTTTTATGTTGAGTTAGTACACCTATTCCCTCTGTCTTAAGAAAGCATTTGTGTTTTTGATATTCAACTATCTATATATTGTTAATAATTACAATCATGAATTTCATCCTTCCGTTGTTTGAGCACAAGGATCTTTATCAATGAGAATATGACATTGAAAGTTTTTCTTTGACTGCAAAAGGAAACTGTGATGGTTGAGCTCGTAAGTTCTACATCATAGCTCTTTTATAAAGAATCTTCTTGAAAGATAACTTGAATTGTTAATTGTTCTCTAACCAAGGACAGAGTTTTCCATAACCAATTGATTATCTCTATGTACCTTTATTTGTGGTTGTTCTATTACTAGTTTCAAGTTATATTATATGAATAAGAGTTTCTTTCTAAAATGTTTTGTTCAGTTGAGTAAATATTGATGCTTCTTGTATGTATTAGTTATTATCAACACTTCAACCCATAAACCTCTGGTCTTGTTTACTAAGCTTAGTTTCTCTTGGAAACAAGCAAGGTCTAAGCTTGGGGGGGAGGTGTTTGATACGTCCATTTTGTATCACTATTTTATATCATAATTTACTGTTATTCATTGATATATATCATACTACAATGCAATACATATGTTATTTTATCTTATTTTGTTTGTTTGATGATTATTGAAAATTTACCCGCTGGAGTCAGATTTAGGATGGAAAAAGCATCGTCGGGCTACCATATATGCAAAACTCCAAAGACACTAAAAACTTTCGCGAAAGATATTATTTTTCCCGATCACGAAGCAAGCCAAACGGGAGGATCTAGGAGGGTCAGGTGGCCTCCACGCCATACCAGGGTGTGCGCCCCACCCTGGCCGCGCTGGCATGTGCCGTGGGCCCCTTGGTCGGCTTCCAATGCTGCCCCTTCGCGTATATCTTCCCCGACGACCTAAATTATCCGGGAGGCCGTACAAATAATTTTCCTCTACCTCCACGCGACGGAAACCACAGCGAGAAAAAAGCTCTTCGGCAGAGAGAAATCTATCGGGGTTATCCCCTCCCGGAGGGGGAAATCGTCGCCATCGTCACCACCTCCACGCTGGAGTTCATAAGGATCGCCATCTTCATCACCCACAATTCCGCCATAATCATCTCCACAGCTCCACTCCGTTCCGCTGTAACATCTAGGGTCATACCATGCCTAGTTCATTGGAGAGACTCACCCGGTGTTGATTACTCTCCGTATTTAATGCTATTGAGTTTTATCGGTGGATTAAGGTTTATGTCCAGATTGTTATTCATCATTATATCAACTCCGATCATGATCCATATGATGTCTTGTGGGTAGTTTGTTTAGTTATTGAGGACATGGGAGAAGTCCATTTGTTAGTAGTGGAATAATGTTGAGTAATATTTAATAGTTTGATATTTATGTTCTGGTGTTATTCCTCTAGGGGTGTCATGTGAACGTCGACCACATGGTACTTCACCTATAAGGGCCTAGAGGATTGTATCGTGTATTTAACTTGTTAATTTTGGGGTTTCCGGAGCGACAGAAACCTAAACCCATGTTGGTAAGTTGGTGCACAAGGGAGTGTAGGATCCGAGAGTTTAAGGTTGTGGCTAGATTTACATTAGTTACTTTATTGTAGTGGAAGAAGCATGCAAGGGTTTTAATCAGAATACGTATTAGTCATAAGAAGGGTAGTGCGTTAGCATAGATTGTCCCACACAACATGTATAAAAATATTGAAGATTAACCAACTGCATGAAACAAAAGCATTAGACGAAATTCCCATGTGTCCTGAGGAACGTTTGGTAATAATAAGTAACAGAACAGGTTGACCTTTGCACTGAAAATGATTGGGCAACTCCCTTCAATTATTATTGCGCTCGTTTAATTACTCGTACTGTTTTATCGATGCTTTGGAAACTACTAAAAATCCGTCTGCTAATTTTTTACAGTGAATCCTTGTTCAAAACAACTTCCCGTCACCTTCTTCTCCTTGTTGGGTTCGACGCTCTTATTTATCGAAAGTACTAAGATATACCCCCTATACTTATGGGTCATCAAGCTACATCCATGAACATGCTCTATAGCTTGTCCCTCTCATCCATGCTAGGTCCATTACTTTTTAGAGAAAGAAACACATTTGATATATACAGTATCATATTTTCAGGTATATTAGGAGCAATGTCGGACCCTGGACCCTGAGGTATACATACTGTTATGCTCTCCTAGTCATGGACTCACATGGGCTTCGGGGTTACCATCCACGACCGTAACAAACAACGACAGGTAGACCGGAATCATCGGCGCGGAAGACAGATACACATTGTTACTACTACTCCTTTTGTTCATGCTAGTCATAACCAACTATGCATACCAAAACTTCCATGAGTCGTATCAATCTGAAGGAACGGTACCAAAGCTATACAGAGATTCTATGTGTCACAGGAAGTGTAACAACAATCGAATAAACATCGGCAGGCGTGCTCGGAAATGGAACATCGTCCCAACAACCCCTCGTCCGCGACAACGACATAGGCATAGCCAAAACTATATAACTATAAGCTCAAAACCAACAACCAATCAAAGAAACACTCTAGACATGAAATTGTGTTATACAAGACTTACTAGAGTATAGCATTACAAGCAGAGGCTACATGACCAACATAGGTCAGGTAACCCAACAGTACGCTAAACATCGAAAGCAAATTATGTTCTTATACAACAAGTCTGCAAAAGGACTAGCAGTCTGAATATAAGCAACATAGACAAACCCATACTACAGATACCAGGCTGCCACCTGGAAACCCTGAATTACTCGTTGATGTCCACGTCAAATCACCAACGATCTGAAGAACTTCCGCTGAACCAAATTTAAGCAAACCTCAGTACTGGAGGTACTCAACAAGACTTAGTTAACCTATTATATATATACTATTTTAAAAAGGTTTTGAAGGTCAATTTGCGTAAAACAATATTTGCTTTCCAAATAAAGGAAGGAATATCACGTCTTATGGAGTATTTTCAGAACATATGAGAAGACTACTCAGCTACTGAAGTCATCATATTTCATTCCACCCCTCTCGACATCTCCGATGAGGAACCCTTCATTCGTTATCAGCAAGTTTTAGGCTCTGATTTAATTTATATGTGGTCACATATGTTCCACCAAGTAGTCCTTAACCGTGGACACAACTTTTGGAAAAGATTGGCCTGCAGCGATGTACACTTTATCCACATGTACCAACTAACTCTTAACACCATGCGGTAACACTCTTCCCAAGAGAGCGCGATAGAGTGTTGTTGGCCATGACCTTTAGCTTGCTCAACCCTATCCATGAGTCAACCCAAGACAGGGCCACCCCGCCAACAGGGAGTTGGCCATCCTCGTGACTACACCTGTCTCTGTGAGGCGGGGTCACGATCCGTGTACGTTCTTCACTTGTCCCCAGTCACGCCCTAGGAGGAGCATTTTTCCAAAACGTTTTACAGTTTTATTTGCGTCGCCGAATGGAACTCTCGAACTACGTGACTCGTGGATGTGGCCGATTAAGTTAGTTGGTAGAGCACAGTTACTTAGACCCCACGTGTGGTTGCACGCTTAGTCTTGGTTTATTCGGCGATACCTTAATCCTAGGATCGACAAGTACATAACAAATAACCACTTCCCAAGTGGCTTTCTGTCGAAGCCTTAAATCAGATTCACATGCTCACCTTTTACCACATCAAACCAACATACTAGATTCACGCATTGACCCAATTCATCAACATGATGAATAGATCATAAAACTAAGAATGACTAAGAATAACCGATATAAGACTCTGGCGATGCGCACAAGCAAACCTATGGCGGCTAGGAGTAGTGGATCGGGATTTTGAGGCGATGCAGTATATAGGAGAACTCTATCTACTGACACACCGTACATTTGAATAGAATGCAAAATACGAGAATGGAAACATTTCGAAATCATATATGGGCTAGATAAGAGGCTATGCTGGCCTTGCTTCAATGAAAACCAAATAAATATATCTTCCAAATGAAGTGCTTGACTTGGTCAGTTAAGACCAAGTATTCATCAAAGAAGTTCTTGATCTTCTCTTCGGAGTCGCGCTCTACCGAAAAGGAAACAATCAACACATGACATTGATGCAATGCGCAATATGTATGCATAATCAATTAAATGCGTCAATAAGGAGGCCTAAACATGAATTACAGGTTGTTAGGGTCTCAGATGGATGCAAAAGGAAATTTTTAGCGAAAGTAACTCCTTTCCTTAAGAAAAGGGCGTTCGGTTCATTTATGAAAACTGTCGACATGGAGTTTCTCAAATGACTTTGAAAACATCATAGATGACTTTCATTTGTCTTTTCGGTCGTTTTGATATATTAAACATAATTTTCTGAATTTATTTTAATAAAACATTGTTTTCTCATTTTTGAATAGATTTAATTCAAATTCAAATAATGTCCATTTTTGAACTTTCTCAAACAAAATTGGAAGTGTTATAAACAGGTAGAGTTTATTTTTCTAAAAAATTTGGTTATTTTTTCATAATTTTTGGAATTACAGAATAAAAGATATTCAATTAAAAAACTTGGTTAATTTCTATAATTATAATTAAATGGGGCCCACCTGTCAGTGTATTTTTCTTTTATTAAAAATTTTCTAAAAAGGAAAACGGGTTGACGGCTTGGTCCTGGTGACGTCACACTGACGTCACCACGACGTCAGCGACAGGGCAGAGCAACTCTGCCGGTGGCCCCTGGCGGCGAACCACCGCGCCCCTCGGGGCGTGTAGATGATCATTGAAATGAGCGCGTCGAGGCGAACACAGCCGTGATGACGCCGCCCATTTGTTGTCACTGGAGCTTGCTCTATGGAGAGCAACAGTGGTGGTAGCCATGGGTCAACGACGATGAGCACAAAAACAACTGCGATGACGGCGGAGCCGGAGGACGTGAGGATCAACAACGATGTCGCGCAGCGGAGCTCAGCCGTTCGCGAGGGAGAAGCAGAATTTCCGAGGCCTGAGTCGATCTCTGCTGCTCCTTTTGCCCGTGGAGGACAAGGGGACGATAGTAGAGCTTCTAGGATTTTCATAACGGCGAGGGGAGGCTCCAATCACCGGCGACGACGAATCACTGCGGCAGCTAGGGTTTGGTCTTCTCGACGTCCTCCTCGATGCGTCGTCGACGTCCTAATCACGGCGAGGAAGGGAGCCGGGGGTGTTATGCGAGGGGTGATCGATCCGGACACCTCCTCGACATCCTAATCCACCTCGAAGCGCTAGAAGCAGGATGTGGCAAGGTCACCGTCGAGTTCATCCTTCTGGCAGGAGGTTGAAGAAAGGGAAAAACAATTTCCCCAAAACCCCCTAGAACATCCGGAAATTACCAAAATGCCCTTATTCTTTTTAAAGAGAGAAAGATTTAAATATTTGTGGGCCTTTTTGAAAAGTTAATATTTCACAAAGATAACCCTTGGAAAGCTCTTCAAATTTCCAAAAAACCATAATTTGGTTTGTTAATTTTGAGGAACTTCTTAAAACAACTTGTGAGTTACCAATTTAAGTAATTTTTATTCATTTCATTTATTATATTCGATCAAATGCAATTTTTTAGCCAAGGTTTTCATGCATTTATGCCATGTACACAACACTCAACATCATATTAAACACAAGTGGGATGTTACAAGCAACTCATAGAAGAGATAATACCTACTTCTTAAGTTGGCGTGCACGAGCTCTAGTCATAGGTCCTTGTAATGGTGTAGTACTTGCGGTTGCATCTATAGTAGGGATGTCCTCATCATACTCCCCTTCTTGAATTGAATTCGTCCTCGATGTCTTGCCATCATTATCTCCCAAATATGGCTTCAAATATGCAATGTTAAAGGCGGGACTAACCCCAAATCTGCAGGTAACTCAAGTTCATATGCATTATCATTTATCCTCTCCAACACCTTTAAAGGAGCATCAGCTCATGGTATTAACTTAGACTTGCGCAACTCAGGAAAACGATATTTCTGCAAATGCAGTCAAACAATATCTCCATGTTTAAATATAAGTTCCTTCCTTCCCTTATCACTGTACATTTTATATTTAGCATTCATGCATTCAATATTCTGTTTCAAAGTGGCATGCAACTTTAATATCAATTCAACACGTTGAGTAGCATATAAATTATGTTGCACCAAAGATGGAAGAGGTAATAAATAAATAGGTTCACGAGGAATAAAACCATACACAATATCAAAAGGGCACAACTTAGTAGTAGAATGCAGTGAACGATTATAAGCAAATTCTATATGAGTCCAGTATTCTTCCCACTTTCTAAAATTTTATGTTTTAACACAACCCTTAACATAGTAGACACAGTTCTATTAACCACTTCGGTTTGTCCATCAGATTGAGGATGACATGTAGTACTAAACAACAAGTTAGTCCCCAACTTAGCCCATACATATCTCGAAAAATGGCTAAAAGTTTTGTATCACGATATAAAACTATGGTATTTGGCACACCATGCGAACGAACAATGTCATGAAAGAACAAATCAGCAATATGTGTAGCATCATCACTCTTGTTATAGGGTATCAAATGTGCCACAACAACAAACATACAATCCCTTACATTCTGTGTGCGAGGCAATCCCAAAAAAAAGTCCATAGAAATATCCTCCCAAGGCACACTAGGAACAGGAACAGACATATTTAAACCATGTGGATTCAAGCGTGACTTAGCTTTTTGACATATAGTGTAGCGGCCAACAAATATCTCAACGTCATGTCTGATGCGTGGCTAGATCAAATGTTCAACAAGTACGTCCTCCGTCTTCTTCATTCCAAAGTGACCCATCAATCCTCTTTCATGCGCTTCCTGCAACAACAAAATATGCACAGAACTATTTGGAATGCATAGCTTGTTAGCACGAAACATAAATCCATCACTGAGGATGAATATGTTCCATGTTCTACCTTCCTTACAAATTTGCAATACATCTTTATATTCAACATCATGCACATATTTCTCTTTAATAGTTTCCAAGCCAAATATTTTATATTCAAGCTAAGATAACATGGTGTAACATCGAGTCAAAGCATCAGAAATAACATTTTTTTTGAAACATTTTCTACTGCAGGGGAGTCCCCCACATCCCTTTATTGGCACCAGAGAGAGTTTACATGTATTTACAAATGTACAAAGAGGAGATAGACTAAGGAAGTCTATCAGAAAATAATGAAGAGAACTAATCCATGATGATAATTTATCAGCCAAGGAAGAATTCAACCTATGCTTAAGCTAGGTGAGATCCAGCAAAAACCCAACTTTCCAACCTCTGAAAGAATGCCTCTCAGATTTTAAAATAACTTCATTCCTTTGCTTCCAAATATTCCAACAAGACAGAATTACTATCTCAGTAAAACGGGGGCCATTGAAAACCTTTTTAGCTTGTGAAAGAGTGATCATTATAGTGTTATCACTCCAATAAATCTGTAAGTAATTCCAAATTCTGGAGCTGAAATAGCACTGGAAGAAAAGATGTGTCCAGTCCTCAAGACAATGCTGGTGACACAAGACACAATACTCATTTCCTTGGATCTTCCACTTTCTCCTCTTTATCATATCTTTAGTGTTAATCCTATCATGTAGAATAAACCAAGCAAAGAACTTACGCTTTGACATGCACTTGGATTTCCACATCCACTTAGCTGGCTTATCATCAGGCAGTTGAGCAAATTGAAGCTGGTAAAATTTTCTTGAGGTATATACACCTTTATTGAAATTACAAGTCCAAACATCATCATTATTATCCAGCTGTATGTCAGCGAAAAAACTTGCAAAGTAACAAATTCCTGAAATGCTTCATTTGAGAGAGCTAAATGAAAAGCATCAGAAAAGGTAGACAATGCAATCAAGTGTCTGACTGAAGCAAACATGTCTTTAGCGAAAGAATACAACCTTGGAAACTTGAGTGAAAGAAGATCACCCAACCATAAGTACTTCCAAAAAAAGACAGAGAAGCCATATCCAACTAAGCAAGAAGAAAGAGAACACCAAGTCTCAGCCAATTGCATAATTTCTCTTCACCAGAAAGAACCGCAACAAGTTACTCCATGAGGGACAAATTCGAAATAATAGGCATTCTTGACCAGATTTACCCAGGGGATATCAGCAGAGTTATAGAATTTGGCTATAAATTTCATCAACAAATCCCTATACTAAATCTGTGTAACATCCCAAGTATGAAAATTAGCCATTAGAATGTTTGCTCTCTGTTATTTTATGTTTTGCATCATGACATCATGTTCATTGCATTTGTTTTGCTTTGTTTTCCAACTGTTTTCCTTTGTTTTCCTTTGTTTTCTATTTGAATTTCAAATCAAATTTCAAACCTTTTGTTTCATACTTGTGATGTTACAATTTTCCAAAATGATATTTCAAAATCAAAACAATTGTTTGTTTCCATTAAAGTTGTAATATAAAACTATTGTTTTGTTTCTATCAAAAATTCATTTAATACCAAACCATTTTCAAATTCAATTAATTTCCAAAACAGCAACCCTTTTGAAAATTATGAAAATGACAAAACACTTCCATCATTTGTTTCCATTAAACTAAGGTTCAAACTATTTAAATTATTGCTTTCAATATTTCACTTAATATTCAAAATTCATTCAAATTCATTTGCATTTTTCAAACAGCACCCCTTTGGAAATTATGAAAATTACAAAATCACCTCCAATCATTTTGTTTCAAACAAACATGAAATTCAAAACTAATTAAGCTAATACTTACAATATTTCATTTAATATCACATTTTCATTCAAATTCAAATGAACTACCAACAGCAACCAATTTGAATTATCTGGAAAATTAAATGTTGCAAATTGGTGCTGTTGCACAAAACTATCCTATACAAAATTTTGCTAATTTTTCTAACCTAAAACTATCCTCTTTTCTTTCTATTCCTTTTTCAGCAAAAAAAAAACAGCAGCAAAAAATATATAAAAGGAAACGGTTCAAGGGAGAGAGGGGCAGGCCCAGCCCACCACCTTCTCCCCCTCGGCCCGATACCCCCCTCGATCATCGTCTTCCCCGTACGGCACCCCATCCAACCTGTACACGTAGCTGCAGAGGAGCAGCAATGGCCACTGCAGCTCCACCTCCCCTATAACTCTAGGCCCCCGAGCTAACCCTAACCCTAACCCTAAACCGCACCCTTCTCCCACCTCCTCTCTCTGTATCTCTGTTCAGCACCACCTGAACCCCACCGAAACCTCCTTCTCACTCCGGCGATCGCCGGCGACCTAGTCCCCCTCCGGCCAGGCTAGGGCCGGGAATGGGTTCCCCCCGGCGCCCTCTCCTTCCTCGACCCCACGGCGAGGGCCGGGAGCCAAGGAATCGCCGCTGCCGTCCAGCCCTCGCCACCGTTGCCTCCCTGCTCCGCCCCGACACTGCCCGCTCGAGGTGATCCCCCCTCTCGCTACTCCCTCACCTCCTCCCTCTCGCAGCACACGCACGGCCACAGCACAGCACCCAGCACACGCAATCGCCACGAGCAGCAGTCGCCTGCAGTAGCAGATCGCCGGCGAGCGATCGATCGCGGCAAAGTTCAGAGAAAACTAAACATTTGCAGTTCATTTAAATGCGCACTACCTGCACCTTAACCCCCCCCCCCCGCGAGCGGTACCTATCAAGCAACAGCAATTCACCGCACTGGCAACGCTCTCCTCGCAGCACCCAGGGGGTGGTGGGTCCGAATCCCACCCCCTGCGGTTTAACACCCCTTTTTGCTATTCTTTTTTTCCAGGCCCAGAACTTGACAGAATTGCACACAAGTCCCTGCTGTTAACTTCTAGATCCCTGTTAATTAATTCTAAGTCCCTAGCTGTAATAAAAATGTCAGATTAATACCAAAAATATAAAAATGCATAACTAAATCATCCCAACTCCAAATTCAACTTTTTAAATATGTATTCTGCACCAAATTGAATTCTCTACCCAAATATAAATTTCGTTTACTGTTTTGAATATTTTAAATTGGTGAAATATTTAAAAACTTGTTTAATTCACTTAATTTTGCAAAATTCATAACTTGGGCATAAAAATTCCAAATTCAACAAACTAAATATGGTTTCCATTCAATTTTTCATGTACTTTGCAAATATCAACTTTGTTTGCTGTTTTGAATAATTTAAATGGATGAAAACAACTGTTTCTTATTTAATGCCTTTAAAATTGCCAAAATAATAACTTGCTCATTTTAAATCCAATATTAACAAATAAAATATGTTTTCCATGCTAAATTAAACCACCTTTCCAAATATAAAATTTGTTTCATGTTTTGAATAATTAAATTTGGTTAAATAATTTAAACCTTGTTTAAATGATTTAAATTTTTTAAATTCATAACTTGGTCAAATTAATTTCTTTTTGAACTTATAAAATATGTTTTCAAACCAGCAAAGTATAAACTTTTCAAATATGAATTTGGTTTAATGTTTTGAACAAATAAAAATTCAAATAATTTCACACTTGAATTAAATTCATTTAAATCTTGTTTAAACTTGTTTAATTCATAATTAAATTATTCTAAATCCTTTTTCAACAAGTGAAACATGTAATCCACCTAAAATTTGCTGTTCTTTCCAAATATGAACTTTGTTATCTATTTTGAACAATTTAATTTGGTGAAAACAACAAATGCTTGTGTAACACCTTTAAGGAACCAAAATTCCATAAGTTAATAAATAAAATTCCAAACTTGATAAACCTTATTTCAAATTGTTTCTATTGTTGTTTTCTTTCTGTTTTCCTCATCCATGCATCATGCTAATCCACTTACACCTGTTGGTTAGTTGTAAAACAATTATTTCAACCTTAATTCATGGGCTTTCCATATGCAATCCAAATTGCATGTGGGTCCATTTAATCATGTTGTTACCATGTCAACTAGTTTATTTTGATGCATCAATTAAATGGTCATGCATCATCCCATGTTTGTGCACTATGCCATGTTATTGATTGTTTGTCTCTCTGTGTTGTTTGTTTGCTTCTTCTCGAATGGACGACGACGTTGAGACCGACGATACTTACGACACCCCTTCTGAGGATCTAGCTCAGTACCAGGCTGCTGAGTTTGCAGGCAAGTATTCACTCACATGAACCATTGTGTTCCTTTCAACATTGGACACCGATACTTTCCGCTGTCTATTCTGCTAGCCCTATGAATCGTTGCTTCTGTTACGAACCTATCACATGTTATCCTTTAACCCTGATATAGCCTCACCTCCACACCTATAACCCCGTTGCTTGTTGCCCGTGTCTTACTAGCATGCTCAGGGTTGTTTTGCTCGAGTCTGTTGCCCGTTACTTTCTGTTACCTTATTTCATTATGTTCTGGGGCTCGATGTTAAACAACAACCTGTTAATGTTATGGTTAATAATAATTTGATGATAAGGCACCGGCAGGAGGCCCGGCGTGGTTTTGAGGCCTGCTAGTGTCGACCCTAATTAGGAAAAGGGTCTTGTCTACTGATCCATGATGAGCGCACTAACCGCATGTGGGAAGCGTTTATGGGCGCCCCCCTCAAGTTGATTCGATTCGCATCTCGTCCAAATCGCCACACTTAGTTCGGGCTTTCCATTTGATGCATGCATGTGCAGGTGCGAACCCTTGGCGCCAGGGTGGAACTTTTGTAGTCGGCATTTAGGGCGGCGTGGTCTTAGAGTGCTATGAGGGTCCCCTTTTCTTCGTGGGGCTCGATTAGCCGCGCACGCACAGCATGTGGTTCTTTGGGCTTGATGCAAAGAAGAGTTGAGTTGTGTTGAGTGCCCCGCTTGGTGGAAGGGCCTTTCCATCTGGCGGGTTATTCATACGTGTACGGCCAAATTGGTGCACCCCTGCAGGGTAAATCTTCTCGAGAAGCCGTGTTTTCCGCGGTTATGGATGACTTGGTGAAAGTACTGGCTAACAAGTACTCAGAACAACTTACACATAATTAATGATAACTTGACTAGTAATAGTCTTATCGTCACAATAACTTGAACCATCATTAATGCAACTGTGTGAGTTATCCTCAGATTGCTTATTTAGATAAGGGGCGAGATCCAGGATGGGTTTGTTTGGAGTTAGTTGTAGTTGGTTCCGATACGCTATCTTATCCCCTTTCTGTTAGCCGGAAGTTGTAGCATGTTTCTGTAGTTGGTTAGTGCAGCCCGCTGCAGCATCTTTTGTATCACCCCTTTCTTCCGTTGACCCAAAGCATCTGTGCTTGATGTTGACGGGTACACTTTGGTGAATTGTGAGTCTTGCTTGCCAGTACGTTTATGTATTGACCCCTTTGGGGCTGTGGTTTCCGCAGACTACGTTTCCGAGGATCTCCATGGTGGCTACTACGTGGAGTTTGACGAGGCTGCTGACGAGTAGATAGCGGACCCGGGTAGGATCCGAGACTTCGTGGATGGGCTCCGTCTTTTCGTTCCCGGCCTCTTAGGCCTATTTGGATCTTGTCTGTACTCAGACATGTTGAATGCTTCCGCTGTGATGTAATGATGATATGTTGGGACATGTGTCCTCTGGATGATTGTATTTGCTATCTCTGCTCTAGTGAGAGCTATTTGCCAATTATTTCAATCTTTTGTGTCTTACAGATCTGTTGTGATATCCATTGTTCAAATGCCGTTGATGTACCATGTGTGTATGTTATGAAGTACGTCAACGGAAGTGTCCTGATTTCTATGGGATGGTTTGCGCAGACGATGGATAGTAGAGAATGGTTGTCACACGTTTACGTGTTGGCCTGCTCATATTGAGATGCGGGTGCCGGTATGCCCCGTAAGCCATTTGTTCTACTATTCAGCGGACTGTGAGTATCCCCTAGAAGTCCGGGTGCGACAATCTGCAAATTGATCACTCCCAGACCACTTTTTAACTTGTATTTACACACCATATCCCAAGGAGCCAAAGAATTTACTCTCTCCTTGTTCTTATCTTTCCAAGTCAGCAGCCTCCTGCTATGAAATATTGATTGGTATCATGGAAGGCATATGGAAGTTTACTTTAAGCCCCGTAATTTGGGCATAAAGATTCAATAAGTTCTTGAAAACCAACAATTGATCTGGATGAGCAGGTAAAACAACCAGAGTGTCATCAGCATATTGCACAATAGGAAATTCTCCACCAATGGGAATTGGTAAATGAAGACTTCTATCTCTTAGAGACAAATTGACAATACTTTGAAGCAAATATCCACCGAGCACATAAAGGATAGGTGATAAAGGATCACCCTGTCTCACTCCTCTTCCACTCCTCTTCTATAGACAAAAGGTTTACCAGGAACACTGTTCAATAGAACAGAGGGGGAACCTGAAGATAGAATTTCTTGGACCCAATCAATGACAAGGGGAGGGAAACCTTTGAGCCTCAAACTTTCCATAATGGCACTGTGCTACATGGTGTCAAAAGCCTTCTCAAAATCAATTTTGAAAAAAACCACTTTCTCCTTGGATTTCTTACACTGAAAGATATATTCAAAACACCAGGCCAAGCAATCTTGTATAGTTCTAGATTTAATGAAACCATATTTATTGGCATGGATACAACCAAAAATCTTCTCTTAAAATCTGTTGGCCAGAATCTTTGTTATAAATTTCAGACATGATTTGGCAAGGGAAATGGGCCTAAAATCATTCAAAGTTTCAAGAGACCGTGATTTCGGAATAAGAGTAATAAAGGACCCATTAATGCTTTCCAGACACACCTTTGCACTATGGAAATCATTGCACAATCTGATAAAATCATCCTTCACAATATCCCAACAGTGCTTTATAAAGAACCAAGTGAAACCATCCGGACCAGGAGCACGGTCAGGCTTGAGATTCTTTACAACACCCTCAACTTCTTCCAGAGAAAAAGGATTCGAAAGGCAATCCAGTCCATCCACGACAGGCAGGAAAGGTCTCAAGTCAATATCAATAACATGAGGGCAGGAAATTCCCATCCTATTTTTGAAACAGTTCCAAAAAGCAGTTGATTTTTCCTGGTGATCCACCAAGATATTCCGAGAAGGGTCAGATATACAAGGAATGGCAATATGCATGTACCTTTCCGTTGCTCTGGCATGAAAATATTTGGTATTTTCACCTGAAAGTTTAACCCATCGAATGGTGCACCTTTGCTTCCAATAATGAGACTGTACGGACAATATTTTTTTTATATGTGCCTTAACAATCAGTCTGAAATTAAATTCAGGAGTACTCAGAATTCTCTCCTCTTCCACTTGGTCAAAAAACAAAACCACCTTACTGCTCATCTCAATGAGTACCTTCAATTGAGAAATATTTCTCCCCCAATCCTTTAGGTCAATCTTAAGTTTTTAAGCTCAGCAGTTATTTCGGTAGCTATAGATTGGGCCAGAACAGGAGTATACCATACTTTACTGACAAGATCAAGAAATCCAGGTTGCTTGACCCAATGATTCTCAAATCGAAATATGTTTGCCTTAGGAATATCAGTCTTTATCATGACAGTACGGGGCAAATTATCAGAAGTAATGTTGAACATGGGTATGGCTAGAGTATTGGGAAAATCTAGAGTCCACTAACAAGAGGTAAAAACCAGTCCAGCTGGACAAGCAGAGGATCATTTTGCACGTTAGACCAAGTATACTTCCGACCTTTAATAGGTAGTTCCAGCAGCCCCAAATGACTAATAATATCCTTGAAAATAAAGACATCATTAAGATTAGCACCAGGTTTATTTCTATTATCCAGGGAACGCAAAAAGTTGAAATCCCCAATAATTAACCATTTTTGATGCAAAGGAATAGAGAGATTATATAATCAATTAACAAAATCATCTCTTTCCACACCTCGTCAAGGACCATACACATTTACAAAAACCAACTGGCAGAATTATGAACAGAAATAAATTTCATGTGAATGGCAGATCGATGAACTTCCAACAATTCCCCCGTGATGATAGAACTATTCCATAACACTATAAGTCCACCAGAAGCTTCAATAGAAGGAGAGAACACAAATTGATCAAATCTCTTAGGACAAAATAACCTAATAAAGGTGTGATAAAACTCTGGCATTTAGTTTCCTGAAGGCAAATTACTGAAGCATGGCTTGCCTCAATTTTATTGTAAACAATATCTCTCTTAGATTTGTCATTAAGGCCTATTACATTCCAGTCAAAAACTAAAAATCCATATGCATTGGAGATGTACTATCCATTAAAGACTGATGGAAATAGTAGTCCAGACTGACCAACATAAATGGCCAACAAAATAAAAGCCCAGTAGCAGCACACATGATCATAATATATTACAAAATAGTAATTCCAGAATAGTAGACATAAAAGGTCTAAACAACCCATAGAACACACTAGGAGACAATAAGGCCCAAAAATGATAAAAAAGCCAATTGATCATCAGAACTAGATGGGCTTGTGGGACTCTTTGGAGTCGCCTCAAGCTTCTCCATAATTATCTCTGAATCTTCAATTTATAGCAACTTTCCTGCCCTCCGCAGAATAGCCACATGTGTGTGTGGAGGGGAGGGGGTTCCTCCAAAAGTAGCAGATGCATGCGAAGACCTGGCCTTCTTCCTAGGCTCTTGCTTGTCAATCCCATGCAGTACGTGAAATCCTGCATTCTTGGCCAAGCTCCTAGTCACACGGCGATCCTAGAGGACCAGTGGAGTTGACACCTTGCGAGACCTCTTCTTGGAAACAGAAGAGATCCGAGGAGTAGAGACATCCCCGGGAAGCAAAGGTCTGGGCAACACTGAATATCCTGAGGGAACATGGAAGAGAGGAACTTAAAACTTCTATCAAAAAGAATCCTTGCCTTATCCTCTTGGAAGTACTGAGACAACTCCATGACAGGATGAAGCAAGATAACCCTCAAAATCTGAACCTCCTCCTGCTGCTCAACATTATCCACTTGCACAGGTTGAACAAAAGGGACAATGGCCATCTGGTTCTGTTCAACATGCTACTGGAGCTCAATAAACTGCTCAGGTCCTTCAACTCTAATAGCATTGACAGAATCAATTGTTGCACTAGAGAACTAAATAGAAACTGAAGATTGTTCTTGTTAAGGTTCACGTTTTGGCTCTGGCAGCTGATCAGCATGTCCACCATGGCCAGCATTTTCTCCTTGGGCTTCAATGTTCCATGGTCCCCATCCCTCCTTCCCTCCTTGATTGGCTGGAGGAACAAAACGAGGCACCCAGTCATCATTGATGGGAATTCCAGGAATCTCAAACGTAGGATGCGGGTTGCCATCATCAGGAACATGGGACTCATCCCCTGGTAGAGCGTCAGCAACATCACTGTCCAAAATGGAAACATGGCATGTCTAGGACACTACATGCCCACCATAATGCTGAACTTCATGAATAACAACCGAGCGAGGAATATCTCCCGGACCTCCATAAGAAACTTTGATAAGTGTAGATGTAGGGGAGGCATCCTCCCGCCACCATGACCTCATCTTTCCAATTTTGGACACAATCTCGCGGAGAAAATCATCGATGCGATAATCCATGTGAAGATTTAGAATCATAATCCAACCAGTCCGTGTGTAAACTGTTGCCCTCATATTTTAACACTCATCATGTCGAGCGAAAGTGAGGATTCTTCCTCCAGCAAATGGGTTTGCTATCACATTGACTAAAATATCTCTGGCAACCTGATCCGTGAGACAGAAGAGTCCTACCCCAACTGCACTTTCCGAGAAGGATATTACCTGCAGATGGTGCTCTTGGAAGATGTGGTCGACGATCAACTACAAGATATCATCGATCTCTTCCCCTGGTGTCCTTGGATCAAGCTGAGCAATGGCCCAAGATTCTTGTCGCCGGACCGGAGCTGACGAAGAGGTGATGTAGACGCGAGATGTTATTTCTTCTCCGATCCACGGCTCCAAGACATGCATCCCCGCAGGGAGGAACCTCATGGGATCAATAGAGAAGTTCGCCATTGGCAATGGTTGTTTGGAGTTGGGAGAAATCTCCGGCGAGGGTTTTCGAGGAATAGTTGCAGGAGCAGGGGATAGAGGAGGGGAAGGGGACTCCTCGTTTTCTCCTACCGGCGCTTTAACTACCCATCAAAGAGTTTCATTAAGACATAGGTAGTTTTTCCGAATATGGCCCGAACGAGAGCAAGACAACCATCTCGCCCCGCCCGCATAGGATACCGTATTATGTTTTGCTGACAACTAACAAGAACAGGGCCAAACTTGGGCCGCAGCCTTATCAATGATCTTAGAAAAACCATCATCACGTGAAATAGAATTAGAAATATATTCCACAGGGGCAGCAGATTCCACTGGTTTTGTAACAGAAGTTCTTGCCTCAAAAGAACCAAACTTAATGAATGGAAAACCTGGTTTAGGATCAGTGGCTAAAGGAGCTGAAACAATAACTCTATGTGCATTATTATTCAGTTGCGTGACAAGCTTTTTCTTAACCATATTAGCCCTGAAATTAATAGGCTTGACTTTCTTGTTCTTTTGTCTGGAAACCAAAGTCAATTCACTCTCCTGATCAGCATTCCACTTCTTTAATTCAGATACCCAATTAGGACCTCCATAACTCCAGAGATGAAAATAACACTTGAAGTGAAAACATTTAAACCATTTAATTTTCATGATGTGAAATCCAACATCCTTGGAAGAAACCTCAAAACAAAAGACCCGATCATGAAGGCATTTAACATTTAGCTTTCCACAATAACCTCCAATAGCCGCTCCAAGAGCTAAAGCTATAGAATCTTCATCAATTTTGAAAGAAGCACGTCCAAAAGAAACCACCAATTTAAAAGCACCATAATCATTAGAAGCATGCACATCAGATCCGAATAACAGACGTACCACTTTGGCCAAGGCTAGACCCCGGGAGAAATCAAGGTCTAAAACCCTTGCGGCATGGACCAAACCCAGAGATTCATCAATCGGGTTCCGATCCAAAAGAGGTACTAAGTGATTAACTTCCGATAAAGGAACAACATCATTTGAATGATCCACCAGAGAACCATTACGAGCAACGAAGTGATCTTAAACTTTGACACGATGGCAAACAAAGTAGATATCGGATCCCGGATGAACATTTTCATGTACCTTGAGAAAATGTTGATCAAGCACAAAACCAGCTAGATCCACGAGATGAATCTTCTTATCTTTAGGATCCAAAAGAATAAACCATTCATATATGGGATCCAACTTTTGATCCAACAAAGTGGAGAAAATGGCCCTCCAATGCCAACATGTTGGAGAGATGAGAGACTTGGCCTTGGACATAAGTAGAGGAGAGTGCACGACAACACCGGAGTGGAAATTGTCGAGGGAGAGAGGCTAAAACCCTAGATCGCCTTGGAGTTGCCATCATCATGAGCCCTTTTTCTGCCTAGTTTGCTACCATCAGAAATAACATTGTCTTAGCCCTTTTTGTGTTTAATGACATAAGGGAAAGACTCAATAAATTCAACCCACTTAGCATGGTGAAGGTTAAGTTTTTCTTGACTACGAATATGCTTCAAAGATTCATGATCAAAATGTATAACAAATTCTTTAGGCCATAAATAATCTTACCAAGTTTCTAAAGTGTAAACAAGAGCATATAATTCCTTATCGTAAATAGAATAGTTTAGACTAGGCCCACTCAAATTTTCACTAAAATATGCAACATGTTTTCCTTCTTGTAAGAACACACCTCCTAATCCAATCCCACTAAAATCACATTCAAGCTTAAAAGACTTACTAAAATCAGGGAGTTGGATCAAAGGAGCTTGTGTTAACTTATCTTTAAGAAGCGTGAATGCTTCCTCTTGTGCATCAGCCCAAACAAAGGGCACATCCTTCTTCGTTAGCTCATTTAGCGGCGCTGAAATAGTACCGAAGTCCTTCATAAAGCACCTATAGAACCCAGGAAGGCCGAGGAAACTCCTCACTTGGGTGACCGTTTTAGGATGCGGCCAACTAGAAATCGCCTCAATCTTTGCTGGATCCACTTTAATGCCTTGCTAGTCACAACAAGGGCAAGAAACACAACTCGATCGGTGCAAAATGTGAACTTTTCAATGTTACCAAATAAACATCCATCACACAAAGCGTAAAAAACAGCACGCAAATGAGTCATATGGACCTCTAAATATTTGAAGTATATCAATATATCATCAAAGTAGACCACCACAAAGCGTCCAATGAAAGCACGTAAAACTTCATTCATTAATGTCATGACAGAACTAGGAGCATTAGATATACCGAAAGGCATTACTAACCACTCATATAGACTAAATTGTGTTTTAAATGTTGTTTCCATTCATCTCCTAATTTCATAAGAATTTGGTGGTAAACAGAATTTGGTGGAGAACATGATAGAACTGATACGTCTCCAATGTATCTATAATATCTGATGTTCCATGATGATACTATGCCAATTGCTACATGTTTTCTCCCTGCTTTATAGCATTTTTACACGTTTTCTGGGACTAACCTATTAACAAGATGCCAAGTGCCAGTTTCCTGTTTTCTGCTGATTTTGATTTCAGAAAAGTTGTTCTGGAAATATTCTTGGAATTGGAACCCACAAATCCCGAAGTTCCTATTTTCCCCAGAAGCATCCAGAAGACCAAAGAAGAGTCGAAGACGGGCACGAGGGGGCCCACACCATGGGGTGGTGCGCCCCCCCTTGGCCGCGCCGGGGGTGGTGTGGGGCCCCTAGGGATCCACCGCCTTTGCCCTTTCGCGTATTTAATCCCCTGGATGGAAAACCCTAAGCACCTGATCAAATATCCCTGAAAAGTTCCGTAGCCGCCATCATCGTCAACCCTAGATCAGGGGGTTCTGAAGCTGTCTCCCGGCACCCTGCCAGAGAGGAGATCATCACCGGAGGCCTCTTCATCACCATGCCTGCCTCCGGAGTGATGCGTGAGTAGTTAATCCTTGGACTACGGGTCCATATCAGTAGCTAGATGGTTGTCTTCTCCTCCTACGCCTCCATGTTTAGATCTCGTGAGCTGCCTCACATGATCGAGATTATTCTTATGTAATTCTATGTGCTGTGTTTGCTGGGATCCGATGAATATTGAACTTATGCCATGTTGATTATAGTCTTTATTGCATATGTTATTTGTGATCTTGCATGCTTTCCGTTGCTAGTGGTTGCTCTGGCCAAGTAGTTGCTAGTGACTCCAAGAGGGAGTATTTATGCTCGATAGTGGATTCATGCCTCCTTTTCTCCTGTGCTCGAGTGACAGAAACGTGACGAAGGAGGATGTGTCGTTGCCACTAGGGAGAAAACAGCGTGAGTGCCCGCGTGTACAATCATTGCTTACATTACACACATTGCTTAATGCGATTATCTGTTGCTTGCAACTTAATGCCTAAGGGGGTTCGGATGATAACCTGAGGGTGGATTATTAGTCATGGATGCAGTTGGATTACGGTCTATGTATATTGTTGTAATGCCCGCACTAAATATCATAGTAGTCATCATGTCATGAATGTGCACTACGGTGCGACCTCTATTTGTCAATTGCCCAGCTGTAATTTGTTCACCCAGCATGCTGTCGCACCCTGATTTCTAGGGGATACTCACCGTACGAACTGGATAGCAGATGCTTGGATTATGGGGCATAACTGCTCCCACGTCCCAGCTTCCTGGTAGGCCTGCGCTTATGCGCGACAACACAAGCCCTGATATTCCATCGTCGATGTAAACTATCCACTAGAGGTCAAAGGCACTTCCGTCGACGTACTTCAAACCATACACACATGGTACGTCAACGGCGTTGAACAACTGATATCACAACAGATCTCTACGACACAAAAGATTGAAATAAGTTGCAAAAGGCTCTCATTAGAGCAGAGATAGCAAATACAATCATTAAGAGGGCACATGCCCCAACAATACATCATTACAATACAGCGGAAGCATTCAACATGTCTGAGTACAGACAAGAACCAAATAGGCCTAAGAGGCCGGGAACAAACAGACGGAGCCCATCCACGAAGTCTCGGATCCTGCCCGGGTCCGCTATCTACTCGTCAGCAGTCTCGTCATACTCCACGTAGTAGCCACCGTGTAGATCCTCGGAAACGTCGTCTGCGTAAACCACAGCCCCAAAGGGGTCAGTACATAAACGTACTGGCAAGCAAGACTCACAGTTCACCAAAGTGTAGCCCGTCAACACCAAGCACAGATGCCTTGGGTTCAACGGAAGAGAGGGGATATAAAAGATGCTGCAACTGGCTGCTCTAAACAACTACAGAGTTTCTACCACTTCCGGCTAACAGAAAGGAGATAAGATCGAGGATTGTAACCAACTGAAAGATAACTTCAAACAAACCCATCCTGGATCTCGCCCCTTATCCAAAGAAGCAATCCGAGGATAACTCACACAGTTGTAATAATGATGGTTCAAATTATTGTGTCAATAAGCCTATTACTAGTCAAGTTATTAATCATGGGGTGTAGCATGTTTGATCATTATGTTTAAGTTGTCCTGAGTACTTGTTAGCCAGTACTTTCACCAAGTAATCCATAACCGCGGAAAACACGGCTTCTCGAGAAGATTATCCCTGCAGGGTTGCACCAATTTGGCCGTACACTCATGAATAACCCGCCAGATGGAAAGGCCCTTCCACCAAGCGGGGTACTCAACACAACCAACCATTCCTCGCATCAAGCCCAAAGCACCTTGGGCGCACGGCTAATCGAGCCCAGAAGAAAATGGACCCTCATAGCACTCTAAGAACGTGTCCCCCTATATGCCGACTACAAAAGTTCCACCCTGGCCTGGGCTCGCAAAAACATGATGCGGCAAATGGAAAACACGAACTAAATGAGGCGATTTGGACGAGATGCGAATCAGGTCAAGTTGAGGGGGGCGCCCATACTCGCTTCCCAAATGCGGGTAGTGCGCTCATCATGGATCAGTAGACAAGACCCTTTTCCTATTAGGGTCGACACTAGCAGGCTTCAAAACCTCTCATGGGCCTCCTGCCGGTGCCTTATCATCAAATTTATTATTAATAGTAACATTAGCATGATTGATTGATTAAACATCGAGCCCCCACAACGTAATAGAAATAGTAACAGAAAAGTAACGGGTAACAGACTCGAGCAAAAGCAACCTAAGCATGCTAGTAAGACACGGGCTCAAACAATGGTTGTAGGTATGGAGGTGAGGCAATATCAGGGTTCAGGGTATCATGTGATAGGTTCGCAACAGAAACAACTACTACTATGGCTTAGCAGAAAAGAACAACGGAAAATATCGGTAACCAATGTTGAAAGGAACACAGTGGTTCATGTGAGTGATAACTTGCCTGCAAACCCAGTAGCCTGGTACTGAGCTAACTCCTTAGAAGGGGTGTCGTAAGGATCGTCGGTCTCAACGTCGTCGTATATCCGGGAAGAAGCAAACAAACATTGCAGAAAGATAAACAATCAATACATGGCATAGGTGCACAAACATGGGATGATGCATGTCATGTTAATAGATGCATCAAAGTAACCTACTTGACAAGTAACACAATTTAATTGGATCCATATGCAATGTGAATTGCATATGGATGCAAATGGTTTAGGTTGAAGCAATGATCTACATTTGATTAACAAGTGTAAGTAGTTAAACATGATGCATGCATGATGATAACAAGGAGTAAACAAGTTAGATGCAATTGGAAAAGGAGTAAAACAAGTGTGGGATTTTTATTTGTTATGTTAGGAATTTTGGTTCCTTATTGATGTCACACAAGTAATTGTTGTTTTCAACAAGTTAAAGTGTTCAAAACAAATAACAAAGTTGATATTTGAAAAGGTTATCAAATTTTAGTTGGTTTACATGTTTCACATTTTAAAATTGGACTTTGGATTAATTAATTATGAATTAAACAATAATAAACAATTTTTAATTGCATTAAACAAGAATTAAATGGTTTAGGCAATTTTAATTATTCAAAACATGAAACAAATTTTATATTTGGAAAGAGGGTTTAATTTTGCATGGAAAACATATTTCATTTGTGGAAATTGGATTTAAAATGAGCAAGTTATTATTTTGGCAATTTTAATTGCAATAAACAAGGAACAGTTGTTTTCAGCAATTTAAATTATTCAAAACAGCAAACAAAATTGATATTTGGAAAGTACATGAAAAGTTGATTGGAAAACATATTTGGTTTGTGAAATTTGGAATTTTTATGAACAAGTTATGAATTTTGCAAATTTAAGTGAATTTGACAAGTTTTCAAATTTTGCACCAATTTAAAATATTCAAAGCAGTAAACAAATTTTATATTTGGATAGAACATTTAATTTGGTATTGAAAACATATAAAAAATGTTGAAATTGGAGTGGGGATGAATTTTTTATGCATTTTACAAATCTGGGGTGCAATCTGCCACTTTAATTAATATCCAGGGATTAGAAATAGATTGCAGGGACTTTGAATTAATTTGCAAGGGCTTAGAAGAAAATTAGCAAGGACTTGTCTGTGATAAGGAGATGGTGCTGGCATGGAAAAATAAAGTGGCAAAAATTGGGGTTTTTTGCGCGGGGTGGGAATCGATCCCCCCACCTCCTGCTTGTGCTAGGGAATGTGGAACCAGTGGGCTAGGTGCAGTATCGTGACAGGGAAGGGAAACGAGGGAGGATATGATGGCTCGCGGGTTAACTGAATTAAACGGAAAAAAAAGAGGCAGAAAAGGGGTGGGGCTGGGGATCGATCATGCGATCTGCTGGATGCGCGCGCTGGGGACAGTACCAGTGGGGTGTGATGTTCGGTTTGTGACAGATAGAGCAGCGGGGAAGGTTAAGGTGCAGCAGCGGCGTGAGTTAACTGAACTTTTAAGTTCAGGTAACTGAAGATCGACGGGGCAGGGTCTGTGGCCGGCGGCGACGTTGGCTCGCGGTGGCCGCCGTGTGGTGCTGCGGCTCGCGGGTGTGCTGGCGGATGTGTTGCGTGGTGTGGAGGGTGCAAACAGAGAGCGAGGGGAGAGGGCAGGGAGACGCGCATCACCTTGCTGCTCGTTGGAGTCGTGCAGACGGAGCAGCAGACCGGCGGCGAGTTGTTGAGGACGGCGGCGGCGCTACCGTCCTCCTCGAGCTCAACGCAGACGCCGGGGTTGGAGAGGGGACAGTGGGGATTCCGTTCCCACTGCTAGACGGGTGTATAGGGGGGCCTCCCGGCGGCGATCCTCGCCGGTTCAGAGGAAGAAAACATGGTCGGGACGGCGGGGTTCAGAGAAGAACAACAGGGAGCAGGGGAGGAAAGAGGAGACGGCGGAGATGGGATGGAGAGCTAGGGACTAGGGTTTGCAGCCGAGGGGGAGCAGGTGAGCTATAAGGAGGGAGCTGGGGCTGTACGGCAGCGCATCCAGAGGTTGGGGATCGATCGGATGGGTGTGGAGATGTTCGTACTGCTGACCTCAGGTTGAAGACAGCGACAGGGACTTGGGGTGGGCCAGAAAGACTTGGTGGGCTGAGGGAGAAAGAAAAGAAAGGGTGGGCTTTAGGGAGAAAAAGGATGGGGCTGCCCTCTCTCCTCCTTATTTCCTGTTTCTGTTTTTATTATTTTTTTTTTTGTAACTTTGCTTTTGGAAGAAAAGTTAGGGTTTTGTTTGACAAAATTTCCAGAACAAAATTAGGTTAGACTAATTAGTTAATTAGGAACCACATTGCATGCTTGGTTTTCAAAATTTTGGTTTTAAAATGGTGGCTTGTGTTTGAAACCAAATAGAACCAATTTTTTTATTATTAAAACACCATTTGGAAACAACAATTTAAATAGGGTTACCCCTAGGTTTAAAATATGATTTTAAGAATAAAAACATGTGGTGAATTGTTATGTTTTCAAAAGAGTGCTGATTTGAAACTTGGTTTGAAATGGAAAATGATTTAGTAGTTAATGATTGAATT
Source organism: Alopecurus myosuroides (assembly GCA_028641055.1). NCBI lineage: Eukaryota > Viridiplantae > Streptophyta > Magnoliopsida > Poales > Poaceae > Alopecurus > Alopecurus myosuroides. The sequence goes on along the minus strand of CM054058.1, from coordinate 452,653,334 downwards.
AATTGATTTGATAATTGGTTTGATTAAAGCAACAATTTGAGAAGTGAAAAACAAGGAATAAAAGGGTTGTTTTTATTTGTTATTTTGGTTCCAATAGTTGTAACAGAGCAAGTATGAAAATAACCATTTGAATTTGTTTGAGTTTGAATTATGAAAACAAGATAAAACAGATGCAAAACAAATATTAACAATGCAAACAATAATAAAGCAATGCAATGAAATGATGACATGATGCATTGCTTGAAATAAAACAAGGAATCAAACATTCTAGGGGTATTTTCATACTTGGGATGTTACAAAACGCCCCCCCTTGAAGGAATCGCGCCCCGAGATTCCTACTGAGAAAAGAAAAGGTCCGGAAACTTCTTGGGAAGATCTTCTTGAGCTGTGATACGTGAAACACATCGTGCACGTTTGATAGACGTCAGGGAATTTGCAAACCACCGGAACACTTTCAAGTAAAGGGGGGAGATTTTGCACCAAGGGTGTATAGCTGAATGGGACTTGATTCATTTGGAGAGTAGATTATCTGTAATAAAGGTGGAACAGAGTTATTGACATCAATGGAACACCAAGGATGACATCAATGTCAGAATCATCAACATGAGAGTAACGAGGAATATGTGGCCTCCCATTAGAATTGGATTGTTCTTACTTATGTTGGAAGTCAACATTTGAGATTCCGGGGAGTGAACAGAGTTTTGATTGCTTAGTGGAACCAGAACTTGGGTGGTATGTTGTGGAAAAGATTGTTGACACAAAGGAATGTGATTCTCCGGTATCAAATAACACTTTAACTGGATAAGAGTTTACGAGGAAGTTTTTGATTAGACGCCGGTAGAAGATTTGAAGTGGAAAACAACAACAAGATTTCAACGGACGAAAATGAAATGTTTAGAAGAACATGATATTGAAGCAACACCGGGAAAACGAGAACAAGATTCCTGAGGTACTACGGAGAACCCATCCGGGCTTCTAAAGGATCAATATCTACTGCTTAAGGAATAGAGGATCTGCTTCCGGGGCCTATTTGCCACCGTTCTCAATCGTGAGTAGGCAACATGATAAATCATGTCACAACCACCTCCATTCCTATGGACTAGTAGATATAACTATCCCAGAGAAACCAGGATTCGTGAAATCCTAACTTGAAAGTTTTAGGTGAGAAGGGAAAAATCAACGTTGCACTTCCTTACCAGAAAAGGGAGGGAGGGTGGGGAAAAGAAGAAAAAGAACAGAATTCCTACTCTCACGTTTCATTTTTCCTATATAGCTACAAAATAGTTTCTAGACTCAACTGCGACCAGTAAAAAGGGATCCTACAGGCAGACAGGCTCTGATACCATTTGTCGCACCCTGATTTCTAGGGGATACTCACCGTACGAACTGGATAGCAGATGCTTGGATTATGGGGCATAACTGCTCCCACGTCCCAGCTTCCTGGTAGGCCTGCGCTTATGCGCGACCACACAAGCCCTGCTATTCCATCGTCGATGTAAACTATCCACTAGAGGTCAAAGGCACTTCCGTCGACGTACTTCAAACCATACACACATGGTACGTCAACGGCGTTGAACAACTGATATCACAACAGATCTCTACGACACAAAAGATTGAAATAAGTTGCAAAAGGCTCTCATTAGAGCAGAGATAGCAAATACAATCATTAAGAGGGCACATGCCCCAACAATACATCATTACAATACAGCGGAAGCATTCAACATGTCTGAGTACAGACAAGAACCAAATAGGCCTAAGAGGCCGGGAACAAACAGACGGAGCCCATCCACGAAGTCTCGGATCCTGCCCGGGTCCGCTATCTACTCGTCAGCAGTCTCGTCATACTCCACGTAGTAGCCACCATGTAGATCCTCGGAAACGTCGTCTGCGTAAACCACAGCCCCAAAGGGGTCAGTACATAAACGTACTGGCAAGCAAGACTCACAGTTCACCAAAGTGTAGCCCGTCAACACCAAGCACAGATGCCTTGGGTTCAACGGAAGAGAGGGGATATAAAAGATGCTGCAACTGGCTGCTCTAAACAACTACAGAGTTTCTACCACTTCCGGCTAACAGAAAGGAGATAAGATCGAGGATTGTAACCAACTGAAAGATAACTTCAAACAAACCCATCCTGGATCTCGCCCCTTATCCAAAGAAGCAATCCGAGGATAACTCACACAGTTGTAATAATGATGGTTCAAATTATTGTGTCAATAAGCCTATTACTAGTCAAGTTATTAATCATGGGGTGTAGCATGTTTGATCATTATGTTTAAGTTGTCCTGAGTACTTGTTAGCCAGTACTTTCACCAAGTAATCCATAACCGCGGAAAACACGGCTTCTCGAGAAGATTATCCCTGCAGGGTTGCACCAATTTGGCCGTACACTCATGAATAACCCGCCAGATGGAAAGGCCCTTCCACCAAGCGGGGTACTCAACACAACCAACCATTCCTCGCATCAAGCCCAAAGCACCTTGGGCGCACGGCTAATCGAGCCCAGAAGAAAATGGACCCTCATAGCACTCTAAGAACGTGTCCCCCTATATGCCGACTACAAAAGTTCCACCCTGGCCTGGGCTCGCAAAAACATGATGCGGCAAATGGAAAACACGAACTAAATGAGGCGATTTGGACGAGATGCGAATCAGGTCAAGTTGAGGGGGGCGCCCATACTCGCTTCCCAAATGCGGGTAGTGCGCTCATCATGGATCAGTAGACAAGACCCTTTTCCTATTAGGGTCGACACTAGCAGGCTTCAAAACCTCTCATGGGCCTCCTGCCGGTGCCTTATCATCAAATTTATTATTAATAGTAACATTAGCATGATTGATTGATTAAACATCGAGCCCCCACAACGTAATAGAAATAGTAACAGAAAAGTAACGGGTAACAGACTCGAGCAAAAGCAACCTAAGCATGCTAGTAAGACACGGGCTCAAACAATGGTTGTAGGTATGGAGGTGAGGCAATATCAGGGTTCAGGGTATCATGTGATAGGTTCGCAACAGAAACAACTACTACTATGGCTTAGCAGAAAAGAACAACGGAAAATATCGGTAACCAATGTTGAAAGGAACACAGTGGTTCATGTGAGTGATAACTTGCCTGCAAACCCAGTAGCCTGGTACTGAGCTAACTCCTTAGAAGGGGTGTCGTAAGGATCGTCGGTCTCAACGTCGTCGTATATCCGGGAAGAAGCAAACAAACATTGCAGAAAGATAAACAATCAATACATGGCATAGGTGCACAAACATGGGATGATGCATGTCATGTTAATAGATGCATCAAAGTAACCTACTTGACAAGTAACACAATTTAATTGGATCCATATGCAATGTGAATTGCATATGGATGCAAATGGTTTAGGTTGAAGCAATGATCTACATTTGATTAACAAGTGTAAGTAGTTAAACATGATGCATGCATGATGATAACAAGGAGTAAACAAGTTAGATGCAATTGGAAAAGGAGTAAAACAAGTGTGGGATTTTTATTTGTTATGTTAGGAATTTTGGTTCCTTATTGATGTCACACAAGTAATTGTTGTTTTCAACAAGTTAAAGTGTTCAAAACAAATAACAAAGTTGATATTTGAAAAGGTTATCAAATTTTAGTTGGTTTACATGTTTCACATTTTAAAATTGGACTTTGGATTAATTAATTATGAATTAAACAATAATAAACAATTTTTAATTGCATTAAACAAGAATTAAATGGTTTAGGCAATTTTAATTATTCAAAACATGAAACAAATTTTATATTTGGAAAGAGGGTTTAATTTTGCATGGAAAACATATTTCATTTGTGGAAATTGGATTTAAAATGAGCAAGTTATTATTTTGGCAATTTTAATTGCAATAAACAAGGAACAGTTGTTTTCAGCAATTTAAATTATTCAAAACAGCAAACAAAATTGATATTTGGAAAGTACATGAAAAGTTGATTGGAAAACATATTTGGTTTGTGAAATTTGGAATTTTTATGAACAAGTTATGAATTTTGCAAATTTAAGTGAATTTGACAAGTTTTCAAATTTTGCACCAATTTAAAATATTCAAAGCAGTAAACAAATTTTATATTTGGATAGAACATTTAATTTGGTATTGAAAACATATAAAAAATGTTGAAATTGGAGTGGGGATGAATTTTTTATGCATTTTACAAATCTGGGGTGCAATCTGCCACTTTAATTAATATCCAGGGATTAGAAATAGATTGCAGGGACTTTGAATTAATTTGCAAGGGCTTAGAAGAAAATTAGCAAGGACTTGTCTGTGATAAGGAGATGGTGCTGGCATGGAAAAATAAAGTGGCAAAAATTGGGGTTTTTTGCGCGGGGTGGGAATCGATCCCCCCACCTCCTGCTTGTGCTAGGGAATGTGGAACCAGTGGGCTAGGTGCAGTATCGTGACAGGGAAGGGAAACGAGGGAGGATATGATGGCTCGCGGGTTAACTGAATTAAACGGAAAAAAAAGAGGCAGAAAAGGGGTGGGGCTGGGGATCGATCATGCGATCTGCTGGATGCGCGCGCTGGGGACAGTACCAGTGGGGTGTGATGTTCGGTTTGTGACAGATAGAGCAGCGGGGAAGGTTAAGGTGCAGCAGCGGCGTGAGTTAACTGAACTTTTAAGTTCAGGTAACTGAAGATCGACGGGGCAGGGTCTGTGGCCGGCGGCGACGTTGGCTCGCGGTGGCCGCCGTGTGGTGCTGCGGCTCGCGGGTGTGCTGGCGGATGTGTTGCGTGGTGTGGAGGGTGCAAACAGAGAGCGAGGGGAGAGGGCAGGGAGACGCGCATCACCTTGCTGCTCGTTGGAGTCGTGCAGACGGAGCAGCAGACCGGCGGCGAGTTGTTGAGGACGGCGGCGGCGCTACCGTCCTCCTCGAGCTCAACGCAGACGCCGGGGTTGGAGAGGGGACAGTGGGGATTCCGTTCCCACTGCTAGACGGGTGTATAGGGGGGCCTCCCGGCGGCGATCCTCGCCGGTTCAGAGGAAGAAAACATGGTCGGGACGGCGGGGTTCAGAGAAGAACAACAGGGAGCAGGGGAGGAAAGAGGAGACGGCGGAGATGGGATGGAGAGCTAGGGACTAGGGTTTGCAGCCGAGGGGGAGCAGGTGAGCTATAAGGAGGGAGCTGGGGCTGTACGGCAGCGCATCCAGAGGTTGGGGATCGATCGGATGGGTGTGGAGATGTTCGTACTGCTGACCTCAGGTTGAAGACAGCGACAGGGACTTGGGGTGGGCCAGAAAGACTTGGTGGGCTGAGGGAGAAAGAAAAGAAAGGGTGGGCTTTAGGGAGAAAAAGGATGGGGCTGCCCTCTCTCCTCCTTATTTCCTGTTTCTGTTTTTATTATTTTTTTTTTGTAACTTTGCTTTTGGAAGAAAAGTTAGGGTTTTGTTTGACAAAATTTCCAGAACAAAATTAGGTTAGACTAATTAGTTAATTAGGAACCACATTGCATGCTTGGTTTTCAAAATTTTGGTTTTAAAATGGTGGCTTGTGTTTGAAACCAAATAGAACCAATTTTTTTATTATTAAAACACCATTTGGAAACAACAATTTAAATAGGGTTACCCCTAGGTTTAAAATATGATTTTAAGAATAAAAACATGTGGTGAATTGTTATGTTTTCAAAAGAGTGCTGATTTGAAACTTGGTTTGAAATGGAAAATGATTTAGTAGTTAATGATTTAATTAATTGATTTGATAATTGGTTTGATTAAAGCAACAATTTGAGAAGTGAAAAACAAGGAATAAAAGGGTTGTTTTTATTTGTTATTTTGGTTCCAATAGTTGTAACAGAGCAAGTATGAAAATAACCATTTGAATTTGTTTGAGTTTGAATTATGAAAACAAGATAAAACAGATGCAAAACAAATATTAACAATGCAAACAATAATAAAGCAATGCAATGAAATGATGACATGATGCATTGCTTGAAATAAAACAAGGAATCAAACATTCTAGGGGTATTTTCATACTTGGGATGTTACACATGCTATCTTTTATGGAGAGACAACACTAGTGAACCTATGAACCCCGATCCATTTTTCTACACTGTTAAACAAACCACTACAATTTCCTGATTTCTTTACTTACTTCAAGCATACACCATTTTCCACACTATACGTCTAATCTTTGTTTTCAGCAAGACCGGTGAGATTGACAACCTCACTGTACTATTGGGACAAAGTATTTTGGTTGTGTTGTGTGCAGATTCCACGTTGTTACTGACACCGGTGAGCCGCCATCACCACCGTTAGTGGCATTAGCCTTCTGAAGATCATCTTTCTCCTACTGGATTGATAACCTTGGTTCTTAACTAAGGGGAATTTCCTACCGCTGTGCTTATCACACCCTCCTCTTGGGGTTCCCAACGCACCATCAAGGTGAAGCATCAAGGAAATTTCTGGCGCCGTTGCTGGGGAGAAAGAAGTCTTCTGGCAAGGGGAGTCTCTCACTCTGAACGTCTATATTTTGTTTACTGTCTTGTTTTTATTTTTTTTTGCCTCTTTATATCAAAAAACACAAAAAAAAAGTTTACTTTATAGCTGTTATTTATTTGCTTTCTTTCATGTCTAGTTTTGTTCCTGTCACTATGTCACCAGAAGAAACAATCTTCACTTTCAAGCAAGGGAGTGAGGAGAGTTTCAAGGAAGCTTGGTCTAGGATTTTTGATTCTTATAGTAAAACTGAACACATGATGACCCTGAATTTATTTCTTAGTAGTTTTTTCTTTTTCTTGTTCTTTGCTATAGATATGCTTTAGACTCTGCAGTAGGAGGATACTTACTATGTTGTGATGGGGATCAAGATCTTAATGCCATTAAAAAGTTGCTTGCAACTTCTAGCTCAACTAGTAAATTTGATTCATCCCTTGTGAGCTTTCAGACAAATATATCCTATTTAAAAGAAGCCTATAACCAGATTCGTGCTTATTATGATTATGTGCCAATAAACTTTGAACCTTCAATGTGGATCCCTACAGTAAAATTGTTATAAATGGTGAAAATTTTCATGCTCATTGCGATATTATGACTGAATTTCGTCTTATGCCTAAAAATATCTACGAGTCTTTGAATCTTTGGAAACTTTCTGAAGGGGGAGAAGAAATACCTCTTATCAATAATACCACTGTTTTGCCCATTGGGATAGCTGAGGGAGTGTTTACAAAAATCATGGGAAGGATAGTACCCACTGATTATCTTGTTATTGAATGTGTAGGAGAAGGACAAATTACACTTGGGAGGTCCTTGCTGAAACTCCTGGGGGAAGTAATAGATGTGGGGAAAGGTACGTTAAATTTTGCCTTGGCACCAGGTTGTGGCCACATATTTCCCAAACCCTAGAAGAAGGGTAAAAGGAATAAAATGATAGTTCTTGCTATTAATTTTAATGCTTCTTCACTTGAAAATACTTGAGTTGCTTTCAGTGTCTAGCTGAAAGGCGTTAAAGAAAAGCGCTACCGGGAGACAACCCGTTTTATTTCTCCGTTTTCAACCTGTTTTTCTTTGTTTTATTTTGTTTTCTTTGCACCTGCGTGTTTTCTATTCCCTTAGCAACCCTGCTGTATATTTTCTTTTGTTTCTTTGTTGAGCCAAGTAAAGCCTCTAGTTGAAAGTTGAGACTATATTTCGGATTTCTGTGCAGGAAACAGATTTCTTCTGTCCACTGTTAAAATCGTAAAAAATCACAGAAAATTAAAAATGATTTGAGTTCTTTTGTGCGTAATCCTGGGTTTTATACGCAACTTTTCTTAGTTTAACACTTTTTGATTTGAGCAACAGAAGATTTTCGAAAAAAAATCATCTTTACCTGTTGTTCTGTTTTGACAGATTTCTGTCAATAATTGCATTTGCATCTTAATCTCTTTCTTTTGGTGTTCTTTTGAGAAAAAGAGTTTTAAAAAAGTAGTGACATTAGCTAATGTGTTTTTGAGTGTTAGGCTTGTGTTGAAACTGAACCTTGTGAATTTATTATTTCGATTGCACTAACGTTGCTAATGAAGATTGTGAGAAGTTTTGTGTGAAGGAAGTTTTCAAGGGTCAAGAGTAGAGGATGATAGGATGTGATCAAGAAGAGTGAAAAGCCTAATCTTGGGGATGCCCCGGTGGTACATACCAGCAAATTCCAAGAAGACTCAAGCGTCTAAGCTTGGGGATGCCCAAGGCATCCCCTTCTTCATCGACCAATTATCAGGTCACTTCTAGTGAAACTATATTTTTATTCGGCCACATATTATGTGCTTTACTTGGAGCGTCTTTTATTTTTGTTTTTATTTTTTCAATAAGCTTGGTTCGACCCCATCATTATTTTATTGGAGAGCGACACGCTCCGCTTTTTCATGGGAATACTTTGTATTCTTAATCTTTGTCTGGCTGCTGCATTTATTTAGCTCCTGTTTTGCATGCATCTCTTACCAGAGCTATTAGTTTTATTAGTGTTATGTGAGTACTATAATGTTTGCTTTCTGTAGCATTTGGAGAGTTTTTGTTAAAGCATGTCTTGTATGGTTCTTGTTGGGAAAATAAACTGCTGCTTGAGGTAGAATTTATAACAGTGCGCGTAGAAGCTTGTATAGACTGTGACTAGAACTTTTTAATGCCATGCTAGATGTTATTTTGGTTTTAAATCCTTGTGGTTATTGAGTAGCATGAATAAGCCTCAAATATCTTAGAGTGTTTAATGTGCCATTGAAAGATTCATGACTTGTTCTTGTCATAGTAAAGCATAAATTTATGGTATTCTCTTTCGAATGTTATATTTGGTTGACTTGGCGCGTGCTCACACCATGTTTATGAATATGAACCAGTCACGAATAGCCTCCATGAACATTTAGTTTTTGAACTTGTGATGCCACTTATGCTTTGTTCAATGATGTTTATGTCGCTATGCATGATTATGGCTCTTTTGATCTCTTGATTTGTCGCTCCCAGTCTTTTGCTAGCCTCCACCTGTACTGAGTATGAGCTCTACTCGTGCCTCCAACTCCCTAAAACCAAAGTTTTCCCATTTTGTCCACCATACCTAACTACATGTGGTATTTCACTGCCACTCCAAGTAAATTGCTTATGTGCTACCTTTAAAACTTTCAAAATTACTCCTGCTTTATGTTCCTGTTTTTTCTCATGAGTACGTCAATAGAGAATCTTTATCTCACTTGTTGATTGGATTTTACACCCTGGACTAGTGGCTTCATCCGCTTATCCAAATGATAGAAGAGCTGGGAGCGGCGTGCCCAGCCCCAAATTAATGCAAAAAATTCTCTTCACTATTTTTGCCCCTGATTTATCAGTCAAAGCATAATTGTGTAAACAAAAGAGAAAGGGGGATGACCTTCTACCCATATGCGTCCTTCACATGGGAGCCGCTCTTGTGAATATAGTTGGCTTGTGACATACTGTATTTCTGTTTACCATTCGTTGACATTAGCATACATCTCCCAAAATATAGACACTCCTCCATGGTATGTGATTGTTGGCAGGCACCCGAGCATTTGTTTAGCCATGGTTTGTAAAGATGGATGGGAGGAGTGTCAAACTTTTAATACCTCTATTTGATAAAATAAAAAGCTCTAGCACATGAGTTATCCCTGCTTCCCTCTGCAAAGGGCCTTTCTTTTACTTTTATGTTGAGTCTCCATCTTCTAACTTCATGCACAGTCGAGAGAGCATTTTTGCCATTCCGAGTTTTATGTGCATTTGTACCATAAACATCATTAGTTGATTCATGAAGTGTTATTGCGTGTTCTCCAACTATTTGTTCTAGTTTTCCTCATGAACTTTGAGGGTGTCCTGGCATTTCTGTTTTGTCCCACTCTTAAGGACTAGCGAAATACTACTTTGCCATGCTTTCTCTATACCTGAAACAAACATATATCTTTCTTTCCACTGTTATCCATGATCTTCTATTTGAGATACTTCTCATGATGCAAAGTGATTACTATGCTTTATTATTAAAGTTCTATTTATCATGTTTGTGTTTAAAGTTCTATGATCTCAGCTTGCATATGCTTTTACATTATTATGTTCAAGATTATGTTAGTAGCATGTCTCCTCACAAATTATTTTGTTTTGTCGTTTACCTACTCGAGGACGAGTAGGAACTAAGCTCGGGGATGCTTGATACGTCTCCAACGTATCTATAATTTCTGATGTTCCATGATTATATTATGCCAATTGCTACATGTTTTCTCCCCTCTATATGTCATTTTTACACGTTTTCCGGGACTAACCTATTAACAAGATGACAAGTACCACTTCTCTGATTTCTAATGTTTTTTTATTTTAGAAAAGTTGTTCTGGAAATATTCTCGGAAGTTTCTATTTTCCCCGGAAGCATCCAGAAGACCGAAGAGGAGTCAAAGACTGGCACCAGGGCGCCCACACCATGGGGTGGCGCCCCCCTAGGCCATTCGAGGTGGTGGTGTGGGGCCCCCAGGGATCCACCGCCTTTGCCCTTTCGCATATTTATTCCCCCGGATGGAAAACCCTAAGCACCTGATCAAATATCCCTGAAAAGTTCCGCAACCGCCGTCATCATCAACCCTAGATCAGGGGGGTTCTGAAGCTGTCTCCCGGCACCCTGTGGGAGAGGAGATCAATAACCAGAGGCCTCTTCATCACCATGCCTGCCTCCGGAGTGATGCGTGAGTAGTTCATCCTTGGACTATGGGTCCATAGCAGTAGCTAGATGGTTGTCTTCTCCTCCTATGCATCCATGTTTAGATCTCGTGAGCTGCCTAACAAGTTCGAGATTGTTCTTATGTAATTCTATGTGTTGTGTTTGTTAGGATCCGATGAATATTGAACTTATGCCAAGTTGATTATAGTCTTTATTGCATATGTTATTTGTGATCTTGCATGCTTTCCGTTTCTAGTGGTTGCTCTGGCCAAGTAGTTGCTAGTGACTCCAAGAGGGAGTATTTATGCTCGATAGTGGGTTCATGCCTCCTTTTCGCCTATGCTCGAGTGACATAAACGTGACGGGGGAGGATGTGTTGTTGCCACTAGGGAGAAAACAGCGGTGTGAGTGCCCGCGTGTACAATCATTTCTTACATTACACACATTTCTTAATTAGGTTATCTGTTGATTGCAACTTAATACCTAAGGGGGTTCGGATAATAACCTGAGGGTGGATTATTAGTCATAGATGCAGTTGGATTACGGTCTATGTATATTGTTGTAATGCCCGCACTAAATATCATAGTAGTCATCATGTCATGAACGTGCACTTTGGTGCAACCTCTATTTGTCAATTGCCCAGCTGTAATTTGCTCACCCAGCATGCTATATTTTATGGAGAGACACCACTAGTGAACCTATGAACCCCGGTCCATTTTCCTACACTGTTAAACAAACCACTACAATTTCCTGCATTCTTTACTTACTTCAAGCATACAACATTTTCCACACTATACATCTAATCTTTGTTTTCAGCAAGATTGACAACCTCACTGTACCGTTGGGACAAAGTATTTTGGTTGTGTTGCGTGCAGGTTCCACTTTGTTACTGACACCGATGAGGCGCCGTCACCACCGCCAGGGGCATCAACCTTCTGAAGATCCTCTTTCTCCTACTGGATTGATAACCTTGGTTCTTAACTAAGGGGAATTTCTACCGCTATGCTCATCACACCCTCCTCTTGGGGTTCCCAACGCGCCATCAAGGTGAAGCATCAAGAACCACTCAATTTATCAAGCATATCATCCAAACGTGGTAGAGGGTTTCTATAACGAATAGTGATGTTATTAATAGCGATGCAATCAGTACACATGCGTGATAAACAATCTTTCTTAGGTACCAATAATATAGGAACGTCACATGGACTAAGTGACTCACGAATATAACCTTTGTCGAGTAGTTCCTGAATGTGTCGTTCTATCTCTTTAGTATACTCGGGATTGGTACCGTAGGCTATATGATTTGTAAGTGAATCTATAGGAATCAAATTAATTTGATGCTCTATTCCTGTAATGAGTGGCAGCCCCGGTGGCATGTCTTGGGGAAAACGTCCACATACTCCTGCAAAACGTTGGCACCAAAAGGTGGCAAAGATGGAGGCATATATTCGAAAGAAAACAATACCTCTTTGAAAACAATTTCATAGCAAACAGAAGTATTCATATCAAATTTAGAAATATCAGATTTTGTAGCAAGTAAACTAAAATGTTTCAAACGAATTTCATTGGTTACTTTAGAACCATATTTATTCGAACTCTTTTGTGGCATAACTTCATTAGCAACAATCTGATTCTCACTCTTCTGTTTCTACTCTTTTTTTCTCTACTAGCTCTAGCAAGATCATATCTTAAAATGTTTCCAGGAGTCATGGGTGTAAGACCAATTTTCTTTCCATTATGAACAAGAGTATATTGATTAGTTTTACCATTATAAACAGATTCTTTATCAAATTGCCATGGTCTACCAAGTAACAACGAACAAGCTTGCATCGGAACAACATCAGAAAAACAAAATCAGAATATGTCCCAATAGTAAAATGCATACGTGTAGTCCATGTTACCTTAAGTCTACCTGTTGTCGAGTTTTTTTAGTTAGGTTCATGGCAAGGGGTGCCATAGGTCTGTTGGTAGAGTCGTGGGTGGAAACATAGGGGATTTGCTAGAAGCGAGGAAACGGTTTACCCAGGTTCGGTACGTCGCAACTAAGGCGACACCCTACTACTGCAATCTCACTAAATTAGGGCTGAAGCCTCAAGTATACAAAGTACAATGTGAGTATAGGGTTTCGCTATCTCGGCGAGGTTGTTCCATTGTCCGTCTAACTTCTACCTTCTCCTTTTTTGTCTGCTCCCATCCGGCTTTATATAGATAGCCGCTTACAGGAAGGAAACCTTGAAGTCTACGGTAAGTATTCCTATTCTTGGAAATGAAGACATTTGGCTTCTTCTCCAAGATGGATAATGTATTGGGCCATAATCCGGGTTCTTCCAGAATCCGCCTTCCTGTGCGTCGGCTTACTGGGCCGCCAAATGGACTTGGTCCTATTACCTGCGGGCCACCCTGATAATCTGGCCTTTGGCCAATGGCGGATATACCCCCATTTGGAATATATCTGACCGTAGCCCCCAAGTAGATTTAAGACCTCCATTCTTCGCCTTTCCCTGGAATCTATGCGTTCAGAAAAGTCGGCCTTCGGTATTAAATCTTCTTTTCAAAAAAAAATTCATGCCAAATCTGGCTTTCCGGAATCCTTTCATTTCTCTTGCAAGCTTCATCCAGAAGGAACCAATCAACTTGTTGGAACGCGTAGAGATAAAGAAAACTTTTTCCTACACGGTACTTCCAAGATCTAGCCGAGGTAGAAGGCCACGATGATTACCACTAGACGCGCGGTTGAGGATTATCGATGAAGCGCGTCGGGGCAGTGCAGTCCACGATCCGATCCAGCCGATCCGATCCCGCGAACGTCGAAGTGCTGAACGTACAGCACCTTTTCCGGTATCCACACGTACGAGTAGGAGCTCCGACGGAGGACTGCTAGGTCCAGTGCGACGGCCGGACTGAGTGGGGCTAGGGTTCCCAACGCATGGGAGTGGACTAACGTGCCCGCTGGGCAACCTGCGCCCCTCTTTATATAGCGAATGGTAGTGGGCTTCACAACATTTGTAGCCCATTCCCTCTGTGAGTCCAACTCACAAAATCATTCCATTTCCGGTTAGGTTCCAACCCAACCAATACATTTGCTCCCGCTCTTAAGTGTGCGACCCTGCAGGCTCATGCCGACTTGGACACGATTGGAGTCCAACTCCTAATCGATCAATCGGTAGCGGCTCCTAGCAGAACGTGCTGACTCCCAAGTCCCATTGAGTCATGACAACATACCTTTAAATGTGATATTCATCTTAGTCCCTTTTGCCTCACGATATACCCTGTCGAACTATAGGCGATTTATCGTCATCCCTTAAATAGTTCAACTCTCTTCTCTATCTGTGATATGTGATTCATCTGACTAACTCTTAGTCAACAGACACAGCTAACACTTAACTGAGTCGCGCATGGCCATGCTTCCTAAATCATATCACTCGAGAGGGCCCAGAGAATATCTCTCCATTCGGAGGGGCAAAATCCCATCTTGATTATCCACATCATGCAGCTTGCTTCTCATTCGACCCGAACTCTGTCTTTATAGCTGCCTTGTCACAAAGCAACGTTTAACATAACCTAAGTCGGTGATCCACAACTCGGATTGTGCGACGACCTCAGGTCTAAGGATTACATTGATTGAGACATGCAAATGACGACTTGCTCGTTGCATCTCAATGTGGGTCTGTCCGACTTGCTAAACTCTTTAGCAAAGTCCGTGATCGTTGGATTGGCATCACCATGCCCATGACAAGTGGAAGCATGTCATCATCCAACACTCACATTAGTCTAGGGTGTGTGTCCAGCACAACCTTAATGATCAAGGAAAATCTAGTATGAACCACATGAATATATAGTTCCACAATCGAACCACATATTCAATGACATATATCAGATGTTCAAAACAAGGACAACTTAATAACTTTATGAATACATTGGGAATTACATCATCTATGATTGCCTCTAGGGCATATTCCCAACAGTCTCCCACTTGCACTGGAGTCAATCATCTTGGCATCATATGCCTAGGCATCTAATGCCCATACCTCTCGTGTGCGCCTCATGCTTAGGCTGTGGTAGCGCCTTTGTCAACGGATCTGCAATGTTTGCATCCGTGTGTACTTTGCATAACTTGATATCACCTTGTTCGACAAACTGGCGAATGAGGTGGTACCGCATGAGTATATGTTTGTTCTTCTGGTGTTGTCTAGGTTCCTTGGCTTGTGCGATAGCACCATTGTTGTCACAATATACGTCCAAAGGATTGGACGCGCCCTGAACCACACCAAGATCTATCAGGAGGTTCCTGATCCAAACAGCTTCCTTTGTCGCCTCCGAGGCATCAATATAATCAGCCTCTGTTGTAGATGCAAACACCATATCTTGCTTGGAACTCTTCCAGCTCAGCTCCTCCGTTCATTACAAACACGTATCTAGATTGCGAACGAGAATCATCTGAGTCGGTGAGATAACTCGCATTCGTGTAACCCTTTACACTGAATTCCTCATCACCTACATAAACTAGGAACATTTCCTTGGTCCTTCTCAAGTACTTAAGGATGTTTTTAACCGCTGCCCAGTGGGCTTCGCCAGGGTCAGCCTGGTATCTGCTCGTAACACTTAGAGCATAGGAAACATATGGCCTAGTACAAATCATGGCATACATGATGGATCTGATTGCCGAAGCATACGAGATCACACTCATCCGACTTCGCTCATCAGTCGTCGAAGGACACTGAGCCTTGCTAAGTTTTATGCCATGGGACATCGGTAAGAATACTTTCTTGGACTCTTTCATTTTGAATTTCTTCAAAACTTTGTCCACATATGTACTCTGACTCAATCCAATGAGCCGCCTCGATCTATCTCTATAGATCCTGATTCCTAATATGTAAGTCGCCTCACCCAAATCCTTCATTGAGAAACTCCTTTCCAATGAATCTTTGGTTTCTTGCAACATCATGACATCATTTCCAATCAGTAATATGTCATCCACATATAAGATTAGAAAATTTACTTTGCTCCCACAAAACTTCTTGTATAAACAAGAATCATGATCGCTCTTGATGAAGCCAAACGATTTGACTACCTCATCAAAGCGAATGTTCCAACTCCGAGATGCTTGCTTCAACCCATAAATGGATTTCTGAAGTTTGCATACCTTGTCAGCATTAGCCGGATCGACAAAACCTTCGGGCTGTATCATATACACATCCTCAGTTAAATTTCCATTAAGGAAAGCCGTCTTGACATCCATCTGCCATATCTCATAGTCGAAATAGGCTGCTATGGATAACATGATCCGAATTGATTTAAGAATCGCTACGGGCGAGAAGGTCTCGTCGTAGTCAACTCCTTGAACCTGTCGGAACCCCTTCGCGACAAGTCGTTTTTTATAGACGGAAATATTTCCATCCATATCAATTTTCTTCTTAAAGACCCATTTGCACTCGACGGGTCTTGCACCGTCAGGCAGATCAACCAAATTCCAAACTTGGTTTTCATCCATGGACTTTAACTCGGATCCCATGGCTCCAAGCCATGACTCGGAATCAGATCCCACCATCGCTTCCGAATAAGTTGCCGGCTCATTATTGTCTAATAGTAAAACATCACGAACATTTTGTAATCTGGCAGATCTCCGTGGTTCAGGTGATGTTACCGGTGTAGGTACCACGACCGGCTCAGCCTCCAAGGCGTTCGCCAACTCGCCCCTAGACGGTTCCTCTCGAATTTCTTCGAGTTGCACTGTGCTCCCACTGACTTCCCGACTGACAAACTCTTTCTCAAGGAAGACACCATTCCGAGCGACAAACACTTTGCCCTCTTCCCGGTTGTAGAAGTAGTACCCCAAGGTTTCCCTCGGATACCCCACGAAAATACACTTATCCGACTTGGGCGTGAGCTTGTCCGACTGAAGTCGCTTGACAAATGCTTCACAACCCCAAATCTTAAGAAAAGAGAAACTTGGCCTTCTGCCAGTCCACATCTCATGCGGTGTCTTCTCTACTGACTTTGATGGTACTCTATTTAGTGTGAACGCTGCAGTTTCTAGACAATAACCCCAAAATGATAAAGGTAGATCTGTCCGACTCATCATTGATCGTACCATGTCCAACAAGGTCCGATTTCTCCGTTCTGATACACCGTTTCTCTGCGGTGTACCCGGCGGAGTGAGTTGAGGAACTATTCCACAACTCTTTAGATGGTCATCAAACTCATGGCTCATGTACTCGCCTCCACGGTCCGACTGTAGAAACTTTATTTTCTTGCCGAGTTGATTTTCTACCCCACTCTGGAATTCCTTGAACTTTTCAAAGGCTTCCGACTTATGTTTCATTAAATAGATATATCCATACCTACTCAAATCATCAGTGAAGGTAATGAAGTACTCATAACCACCTCTGGCTGTCGTGCTCATTGGACCACATACATCACTATGTATTAGTTCCAACAAGTCGGACGCCCTTTCACAACTCCTTGCAAAAGGTGTCTTGGTCATTTTGCCTAGTAGGCATGATTTGCATGTCTCGAATGACTCTAAGTCGAACGAAGTTAGAAGTCCATCATCATGGAGCTTCTTCATGCGCTTCCAACTTATATGACCAAGCCGACAATGACAAAAGTAAGTCGTATTCAGATCATTTGGTTTCAATCTTTTAACATTTATGTTATAGACCGATTCACTATCAAGATTTAAAATAAATAACCCGAACTGAACGGGTGCAAAGCCATGAAACATATCTTTCAAATATAAAGAACAACCATTATTCTTAATATTCGACTCATAACCTTGCCTCGTCAAACATGAGGCGGAAATAATGTTTCGACTAAGTACTGGAACATAATAACAATTATTTAATTCCATTAAAAATCCTGAAGGTAAATGAAGTTGCATCGTGCCGACTTCTAACGCAGCGACTCTCGCCTTGTTGCCGACCCGAATATCAACCTCTCCTCTTGCCACGCTCCTAGTTCTTACCAGTCCCTGCAACGAGTTGCATATGTGAATAACTGATCCGGTATCATATACCCAATAACTATTAGGCGCATCAGCAAGATAAATGTCTATAACATTGCACACAAGCGTACCTGAGTTGGAAGTCGCACCTCCACTCTTGGCTCTGTCAGCCAAATACTTGGTGCAGTTCCTCTTCCAGTGGCCATCTTGCTTGCAATAGAAGCAATTGGCTCCGGCTGTAGGAGATGGCTTAGTCTTTGAGGAAGCACTCTGGACAGGGCCATGGGCTCTACCTCCTGATTTATCCTTCTTCTTCTTAGTCCAAGAACTCCTCTTGAACTTAGCCTTATTATGCACCATCAACACTTGACTAGCGCCTTTCTTAAGATTAGCCTCTGCCGTTTTGAGCATCCCATGTAATTTAGTGATACTCTTATCCATACCATGCATATGGTAGTTCGAGATGAACGGTCCATACGCACTAGGAAGAGAGTTCAGAATTATATCAGTAGCGAACTCTTCGTTAATTGGGAAGCCCAGCCGATCCAGAGACTGTATGTAACCAATCATCTTGATTACATGCGGACTCAGTGGATCGCCGTCTTTCAGCTTACAGCCCAGCAAAGCTTGAGAGACTTGATACCTCTCGGTCTTTGCCTGAGCCTGGAACATACTTTTGAGGCTTTCGATCATATCGTAGGCCTCAACATTTTCGAACTGCTGCTGCAAGTCCGGTTCCATGTGTCCAAGCATAAGACAGCTAATTTCCGTAGACTCATCTCTAGTCTTACGGTAGGCATTCATGAAAGCGACAGTCGCATCGTCATCTGGCTCTTCTGGAAGTGGAGTTTCTAGAACATGTTCTTTCTTGTCATGCTTGAGGACTATCCTCAGATTACGATACCAGTTGGTGAAATTAGTTCCATTAAGCTTATCTTTCTCTAGGATTGACCTCAACGCAAACACGGACAACTGAGGAAGGTTGCTAGGTGCCATTGATCTACAACAGAAAATATGCAAAACACTTAAGACATGTATTCATAAAAGAGCGGTCATATTAAACGCTTTAATACTTATGCTCCCACTAGAACCAACACCCCTCCGATGGTTGCTAAGTGATTCAAGATCCTAAATAAGCAAGCCGACTAGTGAGCTTTAGCATCACCGCTAGCCGTCAAGTGATCTAGGTAGGCAACACCTTGCCAATCGTAGACAATACGACTGCTGTTAGTTGGGTGGCATCACATGCCCCGGCTCCCAACCTACCTCGCCCCGAGCCCCACAACCGTTGTGATGGACTCGTCTAGATTACCAAGTGCTTCCGCTTGTAAGAGTCCGACTCAAACCCACCTAATCGGAAAGAATTGGTAGCACCTCAATTTCATGAGCCCACTACCAAGAATGTCCGACTTGTGATGGTGCAACACTGGTGAGGCGACCGACTAGACCTTCTTTGAGGGATTAAAATCTACCAACTATCTAAATAGAGGTAAATAGACATAACAATAACACAAATAAAGCAATTATAATGTGAAATGGTATGGCTCTCTTCATGGTGATCTCCATCTCCACGAAGCTTGTAAGTCGACCCGTGCCAACTCTTGTCACGTGCCATCTTACTCCATGTAGCCGACTTGTACATCGACTTGCATGTCACTGGGTTCTCCAACAAGCTACACTAGCTAGTAAATGAAAATTTACATAGAGAATCCGACACGCAGGTCGTTATACAATAAAATGACAACACCTAGGCTCCAGCCGGCTGACAAGAAACATGATACGCAGATCATGTATGGATTACACACATCACATGAACATAAGCCATACCATTCACAACTTCCTGCAAAAACAAGTTATGCATAGACGCGATATCTACCGGCGTTGTGAAACTCGTAACGACATCTAAGGCGCTACGACAGCGCCCGACGATTTTGGAAAACGCAGATCTCATCTGCATTCCGAACATGGATTTCTTCATCGGATAAAACGATTTTACCCAAATCTGATCCGTATTCCGATTCGATCAAACTCTTTGATCTTCGATCACCGCAACTGATTTATGTGTCACGGTATACCCCGATGGCGGAAACCGACCGGTAGGGGTAAGTTGTTCCACGACCTTAGCAGTATGATCACGGAAACCAGATCATCCATTAACCCCGAGTACGATTGATCCAATCAACCTTGTACAAAATCGATCTATCTCATAGATCAACCACCAAAACAGTAATTAGATCACATCTAACGCTAACTACATATCACATATGTATGGATCTCGGGCCTAATACCAGAAGCTACCACTCTGATACCACTGTTGGAACGCGTAGAGATAAACAAAACTTTTTCCTATGTGGTACTTCCAAGATCTAGCCGAGGTAGAAGGCCACGATGATTACCACTAGACGCGCGGTTGCGGATTATCTATGAAGCGCGTCGGGGCAGTGCAGTCCACGATCCGATCCCGCGAACGTCGAAGTGCTGAACGTACAACACCTCTACCGGTATCCACACGTACGAGGAGGAGCTCCGACGGAGGACTGCAAGGTCCGGTGCGACAGATGGACTGAGTGGGGCTAGGGTTCCCAACGCATGGGAGTGGACTAACATGCCCGTTGGGCAACCTGCGCCCCTCTTTATATAGCGAATGATAGTGGGCTGCACAACATTTGTGGCCCATTCCCTCTGTGAGTCCGACTCACAAAATCAGTCCATTTCCGGTTTGGGTCCAACCCAACTAATACATTTGCTCCCGCTCTTATGTGTGCGACCCTGCAGGCTCATGGCAAATTGGACACGATTGGAGTCCAACTCCTAATCGATCAATCGGTAGCGGCTCCTAGCAGAACGTGACTCCCAAGTCCCATTGAGTCATGATGACATACCTTTCAATGTCATATTCATCTTAGTCCCTTTTGCCTCACGATATACCTTGTCGAACTATAGGCGATTTATCGTCATCCCTTAAATAGTTCAACTCTCTTCTCAATCCCTGATATGTGATTCATCTGACTAACTCTTAGTCAACAGACACAGCTAACACTTAACTGAGTCGCGCATGGCCATGCTTCCTGAAACATATCACTCGAGAGGGCCCAGAGAATATCTCTCCATTCGGAGGGGCAAAATCCCATCTTGATTATCCACATCATGCAGCTTGCTTCTCATTCGACCCGAACTCTGCCTTTATAGCTGCCTTGTCACAAAGCAGCGTTTAACAGAACCTAAGTCGGTGATCCACAACTCGGATTGTGCGACAACCTCAGGTCTAAGGATTACATTGATTGAGACATGCAAATGACGACTTGCTCGTTGCATCTCAATGTGGGTCAGTCCGACTTGCTAAACTCTTTAGCCAAGTCCGTGATCGTTGGATTGGCATCACCATGCCCATGACAAGTGGAACCATGTCATCAGCCAACACTCACATTAGTCTAGGGTGTGTGTCCAGCACAACCTTAATGACCAAGGACAATCTAGAATGAACAACATGAATATATAGTTCCACAATCGAATCACATATTCAATGACATATATCAGATGTTCAAAACAAGGACAACTTAATAACTTTATGAATACATTGGGAATTACATCATCTATGATTGCCTCTAGGGCATATTTCCAACACGACTGTGATGTTGGCAAACAAAAATCATGCTTACGTCACCGCCGCTTGGATTTGGTCAAAGACTGAAGAAACAAATCCCTGCTAGATTTTGGCGTGAGTAACGAGGGGATTAGGCATTAATGCGCCAGCTCGCCATATCCCACTTTCTCAGTGGGACAAGCGGCATGAAACCTATGGCTAAATTAGCCGTTGGAGCAATCTCAGCGCGAAATTTCCTATAAAATCCATTCGGCCCCATCCTGTTTCATCTTCTTCCCACACTCACTGCGATTCCCCCGATACCAAAGCGCTCGAGAACTTCCTCGCGAAATCGAGCAAAACGAGAGAAAGATTCTTCGCTGGCCTTCTGTCACCAACGGCTGCTCCGTCTCTTTCCCGAAAAAGCTATCCTCAGTAATGGAGAATGGAGATAACTCTCACGCACCCGCGACCACCATCATCACGCATCCGATTGCACCCACTGTGGATCCCGCATCCACCTCCATGGAAACTCCATCGACGGAGGAGAGCTCTTCCTCTTCTCCAACGGCTACTCCGAGCGCCTCCATGGCCGCACTGGAGATTTCCACGGCTGGATCAATGGGGGAAACCCTAGCGACCGCGCTGGATCTGCAACGCCTTCGTCTTCTACCACTCCGCAGCCCCCGGTCCTGGAGTCAGCGGGCGAGGAAAATGTTACTCACACTGGCGAGGACATGGAGGGCGATGCTAGCACCGGAGGAGAAGAAGAAGGAGTAGAGTCTGGCAATTGGAGCCTCTGCACCACTTCTTCGGCTCTTCTCCAGAGCATGGAGAAAGACGGTTTTATCCTTAAGGATAAATGGTGGCTGGATAATGAGTATGAAGAGCCAAAGACCAAAGACGGGGAAATGGTAGTTCTGGCGTCCCACATTCTCCGAGGTATGGGGTTTCCTCCTTCCACCTTTTTCCTTTAGGTCGTCAATCACTACGATTTTTAGCCTCACAATCACCCTCCAAACTCCATCCTCGATATTGCGTGCTTTCAGCCTTTGTTTGAGGGATACTTAGGGATAGAGTCTAGGTTATATTTTTCCAGTATTGCTTTTATGTAAAGCATAAAAACTTTTACGGTCTTCCACCCGTGTATGGAACCGTCTCTTTCAACATGCACCATCGCAGGGAAGAATGGTTCCCTGATGCATGTAAAATGCATAGATGAATTTTGCATATTTTCACATGGTTTTCTATTACATATTGCATCATATAAGGGTATAATTCAATGTTTTATAGTATTTTGGGGTTAAATTACAAAGTCCCCCAACTTTTATGGAATTAACCCTGCCTGTCAGAAACCCCGTTTTCTATATTTTTGACGTTTCAGGGGGCAAACTTCCGTGAAATCACCTGAAAATCTGCGGGGGTCATTTTCTTGGAAGGAGAAGACTTGCGGTAGAAGGATCCACGAGAATTGGGCAAGGAGGCCCAAAACAGGACCCTCCACACGGCCAGATTCCTTGGCCGCGTGAGAGGCCCCCTTTTGGCCCCTGTGGCCCCAATTCCTTCCATCTTCGACTTACCGACTCCGTCTTGACCTAAAACCGACTATAAAAAGGGTCCCCCGTACCCTTACGGAGAGGAGCTCCGCCGAAACACCGAAACACCGAAACAGAGACCAGAAGTTCCAGATTGGAGGGGGAAAACTACGGCGGGGCGCCGCTGGTGTGATCTCCTACTCCTCCAACGTCATCTCCATCGACATCTCCATGAAGAGGGAGTAGTCCACCCCAGGGCTATGGGTTTGTGGAAGTAGCACTTGTATCTCTCTCTCTATGTGCTTCACTAATTAGATCCGTATGAGCTGCCTCACATGATTACGGGCACCGTTGTAATTCCTATGTGGTGGATCTTTTCTATGAGTTATTGAATCTGAGATTGCAATTGTTTCTCTTGAGTTATTTGTGTAGATGTATCTTATGTACGCCATTCTTATTTGCTAGCTTTGATCAATCTAGTTCTTGAGAGCGTGTGTGGGGTGATGGGTGCATTAGTTGGAGTAACGGGGGATGTCTAGTGCTGTGAAAGTGACAGAAGTTTAGCGATCCACTTAGATTTTGTTGAACCTTTCTTAGTTACCTCACTAGGGATAAAACGGAGTACCTTGTTACCGGGGATTTGAAGTGACACTAATCAATCTCCATGACTAGATCTAGCAAGTTCTTACTTCAACTTCATGTCACATTGCTTAAAGCTATACTCTGGTTTTTCCTTAATTATCGATGTGTTATGATTTATTTAGCATCTTGGTGGAGTATAAGAGGGATCAATATGACCGTAGAGATCTCTATGCTAGGACGTGATGCCCATATGAAAGTACTCAATGTTAAACATGTTATTGTAATCTCACATGTAATTCTTTATGTTCACCGTCTACCACTTTATTTGAGAGAAGGCAAGTGTGAAACCATGAACCCCGGTCCTATTTTAACTATAAGAAAACACTCTAGTTACTTTGCTGCAATTTACTTTATTTGCACTTTACTTTACTTGCATCTCTGATTCGAATTTACATTATCTCCATCACCACTTGCATCACAAAAATACAAAAACAATCCATTGCATATTTATTTTCTCATTTGCATTTAGTAGTAGATTTAATTATTGCACATTTCCTTTCAGTTTTGCATTGCAATTTAGAAGTCTCACACCTTGTGCTTGACAACCACTTGGTGACGTTGAGGGCACAAAACTCTCTATTTGTTTGCAGGATCCTGAAGGAAGCTTGGAAGACAACTGTTGAAATACTGGCTCCCCAAGAGTTCGATATAAACCCTCGAGTCACCCTCGTGGGGAAGAAGGCTTGCCACTAGCTACACACTCTGCACTTGGAGTCTCAACCTAGCCATCAAGCGTTTTTCTGGCGCCGTTGCCGGGGAGCCATAGGTGAAGGAGTTGTCCAAGGAAGCTCACAAGAAGTCTTCATCACCAACAAGGTGTGCAAACACCTAAGCTTGTGGAGGTTGCACCTACGTGCGTACCGTCCTTTCTATCTCCACCTTCTTTCAAGTAGATTGTTTTGTTTCTCGTCTTGTTTTTGTTTTTGTTTTGTCTTGCATATTTTATTTTAGTTTGCATTTTAGTTTTGCATTTAGTTATCTAGTTTATTTTAGTATTTCGAATTTGCTTAGTTACTTTACTTTTGTTTTGCATAAAAAATTAAAAACTACATAAAAACTGTT
Source organism: Alopecurus myosuroides (assembly GCA_028641055.1). NCBI lineage: Eukaryota > Viridiplantae > Streptophyta > Magnoliopsida > Poales > Poaceae > Alopecurus > Alopecurus myosuroides. The sequence goes on along the minus strand of CM054058.1, from coordinate 452,628,939 downwards.
AAAATGGGTGATAGAACTAAATTAAGTGACTACACAAATACACCCAATGACCAATTCATTGCTAGGCCAATTACTACACCTGAAATACAAGCTGAAAGATATGAAGTAAGTCCTAGTTTATTGAATTTAATTACTAGAGAGCAATTTGGTGGTAGTGCTATGGAGGATGCCTCTATGCATCTTCATGATTTCATGGAAATATGTGATATGCAAAAATTTAAAAATGTGGAAAGTAGTGTTTTAAAACTGAAATTATTTCCTTTTTCAGTTAGAGGAAAGGCTAAAGAATGGTTACTTTCACTACCTATAGCTAGTATAAAGTCTTGGGATGATTTAAAAGAAGCTTTCATTAAGAAATATTATCCTCCCGTTAAAATTTTGCAAAATAGGAATAATATCCTCTCATTTAGGAAAAATGATAATGAACATGTAGCCATGACATGGGATAGAATTAAATTAATGATTAGAACATGCCCATCACATGGAGTAAATGAATGGACCATACTACATTCTTTTTATAATGGTCTAAACTACATGTCTAGAAATATACTTGATTCTGCTGCTGGAGGTGCCTTTATGAGTAAAACTGTAGGTGAGGCAAAGAGCATATTAGAAAGCATATTGAAAAATTATAGTCAATGGAATACTGAAAGAGCACCCAATCCCACTAAGAAAATAAACTCAATTGAAGAAACCAATGATTTGTCTTCTAAAATGGACACTATTCTTGCTTTTATTAATAAACAAAATATGTAGAATGTGCCTTTGCAGGAGCTAGTTGGTAGTAATTCTGAAAGTGTGGATGTTAATTTTGTTAGGAATTATGGTAGCAATGGTTTTGGTAATTCTTACAATTCATATAGTAAACCTCCTTATGTGCCAAATAAACCTTTTGTTTCATATCCTAATGCTAATGAAAATAAGTGGAAGCCTTCTAGTGAAATTTCTGAATCTAATAAATTGCTTATGGAACAAGTTGCTAGTCACAATGCTATGATACATGAGTTAAATAAGTCTATTGCATCCATTAGTAGTGATATTAAAGGATTGCAACTTCAATCTTCAAATTTAGATAAAGCATTGTCAAAATTAGCTGATAATAGAGCAACTCTATTAAGCATGTCAGCAGGAAAGCCACAAGCACAACCTAGTGTAGGAATGAATTCTATTACTATTGCTGCTCCTATTATTGAAAATATTGATCATATTGCTGAGAATACAAGTGAGCATGTCCCTACTAGCTTAGAAGAAACTTTGGATGAAATAGTGAAGTACCCTGAATATTTACTTCCATATATGTCTTATCTTGCTAGCAAAGATGAAATTAGTCCTCATGAATCAAGCATGCTAGATAAATTAGATAGTAAAGTAGAGGAAATTATGATGCTTACTGAAATTAAGGATCCATTGCTTGATTTAGAAAAAAGTAGATTGCAAGAACTTATTGCTACTCTACAAAAAATTGCTAGTGATCCCACTATAAATGTTAATCAACCTGGCTTTGGATCTTATATTGCTAATCATGTCTTGCAAGAAAAAATTGCTAGGTACAAGAATGAGGCAATGATACCTCCTAAGCTTGGGGATGCATGGATCCCCAAGGTGCTAGTTTCAATTGGAAAAGAAATTCACCATGCTATGTTAGATCTAGGTTCTAGTGTATCGGTACTCTCTAAAGAATTATATGAATTGCTAGAACTAGAAAATTTAGAAAAGTGTTCAAGTGAATTTGTCCTTGCTGATAACTCTACTAAACATGCTGTAGGACAAGTAAAATATGTTATGATTGAATTGCACATGACTTTCGTACCCGTTGATTTCATTATTATGGATATGGGGGATAAATCCCCTAGTCCTATTATTTTGGGTAGACCTTTTCTTCGTACTACAGGTGCAATCATAGACTCAAAGGAAGGGAATGTCAAGTTTCAGTTCCCTCACAAGAAAAGAATGGATCACTTCCCAAGGAAGAGGGGCACGCTGAAGAACAAGCTCCCTCATGAGCTTTATCCCTCTTGATTATCAAGTAAGTAAAGCCTAGCATTATGGCTATAAAGAAAGCGCTTTACGGGAGGCAACCCGGTTGTTTTTGTTTGGATTTTCCTAGTGTCCTCTTGCTGTCTCAAGAGATTAGTTTTTTTGTTTTAATTCTGGAGTTTTCAATAAAGAGTCAAGTCAAACCCATTTGGACTTATAAGTTGCTATCCTAGTGCATGAAATTTCTGTTTCAGCACGAGTCTGCTCACCGTATGATTTTAAGTTTTTTATTGTTATGTCCGATTGAGCTAATTTTTTAGTATGTTCTGCAACTTTTGGTCCTCTGTCAGCACAAAAATTGGCTTAATTTTTTGACGAGTCTAGATTAGGGAAAAACGTTCGTTTTGCTGCTGGTGCTTTTCTGGACAGATTCTGCCTTCTTTTGTTTTATGCACTCTTTGGGCTTGGGAATCGAATTTCCATGATTATTTCAAGCAAGAGAGTGAACATACAACATAATGAACCTTATTGTCTATCTACTGGAGCATTTGATTTCGAATTTTGCACAGCAAGCATGTGATTTGTTTGTCCTTGCTGATCTCACCCCACAGAAAAAGAATGGGATAAACATGTTTTGTGAAGTTTTTTCACAGGGAATAGAGGAGCTGCGCCTCAAGACATCCAAGAATGGTGAAAGAAATAATCTTGGGGATGTGATGAACACCCCACTGGAGCTACACTCTTTTGGTTAGCACACGTCTACTTTCTGTTTTTCTAAGCAAAGCATTTATCGTAGAGACTTGAAGCGTCTAGTTTTTTTTTTTTGTTTTTTGTTTTGATAAGACCACCACCATCATTTTATATGAGATTGAGATACTGGAGTTTGGGGTTGGAATGTATTGGATGCTAGTATTATGACTTGGAATATGGATGCCATGGTTGATTTGAAGAGCTACATATGTTTGCATGATTTATAGGCTTTTTATGTGTAGAAATTTGCAATAATGTTGTCTTGAGCTATCTCTTATTCATGTCCTTGATGTTAATTGCTGGTTTATTTAGTTTATCATGAAATGAGTAGTTCTATGGACATATGCATGCATAGTAGCTGGTCAACTATCTCCCTCTTGCTAGCCCAAAAATTTAAAAATTCCAACAAGTAAAAACTTGTTTCCAACACTTCTTAGCCAAGTATTTCCAGTGAGAACACCATATCTTCCCATTAGCTTCATTGCTATTCCGAGTATGTTCACCATGTTATTTTGTTATTTATGTTCTAAATTAAGATATTCACTTTATTAATTGTCATGGGTTGAACTTGGGATAGGACTCTCACGAACTTTTTAAGGCACACTTTACTTTTTATGCATCTAATAAACATGACCCAATAATGGGAGCCACAAGTTTTGAGTTTGACAAGTGTGTGGTTGGTAGCTACCTATAAACGTGTATCAACGGAAAGCTTTCAACATTTCACAAAAAATTTACATTTGGTTGATATCATGTACTTTTGTTTTTGGGCTCCTGCCATGCCGAAATGAAATAGAGGAATAGTAAGTTTTGATGAGTAAGTATCTATATGACTAGAGAAATGCATTGGGACGCTAACCCAAGCCATGCTTTATCATGGTGGAAATTTACTTACAGCTTGAGTGACTCCACAACACATCCTATAATAAAATAAGAAGCTATGCATAATAGTGAATGGAAATAAAAAGGATGATGAGTCTACTCCGTTTGTTCATCTTGTCATTGTAACATGGGCTTGTTTCCATGTCATGGGGCAAGAGGTACCTCTTTGCGGTTCTCTATGATGTCATTAATACTTATTATGATTGTACAAAGCTTATTAGGAATCTTAAGTTGAGTAATCATGGAGTAGGTTTTCACACTCACGGGGCATGAGGCTTTCAACCACCTTTTCATTCTCATTACTTCAATACTCACAATTTTAAGATGCTAGTGATAAAGGGGCAATGAGAGTCCTAGATCAATGGATACCACATTTCAATTAGTAATTTTAGTTGAATAATTTAGAGGCTAAATAAGACTTGATCATGTTTTACCTCTACTCAATTTTCTCCAAAGTGTCCACCATATTTTCTATTCTCCATTATGCTATTCTTTGACCAATATAGGATTTTATTTTTCATTTTGTGTATGCATTTGGTCCATAGTGCCTTTATTTCATTATACACTTTCTGAACTTTCATGAAGCATCTTTGCTTGCATATTTGATATTTCTTACAACATGAATTGTATATTGCTACTCATTTCTAGTATTAATCATTTGATTATATGTAGCATGAATAATCCTCCTTGATATCCCATGATTGTTTCAATATGCAAAACCCATCTTAGTTTTATCAACTTCATACTCGAGGACGAGCATGGGTTAAGCTTGGGGATGTTGATGCATGTAAAATGCATAGATGAATTTTGCATATTTTCACATGGTTTTCTATTACATATTACATCATATCAGGGTATAATTCAATGTTTTATAGTATTTTGGGGTTAAATTACAAAGTCCCCTAACTTTTATGGAATTAACCCTGCCTGTCATAAACCCCGTTTTCTATATTTTTGACGTTTCAGGGGGCAAACTTCCGCGAAATCACCTGAAAATCTGCGGGGGTCATTTTCTTGGAAGCAGAAGACTTGCGGGCGAAGGATCCACGAGAATTGGGGAAGGAGGCCCAAAAGAGGACCCTCCACGCGGTCAGATTCCTTGGCCGCGTGAGAGGCCCCCTTTTGGCCCCTGTGGCCCCAATTCCTTCCAACTTCGACTTACCGACTCCGTCTTGACCTAAAACCGACTATAAAAAGGGTCGCCCGTACCCTTATGGAGAGGAGCGCCGCTGAAACACCAAAACAGAGACCAGAAGTTCTAGATTGGAGGGGGAAAACTCAGGCGGGGCATCACTGGTGTGATCTCCTACCCCTCCAACGTCATCTCCATGAAGAGGGAGTAGTCCACCCCAGGGCTATGGGTTTGTGGAAGTAGCACTTGTATCTCTCTCTCTATGTGCTTCACTAATTAGATCCGTATGAGCTGCCTCACATGATTACGGGCACCGTTGTAATTCTTTTGTGGTGGATCTTTTCTATGAGTTATTGAATCTGAGATTGCAATTGTTTCTCTTGAGTTATTTGAGTAGATGTATCTTATGTACACCGTTCTTATTTGCTAGCTTTGATCAATCTAGTTCTTGAGAGCGTGTGTGGGGTGATGGGTGCATTAGTTGGAGTAACGGGGGGTGGCTAGTGCTGTGAAAGTGACAGAAGTTCAGCGATCCACTTAGGTTTTGTTAAACCTTTCTTAGTTACCTCACTAGGGATAAAAAGGAGTACCTTGTTACCGGGGATTTGAAGTGACACTAATCAATCTCCATGACTAGATCTAGCAAGTTCTTACTTCAACTTCATGTCACATTGCTTAAAGCTATACTCTGGTTTTTCCTTAATTATCGAGGTGTTATGATTTATTTCGCATCTTGGTGGAGTATAAGAGGGATCAATATGACCGTAGAGATCTCTATGCTAGGACGTGATGCCCATATGAAAGTACTCAATGTTAAACATGTTATTGTAATCTCACATGTAATTCTTTATGTCCACCGTCTACCACTTTATTTGAGAGAATGCAAGTGTGAAACCATGAACCCCGGTCCTATTTTAATTATAAGAAAACACTCTAGTTACTTTGCTGCAATTTACTTTACTTGCATCTCCGATTCGAATTTACATTATCTCCATCACCACTTGCATCACAAAAATACAAAAACAATCCATTGCATATTTATTTTCTCATTTGCATTTAGTAGTAGATTTCATTATTGCACATTTACTTTCAGTTTTGCATTGCAATTTAGAAGTCTCACACATTGTGCTTGACAACCACTTGGTGAGGTTGAGGGCACAAAACTCTATATTTGTTTACAGGATCCTGGAGGAAGCTTGGAAGACAACTGCTGAAATACTGGCTCCCCAAGAGTTCGATATAAACCCTCGAGTCACCCTCGTGGGGAAGAAGGCTTGCCACTAGCTACACACTCTGCACTTGGAGTCTCAACCTAGCCATCAAGCTTTTTTCTGGCGCCGTTGCCGGGGAGCCATAGGTGAAGGAGTTGTCCAAGGAAGCTCACAAGAAGTCTTCATCACCAACAAGGTGTGCAAACACCTAAGCTTGGGGAGGTTGCACCAACGTGAGTACCGTCCTTTCAATCTCCACCTTCTTTCAAGTAAATTGTTTTGTTTCTTGTCTTGTTTTTGTTTTTGTTTTGTTTTTGTTCTTGTTTTTGTTTTGTCTTGCATATTTTATTTTAGTTTGCATTTTAGTTTTGCATTTAGTTATCTAGTTTATTTTAGTATTTCGAATTTGCTTAGTTACTTTACTTTTGTTTTGCATAAAAAATTAAAAACTACATAAAAACTGTTAAAATGGGTGATAGAACTAAATTAAGTGACTACACAAATACACCCAATGACCATTTCATTGCTAGGCCAATTACTACACCTGAAATACAAGCTGAAAGCTATGAAGTAAGTCCTCGTTTATTGAATTTAATTACTATAGAGCAATTTGGTGGTAGTGCTATGGAGGATGCCTCTATGCATCTTCATGATTTCATGGAAATATGTGATATGCAAAAATTTAAAAATGTGGAAAGTAGTGTTTTAAAACTGAAATTGTTTCCTTTTTCAGTTAGAGGAAAGGCTAAAGAATGGTTACTTTCACTACCTATAGCTAGTATAAAGTCTTGGGATGATTTAAAAGAAGCTTTCATTAAGAAATATTATCCTCCCGTTAAAATTTTGCAAAATAGGAATAATATCCTCTCATTTTGGCAAAATGATAATGAACATGTAGCCATGGCATGGGATAGAATTAAATTGATGATTAGAGCATGCCCATCACATGGAGTAAATGAATGGACCATACTACACTCTTTTTATAATGGTCTAAACTACATGTCTAGAAATTTCCTTTATTCTGCTGCTGGAGGTGCCTTTATGAGTAAAGCTGTAGGTGAGGCTAAGAGCATATTAGAAAGAATATTGAAAAATTATAGTCAATGGAATACTGAAAGAGCACCCAATCCCACTAATAAAATAAACTCAATTGAAGAAACCAATGATTTGTCTTCTAAAATGGACACTATTCTTGCTTTTATTAATAAAAAAAATATGGAGAATGTGCCTTTGCAGGAGTTAGTTGGTAGTAATTCTGAAAGTGTGGATGTTAATTTTTTTAGGAATTATGGTAGCAATGGTTTTGGTAATGCTTACAATTCATATAGTAAACCTCCTTATGTGCCAAATAAACCTTTTGATCCATATCCTAATGCTAATTAAAATAAGTGGAAGCCTTCTAGTGAAATTTCTGAATCTAATAAATTGCTTATGGAACAAGTTGCTAGTCACAATGCGATGACACATGAGTTAAATAAGTCTATTGCATCCATTATTAGTGATATTAAAGGATTGCAACTTCAATCTTCGAATTTAGATAAAGCATTGTCAAAATTAGCTGATAATCAAGCAACTCTATTAAGCATGTCAGCAGGAAAGCCACAAGCACAACCTAGTGTAGGAATGAATTCTATTACTATTTCTGCTCCTATTATTGAAAATATTGATCATATTGCTTAGAATACAAGTGAGCATGTCCCTACTAGCTTAGAAGAAACTTTGAATGAAATAGTGAAGTACCATGAATATTTACTTCCATATATGTCTTATCTTGCTAGCAAAGATGAAATTAGTCCTCATGAATCAAGCATGCTAGCTAAATTAGAGAGTAAAGTAGAGGAAATTATTATGCTTACTGAAATTAAGGATCCATTGCTTGATTTAGAAAAAAGTAGCTTGCAAGAACTTATTGCTACTCTACAAAAATTTGCTAGTGATCCCACTATAAATGTTAATCAACCTGGCTTTGGATCTTGTATTGCTAATCATGTATTGCAAGAAAAAATTGCTAGGTACAAGAATGAGGCCATGATACCTCCTAAGCTTGGGTATGCATGGATCCCCAAGGTGCTAGTTTCAATTGGAAAAGAAATTCACCATGCTATGTTAGATCTAGGTTCTAGTGTATCGGTACTCTCTAAAGAATTATATGAATTGCTAGAACTAGAAAATTTAGAAAAGTGTTCAAGTGAATTTGTCCTTGCTGATAACTCTACTAGACATGTTGTAGGACAACTAAAATATGTTATGATTGAATTGCACATGACTTTCGTACCCGTTGATTTCATTATTATCGATATGGGGGATAAATCCCCTAGTCCTATTATTTTGGGTAGACCTTTTCTTCGTACTACAGGTGCAATCATAGACTCCAAGGAAGGGAATGTAAAGTTTTAGTTCCCTCACAAGAAAATCATGTAGCACTTCCCAAGGAAGAGGGGCACGCTGAAGAACAAGCTCCCTCATGAGCTTTATCCCTCTTGATTATCAAGTAAGTAAAGCCTAGCTATATGGCTATAAAGAAAGCGCTTTACGGGAGGCAACCCGGTTGTTTTTGTTTGGATTTTCTAGTGTCCTCTTGATGTCTCAATAGATTAGTTTTTTTGTTTTAATTCTAGTGTTTTCAATAAAGAGTCAAGTCAAACCCATTTGGACTTATAAGTTGCTATCTTAGTGCATGAAATTTCTGTTTCAGCACGAGTCTGCTTACCGTATGATTTTACGTTTTTTATTGTTATGTACGATTGAGCTAATTTTTTAGTATGTTCTGCAACTTTTCGTCCTATGTAAGCAAAAAAATTGTCTTAATTTTTTGACGAGTCTAGCTTAGGGAAAAACGTTCGTTTTGCTGCTGCTGCTTTTCTGGACAGATTCTGCCTTCTTTTGTTTTATGCACTCTTTGGGCTTGGGAATCGAATTTCCATGATTCTTGCAAGCAATAGAGTGAACATACAACATAATGAACCTTATTTTCTATCTAATGGAGCATTTTATTTGGAATTTTGCACAGCAAGCATGTGATTTGTTTGTCCTTGCTAATCTCACCCCACAGAAAAAGAATGGGAGAAACATGTTTTGTGAAGTTTTTTCACAGGGAATAGAGAAGATGCGCCTCAAGACATCCAAGAATGGTGAAAGCCATAATCTTGGGGATGTGATGAACACCCCACTGGAGCTACACTCTTTTGGTTAGCACACGTCTACTTTATGTTTTTCTAAGCAAAGCATTTATCGTAGAGACTTGAAGCGTCTAGTTTTTGTTTTTATTTTTGTTTTGATAAGACCACCACCATCATTTTATATGAGATTGAGCTACTGGAGTTTGGGGTTTGAATGTATTCTATGCTAGTATTATGACTTATAATAGGGACGCCATGGTTGATTTGAAGAGCTACATATGTTTGCATGATTTATAGGCTTTTTATGTGTAGAAATTTGCAATAATGTTGTCTTGAGCTATCTCTTATTCATGTCCTTGATGTTAATTGCTGGTTTATTTAGTTTATCATGAAATTAGTAGTTCTATGGACATATGCATGCATAGTAGCTGGTCAACTATCTCCCTCTTTCTAGCCCAAAAATTTAAAAATTCCAACAATTAAAAACTTGTTTCCAACACTTCTTAGCCAAGTATTTCCAGTGAGTCCACCATATCTACCCATTAGCTTCTTTGCTATTCCGAGTATTTTCACCATGTTATTGTGTTATTTATGTTCTAAATTAAGATATTCACTTTATTAATTGTCATGGGTTGAACTTGGGATAGCACTCTCACGAACTTTTGAAGGCACACATTACTTTTTATGCATCTAATAAACATGACCCAATAATGGGAGCCACAAGTTTTGCGTTTGACAAGTGTGTGGTTGGGAGCTAGCTATAAACGTGTATCACCGGAAAGCTTTCAACATTGCACAAAAAATTTACATTTGGTTGATATCATGTACTTTTGTTTTTGGACTCCTGCCATGCCGAAATGAAATAGAGGAATAGTAAGTTTTGATGAGTAAGTATCTATATGACTAGAGAAACGCATTGGGACGCTAACCCAAGCCATGCTTGATCATGGTGGAAATTTACTTACATCTTGAGTGACTCCATAACACATCCTATAATAAAATAAGAAGCTATGCATAATAGTGAATGAAAATAAAAAGGATGATGAGTCTACTCCGTTTGTTCATCTTGTCATTGTAACATGGGCTTGTTTCCATGTCATGGGGCAAAAGGTACCTCTTTGCGGTTCTCTATGATGTCATTAATACTTATTATGATTGTACAAAGCTTATTAGGAATCTTAAGTTGAGTAATCATGGAGTAGGTTTTCACACTCACGGGGCATGAGGCTTTCAACCACCTTGTCATTCTCATTACTTCAATACTCACAATTTTAAGATGCTAGTGATAAAGGGGCAATGAGACTCCTAGATCAATGGATACCACATTTCAATTAGTAATTTTAGTTGAATAATTTAGAGGCAAATAAGACTTGATCATGTTTTACCTTTACTCAATTTTGTCCAAAGTGTCCACCATATTTTCTATTCTCCATTATGCTATTCTTTGACCAATATAGGATTTTATTTTTCATTTTGTGTATGCATTTGGTCCATAGTGCTTTTATTTCATTATACACTTTGTGAACTTTCATGAAGCATCTTTGCTTGCATATTTGATATTTCTTACAACAATTGCTACTCATTTCTAGTATTAATCATTTGATTATATGTAGCATGAATAATCCTCCTTGATATCCCATGATTGTTTCAATATGCAAAACCGGTCTTAGTTTTATCACCTTCATACTCGAGGACGAGCATGGGTTAAGCTTGGGGATGTTGGTGCATGTAAAATGCATAGATGAATTTTGCATATTTTCACATGGTTTTCTATTACATATTGCATCATATAAGGGTATAATTCAATGTTTTATAGTATTTTGGGGTTAAATTACAAAGTCCCCCAACTTTTATGGAATTAACCCTGCCTGTCAGAAACCCCGTTTTCTATATTTTTGACGTTTTAGGGGGCAAACTTCCGCCAAAATCACCTGAAAATCTGCGGGGGTCATTTTCTTGGAAGGAGAAGACTTGCGGGCAAAGGAGCCACGAGAATTGGGAAAGGAGGCCCAAAAGAGGACCCTCCACGCGGCCAGATTCCTTGGCCGCGTGAGAGGCCCCCTTTTGGCCCCTGTGGCCCCAATTCCTTCCATCTTCGACTTACCGACTCCGTCTTGACCTAAAACCGACTACAAAAAGGGTCCCCCGTACCCTTACGGAGAGGAGCACCGCTAAAACACCGAAACACCGAAACAGAGACCAGAAGTTCCAGATTGGAGGGGGAAAACTCCGGCGGGGCGCCACCGGTGTGATCTCCTACCCCTCCAACGTCATCTCCATCGACATCTCCATGAAGAGGGAGTAGTCCACCCCAGGGCTATGGGTTTGTGGAAGTAGCACTTGTATCTCTCTCTCTATGTGCTTCACTAATTAGTTCCGTATGAGCTGCCTCACATGATTACGGGCAGCGTTGTAATTATTATGTGGTGGATCTTTTCTATGAGTTATTGAATCTGAGATTGCAATTGTTTCTCTTGAGTTATTTGAGTAGATGTATCTTATGTACCCCGTTCTTATTTGCTAGCTTTGATCAATCTAGTTCTTGAGAGCGTGTGTGGGGTGATGGGTGCATTAGTTGGAGTAACGGGGGGTGGCTAGTGCTGTGAAAGTGACAGAAGTTCAGCGATCCACTTAGGTTTTGATAAACCTTTCTTAGTTACCTCACTAGGGATAAAAAGGAGTACCTTGTTACCGGGGATTTGAAGTGACACTAATCAATCTCCATGACTAGATCTAGCAAGTTCTTACTTTAACTTCATGTCACATTGCTTAAAGCTATACTCTGGTTTTTCCTTAATTATCGAGGTGTTATGATTTATTTCGCATCTTGGTGGAGTATGAGAGGGATCAATATGACCGTAGAGATCTCTATGCTAGGACGTGATGCCCATATGAAAGTACTCAATGTTAAACATGTTATTGTAATCTCACATGTAATTCTTTATGTCCACCGTCTACCACTTTATTTGAGAGAATGCAAGTGTGAAACCATGAACCCCAGTCCTATTTTAATTATAAGAAAACACTCTAGTTACTTTGCTGCAATTTACTTTACTTGCACTTTACTTTACTTGCATCTCCGATTCGAATTTACATTATCTCCATCACCACTTGCATCACAAAAATACAAAAACAATCCATTGCATATTTATTTTCTCATTTGCATTTAGTAGTAGATTTAATTATTGCACATTTACTTTCAGTTTTGCATTGAAATTTAAAAGTCTCACACCTTGTGCTCGACAACCACTTGGTGAGGTTGAGGGCACAAAACTCTCTATTTATTCGCAGGATCCTAGAGGAAGCTTGGAAGACAACTGCTGAAATACTGGCTCCCCAAGAGTTCGATATAAACCCTCGAGTCACCCTCGTGGGGAAGAAGGCTTGCCACTAGCTACACACTCTACACTTGGAGTCTCAACCTAGCCATCATTCCCTAAAATTAAAACCAGAGAATCTGTCAAATTCTGGACGGGTTCCTTTTTTCATCATCATGACGTCCTGTATCCTAATAAGGATAAATGAATTACGGATTTTGAAAATTATTCGCGTCTCCTAGAGACAACTGGGCTATCGACTCCATCCAGGTTCTGCCTCTAGATCTTGTGAGGATTAAAAGGAGGATTGCCAAGATTGTTGCCTCCAACCCACCTCTTATGAGAATTGATATTGTTTTGTGCTAGCTGGGTCGGCGGGTCCAGCCTCTCGCCTTTTGGTCTGGCCGCCTTCTATGCGTTTACTTGGGCCCCAAAGATGCCATGCTGGTTAATTTGACAACAATGTTGGAGAAACTTTTCCGGAGGAGGGTGAACAACTTGCTGGCCACCCGTAATCCGTATATTGATAGTTTCCCCATATACCATGTAGAGAACTCTCCCGCCAAGGTAATGCATACATTTTTCTTTTTGAGAAGATTATACTTTGCACATACGAATACATACTTATTGCATTCATGATTTTGCAGCTTGAGGCGCTTACAGAGAATCAACTAGTGTCTACGGAGGAGGAAGCAACACTGAAAGCCATCTTTGCAGCGGCCAGCGGCAGGAAGCGCAAAAAAGTTGCTTCTTGTGCCGAAGTTATTGATCTTGATGGTGTTCCCGTTGCAACTTCCAGGTATTTTATCATGCTTTCCTTTTCCTTGCACAAGTTTCTTCAGTTCTGGGTTTTAATCTCGTCTTTCTTTATTTTCGGTCTTTCTCCTATTGCCCTAAAGGGGAAAGGACGAAAGAAACAAAAGGTGGTGTCTCACAGGGGCCCAAAGGCTTCCCCTGCCATCGCCCCTGATACTCCAATGGCAGATGCTTCGGGATAGTTTTCCGCCCCTCTAAGGGAGTCGTACTCCCCCTTCCCAGCTAGTCTAGCCAGCCTGATACATCCCTCCCGGATGTGTAAAAAAGGGAGGCACAACAAGAGGAAGGAGGGTCGTCTCTCGTCAATCTTGACAAGGACTTTCCGACTTTCGAAGATCACTTCAAGGTAAAACAGGAAGCATGCTTTGACGAGGATGGGAGAAAAGACAATTCGTCAAATCCCCCTTAAAACATAGTGGAAAAGGAGTCCGAGACTGCAGAGCTTCATAAGCAATTCAAGGAGAATACTTTCGCGCTAACCTTTTATTCATCTTTTTTAGCCTTACTTGTTGAAGCAAAGCAAATCGCTACGGATGCTGGCAACACTCGGCATCTCCATAACGAGAATTTGGAACTTCACAAGGAAAATGTGAAGATCCAAAATGAGCTGACCGAGAGCTGGAAAGCCTTGGAGAAATCCAAGGCTCAAATCAAGGCCCAGAACGAAAGGGATGCCTCCACCATTGGAGATTTGGAGTTGTCCCTTCGCAATCTCCTAGAGATGATCATGGAAATCGACAAAGACATTCATGGTTTTCTTTTCGGCTTTTCCATCTGCACTTTTCAGTTTTGAACTAATTATTCTTTTTTCTGAGTTATTTGCTCTTTCCTTCTTTGCAGCTGATGGCGGCTTTGCTTCCCGGTTAGAGTGCATCTGGGATTTTGGCGCCCTCTTCAAAAGCATGAAGAAATCTGGCAGGAAACTTGTCAGCAAGCTACTCTCGGATACAAAAGATCAATATTGTAACATCGAACAACTCCCAGCTTCTTTCGAAGAAGTCATTGCTTAGTTGGAAACTTGGATGAAATCTGCCACTCGTGGTGCATTGCGCATGGCCCTTGGGCTCATGAAAATGCACTATCCCACTGCCAAGTCTTGGCGCGTCGCCACCGGCATTCCCCAAGGGTATACCGATACTCAAAGGGCGGAAATTTTTGAGTCCGTAAAAGGGTATGCTTCCAAGATCGGTCGTATGGTCTCCACTGCCACTTTCTACACAGAAGAGGAAATTTCCTCAACTCTAGAAGATCAGAGAGACAGTGAGTCCGAGGACGATGATGTCGAGTTTGTAGATGTCGTCTAAATCCATGTCCTGTGGATGCCAAAAGGCAGAAGAACACATTACTGTTTTTCAATGTAAAACTCATTTATGTAATGTATTATAAGTTCCTTTTTTTGTATAAAGAATTAAGCTTTTACGATAATTTATCTTTGCAAGTAATTGTGTCTCCCATTACTTAAGCTCTCTGGTTTGTATGCTTTAACCTTTCTTAGTGTTTTAACAATCCAAAAGTATAAAATCAGTCTTAACTCGGAATCCTGTGTAATAATCTTTGCCGCTTTAACTTACTAATACAGTGACCCATCACACAAAACATCAGATACTACTTATGTAAATGAGAAGTTAAAAAGCATGAACTCCAGGCACGCAGGCAAAATCTGGTGTTCTATACCCTCCTTAGGATGAAACAATTCAGTTTTCTTAACCCCGAGTATGCAGGAAATTTTGGGTTAAAATTGAAGAAAATTGAAAGATCATTGGGAAATATAAAAGACGAAACATGCTTAATGGTGAAAGAAAGAAAAAGAATTTGTATGGATTTCCTAAAAACTTTATTTAGGGATCTCAATAATGTTTACATAGAATTGGACTAGGTAAAGAAAGGACGTAACAACTGGATGCTCCAAGGCTGTTTTGTCTCTACTAGCTCTATATCTATGTATCTTTGATGGAGGCTGATTCTCGCTCATTGGGAGACCCCAAGTGTAGGGAGCAAAGAGTGCAGCGGAAAGTTTCCCCTCAGAAAGAAACCAAGGTTGAATTGACCAGTAGGAGAAATAAATCACTTCCGAAAGTTGATGCAGCTGATGTTGGCAGGGTGCACTACCTGTTCATCAGCGACGTGGAATCTACAGAACACAATCAAATTAATTTGCCCCAACGAAGCAGTGAGGTTGTTAATCTCACCGGTTTTGCTGAAACCAAGGATTAGACATACAGTGTGGAAAGTAGTACTTTTTTGCAGTAGATGAAAGAGAACAATAATTGTAGTAGGAAAACAATGGGAAAATAGTGGTTGTATTATCCAGTATAAAGAAATGGACCGGGGTCCACAGTTCACTAGAGGTGTCTCTCCAAAACAGATAGATAACATTCTGGGTAAACAAATTACAGCTGGGCAATTGACAGATATAAAGGCTGCACCATAGTGCATATGCATGACATGATGATTATATGTGATTCATGCGGAGGGTTCTGCAACAAGATACATAGACCGTTATCCAACTGCATCTATGACTAATAATCGACCCTCGGAGCGTCATCCAATCAAACCTGGGGTATTATGTTCCAAGCAACAGATAATTGCATTAAGCATAGTGTGTAATGTAAACAATATAATTATTCTTAGACAAAGCATTGGTTTTTTCTCCCTAATGGCAACAACACAACCCCAACCCGTTACGTTTATGTCACTTGAGCGTGAGTGAAAGGGAGGCATGAACCAACTATCGAGCATAAGTACTCCCTCTTGGAGTTACAAGCATCAACTTGGCCAGATCATTTACTAGTAACGGAGAGCATGCAAGATCATAAATAACATACACATGAAATAACATGATAAATTGATAATCATTGTACATAGCATTCAATATTCATTGGATCCCAGCAAACACAACATGTAGGATTAAAATAAGATGATCTTGATCATGTTAGGCATCTCACAAGATCTAAACATGAGGCATAAAGAGGAGAGAACAACCATCTAGCTACTGCTATGGACCCATAGTCTAGGAATGAACTACTCACGCATCACTCTGGAGGGAGTCATGGTGATGTAGAGCCCTCCGTTGA
The DNA here is from genome assembly GCA_028641055.1 of Alopecurus myosuroides. Taxonomy (NCBI): domain Eukaryota; kingdom Viridiplantae; phylum Streptophyta; class Magnoliopsida; order Poales; family Poaceae; genus Alopecurus; species Alopecurus myosuroides. Next base: position 452,612,661 of record CM054058.1, on the reverse strand, counting down.
TGATTCCCCCTCCCGGTGGGGTGCCGGGGAGAGCTGTAGAACCCTCTCAAACTAGGGTTGATGATGGCGGCGGCAGCGGATAATTTTGGTGGAAAAGGCTCGGGTCTTTAGGGTTAACCCGAGGAGGAGCTTAAATAGGCGAGAGGGCAACGTCGGTGGGTGGCCAGGGGGCCCACACAACCTCTAAGCGCGACCAGGGGCGCCGCCCTATGGTGTGGGGCCCCTGAGTTCCCCCTCCGAGTTGCCTCCGGACTCCGTGTACGTGACAAATTTCTAAGACTTCTGGGCTTTGTTTCGTCCAATTCCGAGAATATTTCCAGAACAATTTTTCTGAAACCAAAAACATCAGAAAATAGGAACTAGCTCTATGGCATCTTGTTAATAGGTTAGTCCCAGAAAATCCATTAAAATGGCATAAAGTGTATAAGAAAACATGTAGCATATGGCATGAAAATAACACATACCATCCAAAATTATGGATACGTTTGAGATGTATCAAGCATGCCCAAGCTTAGTTCCTACTCTTCCTCGAGTAGGTAAACGATAAAAACAAATAATTTTTGAGGTGACATGCTACCGACATGAAATTGATCATCATAATGTTAAGCATGTAAACTAAGATCAAATGAATAAAGGTTGTGGTTTATAGTTGATATCAAATAGAGTAATGTATAAACCATTAGGAAGAACAAAGTAAAAAAATTCAGTGAATCAATAATGAAAGACAATCAACTGTGTAAATTATATTAAACATGATTTAAGCTTGAAGAAGAACAATATAATCATCCTAAGCATCAAACTCTCACAACAACTCATGTTTGTATCAAGTCAAGTGACAACAATATGCACATAGGAAAATCATCAAACTATTTGTGCACTCAAAACAACCAAGCGTTCTGTATTGTTCCCTGGCACCAGGATGTTATGGATAAAATAACATTATGGGGGGTTTGGAAGGTCAATAGAAGAAAGTCTCACACAGCTGAAAGTTATCATTAGACAAGAGGAAGTCTTATTATCGAAGCTATGCAAGTAGTTGTGATTGCCACACAACGGATACACATAGAGCTATAAGTGTATGAGATCTCTCCAATGGGAGTAGTGGGGGTGCATCCAACTTGCTTTCTCACTAAGACCTAGGGCACTTTTGAGGAGGCTCATAATTGGTATATACAAGCCATGTTCTATAATGTAAATTTCCATACATAGTTATGCAAGTCATAAAATTCAAACTCTCTCCAAACCGAAGTATTAGTGCTAACAAAGCACAAGTGTGCAATAAATGATAGTAATGGTACCCCCTCTATATTTATTATCTCTCTTTGTCCCTCTTTTTTTTGGGCTTTTTCTCTTATTTTTTATAACCTCACTAGTAGGGTCAACACTCTATTTACAATTAATCATCACACCTTTAGTACTCAGAACTGAAACTGAAATATCTCTGATGTATAAAACTAAATGCTCATGCCAGTGTAGCAGTATGCAAAATAACAATGAAACAAGTAACACAATGATGATGGATGTTGTATGGCAATATATCCTGGAATGGCTATGGACATGCCATGATAGGTAGCTATGGTGGCTATTTTGAGGAAGATATTTGGGCTTATGTGTACGATAACATAGTCCTCCAACGGGGTTTGGATGCACTTGCGAAGTTTGCACCAACTCTCAATGGGAGAATGGGAAATGCACAGTACCGAAGAGGCTAGCAAATATGCATGGTGGAAGTGCCAGAAAGCCGCAACTTAGAACTCACAAGTTAAAATATTACAACTAGAAATATGATCATACAAGGCATAATGAAGATCGCTCCAAGAAGGTTCGTGGCAGTGACAAGTTTGGCTACCCCGACCGTAGCGCGTAACAAAAATCCATTACAATTCTTATTGGCAGAGGAAGTTATATACCATTATACTATCAACTGGTTATTCGAGTGTGGCACAGTTTCAAGCTTTTAGACCAACCATTAATTGTTTTTACCTTATTAAACCAGCATGTTTACAGCTAATCATATTAATATCTCAAGACAACCGCAAATAATTAAGTGAAACGGTTTAATGACCTACAAGAGTATGCAAGTCTTTCCAACATACCATCTACTACATGTAGTATTTTCTATTTCCATCAAATACCATTCAATAAATATTTCAACACAAACTCTCCAACTAATATAGCAATGATACAAGAGAGTACTAACATAACTCTACTAGAACTAACAGCTCTGAATAAGAGATGCACGAAAAACATGAGCAAAAAGGATTTACAGCAGCTAGAAGAAAAATTAAGAATACGAGCATGGAAGAAAACAAGTATTCATATGAAAAAGCGGAACGTGTATCTCTCCCACACAAAGAATGTTGGGTTCCAAACATATTTATTGCATCAAGAAAAAAAAACAAATTAAAAAAACAAACAGATGCTCCTCGTAAAGTGCATATGATGTGACCGAATAAAAATATAGTTTCACAAGAAGTGACATGATAAATTGTTGATGAAGAAGGGGATGCCTTGGGCATCCCCAAGCTTAGATGCTTGAGGTATTCGTATAATTTTCTGGGATGAACCATGTGGTAATCCCCAATCTTATGCTTTTCACTCTTCTTGATCACATTATATCACCCTCTTCTCTTGACCCTTTAAAACTTCCTTCACTCTAAACTCAAAATAATTTGCATTAGAGGGTTAGTGCACAATCAAAAACTCACATGTTATCCTTTGGCAGAAGTGTTATTAGTACCTTTTAAACATTAGCTACAGCCACAGATTTTTTTTGGAGCAAAGAAATCCAATCGACATAGTAAAAGAGAGAATGCAAGTAAATAACGCATCTGTAAAAACCAGAACAGTCTATAAAGAAGATTTTTTTCGGGGAATTACGTTGCTCAAATCGAAAAACGCAAAGCTATAAGAAGTTTCAGAATTAGCTGAGGAATAAGCACAAAAAATTGCAAGTACTTTTGATCGTTCTGTGATTTATACGATTTTATATGTTGGACAGCAGAAAACTGTTTCCTACACAGAAATCCAAATCTAACCTCAACTTTCACTAGAGACTTTACTTGGCACAACAAATGTGAGAAAATAAAGATACAAAGGACTTGCTGAAGAAGGAAACCACACCTTGACTCAAAGAAAACAGAGAAAAACAACGCAAAAAAGAAAACCATGGGTTATCTCCCAAGAAGTTCTTCTCTTTAACGCCTTTCAGCTAGGCATAGAAAGCAAGAATATGCTCACATGAAAATATGAGTTAATAAAAAGAGAGCATCAAGAAGCAAGTATAAAACAAATTTAAGTATAACCCACCTCCTATGCATAGGAATCTTGTAAAGAAATAAATTAAATAAGCTCAAACTAGAAATCATGGGAAGGCAGAACAAGAGCAATTTCCAAACTTTCAACAAAAGGAGAGGTGTTTTAGTAACATGATAATTCATACAACCATATTTTCTTGTCTCATACTAATTTTTAGTAGCATCATGAACAAAGTCAACAACATAATTATCACATAAAGCATTTTGGTCATGGTCTAAAAGCACAAAATTCATATCAAGCTTAAAAACAGTGGGATCAAAATTCAAATTAAAGACCTCTTATTTCTAACTTTTAGTAATAGCAAAACAAGATGACTGGTTACTCTTACAAGTTATGGGACACATTATAGAAATTTTGTTTTCAGTACAATTATAATTTATAACATCAAGTAACATAGGACCATCATCTAGAGAATTATCATATAAATTTTCTAAACAAACTTCCACATTATCATGCATATCAATACTTGGAATAAATAGAGGATTATCATATGATTTATCAAAGTAGCATGGATTATCATAAATAATAGTAGCAATATCATTCTCACAAATTTCATTCATAGTAGTATCAAGGTACAAGTATAGCAAGTATCAATTTCATCAAAATGGGATATTTCAAAAGAATCAATAGGTCCATCAAATTATCAATATAACACTCGTCCTCCTTTGGTAAGCATGGAGGGCAATCAAATAAGGTACGCGTTAAAGAGTTACTCTCATTGGGAGGTAGACATGTGTAGCTACTCCATTCTTCCTCCTCTTGATCATCAATCTCCTCCTCTTTTTCATCCAATGAGCTTCCAGATTCAGCAATTTCTTCTTCCATAGGCTCCTTCAAGGCATTAGTCTCCTCCTTTGGGGAGAACATCTATTAAGATATTTAATTATGTAGTAATTAAAATTCTTGTAATTATGAAGGCAATATTCAAGTGTAGCATAAATCTCGTATTTATAAGGTGCATCATCAATACATTCAAACAAATAGGCAATTTCGAATGCACCCTTCCGAGCAATAAATTCCTCAATTTGTTCCACATCATAAAAGTCATAATATCCCTTAACATAAGAAGATATGGTAACATTATAATTATACTCACATTGACACGGGAGGGGTTTATACCTCTTATAGCAACAAGATTTATCAAAGCAATAAGTAACATTATAAGTAGAGCACAAGTTTTTAGCATAGTTATGAAATTTATTAATATGCTAACATAAGTGTATCTCTTTTTGTACAAGAGGTGTTCCTTATAATATTTTTGTTGTTCTTGCGCGAACCCACCTTGCCAATACGATCTAAAAACCATGAACCATTGATAGAAAACATGATAAAAGAAGATTAAAACAGGATAACAAAAATAACAACGAGAATAGGAACTAATTTTGTGTGTGTTTTTGATATAGAGAAGCAAAGAAGACAAAATAAAATAATATAAGCAAAACTAAAACAAAGTAAAGAGATTCGAAGTGAGAGACTCCCCTTGCACAAAACCTCTTTCTCCCCGGCTACGGCGCCGGAAGACATGATGGAGGCTGATGCTCGCTCGTTGGGAGACCCCAAGTGTAGGGTGTGAAGGGTGCAGCGGCAAGTTTTCCCTCAGAAAGAAACCAAGGTTGAATCGAACAGTAGGAGAAATAAATCACTTCCGAAGGTTGATGTAGATGATGTTGGCAGGGCACACTACCGGTTTAGCAACAACGTGGAATCTACACAACACAATCAAATTAATTTTCCCCAACGAAGCAGTGAGGTTTTCAATATCACCGGTTTTGCTGAAACAAATGATTAGACGTATAGTGTGGAAATTATACTTGTTTGTAGTAGATTAAAGAGAAGAATAATTGAAGTCGGAAAACAGCGGGAAAACATTAGTTGTGTTATTAGTATCAAGAAATAGACCGGGTCCACAGTTTACTAGAGGTGTCTCTCCAAAAAAGATAGATAACATGTTGGGTAAACAAATTACAACTGGGCAATTGAGAGATATAAAGGTTGCACTGTAGTGCAAATGCATGACATGATGATTACTACGCGATTCATGCGGGCATTACAACAAGATACATAGACCGGTATCCAACTGTATATATGACTAATAATGCACCCTCAAGGCGTCATACAATCAAACCTCGAGTATTAAGTTGCAATCAACAGATAATTGCATTAAGAAAAGTGTGTAATGTAAACAAGAAAATTATCCTTAGACAAAGCATTGTTGTTTTCTCCCTAATGGCAACAGCACATCCCCCACCAGTTACGTTTCTGTCACTCGAGCGTGAGTGAAAGGGAGGGATGAACCAGTATCGAGCATAAATACCCCCTCATGGAGTTACAAGCATATACTTGGCCACAACATCTACTAGTAACAGAGAGCATGCAAGATCATAAATAACATACAGATGAAAGAACATGATAGATTGATAATCATTGGACATAGCATTCAATATTCATCAAATCCCATCAAACACAACATGTAGCATTACAATAAGATGATATTTGTCGTGGGATTATCACGGCAGACGTTACCGGGGGTAACTGATCTTGGGGCAAGATGACACAAGCGTTTGGGAGAGGGTTTAGCTCAGAGGAAAACATGATGGAACTCGATCTGGTAGCCGGCAATCAAGTCGCCGAGTCTCCGATCTCAATATATTAACTCGATCTCTCGTATACACTGGATGCTCGATATCAACCGGGACTACTAGGGTTCTCAGATCTCTCTCGACTAGACCTGGGGGTCGGTTTATAAAGCACCCGTACACCCCTGGCTTACTCTCCAATGCGCACCCTGGATCCTACCCGGACACGGCATACAAACCCTAACCTTCCTTTACCGTAACCCACAATCCGGGTTACTAGGCCTACAAACTTGGGCCTTCCGGAAGTTTCTTTATCCTTAGCCGGATCTTGCACAGCGTCCTTTGGGCCGGGTTACACCTTGGAGTTGGCCTACCGGGTTATTATCACTCCATCAGTAGTCCCCAGAATAGCTTGGGCTTCACAGATCCTTTCTTGAAGTGCTTGCTATTCCCTGCAAAAACATCAAACACACAAGCGTATGGAGGCCGGGTTAAAGCGCTTTGATAAATAGCTAGGCCCAACTCCACGGTGGCCATATGGTAACCCGGCTCCTCTCCAAATACCCGGCTTAGCTTTCCCGGTCTAAACCCTAGTAAAAGTGTCAAGATCCTGCACTTTACTCGATAATTGATCTTGATATTATGAAGAATATCTCCTTCTTATTTCTGTCCAGATATCACGTTCAACACTTAAAGCGTATTTCGCAAAACTCAAATATGTAGCCGTTACTCCGTAATCCCCGGCTCCCACTCGTGGAACCAAACTTATCCACATGAACCATTATAAATATGCTCGAAGGGGTAACCCTAACCCCAACGGCTCACTTCCCCCCATTCCTCTTCCTTTCTTCCTCCGTGCTCAAGCTCACAGAGCGCCACCACGGAAATCCCGCGCGCATCACCGGAGCCTATTGGCCGCCGGCTACGTTCCGCCACCGTGCACTCTGCACCGCCGCCAAGATCCGCCGCCAAACCCCAACCGGCCCGTCGGGAATCGCAAAGGGGCACCAAACTTGCGCGATTTGCCTCCGTCGAGCTTCACTTCGATCTCCTCCAGTAAGCCTCTCATACCCGTTAATTAGCCTCCATAATTTCTTGATTTTCTTCAGATTAGATCTAGGTCAACCCGCCGGTCATTTTCCCGGTCATGCCGAATTAAGTTACTTGTATTCACTCTAGCTCATCCAATGGATTGGATACTGGCTTTATTTCACTCCCCTACCGCCCACAACTGCTAATTTTGCCACAAATCTAGAAATGGAATCTTTAGCCTGGGCTCGAGCGGTCCAATTTTTCCGCCCTTGCCTCTATCATCCGGAAAATCTTCCCTTTTCCGATTCCCTTTACTCATAATAGGTACCTGTATAACCATCCATTACCCTCGAACATTCTTTCAACGCATAAGCCTCCATGATTTTTATAATGATGCTTGATACCCGGGTAGCTTGAACCTTGCTCCACAAAATAACACCCGGATATTATGTAGCCTTCATACTGTCTCGATACCGCTCACTGATACTCGACCAGCTTATGATTTCCGAGTCTTATTCCTCACACTCCTATACCTCGTGTCTTGCAGGTCACACACATGGCTCCCAAGAAACATGGAAAGCAGCCGGCAAAGGCCAAGACCACCAACTCCATATCCGCCAACTGGACGCGATCTACGGTCACCAAAGCCAAGTTAGAAGAACTGGTCGAGCTGGGAGTTCTCCCTCCTCAAGAGGATATACAGTGGAGAGTGCCGGGTAACGAGACCCGGCCTACACCGGCAAAGGATGAGGTAATATGCTTTGTAGAGCACGTGACCCGGGGCTTTCGTCCTCCGGGTCACCCCTTCTTCCGCGACATTCTGAGCCATTATGGCCTTCGTGTATTTGACATAGGTCCTAATTCTGTGTTAAATATCTCCCACTTTATCGTCCTTTCCGAGTCATACTCGTGCACTCCGCCAAGTTTGGCTCTTTTCGTCGAGCTTTTCCAGTGCAAACCGTGCCGCGAAAGCGGTGACGGGGCACTTCTCGCTTGCGGCGGGGTCTCTATCCAGCGCCGCAAGAATTCTCTGATGCCACCTCTTACCCTTAACTCCCACGTCAAACATTAGCAGCTTTCATATTTTTATTGCCGAGACACTTCCCCACCCGGCCAAAAGAAACTGCCGGGTTACTCAGAGGGTCTTCTTGACATCTCCGAGAATTTTAATGCCTTTGCCCTTGACTCGGACAGGGAGGCAATTCAACCTTTGCTAGCCAAAATCACTATTCTTGCGGCCCAAGGTCTCATCGGGCTCAACCTGGTGAAAACTTGGGTCGATTTCCGGATTCAGCCCAATTCCATCCGCACAAAGTTAATGTGCGAGTATTCGGGGCAAACCACAGACCCCCTCCGGTATTCTGACAACAGCTTTGTGGCTGGTGAAACCAATAAAACTATCAAGGGTTTTCTGACAGAAAAACTAGAGGTAATCCGGAACATAGCCGGATTAGAACCCCTCACACTCGAGAACCTAGCCCCCAAGGTGAAGATCCGATTTTGACGTTTTTACCTTTGCTCTTTCCGCTTGATACGGTTGATACCCCTTGTTCTGATACTTTCATCTCAGGCTGATGATGATTTTTGGAATATCGACACTTCCCCTAGCTCCAAGAGTCCAGAGGAACAAGAAGAGGCTGTTAACTCGGACGAAGGTGCTCGCCGGGTTTTACTTGGTTCCTTTAAGTTCGTTGTAACTCCTTCATTTTCCAACTATAACCTTGATGACTTCCAGAACATGAGGAGAATCACGAAGAAGAAGAAACTGACGGCAAGGTGGAATCCGCCAGTGATGAAGATGAAGTGGAGCCGACAATTAAAGTCGGATCTAAGAGAAAACCCCGAGGGGTCGTCTTCAAGGTTTCATATCGCCTCCTTGTATTCAACTCGTATTCCTTTGATGATATACATGAGCTAACTTGACATTATTCCACTGGCCGTATTTGAAGGAGTCGCCCATGACCAAGCGCAGAGCGACTCGGAATTACCCGGGTGACGATGCTCTTAGCCCGGGTATTCCATTGTCTCCGGCTGGACGCGCTGGTATTAACCTTATCCTTTCTCGGAGGAAACAATCTTCCTGAACCATTCCCTTACGAAACCTGGCTTGATATTTTTCAGTTTCGCCCGGGTCCAGCAACGAATTCCCTTCGGACTTTGCGGTGAATCCCGGGTAAAGTTCCTTTTCTGACGCTCTATCACATTTTCATCACCCTTTCCTGATTGCACACTAATCACTCACTCATACTATCCATAGGGCCACCGTCGTTATTAGCGACCAAGAAGAAATGGCGACCGATGACCCGGGTAAGGGGAACCCGGCTGATAAGACAACAGCCGCGTCTAGTAGCAAAGAACAAGTGTCACCAATAAACCCGGGCATACAAGAAGCCGAGTATCCGATAGCCTCTCACGCAAGCAAGAAGAAAAGAGCTGCCACTTTGGGTGCGGGAGAGGGGGCATCAGATTCCGACATTCGGATGACCCGGATGCCGCCCCCTGCTAAGAAGAAAACTCCTTCTCGGAATTTCCAAGGCCAAGGGTCCTCTGACACGGGTAATGATACTTTTGATCAACTGATGAGCACTCTCCTCACTATGAAGACTTCAGAGAGCAATATTCTGGAGCGCATGGCCGCAGCGTACCAGGTAATAATACTTGATATCTCGTAGTGTATGCCTAGTCCCCAAGTTCCGAGCATGACTTGCTGAAGTTGTGCTTGGTACTTTACGCAATACTCAGCTTGCCATAATATCCGACTGATACTTGTGTTCCTTGCTACTTACAGGCGCAGACGACCCGATCTGATGAAATTTTGCTCAAGACCGAACAACTTCTTCTCGCCGAGGTAAAGCGGAGAGAAACCCTTGAGGATGACGTGGAAACCTTGAAGAAGGATGTTTCTAAATACAAGAAGAAGTGCAATACTGCTCAAACTGCACTGAAGAAACTATCGGACCAGGTCACCGATACGTATCAGATCTTGCTTAGTAAGTTTTTGCTGCCGACTGTCTTCATGCCTTTACTTTATTATATGATACTCGAGATTACTGATACGTCTTTCCTTTGCTTCAACTGCAGGTGCCAACCTTGCGGCCCCAGAAGAGGATGCCATTGCAAAGGCTAAAACTTTAAAGACTGTGCTCCGGACTTTCTTTGCCGGCACAAAGTTTATACTGGACGCCGTGAAGTGGCCTACTGAAGTATATCCGGGTGAAGAAAATCTTATCAAAGCCTGCTCCACCGTGCCTGGCTGGATTGAAATCTGGAAACGCTCGGCATGCCGGATTGGTATGACCCGGGCCTTTACCCTGGCTAAGGCTTACTTTCCGAAGCTTGATCCGGCAAAGGTAATATCCGGGTTTCCAGAATTCAAAGCAGATGGCTCCAAGTTTACACCTAAGGACTTCAAGGCCGTACAGTCCGCAGTGCTTCATTCGGCCACCACTTTGGCCGATAGTATGGATATGAACACTATCATGAGTGCATACGATGCTGAAGGAAAAATTGTTACGGAGGACGCACCCCCACCCTTTGATATTTTGGAGAAATGGGCTGCTGATTCGGCCAGGAAGAGGGAAGCAACTGCGAAGAGAGAGGCCGAGTTAGGATCAGGGCCAACCTGTTCTTCCGCCTGTCCGTCCTGCCGCAAGGAATCCGGGTGATGATGCCGGGAGAGGTAAAGAGCAAGTACAGGAGCAAGACCCGGAGGGCAAGGGCAAAGATGTGGACCCTACTCAGGAATCCGAATAGGCAAACGCCATAAAAATACTTCAATCATCTGATGTTTTTACTCAAAACAAGTATTCTTTTGACGGTGCGCCTGTGCACCCTTGATCCTAGTGTCGCAACTTGTAACGCACCTTAATTCTGTGATACACTTCGTGCCTTTCTAGGCCTTCTGATGAACTTGGTACTTGTCTACTTTTGAACTTATTCTTGATATCCGACTTTCTTTTCATTTCCTTCTTTATTTCCGAGTATCGTGAGTTTTGATAGGTGGACTTTTCTTTAAGTCCCCAGGTCCCCACGACTCGGACATTGGGGTCTTTCGAGCTTAGCGACGAAACAACTTGATTCTGTTTCGGAACCCACAGTCCCCAAGGCCCGAATTTCTGAGTCTGTGGTGTGTGGTTTTTTTGAAGAGAACAAACTTGTTGTTGCTAAGTCGAAACCCGGAATTGTTTCATATAGATAATGAAGATATGCTTGATAAACGTTGAGTTTCCAGCTATTAGCCTTGTACTCTGCATAACTTGTGGTTTAGATCACCCTTTTGACTATCTTGTACTGTAAGCCGGCTTTCGCGTGGATACCATGTTGTTACATCTATACGAAAACAGGGCCAGACAAGACCCAATGGGCTTCATGGCTGATTGTAATCGTAAGCGAGCAAATCATGCCACTTTAGTGCGAGTCACATCGAGCTTAAGTAAGAAAAGTCCAGAAAATTTGGCTCCTTTGTCCGGTTATAAGATTGCAGCCGTACTCGTTTGCGAATAATCGGCCCTTATAACTCATAGGCATCAAGGCCGGGTCTTTGGGTTTGTGGCTGCGCTACTTGAGCAACCAGCCCCAGAGACCTATACATATTCAACATACTTAATGATACTGATGTATTGATGGCAATGGATACTAACTACTTGTAATCAAAGTAAAGGCCGTAACAAAATAGGACTTGATAATCATCTCTTTATTGATACGAGAAAGGTTGGATCAGCAGGCCGCCTCATTAAAAACCTTCCAGTCCCCTTAGGTACCCTGGGTAGGAAAAGAGCGCGTCTGAAACCTGCTGCCCGTTACATTGTTTAGTTCTTCTTGGGAACCGGTCCCGGGCTGACGTGACCGATACACATTCTCCATTTGCTGGACTTTTTCATGATGAGTACTGGGTTTACTAGCCAACCCGGGTGAGGTGTCTCCATAGCGCGGCTGGTTGTGAGCGGCCGTGCAATTTCTTCACCCATGGAAGATTGTTTGGGGGAATCATCCTTGATAAAAGCCACCATCTTAGCATCTTGTGCTGCCTTGGACTTTGCTCTTTCGCCTTCAGTACTCGGCCTTTTTGATGTGGTTCTATCCTCAGGGTCTGCTTGAGACCGTTAATGCTTGAGTTCCTCTTTTCTACAGGCTTGCTCGGCCATTGCTGCGTCTCCTTCATCGCATTCAGCTGCTATGTCTCGATTTCCATGTATGGTAATGGTCTTCTTGGGACCCGGGATTTTTAGCTGTAGATACACGTAACACGGCCTAGCCATGAATTTGGCATAAGCCGGCCTTCCGAATAACGCGTGATAAGGACTGCGCAATTTGACCACCTCAAAAGTGAGCCACTCAACTCGATAGTTATCCTTAGATTCCCCAAAAGCTACCTCCAATGCGATTTTTCCCTCGGGGCACGCAGAATGACCCGGCACTATCCCATGAAAAATTGTTGAGCTTTTCTGTAGCTGAGACTCCTTGAGGCCCATGCGTAAGAAGGTTGCCCAATACAGTATATTGATGCTACTTCCACCATCCATCAAAACCTTTTTCAGTTCATACCCATTGACCTGCGGTGCGACTACTAATGCCAAGACTCCCGGGTGTTCTAATCTTTCCGGGTGGTCCCTTCTGCTCCATGTTACATCCTGTTCTGACCATCTCAGGTATCTCGGGACAGCCGAAGAAACTGAATTGACCGCTTGCTTCAGTATCTTTTTGTCCTTGTTAGAACCTCCTGTGGTATGCACATGATATTGACCCAACTGTTTGGGGTTAGCCTGGAAACCTCCTGCTCCCCCTTGGTTATTACCTTGATTTCCAGCTGCCGGGTTACCGGCTGGGGGTGGGCCGTTGCCCGGGTTTCCTCCTGGACCCGGTCCTCCTCCCCGTCCTGCACCTCGCATGGCTCTGTTCACTTCCGCATTTTTCCATCTCTGTAGGTCGGCGCACTGCTCCAAGGAGTGGTTAGCTGGCCTACCGTTCCTGTTGTGCTTCGGGCATGCCATTCTGAATATGTCCCAATTATTACTCGGCCTTGGTGGCCCTTGATAGTTTCCTCCATTGTGATTTCCAGCATTGAAATTTCCTTCTGCCCTGGGTCTGGAAGATCCAGCTTCAGTATTGGCGACAAACTCAGAGCCTCCTTCAAACGGACGCTTGTTCTGGCTGTTGTTACCCGGTGCTGATCCGTTGCCGGTTCTTCCATTACTACTTGTGTTTGCTTTTGCTTTTTTATCATCAGTTTCCTCTTCCGTAGTGTCCGTTGCGGCATGTTTGTTGCATGCATCCATCAATTCTCCCATTGTGACCTCCGAAGCATTCCGACTAGATTTCATGCGAGTTAATTTTTGTACTAAGGGTGTGTACTTGCAGGTCTTTGCCATAGCTTGCAGCGCATCCTTGGGCTGAATATCCGTAGATGAATGGAGAATTTCCATAACCCGGCGCACCCAGCTGCGCGCCGATTCTCCCTTCTTCTGAACACATCGCTCTAAGTCGTCAATAGTGAATAACTTTCTACACGTCCCGTGAAAGTGCTTGATAAACGCAGTTTTCAATTCCTCCCATGACTTAATAGATCCTTCCGGTAGATTGGCGAACCATAACTTTGCTGCTCCCTCTGACATCATTAGATACATGAACTTGGCTTGAAGATTCTCGGACGCATTGCGAATCGACATGGCCATCTCATAGCTGCTCAACCATGTTTCCGGATCCATAGTCGGCTCATAATTCACCACTTTACCCGGTTCTTTGAACTTTTCCGGGTAAGGCTCAGCTCTGATGCTATCCGAAAGACACTTAGGCCCTGCAAGAATGGTTGAAGCTGGTCTTACTCGGGAGACGTGTGATCCTGCAGGGGGTACAGCTGGATGCGGTACCGCTGGTGGCCCATGTGCCGCAGATCCGGCCACGGCTCTCCTGGCTCTGGAACTACCCACGATGGCCTGTGCTGCTGATGCTGCTGGTACTGCCTGTATGTGTGGAGGAGGCGGCATTTGCTGCTGCTCTTCCCTCCGCCGTGCCGAACTTGTTTGGATGTTTCCAGCGTTACCTTGTTGTTGGCTGACATATGGCGTCCCATGCATTCCACTTCTGTGATCCGGGTAATTAACCTGTTGCGCCACCGCGGTGCGCAGCATATCTATCGCCCGCCGGGTCTCCTCTGCGTGGGGTGACTCTCTCACGGGGATTTGATTTAGTGCAAGTGTTGCCGCGTACACGTTGTCCATGGGATTGTTGTAATGACCCGCTGGTGTGCGAAAACGCGATGGTGGTGGTGGTGGTACAGTATTGCCGGCAGTAACTCCAGTCTGTGGTGCGGGTAATCCGGCCTGCATATCTACCGGTTGTACTCCTCCGGTTGTCGGCTGAGGGGCGGTTCCCTGATTTGCCGCTGGAATCGGCTGATCCTGAGGCGTGATAAATAGTGCGGCCGGGTTTATGACTCCTCCCAATGCTGGTAATCTAGTTTGGTGCCTTTGGTGTATTCTAGTCGTTTCCTCTCGGAGCCGAGTTTCCAGTGCATCCAGCTCACGTTGCCGTGTGGCCATCCCTTGCCTTTCTGCTTCTACTTGCCTCCTCTGCTGCTCCAATGCACGACGGGCTACGTCCAAATCCCTGACACGTTCCGCCGCGTTCTCTGGAGTGATAACTGTGGCAAGAACCGTCGGATCTAGTATCAGATTGTTGTCGAACAAGGATGGGTGTTGTGGATTGGAAGGGCTCGCTCCTGGTGGCCGGTTTGCTAGGAACCCGAACGTGTTCGCGTGTAGCTCGTTTTCTGGCGCTTGACTGGTAACCGATGCCGACTCTCCGTCAACCTGGGCCAAAACCGTGTTTCCGTTAGCCGGCCCCTGCTGCCGGGTTAATGCTTGTGCTGACCCGGCCGCGGCCGCGGTTACGGTCTCTTGGTTGAGATTGGTCGCAGGAGCCGTGTAAACCGCGACTCGGCGTATGATGCTTGGTGCGAATTCATGTTGTTCCCCTTCGCTGTTATTCTCCTCATACCGGTTTTCCAGCAGATCCTGGATGGACTCGGTATCATCCTCTCTTTCGACCCGGTCGTGCGGGGTCCATGCCTGTTCCTCCGGCTGTTCCCACTTCGCGATGGGTTCTTCTGTCAGATATGTCGTTCCAACTGATTCTTCTTCATCTGATTGGATATAAGCGGCCTCCCCTGACACAGAATCAGATCCAAAATTGTCAGGGATCGAACCAGAAGTACATACCATACCGATGAAGACGCTGATCCGGCCGAATGTCACGACGGATCCGGATTCGAGGCGATCCGACTCTGGCCCCCAGCCAGAGTCGTCCACCGTCTTTTCTCCTTTGTGGTCGATGTAGATCTCGCCGACGACAAGATTCTCCATGTTCTTCCGAGCTTCTCCTGTGATGTAAACACCTTTGGACGCAGGCCCCACGGTGGGCGCCAACTGTCGTGGGATTATCACGGCAGGACGTTACCGGGGGTAACTGATCTTGGGGCAAGACGACACATGCGTTTGGGAGAGGGTTTAGCTCAGAGGAAAACATGATGGAACTCGATCTGGTAGCCGGCAATCAAGTCGCCGAGTCTCCGATCTCAATATATTAACTCGATCTCTCGTATACACTGGATGCTCGATATCAACCGGTACTACTAGGGTTCTCAGATCTCTCTCGACTAGACCTGGGGGTCGGTTTATAAATCACCCGTACCCCCCCTGGCTTACTCTCCAAGGCGCACCCTGGATCCTACCCAGACACGGCATACAAACCCTAACCTTCCTTTACAGTAACCCACAATCCGGGTTACTAGGCCTACAAACTTGGGCCTTCCGGAAGTTTCTTTATCCTTAGCCGGATCTTGCGCAGCGTCCTTTGGGCCGGGTTACACCTTGGAGTTGGCCTACCGGGTTATTATCACTCCATTAATATTGAGCATGTTAGGCAGCTCACAAGATCTAAACATGAGGCATAAAGAGGAGAGAACAACCATCTAGCCACTGCTATGGACCCGTAGTCTAGGGATGAACTACTCACGCATCACTCCGGAGGCAGACATGGTGATGTAGAGCCCTCCTGCGATGATCCCCCCTCCCGACAGGGTGCTGGGCAGAGCTCTAGAAACCTCCCGAGCTAGGGTTGAATATGGCGGCGGCTGCGTATATTTTTGGTGGAAAAGGCTCGGGTCTTTTGGGTTAACCCGAGGAGGAGCTTAAGTAGGCGAGAGGGAAATGTCGGTGGGTGGCCAGGGGGCCCACACCACCTCCAGGAGCGGCCAGGGGTACCTATGGTGTGGGGCCCCTGATGCCCCCCTCCGGGTCCCCTTTGGACTCCAATACGTGACATATTTCTAAGGCTTCTGGGCTTTGTTTCGTCCAATTCTGAGAATATTTCTAAAACAACTTTTCTAAAACCAAAAATAGCAGAAAACAGGAACTGGCTCTGTGGCATCTTGTCAATAGGTTAGTCCCAGAAAATCCATAAAAATGGCATAAAGTGTATAAGAAACATGTAGCATATGCCATGAAAACAACATGAAACATCAGAAATTATGTATAAGAAACATGTAGCATATGGCATGTGATTCTGATTTTTCGGGTCTTCCTAATCATCCGGGATATCTACAAGGTAGTATGACCCATTGAAAGCGCATGGTGCCCCCATATGTGGTTTTGGTAATTAATGACAATCCTTATGGACTAATGTTTGCATTGAGTTATCCTTGTAGATCTTGTCCATAGGAAATAATGGAGTTCATGTGTTGAACTCTATTAGCTTCCTTGATGGACATTGTTACATTCAAGGATTTATATGAAGAATGGTCATGGTTTGAGTTGAGCTTATTGCTAGTGTGTCTTGAAAAAAAGGATTAGGTGATCTTTCATTATCATTTTCAATACATCATCATTTGAAGTGAGAAGCAATGATACAAGGTTGATCAAGCAAGTGATCAACACACTAAGCTACAAGTTGTACCAAGTGAGATTGTGTATCTCATGGTATGGTAAACAATTGTAAATACAACTTTGTGAACTAACCCATGATATGTGTGTGTGGCATCTCTATGTGTGGTTAGGTATCTTTCCATGGGCATGAACCAAAAGGAAGGTTTCATATAGCCCATGGTCTTGTCGTCGTCAAGCGGTGCTCGTCATCTAGCTTGACGTGGAAGCTCAAGTGAATCATCTAGAACATATCCTATGCTTGATGCTTGCCACCCTTTTGGAGATTGTGGCCTTATGAAGATTTGCCGAGAAGTGTCTATCCCATAATGGTTTTCTATTTTACCGGTCTCGTGTCTTTGGGAGACCGGGTTATAGGATAGATAGTCATACTATCAAGAGGGGCTCTCAAGTGAGTAACTTGATCGGATCGTTATGGAGAGCTCAAACCTTTGCATACTTTGCATATCATCTTTCTTGGTTCTTATTTGGCTTTTGTCTCCTTTGGGTTTCAGTGCTTGTCGTGATCTTCATGACAAGCCTTGGTTTCTCGAAAACGGATTTCGTAAGAAAAACTTGTTGCGTTTTCGGTGGTGAAAATATTCAGTTCGTCTTTGAGAATGTTCCCACAATTTCCATGTGTGGATACTCCTTGCTGTTATCTTTCCAATGCAATTGGATTTACCTCGTTCGGAGTTCATTTGCAATAGTTATGAAGTTTCTAGTTCAGCCTCTCTATTTTAGAACTCAACCGGATTATTCTAACCGGATTATTCCGGGCAACCGGATATTACGGTTAAGATAGTTTTGGTCTATATTCGGGACAGAGATGAGCCGGATTATTTGGAACCGGATTATTCATCTCAGACCGGATATTCCGGCTATGGAGTTTTTGCTCGAAAACGGCTAAGGACCGGAGTCAAAACTCACAGAAGTGAACCGGATTATTTGGATTATTGGTACCAGATTATTCACTTTAGACCGGATATTCCTGTTGGACCGGATTATTTGGTCCAGTTTTGGACCGGAATATCCTGCTCACTCTGCACACAAAACAGCTAGTTTTTGTGGGGACCTATTTAAGGGGGCTTTCTTCCCCATTGGTCCCCAAGCCTCCAAACACGTTTTTCTCCCTCTCCCCCACCATTGTTGACCTTGGATAGCTTGCCTCTCTCCCAATCCCTCCTATGATTCTTGCATATCTTTGAGGGAGAAGTTAGAGGAGATCTAGATTTACATTTCCACCAATCCATCTTCCTTCTTAGTGAGGGAAACTTAGTAGATCTTGATCTTGGAGTTCTTGGTGTTTCTCCTCAATTGTTCTTCCTCTCTTATTCCCCCATATGCATTTGTTGCTTTGTTGGAATTTGAGAGTGAAGGATTTGAGCACTTGTGTTCTTGCCATTTGCATCGGTTGCATCGGTTTACTCTCTCCACGAGGATTCGTGGAAGTTGAAAGTTTGTGAGCTTGTTACTCTTGGGTCTTGGACCCTAGACGACTTGTGGTGTTCTTCGGAGCCTCCAATTGATGTGTGCCCCAAGTATCTGGTGACACCGAGAGCCTCCAATTAAGTTGTGTATGCGTGCCTCGGGTTTGAAGGTTGCCAATAGTGGAAGGTGAACTAGGCCTTTGTGGCGGGGTTCATCGGAGAATAGGGTGAGGCCTTTGTGGCATTGAGTAGGCCTTTGTGGCGAGCTCACACCCCTCCAACAAGACGTACTCCCTTAACAAGGAGGAACTCGGGAATACATCATCGTCTCCATGTTCATCAGTTATTTCTATACCTGAGCTTTTTACTTACGCAATTTACATTGTGATAGCCTTCGAGCTTGAAGTTATATATCTTGCTATCACATTGTTACTTGTATTGCTTAGCATAAGTTGTTGGTTCATCTAGTTGACCCTAGAATATTTAGGTTGTATACTTTTTAATTTAAACACCTAGTTTATTTCCGCATTTAGAAAGCTTTAACCGGAAAAGTTTTAATCGCCTATTCACCCCCCTCTAGGCTACGTCGTTGTCCGTTCAATTGGTATCAGAGCCTGGGCTCTCTTATTAGGATTTACATCCTAGAGAGTACAATGTCGTTTAGAGAAATAGAGCACGGTCGCGCTTTTATATTCTATGGTAGAAATTGTGATGTTTGGAAAATTTGCATTCTTATTTTTCTTATGGACATGGGTCCAAAGTATGTTAAGAGAATTGTAGATATGGATTTTCCTCCTCCAAAGGATTCTCAAGATTTATCTTTAGAGGATGAGGAATACTCTTATCTCGATACTCTTGTATCTAATGGTCTCTTGTGCGTTTTGAGCGATGTAGTTATTGAATCAATCATGCCTTTTCGGAACGCTCATGAGCTATGGACAAAACTTCGAGATATATATGATGTGTCCAACATTATTGAGGATGATTTTTATTCATCCACTTCCGGTCGTGATGAGTTCACATCTTTCTCCACTCCACCAACATGTGATTTGTCACAAGGTAATGCGATGGTGAGTGGTGATAGAAATTGCATTGTGGATAGTGAATTTGCTATTGACTATACTTCATCTCTATCCCATTGCAATGATCTATCTTTGGAATTAATATCTTCTAGAACTCAAAGTTCCACACATGCTAGTGTTGATAGTCCTTGCATATCATGTAATAGTTGTTTAACTAAATCTCATGATGATATGCTTCCTATGTCTTGTTTTCATAAAAACAATGCTTCCATTTCCTTTAGTACTTGTGTGGCTAAAATTGTAGAGGAATCCCAACTTTTGTTGGAACAAGACATGGACCTCAATGAAGCATCATGCATTCTATTTTCATCACCTTCCTATACTCACTTGTGCCTTATGATTAGGGATTCAAAGGTATCTCCACCTTTGGAACCCACTACATCTTGTGATGATGACGATGAGGATTTATCTTGTGGAGAGTATGAGGATGAGGTCTCCTTAATGGAGAAGGGTGAGTTGGTTCTTCTTGATCTCCCTAAAGGTAGTAAAGCTATCACTCCTTTGGGTGAAATATTGGCTTTTGTTATTTATGGCGCTAAAATCATTGAAAATAAAGGTGAGATCGAAAGAAGTGACGCCGATGAAAAGGCATCTCTCACTACGTCTATTGAGGAAGAGTATGAGCTCCGAGTTACTCTTGAGGAGAAACTTGAATCTATTGAGGAGCTCTATAATGAACAAATAGCCTATCTCACTAAAGCACGTGACCATACTAATGCTAAATATAAAGTGCTTAAAAGGAAAAGGTTGAATTTGTTGCTGGCAATGCTAATCTAATTGAGGAAAACTCAAAGTTGATTAATGAGCTTGCCAAGTTGTCTTCTTCTATTTCTAATGATGCTTGTGCTACTAACTCCACATCTTGTGAAGCATCTATTTTGAAGGATAATATTGAGCTAAGGTCTCAACTTGATTTAATGACTAGCAAGTGTGGGAAATTGGAAGAAAGTCATGAAAAGCTATCTAGCTCTCATGAGGATCTTATAGCATCCCATACCAAGCTAAAATTAGCTCTTGAGGCTATCACTACAAAGGTAACATCTTGTGAGCCTCATGTGGTTACTAGAACAATCTCTTCTATTAATGCTATATTGCCTTGTTCTAGTATTAGTAACTCATCCTCTCATAATATTTCTACATCTTGTGATGAATTGCTTTCCTTGCCTTGTTGCTCTAACAATGAAGCATCTACTTCCTCTAGCTCTTGTGTTTATTCTAAGCATGTAGAGGAAATTAAAGAGCTCAAGGCCCAAGTCACTTCTTTGAAGAAAGACTTGGAAAAGTGTCATGAAGGGAGTTCCACACTTGACAAGATGTTGAGAGTGCGAATACTTCTCAATGACAAGAGTGGACTTGGATTCAACTCCAATATCAAGAACAAGTCCATGGTTGACAAGAAGAAGGGCCAAGAACAAGTCAAAGATCCAGCCAAGATTATTTGCTTCAAGTGCAAGATTGAAGGGCACCATGTTAGATCTTGCCCTTTGAAGAAGAAGTCTCTAAGTGTGAAGCAACTAGGGAAGCGGCCTCTTGTTCAATCTCATGCTCAACCACGAGTTGAAAAACGACCACCTCCTAAGAAGACTCAAGCCAATGCTCCTCAAGTTGAGGAGCCTATTGAGAAGAAAGAAAAGAGTCAATGTTGCTACCTTTGTCGTGAGAAGGGACACTTTGCTTCTTCATGCACTAATGGTACATTATCCAACCCTATCCTTGTTGATGATGTTTATTCCATTCGGAAGGATAATGTGGGTAATGTGTTTGGCAAGTATGTTGGTACTACAAGTGGTGTCAAGAAAAGAACCATTTGGGTTGCCAAACCTATTGTGACTAACCTCTTAGGACCCAACTTGGTTGGGGACCAACAATCTCAAACTTGATCAATAGGTGTTGTTGGAGGGCATTGGAGACTTGGCTATTTCATTAAGAATTAAGGGATCTTCATCAATTTTATTTCCTCAAGCCAAGTCACTTGGATTATATATATCTCTTACCCAATGTTCCTCCATGCGGTAACTTGTATTTAGATCATATATACATTGAAAGTTGCTTGCTCCCTTGCATATGTTAGTTTTGTTTCTAGCATGTGTTTGTATATGTTGTGCTTACTACTTACCCATCTTGGTTAATCTAGTATGATTTTGTTGGTTTGCACTCCATGTACTTGTGTGCTTTGTGTTGAGCCTTCATTGCAATTATTGCTTATTTTAGTTGACTCTTTGAGAGATTAATGGACTATCCCATTTTGGGGGAGTAATATGCTCTTGGCACTTTACTATCCTAAAATGTGTGTACATGAGGAATACCACTTAGTGTTGATATATCAATATTATCTTGTATTTATATGGTATCTCTTTCTCATGAGAAATTCAAATTCTAATGTCCATTAACTTTCTCTAGTTGGATTTATTTTCTTTGCCTCTTGATAAAAAAATGGATTATTACATTATGGGGGAGTAATAAGCTATGTGCATATTACAAGCCTAGAAAATGTGAACATTTGGGGTATTGCCACCTAGAGTTGATATTGTTAGTTATCTCGTTCCTTTGTGGCACGTTGCTCAAACAAGTTCCATGTTTTCTTAAAATATCTTGTGTCTCTCTTCTTTGGTATCTTATTTTTTTTTTGAAACATTTTCTACTGCAGGGGAGCCCCCCACAGCCCTTTATTGCCAACCAAGAGTGTTACAGTTACAGATATATACAAAATTACAAGGAATTAGACTAAGGCAGTCTATCCCAGACTAATTTAGTGAATTAATCCATACATTTAAATCAGCAGCCACAGAAGCACTCAACCTATGCTTAAGCATAAGGAGATCTAACAGGAAGCCCACTTTCCATCCCATAAATGAATGTCTTTCCGATTTAAAAATGACTCCATTCCTCTTCTTCCAAATATTCCAGCATGCAATAATCACAATCTCAGTGAAACAAGGTCCTTTGAAAGAATTTTTGGCCAGCTTAATATTTTGCACAAGTGTGTTATCACTCCAGCTGATTTGTAAATAATTCCAAATCCGGGAGCTAAAAACACATTGAAAAAACAGATGGATCTAGTCCTCATGACAATGTGTGCAACAAAGAACACAATGATCAGTGCCTTCAATCTTCCAGTTCCTTCGTTTGATCATGTCCTTTGTATTAATTCTATCCTTGAGAATCAGCCACGCAAAGAATTTATGTTTTGACATGCATTTGGATTTCCAGATCCATTTTGCAGGTCCATCAGTAGGTAAATGAGCAAATTGAAGTTGGTAAAAATTACTTGAAGTATATACCCCTTTATTGAAATTGCATCTCCAACTGTCCTCATTATCCATCAACTGGACATTATCCACTATGACTTGCAAATCAGTATACTCCTGGAAAGCTTCATTTGAAAACGGCAGGTGAAAAGCATCCGAGAGATCTGTCAACAGTAGTAAATCCCTTACAGAAGACAGTGGATCCTTGGCAAAGGAGAATAATCTTGGGAATTTTAGTGCCAAAGGTTGCCCTATCCACGAATCTTTCCAGAAAATCCCAGTAAAACCATTTCCCAAAACACAAGAAGATATGGAACACCAGGTATCAGATAATTGCATAATACCTCTCCACCAGAAAGAACCACAAGAAGTGACAGCATGTGGTACTGATTGAAAATAATAAGCATTCTTGACTAAATGGACCCAAGGGATATCCATAGAGTTATAGAATTTTGCCAAGAACTTCAGTAGTAGAGCTCTATTTTGAATCTGAAGATTGATGATCCCTAATCCTACTTTGTTTTTGGGCCTGCAAACCATGTCCCATGCAGCTAAAGAATTCACTCGTTGCTTATTTTTGTCCTTCCTCCATAAGCATCTCCTCCTCGCTTTATCTATTATGTCAACGACACCTTTAGGTATTATAAGTGTGCACATGTAATAGGAGGGCAAGGAGGAAAGAACCGAGTTCACAAGAACCAAACTATCTCCATAAGAAAGAAACGAGACTGTAGCAGAAAGTCTCCTCTCAATTCTGTCAATTAAAGGTGCAAAGTCTTTGATAGTTGGCTTTGTGGTTCCCATGGGCAAGCCTAAGTATGTAGAGGGCATAGAGGCCACATTACAATCCAGAACAGCAGCCAGATCAACAGTTTCCTGCTGTGATAAATTGATCGGTATCATAGAAGATTTGTTATAATTCACCTTTAACCCAGTGATATGAGCATAAAGGTTAACCAGATCTTTAAAAACCGATAATTGTGCCGTTTCAGCAGGTAGAATGACTAAAGTGTCATCAGCATATTGGACAATAGGAAAATATCCACCTATTGGAATTGTTAAACGGAGTCTTCCCTCTCTAAGTGCCAAGTTCACAATACTTTGCAGCAGATCCCCACCCAACACATATAGAATTGCTGATAACGGATCTCCCTGCCTGACACCTCTTTTGCATACAAAAGGCTTGCCAGGAACACCATTTAACAGAACCGACGATGATCCAGAGGCTAGAATTTCCTTGACCCATTTTATCACTAAAGGAGGGAAACCTTTAAACCTCAAAATTTGCAAAATAGCAGAGTGCTCAATGGTATCAAAAGCTTTCTCAAAATCAATCTTGAAAATCACCACTTTCTGCTTAGACTGCTTACACTGGTAGATGTACTCAAAACACCAGGCCAAACAGTCTTGAATAGTTTAGGATTTGATGAAACCATATTGATTAGCATGGATGCATCCAAAGATTTTATCCTGGAAACGATTAGCCAGAATTTTTGTGATAAATTTCAAACAAGTATTGGTCAGAGAAATAGGTCTAAAATCATTCACTGTCTCAGGAGAATTAATCTTTGGAATCAGAGTAATGAAAGAGCCATTAATACTTTCCAGAGAAATCTTAGCACTGTGAAATTCATTGCATAGCTTTATAAAGTCCTCTTTTATAATACTCCAGCATTGTTTAATAAAAAGCCCTGTAAAACCATCTGGGCCAGGCGCACGATCAGGTTTTAGGTGTTTTACAACACCCTCAATCTCTTCAACAGTGAAAGGATTAGCCAGGATTTCTAAACCTTCAACCACAGGCAAGAAAACAGACAAATCAGTATCTGTCATGGGTGGGCAAGATACCCCCATTCTGTTCTTAAAACAGGACCAAAAAGCAGCAGCTTTGTCCCGATGATCCACCAATAAATTCCAAGAAGCATCTGAGATGGATGGAATAGAATTCCTCCTAAATCTCTCAGTGGCTCTTGCATGAAAGTATTTAGTATTTTCACCAGACAGTTTAGCCCAACGAATAGTACATCGTTGCTTCCAGTAATCAGATTGTAGAGCAAGGAGATTCTTGATATGCTTTTTAATAATAAGCCTGAAATTAAATTCAGGAACAATCAACTGCCTTACATCTTCCAATTGGTCCAGGAAAAGGATAACTTTACTACTCATGTCAATAAGAATCTTTAACTGAGATAAATTCCTTCCCCAATCCTTCAAAGAATATCTAAGATTCTTTAATTTAGCAGTGATCTTGAAGGTAATGGATTTGGCCATAACTGGAGTATTCCAAATCTTTGTCACTAGATCAATGAAACCAGGTTACTTAACCCAATGGTTTTCAAACAGAAAGATTTTTGCCTTTGGAATGTTTGTTCCAATTTTAACAGTACAAGGAAAGTGATCAGAAGTGATTTTAGACATGGGTAACACCATAGTGTTGGGAAAATCCAATGTCCACTGACAGGAAGTAAAAAACCAATCAAGTTGAACCAAAAGAGGATCACTTTGCATATTCGACCAAGTGAAATTTCTACCTTTAACAGGCAATTCCAGTAAACCCAGATGACTGATGACATCATTAAAGATAAACATATCATTAAGGTTAGCCCCCGGTTTATTTCTATTATCCAGTGATCTAATGAAATTAAAATCACCAAGAATCATCCAGTTCTGACGAATAGGAATGGAAAGATTATATAACCAGTTAACAAAATCTTCTCTTTCCACCCCCTTGCAAGGACCATAAACATTCACCAAATTCCAAGAAACTGAATTGTGAGTGGAAGTGAATTTAATGTGAATGGCAGAGCGATGAACTTCTAACAACTGTCCACTGAAAATTGAACTATTCCATAGCACAATTAAACCTCCAGAAGCGCCAACAGAAGGAGAAAAAACAATTTGATCACACCTTTTAGGACAGAACGACCTAATAAAGGAATGATCAAAATCCTGACATTTAGTCTCCTGTAAGCAAATGACAGAAGCCTGACTTTCCTCAATTTTATTATAAACTGCTTCTCTTTTAGATTTATCATTAAGCCCTCTCACATTCCAATCAAAGACAATCCAATCCAAATTCAAATGGGTCGTATTATCCATGGAACAACAAAATATAATCATAGCTGCTGGTAATCATAAAAGACCAGCACAGAGGATAGCCAAAAGATAATATCCATATCCATAAAGCAGTACATATGTTATTCATCTTAACAAAATGTAAAGAGAAAGACCAGGAACAACTCCAGGGACCAAACATGCCCATAAGAAAAGAAAAAGGCCAACTAATCATCAGAACTTGAAGGGGAAGTGGGCTTCTTTGGAGCAGCTTCAAGCTTCTCCACCGTTATTTTAGAATCCTCAATCTGGAGCATGCTTCCCGCCCTCCTCAGAACAACAACAGGAGTGAAAGGTGGCACTCCCCCTGGAGAAGCTTGGGGACGAGAAGACTTTGCTTTTTTCCTAGGTTCAGGCTTGTCAGTAGCAGCCAAAACCCGGAAGCCAGCGTTCTTAGCAAGGCTTCTCGTCACCCTACGCTCTTGAAGGACAAGCGGAGTAGACACCTTCCTAGTCCTCTTCTTGGTAGCAGGCTCAGGAGTCACTGGATCAAGATCAACATGGCAGGAATCTAACAGCATAGGAACAGGGGCAGCAGAGGAGACTGGCATCTCCAAAGGCAGCAGTGACGACAGAAATTCAAATCTCCTGTCGAAGATGACCCTTGCTTTGTGCTCCAGAAAATATCGGGACCACTCCACCACAGGGTCAGGCAGCAAGACTTGAAGGATCTGAACATCATTGATCTGATCTGCAGCAATCTCAGGTAGGCGTGGAACAAAAGGAACAATCGCCAGCTGGTTTTGTTCCACTTGTTGCTGCAACTCTACAAATTGCTCAGGGCCTTCTGCTCGTGCAATACTCATGGAGTCGATAGAAGCGCCAGAGAACTGAACAGATACAGAGGACTGCACCTGCTCATGCTCCGGGTCCTGCTCGACATGATCATCCTGCGGCACATTATCCCCCTGCTCCTCATTGTTCCAATCCCCCCGTCCTGCCTGCTGTTGAACCGGTAGAACCGGCGGCACCCAAGGCTCAGGGATTGGGACCTCTGGTGCACCAAAAGCTGGATGCGGATTGCCTCCAGGAGGGAGAATATCTTCGTCCCCCGGCTAAGCGTCAGCAGCATCATTGTTCAGAATAAAAACAGGGCAGGTCCAGGAGACTACGTGGCCACCGTATCGCTGGACCTCCCGAATCACAAGTGAGCGGGGAACATCTGCGCCGCCACCATACGTAACCTTGAGAAGGGTACGAACTGGAGAAGCATCCTCTCTCCACCAGGTCCGGAGCTTGCCAAACTTGGACACAAACTCACGAAGGAATTCATCAGTGCGATAGTCCATGTGCAGATTCAAAATCATAATCCATCCAGTCCTGGTGTAAGTTGTTGCTCGAACATTGTCTCCTTCGTCGTGCCTAACGAAGGACAACATCCTACCATCTGGAAAAATAAATGGCTGAGAGTGTACCAAGATATCTCTGGCAACCTGATCCGCCATGCGGAACATGCCAACTCCAACAGCTCTCTCCGAGAAGGAGACAACTTGCAGATGCAGTTCTTGGAGAATATAATCGACGATTTGCTGCAGAATATCATCGAGTTCTTCAACCGGAGGCCGAGGAGCATGCTGAGCGATGGCCCAGGATTCATGGCGGCGAGGAGGATCCGCGGAGGAAGTGATGTAGAGGCGAGCAGGCCGCTCCTCGGCCGCCCAAGGCTCCTCAAGATGCATCCCAGCTGGGACGAACCTAGTCGGATCACAAGGGAAGTTCGCCATTGTTGGTGGTGGTTGCGAATCGGGAGGCGATTCCGACGAGGGTTTTCTGGAACAGTGGCAGGGGCAGGGGATAGAACAGAGGTAGGGGACTCCTCGGTTCCAATAGTCGATTTAACTACCCAGCGCAGAGTTCCATTAATTCCCGGGAAGTTTTTGCGGATATGGCCCGAGCGTGAACAATACCAGCACCGAATCCGGCCCGTACACTCTTCCGTTGCATGTTTAGCTGAGAGGCAGTTAGAGCAAGGCCACACCTGGGCCGCCAATTTATCAATTAATTTGTCGAAGCCATCATCAGCAGGCACAGAGGCCGCAGAAGGAGTCATAGGAATAGGATCCGTAGCAGATTTAGCAACATGAATACCAGGTTCAAACGATCCAAACTTAATTGCAGGCATCTCCCGGTCAATATCAGAACCAATATTGTTAGGATTCGTGATAGGAGCAGTTGGTGCACGAGTAGCAGAGGGTTTAAGTAGTGGCCTGTGTCGTTTAGATTTTACCTTCTTTCTCCTCGTGACAAAAGTCCATTCATTAGCCTGATCATGATTCCACCTTTTTAATTCAGACATCCAATTTGGACCACCGAAACTCCAAAGATGAAAAAAGCACTTGAAGTGAAAGCAAGAATACCATTTAATCTTCAAAATATGAAATCCAACCTCCTTAGATGAGACCTCAAAAGAGAAAACTCGATCATGGAGACAAGAGACATTCAAAGAACCACAATAACCTCCAATCGCCGCTTCAAGGGCTAAGGCAACAGTATTTTCATCAATTTTGAAAGCAGCACGGCCAAAAGAGACCACCATTTTGAAAGAGCCATAATTCTTAGTAGCATGAACATCCGATCCGAAAAGTAATCGGACTTCCTTAGCAAGAGCTAGACCTCTAGAGAAATCCAGGTCCAAAACCTTAGCTGCATGAACTAAACCCACCGAAGGATCAATAAGAGTCCGATCCAAAAGCGACACCAGAGAATCCGCATCCAAAATAGGAACGATGGCATTGGTATGATCCACAAGAGAGCCATTACGTGGAACCAAATGATCTTGAACCCTGGCACGATGACAAGCAAATTGGATCTCAGATCCAGGATGAATGCTTTCACGTACCTTGAGGAAACGTTGATCAAGTATGAAGCCCGCTTGATCTACTAGTTGGATCCTCTTGTCCTTCGGATCCAACAGCACAAAACCCACGTAAATGGGATTGAACTTGAGATCCAGCTCGGTGGAGAAAATCGCCCTCCAACGCCAACAAGAGCGATCGAAGAGAGACTTTTCCTTGGTCATTGTAGAGAAAGGGGTGGACGACAGTGCCGGAGTGGCAGATGCCGTAGGAGAGGAGGCCGACAACGCCGGAGTGACAATTGTCGGAGAGGGTAGGCTAAAACCCTAGATCTCTTCGGAGTCGCCATGGGCGCCCTTTGGTATCTTATTTGTAAGAGAGTTTCTTGTTGCCTTGCATTTTCGGGTTTAATTTGAAGCCTTCAAGAATCTCTTTCTAAGAATTTTTTTTATTATTCCTATCTTTTACCACATGCTTATGTTTTGTGAATATGATTGTGAACAAATCTACCACCAAGAAATATATCCATACATCTCTTTTCTTTGACAAGTTATAATAATTTGTGGTAAGTTTATTGATCATATTTACTTTGGCCTTTGCTCTAAAATTTACTTGTTTCTTGCCAAGGATTTTTTTGGTTCAAACTCCTTTTTGTCTTCCTTGCTCTACTCAAAATTTGGTTTATGCATTATTGAGTTAGGAAAAGCAATGATTCCATACTTGTGCACTTATGGTCAAAGACATACTTCTTTGGGTTGCACTATTCTTGGGGAAGCTATCCTACATTGAGTAGATCACCGTTCTTTAAATTGGTATTGCATCTAATTGATTTTATTTAAACATGACTAGTGTTTGAATAATATATATGGAGAGTAATGATTCCATTGTGTGCATTTTGTATTCAAATGCAAGATCATAAATTATTCACTATTATTGGAAGAACTATCCTATATGCGTTTGAACACTTGTTGTCTTTAAATTTGCATTTTATCCCAATGACTTGTCTCTTTGGAAGACGAACATTTTTTGTCTTGGTACCTTGTGTGCTATCATGAAAAGTGTAGAGGGTTTGTTTATTCTTTGATGTTTTTTTGTATCTTCTCTATTTGGTTTCCTCAATCATGTGTTGATTTGGGTCTTGATATAATTTGGATAATTCTCTTTCTTTTCACTCTTGTGACTGGCTTCTTGGTTTAATTGGTTCTTTGTCCAATTTGTATCCTGTTTTGGTTCTTGAAAGTTTTGTGCATGCATTTTTGGTATGTATATCTTTTGGCATGCTTACTTTCGTTGATCCAATAGATAGGATAAACTCCATAAAATCCTAAATGGCTAAGATGTGCATGAAATTCAAATTCATATTAATATGCACATATTTATGTGGAGTTTGTCCTATGTATTGTAGTGGTTCTAACTACTTTGGACCCAATGAGTTTGGGTAGCATTTTTGTCACACCCCTGTTTTTATGCACCTGTATTAGAGTAATTTAGGAAGCCTCTTAAGACTTTTGTAAGTTAACTAGGTGGAGAACATGTTTGTGTAATCATGTTTATCTATGAAATATAAGTTGTGTGTTCATTTCACTCACTTGAGAAATTTTCTTCTAAGGAAAGTATTTGTTTTCCCATGTTTTCCACTGGAGTTCTTAGGGGAATATTTTCAAAACTTTGGGACAGCACTTGATATCAACTTATAATTATTTTATTGATGTTTAGGAATCAAGGCCTTGGAACTTTGGGAAAGCTTTCATTGGATTTTTCCTATATAGTTTTGTCCTGAAAAATCAGCCAAGTAGCTGTTTTCAACCCCTGTTTTCCACCATAAGGATTATCCAATTATGGATTTTCTTTGATCAATTTTACTCTCTTTTATGTGGACAACAAAACTACATCCTTGGAAAAATCTGCAAAAATATTTAACACACATATCCATGCTTGTTTTTGAGCCATCTTGTTAAGACAAATTTTTAGGCAGTTTAGAAACAGAGAAAGTGCTCACTTTGCCATCTGTTTTCAAAGCCTTAAACCCCTCAATTTTCAGATCCAATTGTTGTTTCTGAAACTTGGATTGTTTCTCTTTATTGAGCATTTTGAATCATTCATTTTTGGCTTGGTTTGCTTGTTGAAAACAACCTCAACTTTTGTTATCTCTGTCTGTTGCCAACACTTAGAAAAAATTCAGCAAACTGTCGAAACTGAATTTTCTGTCAGAACAGTAGCTGCACACGTTTTCAAGTTGATGGATCTATTTATGTGTGATGAATTAGGATGAGTGGCTTTGCCATTTCTAATCCCCATGGTATAGGCTTCTAGAAGCTAACCTTGGATGCCATTTTGGTTGACCAAGGAGGGAGGGAGAGGGCAGTCAAGTTGACTGTTGTGAGGTAAGCATAGTTGGTGGAATAGTGGTTTTTTTTGCCATCCCTTGGTCTTTCCTGTGGCCTTGGTCATGTTTTTTGCCACCCCTGGCAATCACCCAAGGGGCATGCCCTGCCTATGCCGTGCCTGCCCGAGTGCACCGTTGCCAAGCCGTGCATAAGAGCCACCCCAGGCCGATCCCTTGCGCCACCACCCTCTCCTCACTCCACTCACCCACCCCGTAGCAGTCACGCTTGCCCGTTCGCTCCTAGTGAGTGAGGCGAGCCGTGTTCTTCCTCGGGCCTGAGCAAAACGAAATCGAGGTAGCGCCGCGAGTAATGCATCCCCTGCCGCCATTTTGCTTCATGGTCGAGCCCCTGGACCGTGCGCACCTCCCTGACATGCTCTTGCTCGCGATCGCTTGCAGGAACGCCGGCTCCATCATCGGGAACGCCGCGGATCGCCGTCGAGCCGCCGCCGTGCCCCTGCAACCCCACCGCCCGTGACCGCGCCCCTGCACCGCCCAAGCATCCCTATTCCACCCCAGCACCACCCCTCTACCTTGCGCGAGCCCTTGGTGAGCTAAATCTCGATCCCGCCAGGTGTTCGTCCGCGGTCTAAGAGAGAGAGAGAAGAGAGAGCGCGGGGAGGAAGAAAGAAGGGGAGCTGTCGATCTGCGCATCGACGGTCTCCTTTGAACGCACATGTTCGCGCGCGTGCGCGTGCGCTGACAGACTGGCTAGCGCCGTAGCGGGCCGCGCTGTGCAGATCTGGCCCGTTAGGCCTAGTTTTTATTTTTTATTTATTCTGGCAGATCTGTGCATGTTTACTTTAGCTCTATTTGGCCTAGATATATTAAACTTTTTGCTTAGCCAATTTTTGTGCGAGTAGACACACATTTTCCAAACCATGTCCCACTGGCAGATTCAACTTTTGAATCTTTATGATTTTTATTTAAATCATATGCCAGAGAGTGTCTGTTTTCTTAGATGTATTGTAACTTTAGTTTTACGTATCCAAAGGTTGCAAACTAAATTGTTTTGGAAATCCCATGTCAATACCTACCAGTATAATTTTACCTTGTATCAAGGTGAGCTCTAGATTTAAAATGGCATGTTGTTTACCAAAAGCATCTGTCTCTGTTTGGGCATTTTTCATGCCAAATCTGTGATGGTTCTTTGAGTGGATCCAATTGGACATGTTAGTATATGGTTAGTGATATCTAGATCCATCTTGGTTTGATGTTTGGAGCTCTGTAGAAAATTTGGTGGACAGATCTTGTTTCATCTGTTTTCTGCCTAGAATTTTTGTGTGAATATTAAATAGTATGGTTATGTGTAGGTATTGGATTCTTGTTTTCCAGCAAGTTTAAGTTGTTTTATGTTATTATAAAGTTGTTTTCTTGCATTACTAGCATGCTAGGAGTTTATTGAGTAGTTGGAGATTAAAGGGAAATTGCTATGTGAGCATATTAATTTTTCTAGAATTATTCATGCATAGGTTTTAGCCTTGTTTTCCACTAAGGAAAATTATGAATGTTGGTAGTTGGAAACAGAGGATGAAATGTCCTTGTGGCATATTTATCTTAGTGTTTTCACCCCTGCTATTTTTCCCTTGGTTTGTAGAAAATCATGAGTAGCACTTGGGTGACTAGAAAATATTTCTCTCACATGTGTAGCATTTTAGCCTAGTATTTCCTTGTTTAATAGCTAGACTTTTTATTTTGTCTTGTGGGATCCAGTAGCATTTTGGTACCGATTAGATGAGTATTTTACTTATATTAGTTTGCACCCTTGTGCATAAAATTAGCATGTGTAGTTTAGAATAGCTTAGTATTTTTCCTAGTTTTCTACTAGTATGAGTAGGAGCTTTTGAAGCTTCTTTTCTTGTTTTGAGCACTTTTCTAAATGTGACCAGAGGCTTACTAACCTCTTTGTGAGTAGTTTGCGAGTGGAACACCCACTGGTCATTTTTGCATCATGGTGGAATTTGAGTTTGGCTTATTGTTGTGCACCATTTCCACCACTTGCAAAAATTAGCATAATATATGTGCTTGCCATAGAACTTGTTGTGAGTGTTTTACCCATAAAATGGTGTTTTGTGTGAAACCCTACTTCCTAGTAACATGGGTTTTACCCCACTTGTCCATGGTTCTCTTAGCTAGAATCATTGATTTTTGGCCACACATAAACACTAGGAAAAAGTGGTTTTTCCCACTATAGTTTTTCATGCCAATTTTTCCTATGGGAAAATTGTGTATTTTGGGTGATGCATTTTAATTGCTTGTTGTATGTATCACTTGTAGCATTGTTTGCCTTGGTTGGTTCTGAAAGTGTGTCTTTACTTTTATTATACGACGATAGAAAACGAGGAAGGAGTATTTGAAGAAGAGGCTCACTTTAACTCCTGTTACTACCAAGACCAGGACCACCATCTGTATCAAGGCAAGCCATCCTAATGCTTGCTGTATAAATACTTATCATTATCTATCATGCATGCTTTTCACTTCTGAAGTTTTCAGAAAATTATATTCTCAAAACTATTTTTGTTGTGAATACTACTACTATTAATATTATTAAGTAAATGATCATGTTAATAGTCAACTTGGTATTACCAAGCCCATAGCCACCAAATGGTATATAAATACCATTCACTAAATTAAAACTTAAGTTCTTAATTGAACTATTTAAAATGTGTTTTTGTAAACAAATGCCTTATGGAAGAAAAACCTCGGTGGAAAGGTGAGACCTTGTCTACGGGGAGGACGTCATGTTGGAAAATTTGAGAAATGTTTACAAAGACACATAACCTAGTCTTCGCTGGAAAACCATTATCGTACTGCCACTTTACCCCAACATGGGTACGGGGCTTGATTAGAAACTTGTTATGGTTAGTCTGTGTTCTATCTCAAGTGCTATAGGGGATTGGATCCTCTGAACCGAAATGTCGCTAGGAGTGAGGACACGGGACATGCAAAGTATGGGATTAATTTTCCCTCCGGATGCAGCAGTTGGGTCTCCTGTCTGGGCTGTGTGCGACACGGATTGCCAGGGAGGGTAAACCCACTTGAAGAGATATTCATATACTAGCTTGTACATAGTGGATAGTCAAGATCAGCTATCTGATGTTCTCATACTGTTGTGAACAGTCCATGGTTGTTTCATGGCGGATTCTGGATCTCGTGGAAATGTGTACACCTCTACAGAGTAAAACTATTTCGAAATAGCCGCGTCCTCGGATATGAACGATTGAATGGCCATGTAGCTAGTATTGTGTCAATTTTCAAAAGAGGTTTTGAAGGAAGGTTTTGTACCTGCGAGGTAGTAAAAAGGAATGACTTGGTATCTGAGAGATACGGATGAAAAAAAGCTGGAATATTGATTATTAGAAGTTTTGCAAAGAAAACTTTCTTTGCACAAACCATCTTATGAAAACTCTGAGGTATGCGATATCTACGAGAGAAACTATATATTATTTTTAAAACTATTAACAGAGATATGAACATGCAAATCAACCATGATAAATCTTTTATCTATCATGGGTAGCAGAACCTTATGTATGGCCTACCCACTCCACCAAATAAGCATGTATGCATAAATTGTAAGTTCATAAAGGGTGTCTTGCGGAGTACATTCAATTGTACTCACTTTGGTTTCGTCCCTGGTTATTTTTATTGGCCATACTATGAGGAGCCACCTTAGGAAGAGTTCTATGAGGAGGAGTTCTACACTGATGACCCTGCGAATTAGGATCGTCTCCTAGTCAGCAGCCTGTAGGCTAAGGCGTGACTTGGGTTCTACTACGCTATGCTTATCGTCTTCCGCTGTGTTATTGTTATTTGCCTGTCCTGCGTGACAGTTGTTAAGAACTTGGTCATGTGACCATTTATGTAAAACTCTAATATTCGTGTATCGGATGATGTATTTCAGTATGCCAACTTCGTATTTTGTTCGCGACTGGTTCTTCTGGGATCGTGAATGAATGCATATGAGGGGTTCTGGACCTCCGGTCTGGGGCCACTACAAAGTTGGTATCAGAGCCATCTTGACTCTAGGAGACCTTAGTTAGCATGGACGTTAGTGTATACTCCAAAAATCTAAGTTATAAATACAAAAAATAGATATATGACTATGTATAAAAATATTCCTTATATCCCGCCACCTCTTTGGGTTAAACTCTACTTGCATTAAGGTTATTCTTTGCATAAACTTAAAACTTTGCACACTATGGTCTAACTTAAACTATACTTAAAATTTCGTGTAGATGGACGTGGTCATCACCGAGGCTTTACAGTTGGGACGTCCATGTGGCGAGTCTTTCCTTTTCGAGGAGAGGCTAGTAGCTATGGCTACTGTGTTGGGACGCCCACTTCCGGAGCTGCGAGGGGGACTAGTTGACGGTGCACCTCTGGAGGGGGACTGGTATGCGGAGGTCACTATCCGCGCACCTCTGGCTATCCCGACAGTGGAGGCCTACGTTTTCCGTGATGTTGATCGTTCTTGGAATGAGGCTGCAGTGCCTGTGATCCAGGAGTCCGTGGCACGACTGGCACACATCGGGGAGTACATTTTCATCGGTTCCCGGTTCGAGTTGATTGGGAGGCGTGATGAGGATGGCACACCTCTTCCTGTCGAGCCAGACTCTACCACTGTTGGTCCTCACTTGGACGAGATGGAGATTCTGTTATACCGCACTCAGCGCAGGCTGGACGATCAGCGACTTGACCACCACCTCGGCACATTGGTGCACCACACACTGATGGCTGAGACTGACGAGCTGAGGGATGAGATTCAAGACGGCCAGGAGGAGAGTGGAGCACTGGCACAGCAGTTGTCCCAGTTGAGAGAGGAGTTTGAGGCCACCACCGCGAGGAACCGTGCCTTGGAGAGACAGCTGCGGGCCACTCGCCTGGGCCGTGCTCGTCTCACCACCAGGGTGACGGCTCTAGAGGGGGCTAACTCAGTTCTGCGTGCTAGGCTTCAGATAGCTCGTGATGACATAGCCGCGAGAGACTCTGCCATAGAGGAGCTTGAGGAGGAGGGCGCAGAGCTCAGCAGGGAGATTCAGGAGCTTCTGCCTGTAGAGGACGCTCCATCCGACTTGGAGGGGATGGATATGAGTGAGGCTAGTGAGCAGGATGATGATGACCTGCTTGGCGAGGAGGAGGAGGAGGAGGACCCTGAGGAGGTTATCTTCGAGGTTGGGGACAGTGACGACTCTGTGTAGTCGCAGCCTTCTCACCCTTAGCACTTGATGTTGGTCTAGATGCTAGCTTAGTATGCTAGATCGTTTTGCTAGGTAGTTTGCTAGTGGTAGCCCTGCGATGACCCCACCAATCGCACTCCCCTGTAGCTCGATGAAGCCTTGTATGATATGGCTGGTGATGTGTGTGTGTAATGTCGAAAACTCTGTTTAATTACTATGGTGTATGAAATGTTCGGCTTAGTTTTCTGATGATTGTCACTACTTTGCGTTCAATTCATCCATGTTTGCGACTGCCCCGCTCTTGTTTTTGAAAAATATCACTCATTTTTCCTTTTGTAAATATTAAGGTGTATTGGGATTTCAAAAACAAGATTTTGTTGCATAGTCTTACCCGTTTTTCGCTTCAGCATGGCACCCCGTCGCGAACCCCCACCACCACCACCACCCTCAGTGGAGGCACTGTTGGCCCTGCTGATGGAGGATCGCCAGGCCACCCGAGCTGAGAGTGCAGCTACCTTGGCCGCCCTGCAACAGTTGGCTGCTGCCACCAACCACAATGGCCCTGGCAATGGAGCTCGCTCGAGACTGAGAGACTTTCAGCACACCAATCCTCCAATCTTCACAAGGATTGTGGAACCACTCGATGCTGACGACTAGCTCCGCACCATTGCAAACAAGCTGGAAGTAGCTGCAGTTGAAGAGAATGATAAGGTCCTGTTTGCCTCCCATTTTCTTGCTGGTCCTGCAAGGACTTGGTGGGAAACCACACGTGAAACTGTTGCTGCTTGTCACGTGTTTAACTGGGAGGATTTCTCTGCAAGATTCCGCAAGTACCACATTCCCCAGGGAATGATGGCACTTATGCGGGAGAAATTTCTGAAGCTGACGCAGGGGAGTATGCCTGTGTCTGAGTATTGGGAAAACTTCACTACTCTGTCCAGGTATGCACAGGAGGACGTGAACACTGATGGCAAGAAGAGGGAGAGGTTCTTAAATGGGCTGGATGATGAGCTCGAGTGTTCTCTAGTGGTGGTTCCATTCTAGGACTTAGAGACCCTTGCTAATGCCGCTATGGTGCTGGAGCGCAAGCGGAAATCTGCTGATGAGAACCGCAAGAGGAAGATGACTGTGCATGGAGGACCTAGTGCCCACAGGACTCGCAACACTCCGTATGCGAGGCCACCACCCTACAAGGCGCCTGCTTATGCACCTCGCCCTAGCCACCACTATGAACCAAGGCCCAACGACTACAACAACCCTGCACATTACGCACCAAGGAACGGAGGAAATAACTATGGTGGTAACCATGGTAATCATTATGGGAACAACCATGGGAACCGCTATGGAGGCAACAATGGAGGAAATGGGAACAACTCCAACCATGCTCCCAAGCCTAACCCAAGCCCGAAGCCTTCTGGAGGTTGCTTTGCCTATGGAAAGGAAGGTCACTTCGCTCGTGAGTGCCCTAACAAAGCTACTGCTCCAGCCCAGCCTAATGCAACCAAGATGAATCATGGTCCTTCCACGGGAAGGCAGAATAGGATGAAGGGACACCTGAACCACGTCAATGCTGCAAAAGCTCAGGAGGCACCAGACATGGTGATGGGTATGTTTCCTGTCAACTCGGTGCGAACCGCAGTACTGTTTGATTCTGGTGCATCGCATTCCTTTGTCACTAAACCGTTTGCCGAGAAAAGTGGTATGAAGCATACTCGTATGCTCAACCCTATGTTAGTACAAATACCTTGGGATAGTACTAAAGCCAACCTAATTTTCAATGAGGTACCAGTAGAAATAAAAGGGAAAACTTTTCATGCTGATCTTATAGTACTGGGATCCAAAGGGATAGAAGTGGTACTTGGTATGAATTGGATGACCAAGTATAAGGGAGTTATTGACTGCACTAAGAAATCTATTGAAATGATCTCCGAGGATGGGGAAAAAAGTTGCATACACTGCAACTAAGCCCTCATCAAAAGTTCACTGCCACACTAGTATAGCCCACCCTGTCCTTGAGGAAGTCCCGGTTGTTTGCGAATACCCGGATGTTTTTCATGAAGAATTACCCGGTATGTCCCGTGATCGGGATATCGAGTTTGTCATCGAGTTAGTGCCCGGAACTGGACCCATTGCACAGAAGCCTTATCGGATGAACCCAAAAGAATTAGATGAGTTGAAGAAACAGCTAGATGATATGTTAAGGAAAGGTTTGATTCGCCCTAGTGCATCGCCATGGGGATCTCCTATCATTTTTGTGGATAAATGGGACGGTACCACTCATTTATGTGTGGACTACCGCAAGCTGAATGATGTTACCATTAAGAACAAGTACCCGTTTCCCAAAATCGAAGACCTGTTTGACCAGCTGAATGGGGTTGTAATCTTCTCAAAGATCGACCTTCGAACTGGTTATCACCAATTGAAAGTTTGTGAGACCGATATTCCCAAGACGGCTTTCACCACTCGTTACGGGTTGTATGAGTACACCGTGAAGTCCTTTGGTCTGACCAATGCCCCTGCCTATTTCATGAATCTCATGAATAAGGTATTCATGGAATTTCTGGACAAGTTTGTCGTGGTGTTTATTGACGACATTCTCATATATTCGAGGAGTGAGTAAGAACACGAAGAACATCTGAGAATTGTGCTCGGAACACTTTGTGAGCATCAATTGTATGCTAACTTTAGTAAATGTCAGTTCTGGTTGACGGAAGTCGGGTTTCTTGGACATGTGGTATCTGCGGGAGGAATATCTGTTGACCCTACTCTAGTTCGGTCTGTGGCGAAGCGTGCTGCTCCGACAAATCAGACTGAAGTCAGATCTTTTCTGGGTTTGGCAGGGTATTACCGCAAGTTTGTTAAGGGATTCTCGAGGATAGCCAGACCACTCACTCAGTTGCTCAAGAAAGATAGCAAGTTCTTGTGGACGGACAAATGTGAAGAGAGTTTCAATGCGTTGAAGCGTCGACTTGTGTCTGCTCTGATTCTTATAATGCCGGATATCACCAAGAGTTTCGACGTCTATTGTGACGCTTCTAAGCTTGGTCTTGGAAGCGTACTTATGCAAGAAGGGAAGGTGTTATCTTTTATATCCCGCCAGTTGAGACCCCACGAGTTGAATTATCCCACTCATGACTTAGAGCTTGCTGCAGTTGTTCATGCCCTCAAGGCATGGCGACACTTTCTTATGGGAAGAAGGGTGGAAATTTACACAGATCATAAGAGTTTAAAGTACATCTTTACTCAACGTGAGCTCAACATGAGGCTGCACTGCTAGATTGAGCTCATTAAAGATTATGATCAGAGTATTCATTATCACCCTGGAAAGGAAAATGTTGTTGCTGATGCTCTTAGTCGAGAGCCGGTCTCTCTGAACGCTATGATTCTAGTAAGGCAGCCCGAGTTGTGGAAAGAACTAGACCATCTTGGCATTGAAGTGGTCAGATATGGTATGTTAGACGCCATAGAAGTTAAACCAACTCTGGTTGACCAGATCAAAGAGGCTCATAAAGGCCAGAAAAGTATTGATGGTATTAAGGCCCGCATGGAGAAGGAGAAGGTTGCTGGGTTTACCATCGATTCTGATGGAGGATTATGGTATGAAGGCCGTATTTGTGTTCCCTCTGAGTCTGATCTCAAGCAGACCATCATGGCCGAAGCTCATGATACCATGTATTCTATCCATCCTGGAGGAACAAAGATGTATCAAGACCTAAAGGAGAGATTATGGTGGCATGGAATGAAGCAGGAGATTGCTTCATTTGTAGCCAAGTGCCATGTCTGCCAGCAAGTGAAAGCTGGGCACCAGCGTCCCGCTGGCTTGCTCCAGCCTTTGCAAGTGCCTGTTTGGAAATGGGATGAGGTAGGAATGGACTTCATCACTGGACTTCCTAGGTCCAGCCGAGGAAATGATTCTATATGGGTTGTCGTGGACAGGCTCACGAAAGTTGCTCACTTTATTC
Organism: Alopecurus myosuroides; assembly: GCA_028641055.1. Lineage (NCBI taxonomy): Eukaryota > Viridiplantae > Streptophyta > Magnoliopsida > Poales > Poaceae > Alopecurus > Alopecurus myosuroides. The sequence continues at coordinate 452,572,624 of CM054058.1, read as the reverse complement.
CTGTCCGGACCACCTATCGTGGAGACCAGCTTGCTGATCTTTACATTACTCGGATTGTCAGCCTACACGGAGTCCCAAGCAGGATTGTGTGTGATCGAGGTACACAGTTCACATCTAGATTTTGGAAGAAGTTGCACGAGAGTTTGGGAACCAAATTAGCTTTTAGCACAGCCTATCACCCGCAGATTGATGGACAAACAGAGTGTGTGAACCAAATTCTGGAAGACATGCTCCGTGCTTATGTGTTGTCCTATGGAGTTAAGTGGGAAGACTGCCTGCCTTTCGCGGAGTTTTCTTACAACAACAGCTATCAGTCTAGCATGCAAATGGCCCCTTTTGAAGCCCTGTATGGACGCAAATGTCGTACACCTCTGAATTGGACTGAGACTGGAGACAGTTAGGTTTTTGGTGTGGACACTTTGAAAGCTGCAGAAGAGCAGGTCCAGCTTATTCGTGAACGTTTCAGCATTGGAGACTTTGTGTATCTTCGTGTTACGCCACTCAAAGGGATGCAGTGTTTCCATGTCAAAGGAAAGCTGGCACCCAGGTGAATTGGCCCTCTTAAGATCTTGGCACGTCGTGGTGAAGTTTCTTATCAGTTAGAGTTACCTGAGGAGTTGTCTGCTTTTCACAACGTTTTCCATGTGTCATTGCTCCGGAAATGTCTTCAAGTACCTGAGAAAGATCTCTCGTATCAATACGTAGACTTCAGGATCATTGATATCAATGATGACTTGACCTATCGTGATAGACCCCTGCGGGTTCTCGAGGAGAATGTGCGCGTTACCCGGAAGCGTGCTATAAAATTCCATAAGATTCAGTGGACGAATCACTCTGAGGAAGAAGCTACCTGGGAGCATGAGGATGAGATCAAGAAGGACTTCCCTGATTTTCTTAAAGCCTAGACCCGCGAATCTCGGGACAATATTCTTTTAAGGGGGGAGATCTGTCACACCCCTGTTTTTAAGCACATGTATTAGAGTAATTTAGGAAGCCTCTTAAGACTTTTGTAACTTAAATAGGTAGACAACATGTTTGTGTAATCATGTTTATCTATGAAATATAAGTTGTGTGTTCATTTCACTCACTTGAGAATTTTTCTCCAAAGGAAAGTATTTGTTTTCCCATGTTTTCCACTGGAGTTCTTAGGGGAATATTTTCAAAACTTTGGGACAGCACTTGATATAAACTTATAATTGTGTTATTGATGTTTAGGAATAAATTTGGCCTTGGAACAAAATTATTTGGAGAAGCTTTCATTGGATAATTCCTATATTGTTTTGTCCTGAAAAATCAGCCAAGTAGCTGTTTTCAACCCCTGTTTTCCACCACAAGGATTATCCAATTATGGATTTTCTTTGATCAATTTTACTCTCCGTTATGTGGACAAAAAACCTACATCCTTGGAAAAGTCTGCAAAAATATTTAACACACATATCCATGCTTGTTTTTGAGCCATCTTGTTAAGACAGATTTTTAGGAAGTTTAGAAACAAAGAAAGTGCTCACTTTGCCATCTGTTTTCAAAGCCTTAAACCCCTCAATTTTTAGATCCAATTGTTGTTTCTGAAACTTGGATTGTTGCTCTTTATTGAGCATTTTGAATCATTCATTTTTTACTTGGTTTGCTTGTTGAAAACAACCTCAACTTTTGCTATCTCTGTCTGTTGCCAACACTTAGAAAAAAAATCAGAAAACTGTCGAAACTGAATTTTCTGTCAGAACAGTAGCTGCACACTTTTTAAAGTTGATGGATCTATTTATGTGTGATGAATTAGGATGAGTGGCTTTGCCATTTCTAATCCCCATGGTATAGGCTTCTAGAAGCTAACCTTGGATGCCATTTTGGTTGACCAAGGAGGGAGGGAGAGGGCAGTCAAGTTTACTGTTGTGAGGTAAGCATAGTTGTTGGAATAGTGTTTTTTTTGCCATCCCTTGGCCTTTCCTGTGGCCTTGGTCATGTTTTTGCACGTTGGCAACCCCTGAGGCACTCACCCAAGGGGCAAGCCCTGCCCATGCCGTGCCTACCCGAGTGCACCGTTGCCAAGCCATGCATAAGAGCCACCCCAGGCCGATCCCTTGCGCCACCACCCTCTCCTCACTCCACTCACCCACCCCGTAGCAGCCACGCTCGCCCGTTCGCTCCCAGTGAGCGAGGCGAGCCGTGTTCTTTCTCGGGCCCGAGCAAAACGAAATCGAGGTAGCGCCGCGAGTACTGCATCCCCCGCCGCCATTTTGCTTCGTGGTCGAGCCCCTGGCCCGTGCGCACCTCCCTGACATGCTCTTGCTCGCGATCGCTTGCAGGAACGCCGGCGCCATCATCGGGAACGCCGCGGATCGCCGTCGAGCCGCCGCCGTGCCCGTGCAACCCCACCGCCCATGACCGCGCCCCTGCACCGCCCAAGCATCCCTCTTCCACCCCAGCACCACCCCTCTACCTTGCGCGAGCCCTTGGTGAGCTAAATCCCGATCCCGCCAGGTGTTCGTCCGCGGTCTGAGAGAGAGAGAGAGAGAAGAGAGAGCGCGGGGAGGAAGTAAGAAGGGGAGCCGTCGATCTGCGCATCAACGGTCTCCTTTGAATACACCCATTCGCGCGCGCGCGCGTGCGCTAACAGGCTGGCTAGCGCCGTAGCGGGCCGCGCTGTGCAGATCTGGCCCGCTAGGCCTAGTTTTTATTTTCTATTTATTCTGGCAGATCTGTGTATGTTTACTTTAGCTCTATTTGGCCTAGCTAGATTAAACTTTTTTCTTAGCCAATTTTTTTGCGAGTAGACACACATTTTCCAAACCATGTCCCACTAGCAGATTCAACTTTTGAATCTTTATGATTTTTATTTAAATCATATGCCCGAGAGTGTCTGTTTTTTAGATCTATTGTAACTTTAGTTTTAGATATCCAAAGGTTGCAAACTCAACTGTTTTGGAAATCCCATGTCAATACCTACCAGTAGAATTTTACCTTGTATCAAGGTGAGCTCTAGATTTAAAATGGCACGTTGTTTACCAAAAGCATCTGTCTCTGTTTGGGCATTTTTCATGCCAAATCTGTGATGGTTCTTTGAGTGGATCCAATTGGACATGTTAGTATATGGTTAGTGCTATCTAGATCTAGCTTGGTTTGATGTTTGGAGCTCTGTAGAAAATTTGGTGGACAGATCTTGTTTCATCTGTTTTCTGCCTAGAATTTTTGTGTGAATATTAAATAGTATGGTTATGTGTAGGTATTGGATTCTTGTTTTCCATCAAGTTTAAGTTGTTTTATGTTAGTATAAAGTTGTTTTCTTGCATTACTAGGATGCTAGGAGTTTATTGAGTAGTTGGAGATTAAAGGGAAATAGCTATCTGAGCATATTAATTTTTCTAGAATTATTCATGCATAGGTTTTAGCCTTGTTTTCCACTAAGGAAAAATATGAATGTTGGTAGTTGGAAACATAGGATGAAATGTCCTTGTGGCATCTTTATCTTAGTGTTTTCACCCCTGCTATTTTTCCCTTGGTTTGTAGAAAAGCATGAGTAGCACTTGGGTGACTAGAAAATATTTCTCTCACATGTGTAGCATTTTAGCCTAGTATTTCCTTGTTTAATAGCTAGACTTTTTATTTTGTTTTGTGGGATCCAGTAGAATTTTGGTACTGACTAGATGAGTATTTTACTTCTGTTAGTTTGCACCCTTGTGCATAAAATTAGCATGTGTAGTGTAGAATAGCTTAGTATTTTTCCTAGTTTTCTACTAGTATGAGTAGGAGCTTTTGAAGCTTGTTTTCTTGTTTTGAGCACTTTTCTAAATGTGAGCAGAGGCTTACTAACCTGTTTGTGAGTAGTTTGCTAGTGGAACACCCACTGGTCATTTTTGCATCATGGTGGAATTTGAGTTTGGCTTATTGTTGTGCACCATTTCCACCACTTGCAAAAATTAGCATAATATATGTGCTTGCCATAGAACTTGTTGTGAGTGTTTTACCCATCAAATGGTGTTTTCTGTGACACCCTACTGCCTAGTAACATGGGTTTTACCCCACTGGTCCATGGTGCTCTTAGCTAGAATCATTGATTTTTGGCCACACATAAACACTAGGAAAAAGAGGTTTTTTCCACTATAATTTTTCATGCCAATTTTTCCTATGGGAAAATTGTGTATTTTGGGTGATGCATTTTAATTGCTTGCTGTATGTATCACTTGTAGCATTGTTTTCCTTGGTTGGTTCTAAAAGTGTGTCTTTACTTTTATTATACAACGATAGAAAACGAGGAAGGAGTATTTGAAGAAGAGGCTCACTTTAACTCCTGTTACTACCAAGACTAGGACCACCATCTGTATCAAGGCAAGCCATCCTAATGCTTGCTGTATAAATACTTATCATTATCTATCATGCTTGCTTTTCACTTCTGAAGTTTTCAGAAAATTATATTCTCAAAACTATTTTTGTTGTGAATACTAGTACTATTAATATTATTAAGTAAATGATCATGTTAATAGTCAACTTGGTATTACCAAGCCCATAGCCAACAAATGGTATATAAATACCATTCACTAAATTAAAACTTAAGTTCTTAATTGAACTATTTCAAATGTGTATTTGTAAACAAATGCCTTATGGAAGAAAAACCTCGGTGGAAAGGTGAGACCTTGTCTACCTGGAGGACGTCATGTTGGAAAATTTGAGAAATGTTTACAAAGACACATAACCTAGTCTTCGCTGGACAACCATTATCGTACTGCCACTTTACCCCAACATGGGTACGGGGCTTGATTAGAAACTTGTTATGGTTAGTCTGTGTTCTATCTCAAGTGCTATAGGGGATTGGATCCTCTGAACCGAAATGTCGCTAGGAGTGAGGACACGGGACATGCAAAGTGTGGGATTAATTTTCCCTCCGGATGCAACAGTTGGGTCTCCTGTCTAGGCTGTGTGCGACACGGATTGCCGGGAAGGGTAAACCCAATTCAAGAGATAGTCATATACTAGCTTGTACATAGTGGATAGTCAAGATAAGCTATCTGATGTTCTCATACTGTTGTGAACAGTCCATGGTTGTTTCATGGCGGATTCTGGATCTCGTGGAAATGTGTACACCTCTGCAGAGTAAAACTATTTCGAAATAGCCGCGTCCTCGGATATGGACGGTTGAATGGCCATGTAGCTAGTATTGTGTCAATTTTCAAAAGAGGTTTTGAAGGAAGGTTTTGTACCTGCGAGGTACTAAAAAGGAATGACTTGGTATCTGAGAGATACGGATGAAAAAAGCTGGAATATTGATTATCAGAAGTTTTGCATAGAAAACTTTCTTTTCTCAAACCATCTTTTGAAAACTCTTAGGTATGCGATATCTACGAGAGAAACTATATATTATTTTTAAAACTTTTTACAGAGATATGAACATGCAAATCAACCATGATAAATCTTTTATCTATCATGGGTTGCAGAACCTTATGTATGGCCTACCCACTCCACCAAATAAGCATGTATGCATAAATTGTAAGTTCATAAAGGGTGTCTTGCGGAGTACATTCAATTGTACTCACTTTGGTTTCGTCCCTGGTTATTTTTATTGGCCAGACTATGAGGAGCCACCTCAGGAAGAGTTCTATGAGGAGGAGTTCTACACTGATGACCCTGCGAATTAGGATCGTCTCCCAGTCAGCAGCCTGTAGGTTAAGGCGTGACTTGGGTTCTACTACGCTATGCTTATCGTCTTCCGCTGTGTTATTGTTATTTGCCTATCCTGCGTGACAATTGTTAAGAACTTGGTCATGTGACCATTTATGTAAGACTCTAATATGCGTGTATCGGATGATGTATTCTGTATGCCAACTTCGTATGTTGTTCGCGACTGGTTCTTCTGGGATCGTGAATAAATGCATATGAGGGGTTGTGGACCTCCGGTCTGGGGCCACTACAATTTTGTACTTGAATTTTGTTTTTATGTACAATGGAGATGCATTGGGTGCTTGCCTCATTCATAAGGAAGGTGTTTTCACTATTGGATTATAGGATTCAAGCTATGATGATTATCAAACTCGCATCCTCTTCATCACCAATGTCTTCTCGGTAACAAGTATCTATCTCATGCATACATTTTTAGCTCTCAACCTTGTGTAGGTTGTATCTTTGCATGAATTCCATTTGTTGCATTCATTTGGTTCTTGCAAGTGTATTAACAAAACATCTTTATTACAAATATGAGTAATCCGGGATGATTACATATCTAGGGGATATTTATAATAATTTTTATGATTCACCAATCCCAAGTATATTAATCTAGCAACTTCTACTCAAAGTCTCTCATATGCAATATTGATGAATTCTCAAAAACCATTTGCCTTTTTTTTATATACATGTTACCTTTCTCAAAGAATTCTAACTATCACTTTTCCCTTGTTATATTTGTGATGCTTTGATGAGTTTGTAGTTTGTTCATCTATATCCCTTTAAGATAAAAAATGAGCTTTGTGCTTTGCTTTCAAGCAAAAATCTTTTGTTGTATTTATGACTCTCTTTTGGATATCATGTTCCTCTCCTTCGTACCTATTTTGTGTGTGCATATTTCTTTGTGGACTTATATCTTTGTGATTGGTGTCCACTTAGAAACTTATACACATGAGAATAGTTACATCTTTAATTGGTATTATTTTTTCTTTAGTGACCACGGTTTATTGCTTTATATTCCTTGGTGGTTCCTAAAAGGCACAAGCTTTGTTTTTCATTTGGTATTCCTTTTGCATCTTAATAATCTTGTGGACCTATGTGTTTTATCCTTTGTAGATTCGTGTGTATGGGAAAGACATTATGTGCACTATGTGTCTCCTATATTGAAAGACTGTGTTGATGATTTTATCATCCTATTAGTCTACTAAAAATGTTTTTCCTTGTAACACCCATCTATTTCAGTTGAGTAAGTCTATAGTTGTCACTTCTTGATCTTAATTGCTCAACTTTTGTTTGTTTGAAAGTTGCTTTGCTTCATTTCCAATCTATTCTCTTGCTCTTGTTTGTGTTCAAAATTATCTAGAAGGGAGTGATGAGTCCATGTTATGCACATTATATAGTAATTCAAATCTAACATTGTGCATGTACCTTGGGGAGCTCCTTTTTTTAATTTTCTAGAACACTTGGTTGATCTTATCATAATATTGATTTTGGTCAATCGGTTTTTCGGATCCTTTGGTTGGTTGCTTCTTTGTGAAAGTATCCTTCAATTTGACATTGCTTGTAAATCTTTGGATCCTCAATATAGTTTGATCTCCCTCCATCTTTTCATAGTTTGATATATGCACTTGATTTCACTCATATCATGAGGAATTCATACACTATGGGGGAGCTCTTACTATATTGGCCTTCTAATCTTTTTGCCCATTTCGGCAATGGATGCCAATGGGGGAGAAGTTTAGAGGGTTTAACGGAATTTGGTTTATGCTTTAGTTTCATTCTTAAGCATTTGCCTTTCCATGCTATTGCATCCTTTCTCTTAGTTTAGCATGGTTGCTTCATTCATCATATAAACCCTCGTAAAAAGGGATTGTCATCAATTACCAAAATGGGGGAGATTGAAAGCGCATGGTGCCCCCATATGTGGTTTTGGTAATTAATGACAATCCTTATGGACTAATGTTTGCATTGAGTTATCCTTGTAGATCTTGTCCATAGGAAATAATGGAGTTCATGTGTTGAACTCTATTAGCTTCCTTGATGGCCATTGTTACATTCAAGGATTTATAAGAAGAATGGTAATGGTTTTAGTTGAGCTTATTGCTAGTGTGTCTTGAAGAAAAGATTAGGTGATATTTTATTATCATCTTCAAGACGTCATCATTTGAAGTGAGAAGCAAAGATACAAGGTTGATCAAGCAAGTGATCAACACACAAAGCTACAAGTTGTACCAAGTGGGATTGTGTATCTCATGGTATGTTAAGCAATTGTAAATACAGCTTTGTGAACTAACCCATGATATTTGTGTGTGGCATCTCTATGTGTGGTTAGGTATCTTTCCATGGGCATGAACCAAAAGGAAGATTTCATATAGCCCATGGTCTTGTCGTCGTCAAACGGTGTTCGTCATCTAGCTTGACGTGGAAGCTCAACTGAAGCATCTAGAAGATATCCTATGCTTGATTCTTGCCACCCTATTGGAGATTGTGGCCTTGTGAAAATTTGCCGAGAAGTGTCTCTCCCATAATGGTGTATGGGGGAGCTAGTCTCTCCCATAATGGTGTATGGGGGAGCAACTTGCAAGTCTTCATCAAGCGGAGCTTGTGCTAGCAAGCGCGATCAATAAAGAAGATCCAACTTGAGAGAGTCAAGATCGTCATCATGTAGCTCAAGTGGAATGCTCAAGGCAAAGGTATTATCTTGATAGTTTTTCTATTTTACCGGTCTCGTGTCTTTGGGAGACCGGGTTATAGGATAGATAGTCGTACTATCAAGAGGGGCTCTCAAGTGAGTAACTTGATCGGATCGTTATGGAGAGCTCAAAGCTTTGCATAAAATCTTTCTTGGTTCTTATTTGGCTTTTGTCTCCTTTGGGTTTTAGTGCTTGTCGTGATCTTCATGACAAGCCTTGGTTTCTCGAAAACGGATTTCGTAAGAAAAACTTGTTGCGTTTTTGGTGGTGAAAATATTCCGTTCGTCTTTGAGAATGTTTCCACACTTTCCATGTGTGGATACTCCTTGCTGTTATCTTTCCAATGCAATTGGATTTACCTCATTCGGAGTTCATTTGCCAAAGTTATGAAGTTTCTAGTTCAGCCTCTCTGTTTTAGAACTCAACCGGATTATTCTAACCAGATTATTCCGGGCAACCGGATATTCCGGTTAGGATAGTTTTGGTCCATATTCGGGACAGAGATGAGCCGGATTATTTGGAACCGGATTATTCATCTCAGACCGGATATTCCGGTTGTGGAGTTTTTGCTCGAAAACGGCTAAGGACCCGAGTCAAAACTGACAGAAGTGAACCGGATTATTTGGATCATTGGTACCGGATTATTCACTTTAGACCGGATATTCCTGTTGGACCGGATTATTTGGTCCAGTTTTGGACCGGAATATCTTGCTCACTCTACACACAAAACGGCTAGTTTTTGTGGGGACCTATTTAAGGGGGCTTTCTTCCCCATTGGTCCCCAAGCCTCCAAGCACGTTTTTCTCCCTCTCCCCCACCGTTGTTGACCTTGTATAGCTTGCCTCTCTCCCAATCGCTCCTATGATTCTTGCATATCTTTGAGGGAGAAGTTAGAGGAGATCTAGATCTACATTTCCACCAATCCATCTTCCTTCTTAGTGAGGGAAACTTAGTAGATCTTGATCTTGGAGTTCTTGGTGTTTCTCCTCCATTTTTCTTCCTCTCTTATTCCCCCATAAGCATTTATTGCTTTGTTGGAATTTGAGAGTGAAGGAATTGAGCACTTGTGTTCTTGCCATTTGCATCGGTTGCATCAGTTTACTCTCTCCACGAGGATTCGTGGAAGTTGAAAGTTTGTGAGGTTGTTACTCTTTTGTCTTGGACCCTAGACGACTTGTGGTGTTCTTGGGAGCCTCCAATTGAGTTGTGGATGTGTGCCCCAAGATTGTGGTGACACAGAAAGCCTCCAATTAAGTTTTGGATGCGTGCCTCGGGTTTGAAGGTTGCCAATAGTGGAAGGTGAACTAGGCCTTTGTGGAGGGGTTCATCGGAGAATAGGGTGAGGCCTTTGTGGCGTTGAGTAGGCCTTTGTGGCGAGCTCACACCCCTCAAACGATACGTACTCCCTTAACAAGGAGGAACTCAGGAATACATCATCGTCTCCGTGTGCCTCGGTTATTTCTATACCCAAGCTTTTTTACTTATGCAATTTACATTGTGATAGCCTTCGAGCTTGAAGTTATATATCTTGCTATCAAATTGTTACTTGTATTGCTTAGCATAAGTTGTTGGTTCATCTAGTTGACCCTAGAATATTTAGGTTTTATACTTGTTAATTTAAACACCTAGTTTATTTCCGCATTTAGCAAGCTTTAACCGGAAAAGTTTTAATCGCTTATTCACCCCTCCCTCTAGGAGTCGTCGTTGTCCATTCGCCCATTTTCATTGCTTTGCTAATGACGAAATGTCCCTCCCAAACTAGGGTAACTTGTGTTTTCTTTCATGTACCCTCCTTAGCACTAAACCACCTTATTTGAAAGAATGATGCTTGATTTTCTGACTATTATATCGCCTTAAACGTTACTGATAAATGGAGGATCTCTGTAACACAAGTTCTCGCCCTTCTTCTAGAAGATCGACAACATCCTCTTGTGCAGTTTTGGCATCCGCCTCAACGTATGTCTGCACTCTAGGGCTATCATGGATCATGTCTGTTGGAAGCACGGCTTATGCTATATAAACCAGGAAAAAAGGCATCTTCCCCGTTGATCTATTTGGCGTTGTTCCTATGCTCCAAAGCACAGAAGGTAACTTTGGTACCCATGCTCCTTCAGCTCTGCGAAGAGGTGATTCGAGTCTTGGGCGGATTCCTTGCAAGATTGAACTATTCATGCGTTCAACCTGACCATTGGATCGTGGATGTGCCACTTATGCTAGATCAATGTGGATTACTGTTTACTTGCAATATTTTGCCAGCTCTCCAATTACAAAGTTTGTCTCGATGTCCGTGATTATGCTGTGTGGTATGCCATATCTCACGACTATGTCTATGAAAAAAATTCTGGTAGTCATACCGTAAAGCTATTTGATGGGTTTAGCCTTCACCGACTTGGTATACTTATCTACTCAACCGAGTAGATGCGTAAGTCCGCCTCTTGCAGTTTTGAATGGTATCATCATATCTAGCCACTAGACCGCAAATTGCTATGTAATGGGGATAGTCTTGAGTTTTTGGACCGACATATTCGTCTGCTCGGCGGAATACGGGTATCTTGCACATGTATTAACTTTTTGCTCCGTGTCTTTCTTGGCTGTAAGCCAGAAAAACCCTGCTTGGAATGTTTTATGGACAATGATTTTGGATTGAGCATGATGTCCACAATCTACGACATGGATTTTTTTGCAGGATTTGCCGCCCTTCCTTCGTCGATACGCAACGCTGGAAAATTCCGGATGTACTGCGCTTATACAAGTAACATTGATTACCGTGTATCATCTGCATCGGTGTTTTATATTCCTTTGCAAGACTTCATCCGCTATGTCTTGGAATTTCTTGATTAATTAAGAAATTCAGGTATGGTACCGTCCAATCTGGGATTACGAACAATACTACGATTGACTCGGAAATTAGGAGATAGTCTACATCTTCAACTTTGATGGATTGTTTGAACAAATTCTTAACGAATACAACCAGTGATACCGTATTTACACTTTCCGAGCCCATTCAGGCTAGAGCATCCGCGTTCTAGTTTTCTTCCCGCTTTACATGATTTCACTGAAATACTAGGAAGCATATGGAGAATTCGTCTACAGTCCTTCGATATTTCGCCATTATGGGTCTTTTAGCATCTCATGTCTAGTTAAACTCGTGTTGTACTAGATCTGAGTGTCCATAGCATAGTATGTGATTGACGCCCATTTCCTTTGCAATAAGGAAGCCGTGAAGTAGTACTTCATACTCTGCCACATTGTTACTGGCATTGAAGTGAATTTGTTACACATACTCTTTTTTGTCGCCTTTTAGAGATTTTAACACCACACCTACATCGGCGCCTTCTTTCATTTTGGATCCATCAAAATGCATGATCCAATATTCCGACTCCGGCATTGGTGTGTTTTTCATGGCTTATGTCCAATCGGCAATAAAACCTTTCAACACATGGGATTTAATTGCCGTCCGGGGTTGATACTTAATGTCAAAAGCTGCAAGCTTAATGCCCCATTTGGCGACTTTGCATGTTGCGTCTGCATTGTTTACGATATCCCCTAGTGGTGCTTTGCTTACCACTGTTAGGGAATGCCCTTGGAAGTAATTATGCAGTTTTCATGATGCGGAAAATATGCCATATGCCATCTTTTGATAATGTGGGTACCGTTGCTTGGATTCCGACAAAACTTTTCCGATGTAGAATACCGGGTATTGGTCTGAAATGTTTTGTTCATCTCTCTTTCGTTCCACAATTATCACAGCGCTGACAACCCTATTTGTTGTTGTTAGATACAGTAACATTGGTTCTTCCTCCTTTGGGGATGCCAAAGTAGGAGCTTTCATTAAAGTCCACTTTAATTGATTTAACCCTTTGTCTTCTTCTTTAGTCCATGTAAATTTGTCGGATTTATTCAACAACTAGTGCAATGGCAAAGCTTTATCGCATAGCTGGCATATGAGCCTGCTTACGGCGGCTGTAGAACCCGTTAATCTCTAGATGTCTTTTAGACATGTAGGCCTTTTGATGTTCCGGATTTCTCTGATCTTTTCCATGTTTACTTTGATTCCTCTGAGGGAAACGATGAAACCTAGAAGTTTTCCCAAGTGAACCCTGAACACACACTTTCATGGATTTAACTATATTCTGTAACTGTGCAAATTATCGACGGTTTCTCGTATATCATAAAGGAGTGTATGCTTTTACTTGGAAACGATGGCAATGTCATCTGATACGTCATAAACGTATCCTTAATTTCTGATGTTCCATGTTGTTTTCATGTTGTTTCCCACATGTTTGCTATACACTTTATGTCATTTTTATCGATTTCCCGGACTAACCTATTGACAAGATGCCACAGAGCCAGTTCCCTGTTTTCTGTTGTTTTTAGTTTCGGAAAAGTTATTCTGGAAATATTCTCGGAATCGGAAAATTCAAAGCCCGAAAGTCTTAAATTCTCAAAGGTTCCACGAAGTCCCGAAGAGACCCAGAGGGGGGGGCAGAGGGGACGCACACCATGCATAGGGCGGCGCGCCCCCTGGCCGCGCCATGGGGTGGTGTGGGCCCCCTAGGCCTCCACCGCCTTTGCCCTTTCGCCTATTTATACACCCGAGACGTAAATCGTAAATATATACCACTTCGTCCCGAGAAACACTCGAGGCCGCCGTCATTGTCATCCCGAGATCGGGAGGATTCTGGAGCTCTCCCCGGCACCCTGCCGGGAGGGGAATTCATCACAGGAGGGGCCTACACCACCATTACCTCCTCCGAAGTGATGCATGAGTAGTTCAACTATGGACTACGAGTCCATAGAAGTAGCTAGATAGTTCTTCTCTCCACTTTGTACCTCATGTTTTGATCTCGTGAGCTGCCTCACATGATCGAGATCATCTTTATGTAATGCTACATGTTGTGTTTAATGAGATCTGACGAATGTTGAATGCTATGTCTACTGATTATCAATATGTCATGTTATCTTAATACTTATGTTATTTATGATATTGCATGTTCTTCATTATTAGTAGATGATCTGGCCAAGTGGATGCTAGTAGCTCCAAGAGGGAGTATTTATGCTCGATAGTGGGTTCATGCCTCCTTTGCATCTTTGCTTGAGTGACAGAAACGTGACGGATGGAGGATGTGATGTTGCCATTAGGGAGAAAACAATGGTGTTTACCTAGTTTACATTGTTTACATTACACACTTTGCTTACTGCGATAATCTGTTGCTAGCAACTTAATACCCAACATTTGTTCGGATGATATTTGGAGGGTGGATCATTAGTCCTAGATGTAGTTGGATGACGGTCTATGTATTTTGTTGTAATGCCCGCATGAATCACATAGTAATATTCATGTAATGCATATGCACTACAGCGTATCCTTCATTTGTGTCAATTGCCCAGCTGTAATTTGTTCACCACACATGTTATTTATCTTCACGGAGAGACACCACTAGTGAACTGTGGACCCCGGTCCATTTGCATCATACTGATAATACAACCACTGTTTCCCCCTGCTCTCATACAGCTGTTACTGTTTTCATACCGTTTTCCACACCATACATTTAACCTCTTTGTGTTCAGCAAAACCGGTGAGATTGATAACCTCACTAATTCATTGGGGAAAAGTGATTTGATTGTGTTGTGTAGGTTCCACGTTGCTGCTGAACCGGTAGTGCGCCCTGCCATCTCAACTGCATCAACCTTCTGAAGCTACTCCTCCCTCCTAATGGTCGATTAAACCTTGGTTTCTTTTTGAGGGAAAACTGCTGATGTGCTCATCATACCTTCCTCTTGGGGTTTCCCAACAAGTGAAAGACCTGCACCATCAAGCTATTTTCTGGCGTCATTGCCGGGGAGTGGTTGAATTTCTGCAAGGGGAGTCTCTCACTTCCAATATCTTTTCAGTTTTGCTTAGTTTCTTTTATTTTGTCTTGTTTGCTTCTCTTTATCAAAAACACAAAAAATTAGTTCTTATTCTAGCTGTAGTTTTATTCCTGTTTTTAGTCATACTAAAATGAGTGTTCCTCAGATTGAAGTTTGTTCCTTTAAGCAACAAGGGGGGATAAATTTTTAAAGATGCTTGGTAGAGGATAAGTGATTCTCATCACAGATGCACTAAGAAATACTCCACCTGAATCCTTCTTAGGAATTTTTATGTTGGTATTACTTGCTGATATAGGTATGTTCTAGACACTCTTACAGGTGGTAATTTTCTAGGAACACCTGCTTTGGAAGCCTGTAATTTAATTGAAAGTTTAGTTGGAACACCACCTACTAAGGTTGTTAAAACTGAGATCACTTTAGATGATGTTATTAAAAAGCTAAACTATATGGAGAAATATTTGCGAAAGTTCGTTGATAATTCTAGCAAAGTTAATGAATCAATAGTAAGTATCAACAAGAAAATCACTGTTTTAGAAGCTAGCAATATCCATGATAGTCAAAATATGAGGATTCGTAAATTAGGGGAGGCTATGGAAACTTTAAGCTTAGCCTTTTCTGCTCTTAAGTTTAAAAGAGAGAAACCTTCTGTGGGAAAAGAGAAATAAATTATGTATGTCCCGAAGGCACCTAAACTTTTAGTGAAACTATAATTGATTTGCATGTTGAATCATCTTCAGGGTTGTATAAGGTACCCATTGATACAATTGGGGTTTTGGAGGAATTTTTTTTATTTGGATGCTTCTTCACTTGAAAATACTTGATTCCACTTTTCTGGGCCTAGCTAAAATGCGCTAAAGAAAAGCACTTCTTCGAAGATAACCCATGGTTTTATTTTTGCTTTGTTTTGCTCTGTTTTCTGTGAGTCAAGGGGTTGTATACTTCTGTAGAAACTCCTTTCTATCTTTCTTTTCATGTTTTAGTAGTGCCAAGTAAGGTTTCTGATGAGAGTTGGAGTTGGTTTTCGGATTTCTGCGCAGGAAACAGATTTCTTCTGTTTACCATAAAAAATCATATAATTCACAGAAAAATGAGAATGACATGAAATTTCTTGTGCTTATTCCTCGGCTAATTACACAACTATTTTGTTCTTTAATTCTTTTGATCTCAGCAACGTAAGTGCCTCGAAAAAATTCGTCTTTACACACTATATATTCTGGTTTTGACAGATTCTGCCATTTTTCTTGCATTTGCTCTTTTGCGATGTCAAGTAGATTTCTTTGCTTCACAAAACATCAATGGCTGTATATTATGTTTAGAAGTATCAATACCACTTTTTCCATACAGAACCAATGTATTTTTAATGGTTGCACTAACCCTCTAATGAGAATTACCCTATGAATGTGGTGTGAAGGGAGTTTTCAAGGGTCAAGAGAAGAGGGTGATATATGTGATCAAGAAGATTGCAAGGTCGGAGCTTGGGGATGCCCCCATGGTTCATCCAAGCATATTTTTAGAATACTAAAGCATCTACGCTTGGGGATTCCCAATGCATCCCCTTCTTCATCAACAATCTATCAGGTCACTTCTAGTGAAACTATATTTTTATTCGGTTACATCATATGAAGTTTACTTGGAGCGTCTGTTTTTTTTTCTTCAGTTTTATTTTGTTTTCCTTTGTTTTACTTTCTGCAATAATATAGTTGGACCCTAGCATTCTTTTTTTGGAGAGAGACACGCTCCGCTTTTTCATTTGAATACTTGCTATGCTAGTATTCTTAGTTTTTCTTCGAGTTGCTGCAAAAATTCCGGCTTAGCTCTTATTTTCATTGCATCTCTTGTTCAGAGCTGTTAGTTTTAGTAGTATTATGTGAGTACTCTCATGTTTGCTTTATGTAGCGTTTATAGAGTTTTTGTTAAAGCATGTTTTGTATGGTGCTTATTGGGAAAAGAAACTGCTCCTTGAAGTAGAATTTTTAACGATGCAAGTAGAAGCTTGTATAGAGTGTGGCTAGACTTTTTCATACCATGCTAGATGTTATTTTAGTTCTAAAGCCTTGTGGTTATGTAGTAGCATAATTAGCCTCAAATAGATGAGAGTGTTTAATGTTCCATTGAAAGAATCATGAGTTGTTCTTGTCATATTGAAGCATAAATTTGTGTTGTTCTCCTTTGAATGTTTTATTGGGTTGACTTGGAGCGTGCTCACACCATGTTTATGACTATCAACCAGTCACTTATAGCCCCCATGATAATTTAGTTTTCGAACTTGTGGTACCACTTATGCTTTGATTAATGATTTTTATGTCGATATGCATGATTATGGCCATTATTGCTCTCTTCATTTGTCGCTCAGTCTTTTGCTAGCCTCCACCTGTACTGAGTATGAGCTCTACTCGTGCAATGCAAATCCCAAAAACTAAAGTATGCCAAATGTGTCCACCATACCTACCTACATGTGGTAATTAACCGCCATTCCAAGTAAATTGCCCATGTGCTACCTTTAAAACTTTCAAAATTACTGCTGTTTTGTGTTCCTGTTTTTGCTCACGAGGACGTAAATAGAGAATCTTTATCTCACTTGTTGATTGGATTTCAAACCCTGTACTAGTGGCTTCATCCTCTTATCCAATTGATAGAAGAGCTAGCATCGGAGTGCCCAGCCCCAAATTAATACAAACAAATTCTCTTCACTTGTTTTGCCCCTGATTTATCAGTCAAAGCATAATTGTGTAAAAAGAGAAAGAGGGGT
The DNA here is from genome assembly GCA_028641055.1 of Alopecurus myosuroides. NCBI lineage: Eukaryota > Viridiplantae > Streptophyta > Magnoliopsida > Poales > Poaceae > Alopecurus > Alopecurus myosuroides. The sequence continues at coordinate 452,555,659 of CM054058.1, read as the reverse complement.
GACATTCTACACCAGTTGCGTCCTTCGTATAGGATCCGCTCTTGTGAAGTCTAGTTGGCTTGTGATGTACTGTATTCTCTCTTTACCATTCGTTGACATTACCATACACCTCCCTAAAATAGACACTCCTCCACGGTATGTGATTGTTGGAAGCCACCCGACGATTCGGTTAGCCATGGTTTGTGGAAGATTGATGGGAGCAGTGTCAAGTTTTTTATACCTCTATTAAATAAAATAAAATCTCTAGCACATGAGTGATCCATGCTTCCCTCTGCGAAGGGCCTTTCTTTTACTTTTATGTTGAGTCTCCATCTTCTAACTTTATGCACAGTTGAGAGAGGATAGTTGCCATTCTGAGGTTTAATGTGCATTTGTCCCAGAAACATTATTAATTGATTCATGATGTGTTATTGCGTGTTCTCTAATTATTTGTTCTAGTCTTCCTCATGAACTTTGAAGGTGTCCTGGCATTTATGTTTTTCCCCACTCTTAAGGACTAGCGAAATATCACTTTGACGTGTTTTCTCTATACTTGAAACAAACATATATCTTTCGTTGCATTGTTATTCATGATCTTTTATTTGTGTTACTTCTCATGATGCAAGGTGATTGCTATGCTTTATTATTAAAATTCTATTTATCATGCTTGTGTTGAAGTTCTATGATCTCAGCTTACTTATGCTTTTACATTATTGATGATCAAGTTTATGTTGGTAGCATGTCACCTCAGAAATTATGTGTTTTTATTGTTTACCTACTCAAGAACGAGTAGGAACTTAGCTTGGGGATGTTGATACGTCATAAACGTATCCTTAATTTCTGATGTTCCATGTTGTTTCCCACATGTTTGTTATACACTTTATGTCATTTTTATCCATTTTCCGGACTAACCTATCGACAAGATGCCACGGAGAGAGTTCCCTGTTTTCTGCTGTTTTTAGTGTCAAAAAAGTTGTTATGGAAATATTCTCGGGATTGCAAAATTCGAAGCCAAAAATTCTTAGAATTCGCGAAAGTTCCACAGAGTCCCGAAGAGACCCAGAGGGGGGCACAGGGGGCCCACGCCATAGGGCGGCGCCCCCCTGGCCGCGCCATGGGGTGGTGTGATGCCCTCCGACCTCCACCACCTTTGCCCTTTCGCCTATTTATACCCCCAAGACGTAAACCCTAAATATATACCACATCATCGCGAGAAACACCCGAGGTCGCCGTCATCGTCATCCCGAGATCGGGAGGGTTCTGGAGCTCTCCCTGGCACCCTGCCAGGAGGGGAATTCATCACCGGAGTGGTCTACACCACCATTCCCTCCTCTTAATTGATGGGTGAGTAGTTCATCCCTGGACTACGGGTCCATAGCAGTAGCTAGATGGTTGTTTTCTCCACTTTGTACCTCATGCTTAGATGTCGTGAGTTGCCTCACATGATCAAGATCATCTTTATCTAATGCTACATGTTGTCTTTGCTGGGCTCTGATGAATGTTGAATGCTATGTCTTCTGATTATCAATCTATCATGTTATCTTCATGCTTATGTTATTTATGATCTTGCGTGCTCTCTATTATTAGTAGATGCTCTAGCCAAGTATATGCTAGTAACTCCAAGAGGGAGTATTTATGCTCGATAGTGGGTTCATGCCTCCTTTGCATCTATGCTCGAGTGACAGAAACGTGACAGATGGAGGATGTATTGTTGCCATTAGTGTGAAAACAATGGTGTTTACCTAGTTTATATTAGACACTTTGCTTACTACGATAATCTGTTGCTAGAAACTTAATACCTAACATTTGTTCGGATGATATTCGGAGGGTGGATTATTAGTCATAGATGCAGTTGGATGACGGTTGTTGTAATGCCCGCATGAATCACATAGTAATATTTATGTCATGCATGTGCACTATGGTGCAGCCTTCATTTCTCTCAATTGCCCAGCTGTAATTTGTTCATTTCATGGAGAGACACCACTAATGAACTGTGGACACCAGTCCATTTTTCTCATACTGATAATACAACCACTGTTTCCACTGCTCTCATACTGCTGCTACTGTTTTCCACACCATATGTTTAACCTCTTTGTGTTTAGCAAAACCGGTGAGATTGACAACCTCACAAATTTGTTGGGGGAAAATTATTTGATTCTGTTGTGTAGGTTCCACGTTTCTACTGAACTGGTAGTGCGCCCTGTCATCTCAGCTGCATCAACCTTCTAAAGTTACTCCTTCCTTCTACTGGTCGATTAAAACTTGGTTTCTTTCTGATGGAAAACTGCTGCTCTTCTCATCATACCTTCCTCTTGGGGCTTGCCAACGAGTGCAAGACCTGCACCATCACCATCCACGTAAACAAGAACCTTTTTACCTATCTGATCGTACAAACATCTTTGCATGCAACACTGGTATGCGGCTCCGGCGTTATTCAAGCAAAAATGCATGGTTATGTTGTAATATGTTCCATAGGGAGTTATGAATAAGGTTTTAATTTGGTCCTCTTCCTTCAAGCGTATTTGATGATATCCGGAATAAGCATCCAAAAAGCATAAAAGCTCATAACCAACATTGACATGTATTATTTGATTGGTTCGTGGTAAGGAGAACCTATCTTTTGGACACAATTTGTTCAAGCCGGTACAATCTATACACATCCTAAGGGTAGTTGTGTCTTTCTTAGGGACTAGTACCGGATTAGCAGACCAATTGGTATGAATAACTTCCTGGATAAAATCAGCTACTAAAAGCCGGATTATTTCATTGCCTATAGCCTACCGGATTCTTCCATCAAAACGACGGAGATTTTGCTTGACGGGTTTGATCCTGGAATAACCTTCAGTTGGTGCTTAGCAAGTTCCCGGGGTACACCTGGCATGTCGACAGGACACCAGGAAAAAATATCCCCGTTCTCATGGAGGAACTTGATGAGCTCTCTTTCCTATTTGTAAGTCATTATGGTTCCCACAAGAATGTACTTAGTAGGATCTCCGGGGTCCAGGATAACCCGCTTTGTATTCTTAGATGCCTTGAAGCTGTCGACGAAAGGAGGCGTGGCACAGAGCGGGGGACAACGACGGAGGATGGGATGATATGTCGAGGAAAGAATGCACGGCGCGACGCAGGGGGCGACGACAGAGGATGGGAGGATATGTCTAGGAAATAAGGCGTCGGAAAGGGCGCGTTTGTATATGTTTGCGAGGGACCGGTTATATGAGTTAAGAGATCGGGATTTGTAGATAGGTAAATGGGTGGGGGGATCCCCGTCTCATTTACGAAATTTTGAACAATGAAAATTGTTTTTTCCTGTCAAACAACAAAGGTACGGACGATCCGTATATGTCATGATTTGAAAAAAACATCTTTTATTTGAAAAAAAATGAAAAAAGGCACATTTAATCTTTTGAAATCCAGATGAAGCTATATATCATGTATTTTGTGCAAAAAAAACACAAATTACATGAAGTTAGCGCAAAGGAGTAGTTTTATTGGAGCGTGCGGTAAGATGTCAAAATCTTATGGGACGATGCACTTCGCCCAATGATAACTTCAACACAAAAAATTTGCAATATGTCTAACGTAATTACCACAACATCCTCCTATGATTTAGTGACCAAATTGTAATTTGATTTTATTTTTTACAATTTTAAGTTATTGTTTTCGTGTAACTAAAAATCCGGATCAGACCCGGACCCCTCGGACATTTGTCTTCGACACTCTACTGCCGAGGCTATATATTCGCTGACCTGTGGGTCCACCCGATACACTTTGACTGGCGCAAACTCGAAGCGTACTCGGACCTCACGAATATTGGTTTTTACACTCTACCACCGAAGTTATACAGTCGCTGACCGGTGGGGCCACCCAATCCACTTTAACCGGCGCGAACTCGGAGCGTACTAGGACCCTTGGAGTAATCTGTGTGCGCCGGTGTAGACGCCTCTGCGCGATAGATAGGTGGCCGGACGCGACCGCGCCAATCAAAGCGTCGCGCCCCATGACTGCCTAGTTATAGCGAATGTCCTCGCGCCGCGGCACATCCCCACACTCGCTGCCTCGCTCACCGCACTCTCTCTCAAAAAAGCCAGGAACTCACGAACACCAAGGACGCCAGCGAAATGGTATGCCAGAGGCCGACAAGGGGGACGCAGATAACCGCCGCCTGAAAGTAAAGTATGGGCACCTAGAGGGGGGTGAATAGGTGCTACGACCAATTTTAATTTTTAACAAGGTTTAGGCTTGACACAAAGGTAAATTCTCTAGATAGATCGATTCAACCTTGGTTTCTATCTGAGGGAATTTTTTTCTCTACACTCTTCACAACCTTTCTCTTGGTGTTTACCAACGTTAGTCATGAACAAGTTTTCTGGCGCCGTTGCCGGGGAGAAAGAGGATTTCTGCAAGGGGAGTCTCTCACTTCCAATCTCTTTACTTTGATTTAGTTTTTCTTTGTTTTTTTATTTTGTCTTGTTTGCTTTTCCATATCAAAAACAAAAAAAAAATATTTCTTATTCTAGTTGTTATTTTATCCTGTTTTTAATCTTGCTAAAATGAGTACTCCTGGGAACACTAAGTAGTGTGACTTTACTAGCACCAACAACAATGATTTTTTTAGTGCACCTATTTCTCCACCTGATACTACTGCTGATTTTTATGAAATTAAGCCTGCCCAGTTAAATCCTGTTATGAGAGAGCAATTTTCTGGTATTAGTACTGATGTTGCTGCTTCCCATCTTAATAATTTTTTTCCTTTCTCTTTGAGAGGGAGAAGTAAAGAATATAAAAATGTATATGGAGATGAGAAATTATAAAGATGTATATGGAGATATTATTAAACCAAAATTGTTTCCTTTCTCTTTGAGAGAGAGAGAACTAAAGAATGGTTGCTATCTTTGCCTAAAAATAGTATTGATTCTTGGACTAAATGTAAAGATGCTTTCATTGTAAAATATTATCCTCCTACTATGATTATATGTTTAAGAGGTAGCATTATGAATTTTAAGAGACTTGATAATGCGCATGTTGCTAAAGCATGGGAAAGAATGAATTTTTTAGTAAAGAATTGCCTTACTCATGGACTGACTACTTGGATGATCATTCAAACTTTTTATGCAGGACTGAATTTTTCTTCAAGAAACATTATGGTTTCAGCTGCTGGAGGAACCTTTCTGTCCATGAATTTTGGGGCAGCAACAAAGCTCTTGATGATATGATCGTAGATTATTCTAAATGGCACACTAAGAGAGCTCCAACAGTAAGGACGTAAATTTTGTTGAAGAAACCTCCTCTTTGATTGACAGGCTTGATGCTATTATATCTATTCTTGTGACTTGATATGCTCCTCTTGATCCAAAAAAATGTTCCTTTAGCTTCTTTTGTTGCTCAACAAGAGCATGTTGATGTGAACTTCATTAAAATTAATAATTTCAACAACAATGTTTAAAGGAATAATTTTGGTAGGAACAACTATAGGCCATATCCTCCTCCTAATAATAATGTTATGTCAATTGTTATGGTTATTCCAACAACAACTAAAATAAAAGTGTACCATATGATCTTGAAACCATGCTCAAGAATTTTATTAGTACATAAACTACTTTTAATAAATCTGTTAAGGAAAAGTTTGGCAAAATTGATGTTCTTGCGTCTAAAGTTGATAGCCTTGCTCTTGCAGTTGATCTTCTTAAAATAAAGCTTATGCCTCATGATGTTAAATAAAGCAAACCATTGAATGCCATTCAAATTCGAATTGATTACAATGTTAGGATGTTAGCAAAATTGCATGCTAGCTGGGAAAGAGAAGATGAAATGCCTAGAAAGAATAATATAGCTAATGTTTGTACTGTTACCACCAATAGTAAAATTGAAGCTTCTCATTCTAGTAAACCTTCTACTATGAATGGTAAAGTAATTGGTGTTTGTAATGTCTCCATTTCGTCTGCTAAACATTTCAAATTGCGTAAAACCACTAAAATTGTTCCCGATAAAAGTGCTAAAAAAATTCTAGGTATGGGAGACAATGGTCCCATTACTTTTGATAAGAATGATCTTTACATTGATAACTGAAACATATCTGAAGTAATTATGTTCCTACAAAAGCTTTCTCGTAACCCCGATGTTAATACTATAAATATGGCTTTTACAAAACATATTACAAATGCTCTCATACAAATTTGAGAAGAAGAATTAAAATGTGAAGCCTCTATTCCTAGAAATTTAGAAGATGGTTGGGATCCCATCATTAAAAGGAAATGATTTTTATTTTAATTCTCTATGAGATCTTGGTTCTAGTATCTCTGTTATGACTAAGTAACTTTATGATATGATTGATTTACCACCATTGGAACACTCTTATTTGGATATTCGTCTTGCTGATAATGCTAGAAAGAAACCTTTGGGGAGAGTTGACGATGTTCTTATTATGGTTAATAATAACCTTTTCCCCGTTGATTTTTTTGTTATGAATATTGAATGCAATGATTCTTGTCCTATTGTATTGAGAAGACCCTTTCTTAGAACCGTTGGTGCTATTATTGATATGAAAGAGGGGAATATTAAATATCAATTCCCACTCAAGAAAGGTATGGAACACTTTCCTAGGAAGAGAATGAAGTTTCCTTTTGATTATATTACTCGAACAATATACAATTTGGATGCTTCTTCACTTAAAAATGACTTGATTTTCTCTTCTTATGCCTAGTTGAAAGGCGTTAAAGAAAAGCACTTCTTGGGAGATAACCCGTGGTTTTTAATTTGCATTGTTTTTCTCTGTTTTCTTTGAGTCAAGGTGTTTTATACTTCTGTAGCAACTCATTTGTATCTATATTTTCATGTATTAGTTTTACCAAGTAAAGTTTCTACCAAAAGGTTGTGTTAGTTTTGGATTTCTGCGCAGGAGAGAGATTTCTGCTGTCTACCGTATAAAATCGCATAATTCACAGAAAGATCAAAATGACCTGAAAATTTTCATGCTTGTTCATCATCTAATTTCGAAACTTTTTTGATATTTAAGTTTTTCGATTTAAGCAACTTAAGTGCCCCGAAAAAATTCGTCTTTAATGACTGTTCTAGTTTTGACAGATTCTGCCTTTTTACTTGCATTCTGTCTTTTACTATGTCTAGTGGATTTCATTGCTTCACGAAACATCAGTGGTTGTAGCTAATGTTTCAAAGTATTAATAACTCGTGTGTCCACATAGAATGTGTGAATTTTTTATTGTGCACTAACCCACTAATGTGAATTACTTTGAGCGTGGTGTGAAGGAAGTTTTCAAAGGTCAAGAGAAAGGGATGATATAATGTGATCAAGAGAAGTGTAAAGACAAATCTTGGGGATCCACCGTGATTCATCCCATCAAATTCTAATAAGACTCAAGCGTCTAAGTTTGGGGATGCCCAAGGCATCCCCTTCTTCCTCAACAATTTATCAGGTCACTTCTAGTGAAACTAAATTTTTATTCGGTCACATCATATGAATTTTACTCGGAGCATCTGTTTGTTTTATTTTTCTGGAATAATATTGTTGGAACCCAGAATTCTTGTGTGTGAGAGAGACACGCTCCGCTTTTTCATATGAATACTCATTATGCTCGTATTCTTAGTTTTTCTTCTAGCTGCTGCAATCTTTTAGCTCCTGTTTTTCATGCATCTCCTATTCAGAGATGTTAGTTCTAGTAGAGTAGTATTAGTACTCTCTTTTTTCATTTCTATATCATTTGGAGAGTTTGGGTTAAAATATATATTGAATGGTTCTTTATGGAAATAGAAAATACTACATGTGGTAGATGGTATAACGGATAAACTTCCATATTCTTGTAGATCACTAAACTGTTTCACTTGATTATTTGTTGTTGTTTTGAGATATTAATATGATTAATGGTAAACTTGCTGGTTTAGTAGAGTAAAGGAATTAATTGTTGGTCAAAAATCTTGAAACTATGCCACACTCAAATAACCAGTTGATGGGATAATGGTATATGACTTCCTTTGCTAATAGCAATCGTGATGGCTTTTTGTTACACGCTACGGTCGGGGTAGCTAACAGTGACTTGTCACTGCCACAGACTCTCTTGGAGTGATTTTCATTATGCCTTGTGAGTTCTATTATAAGGTTTTATGGCACTTCCACCATCCATATTTGCTAGCCTCTTCGGTATTGTGCATTGCTCAGTCTCACATTGAGAGTTGGTGCAAACTTTGCCAGTGCATCCAAACTCCGTGGGAGAACTTCGTTCTTCTACACATAACACAAAAATTATCTTCCCCAAAACAGCAAACATACCTACCTACCATGGAATTTCCATAGCCGTTCAGAGATATATTGCCATACAACATCCATCTTCATTATGTTACTTGATGTCATGCTTCATTGTTATTTTGCATACTGCTACACCGGCTGGAGCATTTAGTTTTATAAACATCAGAGATATTTGATGGTGCAGATCATGCACTCGTTGGGAGACCCCAAGAGGAGGGTGTGATGAGCACATCGATAGGAAGTTTTTCCCTTAGTTAAGAACTAGGGTTATCAATCAAGTAGGAGAAGGAGGATCTTCGGAAGGTTGATGCCACTGACGGTGGTGCTGGCACTTCACTGGTGGCAGCAACAACGTGGAACCTGCACACAACACAACCAAAATACTTTGCCCCAACGGTAGAATGAGGTTGTCAATCTCACCGGTCTTGCTGAAAACAAAGATTAGACGTATAGTGTGGAAAATAGTCTATGCTTGCAGAAAGTAGAGAGAGCAGGAAATTGTTGTGGTTTGTTTAACAGTGTGGAAAATGGACCGGGGTTCATAGGTTCACTAGTGGTGTCTCTCCATAAAAGATAGCATGATGGGTGAACAAATTACAGCTGGGCAATTGACAAATAAAGGTTGCACCGTAGTGCACAATATAACATGATGATTACTATGATATTTAGTGCGGACATTACAACAAGATACATAGACCGACATCCATCTACATCTATGACTAATAAGCAATGATTATGCACGTGTCACTCTCACCGCTCTTTTCTCCCTAATGGCAACATCACATCCTCCCCCATCACGTTTCTGTCACTCGAGCAATGCAACAAGGAGGCATGAACCCACTATCAAGAATAAATACTCCCTCTTGGAGTATCTAGCAACTACTTGGCCCGAGCAACCATTAGCAATGGAAAGCATGCAAGATCACAAATAACATATGCAATAAAGACTAAAGTCAACTTGGCATAAGGTCAATATTCATCGGATCCCAGCAAACACAGCATAAAGAATTACATAAGAGCAATATCGATCATGATAGGCAGCTCACGAGATTTAAACATGGAGGCATATGAGGAGGAGACAACCATCTAGCTACTGCTATGGACCCGTAGTCCAAGGATGAACTACTCACGCATCACTCCGGAGGCATGCAAGGTGATGTAGAAGCCTCCGGTGATGATTTCCTCTCTGGCAGGGTGCCGGAAAACAGCTGAAGAACCCTCCTGATCTAGGGTTGACGGTGACGGCGGCTGCGGAACTTTTTTGGGGATTTTGATTATGTAATTAGGGTTTTCCATCCGGGGGGCTTAAATAGGCGAAAGGGCAAAGGCGGCGGAGCTCCAAGGGCCCCACACCCCTAGCTGGTGCGGCCAGGGGGGCCCGCGCCAGCGCATGGTGTGGGCCCCCTGCTGCCTCTCTTCGACTCCTCTTCGGTCATCTGGATGCTTCCGGGGAAAATAGGACTTCCGGGCTTTGAATTTCCCAATTCCGAGAATATTTCCAGAACAACTTTTCTGAAACTAAAAACAACAGAAAATAGGGAACTGGCTCTGGGCATCTTGTTAATAGGTTAGTCCCGAAAACGTATGAAAATGACATAAATAATGGCGAAAACATGTATCAATCGACATAATATCATCATGGAGCATCGGAAATTAGGGATATGTTTATGACGTATCAAGCATCCCCAAGCATAGTTCCTACTTGTCCTCGAGTAGGTAAACGATAAAATAATAATTTCTGAGGTGACATGCAACTAACATAAACTTGGACAATCTAATGTAAAAGCATATGCACACTGAGATCATAAAACTTTAAACGCATGCATGATAAATAAAACTTTAATAGTAAAGCATAGCAATTACTTTGCATCATGAATAGTAACTAAAATAAAGGATCATGAATAATAATGCAAAGAAAGGTAAACGTTCGTTTCAAGTATAGAGGAAGCATGACAAAGTGGTATTTCGCTAGTCCTTAAGAGTGGGACAAAACATAAATGCCAGGACACTTTCAAAGTTCAAGAGGAAGACTAGAACAATTAATTTAAGAACAAATGATAGCACATCATGCAGTAATTATTGATGTTCATGGGACAAATGCACATAAAACTCGGAATGGCAAAAATGCCCTCTCAACTGTGCATAAAGTTAGAAGATGGAGACTCAACATAAAAGTCAAAGAAAGGCCCTTTGCAGAGGGAAGCAAGGATCAACTCATGTGTTAGAGCTTTTTATTTTATTAAATGAGAGGTATTCAAAGTTTGACATTTGTGGAGGAATTTCTATATTTTAGGAGAGGTGTATGCTAGTGTCAACGAATGGTAAACAGACAATATAGTACGTCACAATCCAACTGGATTCACAAGTGCGGCTCCCATGGTGAAGGACGCAACTGGTATAGAAGGTCATCCCTGTTTCTCTTTTGTTTACACAATTATGCTTTGACTAATATGATCACTGTAACAGACAAATTTTTGTAAGACAGGAAAAACTGGTTTTCAATAACCCAAAGATCAGGGCCAAAAAAACTTTTTAATAAGTTTGACTTGTGCTTGTGTTTCTTTTATTTTTGCTTGTTGATTATGTTTTTGTTTGAGTTTGTTAACAACTAACATTAAAAGCTATGATCATAACTTTCTTAAAATACAACCCTTGTGATCAAGTCATGACAAGAAAGCTTATCATCTTCATCCATCACACTCTTTTGGCAATAACCTTTTTGAAAATGTTTTGATTTGAGAAGAAACCCAAAGGCCAAGTTTTGGAAAACAAAAGATAATTTCCAAAACTATATGAAAACTATTTTGGAGCTAATCATCTCCAACCTGTTTTCAACCAAGATGTTTTTGCAAGTATTTTAAAAACTCCTTCTCACTTCCTTCTTTTGCAAAAACAATAAGAGTGGACTATGTTACCCCTGTGTTTTACCTCCATTATATTATTTTGGAAAGAAGAACCTTTGAGATAAACCTTTTTACAAAATCCTCTTGTCAGACTATGGCTTGATCACTACCTCTATTTAACACATGAGAAAACATCCTGGAAATTAATTTGAAGAACTCAGTTGCTTGAATAATCTTGTGTGTCTTGTTATTTTCTCTGCTTTAGGTGTTATCTTCCCTTACCTTTGCTTTGAAGTATTTATTTATGTTTGTTGATTAATGTGTGTTGTTAAATAAAATCAAACCTATTAATAACAAGATCAAGCATCAATATAATATTCCATCACATTCCCATATCATCGTCTGTTTTCTTGAAAACTTCCAACTTTGGAGACATGCTTCTATGACAAATCTTGAGGTAATCATAAATGCATCATCATACATATCATTTTCTACATCCATGCCATGAATCCAAGTTAATAATTTGGATATTTAAACACTTTGATATCTTCTTTCAAAGTCCTTTAGAATGCATCCCTAAAGGTTGATCATATTTCTGTTATCTTGATGCACTTTATCTGTGTTACTCAAAATCACCCCTTCTTGTTTTCAAGACCAATCAACCTACCCTTGTACTCTACATACCCTATACATCATATCCATGTGGTCCAATTATTTTCCAAAGATCATTTAATTCTTTATCTCTCATGGTTTTTAACCAATTAAATAAACTCATGTTTTCACCATTTTTTCCACTTGGTGTCTCAAATATTTTCCAAGAAGTTGTTTACTAAAAATCACTTTTGATACCTATATTATGTACTCTCTCATCCCAACTCAGAAATATTTGTTTTACAAGCATTTTAATAATTATTATTTTCCATTTTCCAAAAGGCCAGAAATGGACTTCAAAATATTTTGTGAAGAAAAGTATTTCCTAAAATCTTGGAAAAATTACCCAACATTCCTATGGTCATGTGAGACTTATCTGTACAAAAACATTTGGAAGTTGTGTTGAATATTTTGGTGAAAACATTTAAAAACTGTTTCTGCCATTTTTTAATTCCCAAAGCATTGTGAAAGAAATATTTTCAGAAAACGTTGAGACCACCACCCCTAGACTCCATTTTTGATTCTCTATCCAATGGACATCATGTTGCACATGTGTTCTATTCACAATTATGGTGAAAACAATCAAAAACCATATCTGCTATTCCTGGACACTATTGAGTTCACACATGGCTTGATCAATTATTGGACTCTCCCTGCCTCTCTCCTGTTCTGTGAGATAGAAAACCTCCCCCTCACTCTTCTAGACATGGTCTATCCACCCATATCTATCTCTCTCTCTTTCTCTCTCACCACCAACCACGAGTAGACAAGGGAGAGTATCACCACCCATTTTCCACTCCATCTCCACAGTGCATCCCAGAAGAAGCCATCGCGCCAGCAAACTCCTCTAGACCCTAGTGACTCCCTGGCGAGAGCATACCCATTCCCCTTGTCTCCTTCCCCCTCACTCGTGCGCTGGTCATGGCGCCCAGGACGTCCTCGACACGTCCCTCGCGTTCCAACACCTGGAAGGCATGCCTGAGCTTGTGTCCTCGTAATTCATCACCACAAGCTCTCCAGGAACCTTCCTGTGCTCCTCACTTTCCCCCTCTCATTTTACTTCTCCCTGTAGCCCCTGTCGAACACCTGCGGGTGCCGAGGCTCATTGTCGGTCCTCCACCACTCCAGACCTCTTCCTCTAGTCTAAATCCTTCCTGGAGGATGTGCTAAGCATGGCCACACTCTCAGACATCCTCCTCCCTGCCCTTGATCATCCGTGTGTGCTTGCCTTGATTGCTGCACGGACATGCTCGCCGTCCTTCATGGAGCGGCCACTGGAGACCTCTCCTTTCTTGTACACTTTGCCCCACCACCTCCACACATCCCTATATCTCTACATCACCGGAATCGAGTGCCGCTACTCGCCGGCAAGCTACTCGTCAAGCCGTCGATTCAAAGCCTCCACGGGCGTTCCGTTTCCTCTCTTACCTTCCTTGAGATCACCTGAGGCTCGTGCCCCTCTCATTGTCTCTGTTGGTTACTTGCAGGAGCGTCGCCATCCATGGCTTTGGTCCGCCGCCGCGGCACCTACGGAGAACCCTAGCTCGGGTCCTTCCCAGCAAGAGCAGATGAGGGCATCAGATGCACGTCGTCGTCCGGGTCCTGCTCGACCTTTTCTCGGTTCTAGGCGATGCCGGGAACTCATTCCGGCGAGATTGCGGCGAAGCTCCGTCCCGGGCCGCCGTTTTTCTCTGATCCCGCCGCCAGAAACTGGTCACCGCCAGCCTTGCCGCGTGGACGCATCCCTGCCGTCCATCGCCGATCCGACGACAAGATACCCCTTCGTCGGCGCCTACATCACGAGCCGTCGGATTCTAATCCAACGTCAGCACTTTAAATCCCCTCCACGCGGGAAACGAGCGTGGGCCGGCCCATCTCCCTTCTGCTCTCTGCGCCGCTCAGCTCGGAGCAGATCTGGCCCGCTAATCTTTTTCTGCAGGTTGTATTTTCCTTTTCTTGCAGATCTGTTTTCTGATGTTTGGTTTAACTCAAAATAAAAACGTTAACCAGTGAATCTTGCCAAACTAAAAATCACAGTTATTGATATAAAAATTCTTAACCATATTCAACTTTCAGATCTAGTTTTTGAGCTGTATTTTAGGAGAAATAAAATAAATGGCAGAGACACTCAGTATCACCTTTTATTCAATAACTTGAGTTTTATGTATCCAAAACATGCAAACTCAACTGTTCTGAGTAGCCCTTGAAAATTTCTGATGTGAATCCACTTGTGTTGGTTTGCTAGTAACTAGGAGCACACTATACTAGATTTTCATGATTTTAGGAGTTACATAATAGGATTGGTGCAATATTTAGTGTTTAGCCATTTTCTGCATATTATTGCTATGCCGTTACTAAAATTGTATGTTATATTGTTTTTGATGCAAAATTGATTCCTAGCATGTGTAGGTTATTAATACATTTTTGAGATGTGTTTTGAGTGAGTCATTATCATGTTAATAAAATGTGTGTGAAAAGGATGTTGTTATAGTATTTTTCCATAGGGTTGTTTTCCTAATAATAATAGGTTAAATTGTTATTCTTCATGTTGGCTTGATGACTTGAATAAATGATTTAATATTGTTTTCCATAGCATAGCTACTGTTATTATAGTATATTATACTTTCTTGCATGTTTGAGTGATCTCTAGATAAATTTGTCATGCTATGATAGTTTTAGATGATTTTCTGCCATAAGTTGTTATTTGCGTGCTTAATTTTTGAGGGATTGATTAGATTGTTATTTTTATATTACTAGCATGTCTAGGTGTTGTTTTCTCTATTATTTTAATGGTATCTTATAGATCCATCATGTTATAATAAATCTTGTTTGATGATCTCTTATGGTTATGCATGTCTGCTTGTTTAAATAGCCCTTTTTGCATCTCTAGTTTTAGTAGTCTTTTTGCTCCATGATTATTTTCATGCATTGAGTGATGCCATGATATTTTTGGTATTATTTTGTCGCCGTTATTAGGTTTTTAGCTACTGGTTATATTATTTCTCCATGATTAGAAAAGCATGTGTTACTATGGGCTTGTAGTATTGCTTGTTAATATTTTCATATGCATGTGTATGTGTTCCTAGGTTGTTTTCTTGTTATTTTGTTCATCCTCATGAATGACCACAGAGTCATTTAACCTTATTTGGACATGATATGATAGTGGCACACCAACTGGACTCATGCCATTTTGGTTGAGGATCCTTAGCATCTATTCTAGTGCTATTCACGTGTGTTGTCTCTTCATGTTTTGCTTGATGGTGTGCACCCTAGTAATATTGTTTGTGAGTGTACTTGTTTTATGAAATGCTTGTTGTATGTTTACTTTTTTCCAAATGCTTGCCCTTGTTTGGTTCTGATTGGGTGTTTTCAATTTTTGAGGTTACGCCGTTAGATAACGAAGACGGTATTATTTCCCGGGGAGGTTTTTATTGCAAATCTTGTTTATTTCAAGAGCAAGACGAAGACCAGTACCAAGGCAAGACACTCTAAATGCTTGTTGTTGTTTTACTTATCATTATCTATCATGCATGTTTTACTTCTGAAGTTTTACAAAAGTTTGATTCAAAAACTATTCTTTTAAGTGGACTATACCACTATCTATTTCAATTTTCTATTATGCTATATCCACTATATAATCTTGGTGTTACCAAGCCCTTTATACATTTTAGTATCATCACCTGATCAACTTAAGTCCCTTGGTGGACCTTTTAATTTGATGTCTTTGGAAGAACAAAAGCTTTGGAAAAACCCGAGGAAAGGTGGGACCTTGTCCGAGGGAGGTTTGTGAAGGAGAAAATGTTTTCGACTTGTTTTCCAAAAATGACACATAACCTAGTCTTCGCCGGACAGCCAATCCGTACTGCCACATTACCTCAATATGGGAACGGGGTCTAGCTAATTGCTTGTCGGTGTTAGTCCGTGTCTACCTCAATGTGCTATGGAGGTTAGAGTCCCCCGAACCGAATTGTCGCCAGAAAGGAATAATGGGACATTCACAGTGTGGGATTAAGTTCACTACCGGTTGCAGCGATTGGGTCTCCTTCCATGGCGTCGTGTTGTCAGGGGGAACCGGATCGATACGGCTAACTCACTCGGTTGCGGGGAGAACAAACCCAGTTGAAGAGGTAGTCATTTACTAGCGCTGACATAGTGGATGGTTAGGACCAGTTATCTGATGTTTGCATACTGTCTTGGACAGTCCGTGGTTGTTCACGGCGGATGTACTGGATCTTGTGGAATGTGTACACCTCTGCAGAGTAAAACTATTCAGAATAGCCGCGTCCTCGGATATGGACAGTTGAATGGCCATGTAGCTAGTATTGTGTCAATGTTTTCGAAAAGCTAGAAAAGTGTTTTGGAATTTGTACCTGGGAGGTACGTGGAAAGGGAATGAGTGTACCTTTGAGGTACTGGGAAAATGATGATCTTGAAGAGGTGATCTTCCAAGAAGTTTTGCAAAGAAAAACTTTCTTTTATTTAGAATGCTTTATCAAAACCTTGTGGGCATGCAATATCTACAAGAGAAATAAAATATCTTTTGAAGTATCTTCTTCAACAAAAACAACTAAAACTTGTGCAACCATGATGTGTCTTCAATTCATCATGGCTAGTTGAACCTTAATTACAGCCTTCCTACAACCTTTATATATGCATACTTGCATGTTTAGCTTTCATTTGGGGTGTCTTGCGAGTACATTCCAATGTACTCACAATGGTTTCGTCCCTGGCTATTGTCTTAGCCAGACTTTGAGCAGAAACCCGGAGACCCTGAAGAAGATGGTGTCGCTGACGGCTGTGCGGACTAGGATCGTCTCCGAGTCACTAGCCTGTAGGTAGTCAAGGCATGACTTGGGTTTACCACGAGTGTGTTTTTGAAGACTTCCGCTGTTTATTGTGTTTTTCCTGCCCTACGCGGCAGTTGTTCTTGAACTGGGTCGTGTGACCAGTTGTGTAAGCCGTGTATTCATGTAGTGGATGTTTTATATGTAATGCCAACTCGAGTATGTTGTTCACGACTAACTTATCATGGAACCGTGAATGTATGCGTACTGGAGGTCTCGGACTGCTAGTCTGGGGTCCCCACAAAGTTGGTATCCGAGCCATCCTGACTTTAGGAGACCTTAGTTTAGCATGGACGTGAAGTATGAAACAAAACTATTTTAGTAAAAACTATATTACTGCCTAAAATGTTTTTATTTATGGAATCCTAAGAATGGCTTCCATCTTTCTCATATTTTCAAAAAGATTATTGCTTTTTTTATAAAACAGAAGTTTTGAAGAAAAACATGGAAAATAATAAACATATCTTTTTGTCCTTTTATTTTCATGGCTCAAAATGTTTTGTAAAAAAATAAAAATGAGTTTATAAAATTTTGGTTTTCATTTAAAAGTTTATATGTTATCTTTTTATTAAAGATTACATACTTGGCGATGCCCCGAGAAGACCTTAGTGGTTAGCAACCCGAAGAAAAAGAATCTTCCTTCGGAAGACCTCAACATCGAGATGAGATAAAGAGAAGACTTCAACAACCCCTGGTCGACCCAGCCCCATAGGATTTGATAGGGTTCGCTCAGTTATTTTACTTGAGCTACCCATTCTTCAGCGGTAATTGACGTTTGCTGGTACTAAAGGTACCTTGTTTGTTGTTAGCTTGTGGGTTGTTTGTGTGGTTTACTTTTGCATGGTGTTTTTACTTGTTCCCTTGTTGTGTGTGTTTTTTTGACTTGTTTTCATGTGTGTCTCACAAGCACGCCTTTTCGGCAAAAACAAAGTCACCACACTTTTACCTATTGCTTCGTTCCTGGTTGGTTGCAAAAACTCTTTTTCCATGTCGGACTAAGTTACAATTTTGGTATCTCTTTAAAAGTCTGACTTAGCAAAAACCCTTTTAAAAAGTTTTATCCCCCATCCCTTCATGAGAAGAGCGCGGTATGGAACACCCTCTACATCAACCTGAGAGCCCAAGACTCTGTAATCTCCCTCAAGACGGCTAACGGACTTCACGCGCCATTTTGTGCAACTACACCAAGAGCCATCATGAGGAACGACGAATTCAGATTCAAGTCCGAGATGCAGCGAGATGTGTCTCGCAACTCTAATAGAAATTTTACTAGTCTAACACTACTAAAATAACTATCTTATTTTTAGACTAACATCTAACCGAAGGTTTGCTTAAGGCACTAGCTAGTTTTCCCGAGGGAAAGCTAACTATGTTATCCTAAATCACCTATGAAGACGCTTGCGAAGCTCCGTGAAGATCAAGACCCAATGAAGTATTCCACGACCTGCCATCGCCACCAAGCAAAAATGAGACAAAGATGAAGATAATCCCCGACAACCTATGAAGACTAATCAAAGGGGGAAGAACTTCAACGCGGATGACCACTCTAGAAGCAAAGAAGCATATAGGAGTTTCCTAACAGCTTTCCTAACAGTAATCGGAGAGAGTCAAGTCTACGGACCTGACGCCCTGTGAGACCAGATGGTTTCCGTGAGTAACTATCTGCGATACCCTATAAGAAGACCAGTTCCAAACAACGACAGAAGATCTACGAAGTAGAAAAATCAATACCCTTCATTATCTTGTGTCGTTCCACCAACATCAACAACAAAGACATGAAGAGTCAAGTGAATATATCCATCTCCTCGACAAGCAACATTCTGACAACATCAACACCTCGAGTTCTCAGAAGACCACCTCGTCAAAGGATCTTCATTTACAAAAAAAATGGAAGAAGCCCGAGACTCTTGTTTTTGTTACACTCTTAAGTACCCACTTACGAATCTTGGGGACGAGATTCATTTTAAAGGGGGAAGAGCTGTAAGAGCCCAATTTTTGGAAGACAGGAAAAACTGGTTTTCAATAACCCAAAGATCAGGGCCAACAAAAACTTTTTAATAAGTTTGACTTGTGCTTGTGTTTCTTTTCTTTTTGCTTGTTGATTGTGTTTTTGTTTGACTTTGTTAACAACTAACATTAAATGCTATGATCATAACTTTCTTAAAAGACAACCCTTGTGATCAAGTCATGACAAGAAAGCTTAACATCTTCATCCATCACACTCTTTTGGCAAAAACCTTTTTGAAAATGTTTTGATTTGAGAAGAAACCCAAAGGCCAAGTTTTGGAAAACAAAAGATAATTTCCAAAACTATATGAAAACTATTTTGGAGCAAATCATCTCCAACCTGTTTTCAACCAAGATGTTTTTGCAAGTATTTCAAAAACTCCTTCTCACTTCCTTCTTTTGCAAAAACAATAAGAGGGGACTATGTTACCCCTGTGTTTTACCTCCATTATATTATTTTGGAAATAAGAACATTTGAGCTAAACCTTTTTACAAACTACTCTTGTCAGACTATGGCTTGATCACTACCTCTATTTAACACATGAGAAAACATCCTGGAAATTAATTTGAAGAACTCAGTTGCTTGAATAATCTTGTGTGTCTTGTTATTTTGTCTTCTTTAGGTGTTATCTTCCCTTACATTTGCTTTGAAGTATTTATTTATGTTTGTTGTTAAATAAAATAAAACCTATTAATAACAAGATCAAGCATCAATATCATCTTCCATCACATTCCCATATCATCGTCTGTTTTCTTAAAAACTTCCAACTTTGGAGACATGCTTCTATGACAAATATTGAGCTAATCATCAATGCATCATTATACATCTCATTGTCTATATCCATGCCATGAATCCAAGTTATTAATTTGGATATTTAAACACTTTGATATCTTCTTTCAAAGTCCTTTAGAAGGCATCCCTAATGGTTGATCATATTTCTGTTATCTTGATGCACTTCCTCTGTGTTACTCAAAATCACACCTTATTGTTTTCAAGCCCAATCAACCTACCATTGTACTCTCCATACCCTATACATCATATAAATGTGGTCCAATTATTTTCCAAAGACCATTTAATTCTTTACCTCTCATGGTTTTTAACCTATTAAATAAACTCCTGTTTTAACCCTTTTTCCACTTGGTGTCTCAAATATTTTCTAAGGAGTTGTTTATTAAAAATCACTTTTGAGACCTATATTATGTACTCTCTCAGCCCAACTCAAAAATATTTGTTTTACAAGCATTTTAATAATTATTATTTTCCATTTTCCAAAAGGCCGGAAATGGACTTTAAAATATTTTGTGAAGAAAAGTATTTCCTAAAATCTTGGGAAAATTACCCAACATGCCTATGGTAGTGTGGGACTTATTTGTACAAAAACATTTGGAAGTTGTGTTGAAAATTTTGGACAAAACATTTAAAAACTGTTTCTGCCATTTTTGAATTCCCAAACTTTTGTGAAAGAAATATTTTCAGAAAACCTTGATACCACCACCCCTAGACTCCATTTTTGATTCTCTATCCAATGGACATGATGTTGCACATGTGTTCTATTCACAATTATGGTGAAAAAAATCAAAAACCATATCTTCTATTCCTGGACACTATTGAGTTCACACATGTCTTGATCAATTATTGGACTCTCTCTGCCTCTCTCCTGTTCTGTGAGATAGAAAACCTCCCCCTCACACTCCTAGACATGGTCTATCCACCCATATCTCTCTCTCTCTCTCTTTCTCTCTCACAGTCAACCACAAGTAGACAAGGGAGTGATCACCACCCATTTTCCACTCCATCTCCACAGTGCATCCCATAAGAAGCCATCGCGCCAGCAAACTTGTCTAGACCCTACTGACTCCCTGGAGAGAGCATACCCCTCACCCTTGCGCTGGCCATGGCGCCTAGGACGTCCTCGACACGTCCCTCGCGTTCCAACACCAGGAAGGCATTACCGAGCTCGTGGCCTCGTGATCCAGCTCCACAAGCTCTCCAGGAACCTTCCCGTGCTCCTCAATTGCCCCCTCTCATTTTCCTTCTCCCTCTAGCCCCTGTCGAACACCTGCGGGTGCCGAGGCTCATCGTTGGTCGTCCACCACTCCAGACCTCTTCCTCCACTCTAAATCCTTCCTGGAGGATGTGCTAAGCATGGACACACTCCCAGACATCCTCCTCCCTGCCCTCGATCATCCGTGTGTGCTTGCCTTGATCGCTGCACGGACATGCTCGCCGTCCTTCATGCCGCGGCCACTGGAGACCTCACCTTTGCTGTACACTTTGCCCCACCACCTCCACACATCCCTATACCACTACATCGCCGGAATCGAGTGCCGCTACCCGCCGGCGAGCTACTCGTCAAGCCGTCGATTCAAAGCCTCCACAGACGTTCCGTTTCCTCTCTTACCTTCCTTGAGATCCCCTGAGGCTCATGCCCCTCTCATTGTCTCTGTTGGTTACTTGCAGGAGCGCCGCCATCCATGGCTTTGGTCCGCCGGCGCGGCACCTATGGAGAACCCTAGCTCAGGTCCTTCCCAGCAAGAGCAGATGAGGGCATCAGATGCACGTCGTCGTCCGGGTCCTCCTCGGCCTTTTCTCGGTTCCAGGCGATGTCGGGAACTCATTCCGGCGAGATTCCGGCGAAGCTCCGCCCCGGGCCGCTGTTTTTCTCTGATCCCGCCACCAGAAACTGGTCACCGCTGGCCGTGCCAAGTGGCGCATCCCTGCCGTCCATCGCCGATCCGACGACAAGATACCCCTTCGCCGGCGCCTCCATCACGAGCCGTCGGATTCTAATCCAACGTCAGCACTTTAAATCCCCTCCACATGGGAAATGAGCATGGACCGGCCCATCTCCCTTCTGCTCTCTATGCCGCTCAGCTCGGAGCAGATCAGGCCCGCTAATCTTTTTCTGCAGGTTTTATTTTCCTTTTCCTGCAGATTTGTTTTCTGATGTTTGGTTTAACTCAAAATAAAAAGTTAACCACTGAATATTGCCAAACTAAAAATCACAGTTATATCTATACAAATTCTTAACCATCTCCAACTTGCAGATCTAGTTTTTGAGCTGTATTTTATGAGAAATAAAATAAATGGCGGAGACACTCATTATCACCTTTTATTTGATAACTTGAGTTTTATGTATCTAAAACATGCAAACTCAACTGTTCTGAGTAGCCCTTGAAAATTTCTATCTGTGGCAGGTGACCTTGTGTTGACTTGAGTTGTTGATTGAAAATGACATGCATGTTAGTTTTAGGCCAGAGAGAACTTCTGAGAATTATTTAATTTTATTGGTTATGATTTATGATGTGAATCCACTTGTGTTGGTTTTCTAGTAACTAGGAGCACCTTATACTAGATTTTCATCATTTTAGGATTTACATAATAGGATTGGTGCAATATTTAGTGTTTAGCCATTTTCTGCATATTATTGCTATGCCTTTACTAAAATTGTATGTTATATTGTTTTTTATGCAAAATTGATTCCTAGCATGTGTAGGTTATTAATACATGTTTGAGATGTGGTTTGAGTGAGTCATTATCATGTTAATAAAATGTGTGTGAAAATCATGTTGTTATAGTATTTTTCCATAGGGTTGTTTTCCTAATAATAATAGGTTAAATTATGTTATTCTTCATGTTGGCTTGATGACTTGAAATGCTTTAATATTGTTTTACATAGCATAGCTACTGTTATTCTAGTATATTATACTTTCTTGCATGTTTGAGTGATCTCTAGATAAATTTGTCGTGCTATGATAGTTTTAGATGATTTTCTACCATAAGTTGTTATTTGCATGCTTAATTTTTGAGGAATTGATTAGATTGTTATTTTTATATTACTAGCATGTCTAGGTGTTGTTTTCTATGTTATTTTAATGCTATCTTACAGATCCATCATGTTAGAATAAATCTTGTTTGATGATCTCTTATGGTTATGCATGTCTGCTTGTCTAAATAGCCCTTTCTGCATCTCTAGTTTTAGTAGTCTTTTTGATCCATGATTATTTTCATGCATTGAGTGATGCCATGATATTTTTGGTATTATTTTGTCTCTGTTATTAGGTTTGTTAGCTACTGCTTATATTATTTCTCCATGATTAGAAAAGCATGTGTTACTATGGGCTTGTAGTATTGCTTGTTAATATTTTCCTATGCATGTGTATGTGTTCCTAGGTTGTTTTCTTGTTATTTTGTTCATCCTCATGAATGACCAGAGAGTCATTTAACCTTATTTGGACATGATATGATAGTGGCACACCAAATGGACTCATGCCATTTTGGTTGAGGATCCTTAGCATCTATTCTAGTGCTATTCATGTGTGTTGTCTGTGCATGTTTTGCTTGATGGTGTGCACCCTAGTAATATTGTTTGTGAGTGTACTTGTTTTATGAAATGCTTGCTGTATGTTTACTTTTTTCCAAGTTCTTGCCCTTGTTTGGTTCTGATTGGGTGTTTTCCGTTTTTGAGGTTACGACGTTAGATAACGAAGACGGTATTATTTCCCGGGGAGGTTTTTATTGCGAATCTTGTTTATTTCAAGAGGAAGACCAAGACCAGTACCAAGGAAAGCCACTCTAAATGCTTGCTGTTGTTTAACTTATCATTATCTATCATGCATGTTTTACTTCTGAAGTTTTACAAAAGTTTGATTCATCAACTTAAGTCCCTTGGTGGACCTTTTAATTTGATGTCTTTGGAAGAACAAAAGCTTTGGAAAACCCGAGGAAAGGTGGGACCTTGTCCGAGGGAGGTTTGTGAAGGAGAAAATGTTTTCGACTTGTTTTCCAAAAATGACACATAATGTAGTCTTCGCCGGACAACCAATCCGTACTGCCACATTACCTCAATATGGGAACGGGGTCTAGGTAATTCCTTGTCGGTGTTAGTCCGTGTCTACCTCAATGTGCTATAGGGGTTAGAGTCCCCCGAACCGAATTGTCGCCAGAAAGGAATAATGGGACATTCACAGTGTGGGATTAAGTTCACTACCGGTTGCAGCGGTTGGGTCTCCTGCCATGGCGGTGTGTTGTCAGGGGGAACCAGATTGATACGGCTGACTCACTCGGTGCCGGGGAGAACAAACCCAGTTGAAGAGGTACTAATTTACTAGCGCTGACATAGGGGATGGTTAGGACCAGTTATCTGATGTTTGCATACTATCTTGGACAGTCCGTGGTTGTTCACGGCGGATGTACTAGATCTTGTGCAATGTGTACACCTCTGCAGAGTGAAACTATTCAGAATAGCCGCCTCCTCGGATATGGACAGTTGAATGGCCATGTAGCTAGTATTGTGTCAATGTTTTCGAAAAGCTGGAAAAGTGTTTTGGAATTTGTACCTAGGAGGTACGTGGAAAGGGAATGAGTGTACCGTTCAGGTACTGGGAAAATGATGATCTTGAAGAGGTGATCTTCCAAGAAGTTTTGCAAAGAAGAACTTTCTTTTATTTAGAATGCTTTATCAAAACCTTGTGGGAATGCAATATCTACAAGAGAAATAAAATATCTTTTGAAGTATCTTCTTCAACAAAAACAACTAAAACTTGTGCAACCATGATGTGTCTTCAATTCATAATGGCTAGTTGAACCTTAATTACAACCTTCCTACCACCTTTATATATGCATACTTGCATGTTTAGCTTTCATTTGGGGGTGTCTTGCGAGTACATTCCAATGTACTCACAATGGTTTCGTCCCTCGCTATTGTCTTAGCCAAACTTTGAGCAGAAACCCGGAGAACCTGAAGAAGATGGTGTCGCTGACAGTGTCGCACCCGGACTTCTAGGGGATACTCACAGTCCGCTGAATAGTAGAACAAATGGCTTACGGGGCATACCAGCACCCGCATCTCAATATGAGCAGGCCAACACGTAAACGTGTGACAACCATTCTCTACTACCCATCGTCTGCGGAAACCATCCCATAGAAATCAGGATACTTCCGTTGACGTACTTCAAAACATACACACATGGTACGTCAACGACATTGGAACAAGTGATATCACAACAGATCTCTACGACACAAAAGATTGAAATAAGTTGCAAATAGCTCTCACTAGAGCAGAGATAGCAAATACAATCATCCAGAGGACACATGTCCCAACATATCATCATTACATCGCAGCGGAAACATCCAAAGTGTCTGAGCACAGACAAGATCCAAATAGGCCTAAGAGGCCGGAAACGAAAAGACGGATCCCAACCACGAAGTCTCTGATCCTGCCCGGGTCCGCTATCTACTCGTCAGCAGTCTCGTCATACTCCACATAGTAGCCACCATGGTGATCCTCGGAAACGTAGTCTGCGGAAACCACAGCCCCAAAGGGGTCAGTACATAAACGTACTGGCAAGCAAGACTCACAATTCACCAAAGTGTAACCCGTCAACACCAAGCACAAATGCTTTGGGTTCAACGGAGGGAAGGGGATATAAAGGATGGTGCAACTGGCTGCTCTAAACAACTACAGAGTTTCTACCACTTCCGGCTAAACAGAAAGAAGATAAGATGGCGTATCGTAACCAACTATAGCTAACTCCAAACAAACCCATCCTGGATCTCGCCCCTTATCCAAAGAAGCAATCCGAGGATAACTCACACAGTTGGATTAGTGAGGGTTCAGATTGTGTGTCATTAAGCCTATTACTAGTCAGATTGTTAATCATTAGGTTTAAGTTGTCCTGAGTACTTGTTAGCCAGTACTTTCACCAAGTAGTCCATAACCGCGGAAAACACGGCTTCTCAAGAAGATTTACCCTGCAGGGGTGCACCAATTTGGCCGTACACGTAAGAATAACCTGCCAGATGGGAAGGCCTTTCCCACCAAGCGGGGCACTCAACACAACTCAACTCTTCTTCGCATCAAGCCCAAAGAACCCCGTGCAGTGAGCGCACGGCTAATCAATCCCCACGAAGAAAAGGGGACCCTCATAGCACTCTAAGAACGTGTCTCCCTAAATGCCGACTACAAAAGTTCCACCCTGGCCTGGGCTCGCAAAAACATGCATGCGGCAAATGGAACACCCGAACTAAATGAGGCGATTTGGACGAGATGCGAATTGAATCAAATTGAGGGGGGGCGCCCATACACGCTTCCCACATGCGGTTAGTGCGCTCATCATGGATCAGTAGACAAGACCCTTTTCCTAATTAGGGTTGACACTATCAGGCCTCAAAACCACGCAGGGCCTCCTGCCGGTGCCTTATCATCAAATTATTATTAATCATAACATTAACATGATTCATTGTTTAACCTCGAGCCCCAGAACATTATAGAAATATAGTAACAGAAAGTAACGGGTAACAGACTCGAGCAAAACAACCCTAAGCATGCTAATAAGACACGGGCACAAGCAAAGGGGTTATAGGAGTGGAGGTGGGGCAATATCAGGGTTCAGGATATCATGTGATAGGTTTGGAGAACAAGCAACGATACATAGGGCTAGCAGAATAGACAACGGAAAGTATCGGTATCCAATGTTGAAAGGAACACAATGGTTCATGTGAGTGAATACTTGCCTGCAAACTCAGCAGCCTGGTACTGAGCTAGATCCTTAGAAGGGGTGTCGTAAGTATCGTCGGTCTCAACGTCGTCGTCCATTCAAGAAGAAGCAAACAAACAACGCAGAGAGACAAACAATCAATAACATGGCATAATGCACAAACATGGGATGATGCATGACCATTTAATTGATGCATCAGAATAAACTAGTTGACAAGATAGCAACATGATTAAATGGACCCACATGCAATTGGGATTGCATATGGAAAGCCCATGAATTATGGTTGAATTAATTTTTCTACAACTAATCATCATGTGTAAGTGAGTTAGCATGATGCATGGATGAGGAAAACAGAAAAATAACAACAATAGAATCAATTGGAGATAAGGTTTACCAAATTTGGAATTTTATTTATTAAGTTATGAAATTTTGGTTCCTTAAGGGTGTTACACAAGCATTTGTTGTTTTCACCAATTTTAATTGTTCAAAATAGATAATAAAGTTCATATTTGATAAGAACACACAATTTTAGGTGGAATACATGTTTCACTTGTTGAAAAAGGATTTAGGATGAATTACTTATGAATTAAACAAGTTTGAACAAGTTTTAATTGAATTTAATTCAAACATGAACTTATTTGAATTTTTATTTGTTCAAAACATTAAACCAAATTCATATTTGAAAAGTTTATACTTTTAGGGTTTGAAAACATATTTTATAGTTTCAAAAATAATTTAATTTGAGCAAGTTATGAGTTTAGCAATATTAAATGATTTAAACAAGGTTCAAATCATTTAATAAATTTTAATTATTCAAAACATGAAACAAATTTTATATTTGAAAAGGTGGTTTAATTTTGCATGGAAAACATATTTCATTTGTTGAAATTGGATTTAAAATGAGCAAGTTATTATTTTGGCAATTTTAAATGCATTAATTAAGAAAAGTTGTTTTCAGCAATTTAAATTATTCAAAACAGCAAAAAAAGTTGATATTTGGAAAGTACATGAAAAATTGAATGGAAAACATGTTTAGTTTGTTGAAATTTGGAATTTTTATGCCCAAGTTATGAATTTTGCAATTTAAAGGGTTTAATTAAAGCATTGAATTATTGCACCACTTTTAATTAGGGAAAACAATAAACAAAGTGCATTGAAAAGGTTGAAAACATGTAGCAAATGTTTCAATGAACATTTAGAGCTATCAACATAATTTTTGGGTGATTATTGAATTTATTATGCAATTTTCCATAATCATTCTTATTCTGCCATTTTTAGTAAACAGAGGGAAACATGCTCAAAATTAATTCAATTGTGACCAAATAAAATACCAATGTGTAGAGTTTGTTAAGACAAATTTTTAGAGCCCAAGTTTGCTTAAATTGGATGAACCAAACTCAAGTTATGAAATTCCAAAGTTTCCAATTTTTATTGCATTTTCAGTAATTAATTATTTAGTGCAAAAAGTATTACAGAAACATGTTGCAATTTTGTTACTAATGGAAATAGCACAAGATTTTGAATCCACAGGAATTTGAATCATTCAATTTGGAGCAAAATTCAATTTTATATGGATTTTAGAATTAATGGGCCAGATCTGAGTTTCTGAAATTCGGGCAGAAAAGAAAAAAAACAGAAATAAAAAGGGTGTGGCTTTGGGGGTCGAACCCAGCACCTGGGCGTGCGCACAAGGGTTGCTACCAATGCGGTAGTTATCGGTTTGTGACAGTAGGGGTCGTGGGGGGTGGATAAGGTGTTGCTCGCTGTCGTTTTTCTGAAAATTACTGAACCCGAGGCTCGCCGGTGGGGCGCCGTGGTGCGCGGGTGCTGTGGGGTGGCCGTGCTGCGAGAGGAGGTGGAAGGCGAGACGAGGGGAGACGAGGGGAGGTGGAGCTCACCTCGATGGCGACAGAAGGAGGCGGAGCAGGTCGGTGCAGGGGGGCGACCGGCGGCGAGATGCGGATGGCGGCGGCGCATCGGAGCCCCCCGGCCGCTGCCGCGGGGTGGAGCAGGAAGAGGGTGGCCGGGGGGTTCCATTCCCGGCCCTAGCATGGCCGGAGGGGGACCCTCCCGGCGGCGATCGCCGGAGAAAAGGAGGTGGATTTTTGGGTGTGGGTTCAGTTACAGAGAAAAGGGACAGAGAGAAAATGGATGGAGGTGGAAGAAGGAGGAGTGGAGGCGGGGAGAGGGAGAAAGAGGGAGCTAGGGCAGAGGGGAAAACCCTAGGGCTAGGGAGCTAGGTTTATAGGGGGGAGGAGATGGTGATGGCCGTTCGTTGCTCCTCCTCTGCTACGTGGCTATGGTGGATGTTGAGCCGTACGAAGAAGATGACAGGGGGAGGGGGTATCGGGCCAAGGGGGAGAGATGAGTTGGGCTGAGGGGGAGTTGGGCTGGGCTGCTGGCCTCTCTCTCTCCTTTTTTTTCTTGCTATTATTTCTTTTTTGCTGAAAATGAAAAAGAGAAAAAGGAGAGGTTTTTAGGGTTTAGAACATTAGGTAAAATTTTTTATAGTTGGATTTTTCGTAACAGTAACATGTGCAACCTTTTGTTTTCCCAAAAAATTTAATTATATTGTTGTTGGTAAATTTAATTGAATTTAAATAATTTTGATAATAGATGAATAAGGGTGACATTAAGCAATTTAAAAGCTTTAGAATTCAAGTTTATGTGAAACAAAGGATTGAGTTGTTTGGTAATTTTCATAAATTCCAAAAGGGGTGCTGTTTGGAAATATTTGAATTTGGAAAGGAATTTGAATTAAGTGAATTTGCTATCAAATGGATTATTGAAACTTCAACAATTTGATGGTTTGAAATTTATAGCTTAATGGAAACAAATGATGGAAGTGTGTTGTCATTTTCATAATTTCCAAAAGGGGTTGATGTTTTGGAAATTAATTGAATTTGCAAAGGGGTTGGTATTAAATGAATTTTGATAGAAACAAAACAATAGTTTTGGAATCACAACTTTAATGGAAACAATTGATGGTTTTGATTTGAAATATCATTTTGGATATTGTAACATCACAAGTATGAAACAAAAGGTTTGAAATTTGATTTGAAATTCAAATAGAAAACAAAGGAAAACAATTGGAAAACAAATGAAAACAGAGGAAAACAAATGGAAAACAAGCAAAACAAATGCAATGAACATGATGTCATGATGCAAAACATAAAATAACAGAGAGCAAAACATTCTAATGGCTATTTTTCATACTTGGGATGTTACAGACGGCTATGCGAACTAGGATCTTCTCCGAGTCAGTAGCCTGTATGTAGTCAAGGCATGACTTGGGTTTACCACGAGTGTGTTTTTGAAGACTTCCGTTGTTTATTGTGTTTTTCCTGCCCTGCGTGGCAGTTGTTTTTGAACTGGGTCATGTGACCAGTTGTGTAAGCCATGTATTCGTGTAGTGGATGTTGTATCTGTAATTCCAACTCGAGTATGTTCTTCGCGACTAACTGATCATGGGATCGTGAATGTATGCATACTGGAGGTCTCGGACTGCTAGACTGGGGTCCCCACATAGTTGGTATCAGAGCCATCCTGACTTTTGGAGACCTTAGTTTAGCATGGACGTCAGGTAGGAAACAAAACTATTTTAGTAAAAACTATATTACTGCCTAAAATGTTTTTATTTATGGAGTCCTAAGAATGGCTTCCATCTTTCTCATATTTTCAAAAAGATTATTGCCTTTTTTATAAAACAGAAGTTTTGAAGAAAAACATAGAAAATAATAAACATATATTTTTGTCCTTTTATTTTCATGGCTCAAAATGTTTTGTAAAAAAATAAAATGAGTTTATAAAATTTTGGTTTTCATTTAAAAGTATATCAAAAAGTTTTATCTGTTATCTTTTTATTAAATATTACATACTTGGCGATGTCCCGAGAAGACCTTAGTAATTAGCAACCCGAAGAAAAAGAAACTTCCTTCTGAAGACATCATCATCGAGATGAGATAAAGAGAAGACTTCAACAACCCCTGGTAGACCCAGCCCCATAGGATTTGATAGGGTTCGCTCAGTTATTTTACTTGAGCTACCCGTTCTTCAGCGGTAATAGACGTTTGCTGGTACTAAAGGTACCTTGTTTGTTGTTAGCTTGTGCGTTGTTTGTGTGGTTTACTTTTGCATGGTGTTTTTACTTGTTCCCTTGTTGTGTGTGTTTTTGACTTGTTTTCATGTGTGTCTCACAAGCACGCCTTTTCGGCAAAAACAAAGTCACCACACTTTTACCTATTGCTTCGTTCCTGGTTGGTTGCAAAAACTCTTTTGCCATGTCGGCCTAAGTTACAATTTTGGTATCTCTTTAAAAGTATGACTTAGCAAAATCCCTTTTAAAAAGTTTTATCCCCCATCCCTTCATGAGAAGAGCGCGGTATGGAACACCCTCTACGTCAACCCGAGAGCCCAAGACTCTGTAATCTCCCTCAAGACGGGTAACGGACTTCACGCGCCATTTGGTGCAACTACACCAAGAGCCATCATGAGGAACGACGAATTCAGATTCAAGTCCTAGATGCAGCGAGATGTGTCTCGCAACTCTAATAGAAATTTTACTAGTCTAACACTACTAAAATAACTATCTTATTTTTAGACTAACATCTAACCGAAGGTTTGCTTAAGGCACTAGCTAGTTTTCCCGAGGGAAAGCTAACTATGTTATCCTAAATCACCTATGAAGACTCCTGCGAAGCTCCGTGAAGATCAAGGCCCAATGAAGTATTCCACGACCTGCCATCGCCACCAAGAAAAAATGAGACAAAGATGAAGATAATCCCCGACAACCTACAAAGAATAATCAAAGGGGGGAAGAACTTGTACGCGGATGACCACTCTAGAAGAAAAGAAGCATATAGGAGTTTCCTAACAGCTTTCCTAACAGTAATCGGAGAGAGTCAAGTCTACGGACATGACGCCCTGTGAGACCAGATGGTTGCCGTGAGTAACTATCTGCGATATCCTATAAGAAGACCAGGTCCAGACAACGACAGAAGGTCTACGAAGCAGCAAAATCAAGACCCTTCATTAGCTTGTGTCGTTCCACCAACATCAACAACAAAGACATGAAGAGTCAAGTGAATATATCCATCTCCTCGACAAGCAACATTCTGACAACATCAACACCTCGACTTCTCAAAAGACCACCTCGTCAAAGGATCTTCATTTACAAAAAAATGGAAGAAGCCCGAGACTCTTGTTTTTGTTACACTCTTAAGTACCCACTTACAAATCTCGGGGACGACATTCATTTTAAGGGGGGAAGAGCTGTAACAGCCCAATTTTTGGAAGACAGGAAACACTGGTTTTCAATAACCCAAAGGTCAGGGCCAACAAAAACTTTTTAATAAGTTTGACTTGTGCTTGTGTTTCTTTTCTTTTTGCTTGTTGATTGTGTTTTTGTTTGAGCTTGTTAACAACTAACATTAAAAGCTATGGTCATATCTTTCTTAAAATACAACCCTTGTGATCAATTCATGACAAGAAAGCTTATCATCTTCATGCATCACACTATTTTGGCAAAAACCTTTTTGAAAATGTTTTGATTTGAGAAGAAACCCAAAGGCAAAGTTTTGGAAAACAAATGATAATTTCCAAAACTATATGAAAACTATTTTGGAGCTAATCATCTCCAACCTGTTTTCAACCAAGATGTTTTTGCAAGTATTTCAAAAACTCCTTCTCACTTCCTTCTTTTGCAAAAACAATGAGAGGGGACTATGTTACCCCTGTGTTTTACCTCCATTAGATTATTTTGGAAATAAGAACCTTTGAACTAAAACTTTTTACAAACTCCTTATGTCAGACTGTGGCTTGATCACTACCTCTATTTAACACATGAGAAAACATCCTGGAAATTAATTTCAAGAACTCAGTTGCTTGAATAATCTTGTGTGTCTTATTATTTTCTAGGCTTAAGGTATTATCTTCCCTTACCTTTGCTTTGAAGTATTTATTTATGTTTGTTGATTAATGTGTGTTGTTAAATAAAATAGAACCTATTAATAACAAGATCAAGCATCAATATCATATTCCATCACATTCCCATATCATCGTCTGTTTTCTTAAAAACTTCCAACTTTGGAGACATGCTTCTATGACAAATCTTGAGCTAATCATCAATGCATCATCATACATCTCATTGTATATATCAATGCCATGAATCCAAGTTATTAATTTGGATATTTAAACACTTTGATATCTTCTTTCAAAGTCCTTTAGAAGGCATCCCTAAAGGTTGATCATATTTCTGTTATCTTGATGCACTTTCTCTGTATTAGTTAAAATCACCCCTTATTGTTTTCAACCCCAATAAACCTACCCTTGTACTCTCCATACCCTATACATCATACCCATGTGGTCCAATTATTTTCCAAAGACCATTTAATTCTTTATCTGTCATGGTTTTTAACCT
Source organism: Alopecurus myosuroides (assembly GCA_028641055.1). Lineage (NCBI taxonomy): Eukaryota > Viridiplantae > Streptophyta > Magnoliopsida > Poales > Poaceae > Alopecurus > Alopecurus myosuroides. The sequence continues at coordinate 452,523,157 of CM054058.1, read as the reverse complement.
ATTAAATAAACTCCTGTTGTCACCCTTTTTCCACTTGGTGTCTCAAATATTTTCCAATGAGTTGTATATTAAAAATAAGTTTTGAGACCTATATTATGTACTCTCTCATCCCAACTCAAAAATATTTGTTTTACAAGCATTTTGATAATTATTATTTTCCATTCTCCAATAGGCCAGAAATGGACTTTAAAATATTTTGTGAAGAAAAGTATTTCCTAAAATCTTGAAAAAATTACCCAACATGCCTATGGTAATGTGGGACTTATTTGTACAAAAACATTCGGAAGTTGTGTTGAAAATTTTGGAGAAAACATTTAAAAATTGTTTCTGCCATTTTTGAATTCCCAAAATTTTGTGAAAGAAATATTTTCAGAAGACCTTGAGACCACCACCCCTAGACTCCATTTTTTATTCTCTATCCAATGGAAATGATGTTGCACATGTGTTCTATTCAAAATTATGGTGAAAACAATCAAAAACCATATCTGCTATTCCTGGACACTATTGAGGTTACACATGTCTTGATCAATTATTGGACTCTCTCTGCATCTCTCCTGTTCTGTGAGATAGAAAACCTCCCCCTCACTCTCCTAGACATGGTCTATCCACCCATATCTATCTATCTCTTTTTCTCTCTCACAGCCAACCACAAGTAGACAAGGGAGTGATCACCACCCATTTTCCACTCCATCTCCACAGTGCATCCTAGAAGAAGCCATCGCGCCAGAAACTCCTCTAGACCCTAGTGACATCCTGGCGAGAGCACACCCCTTCCCCTTGTCTCCTTCCCCCTCACCCGTGCGCTGGCCATGGCGCCCAGGACGTCCTCAACACGTCCCTCGCGTTCCAACACCTGGAAGGCATGCCCGAGCTCTTGGCCTCGTGATTTAGCTCCACAAGCTCTCCAGGAACCTTCCCATGCTCCTCACTTGCACCCTCTCGTTTTCCTTCTCCCTCTAGCCCCTGTCGAACACCTGCGGGTGCCGAGGCTCATCGTCGGTCCTCCAGAACTCCAGACCTCTTCTTCTACTCTAAATCCTTCCTTGAGGATGTGATAAGCATGGCCACACTCTCAGACATCCTCCTCCCTGCCCTCGATCATCCGTGTGTGCTTGCCTTGATCGCTGCACGGACATGCTCGCTGTCGCACCCGGACTGCTAGAGGATACTCACAGTCCGCTAAACAGTAGAACAAATGGCTTACGGGGCATACCGGCACCCGCATCTCAATATGAGCAGGCCAACACGTAAACGTGTGACAACCATTCTCTACTATCCATCGTCTGCGTAAACCATCCCATAGAAATCCGACTACTTCCATTGACGTACTTCATAACATACACACATGGTACGTCAACGGCATTTGAACAAGTGATATCACAACATATCTCTAAGACACAAAAGATTGAAATAAGTTGCAAATAGCTCTCACTAGAGCAGAGATAGCAAATACAATCATCCAGAGGACACATGTCCCAACAATTCATCATTACATCACAGCGGAAGCATCCAAAGTGTCTGAGTACAGACAAGATCCAAATAGGCCTAAGAGGCCGGAAACGAAAAGACGGAGCCCATCCACGATGTCTCGGATCCTGCCCGGGTCCGCTATCTACTCGTCAGCAGCCTCGTCATACTCCACGTAGTAGCCACCATGGGGATCCTCGGAAACGTAGTCCGCGGAAACCACAGCCCCAAAGGGGTCAGTACAGACAAGTACTGGCAAGCAAGACTCACAAGATACCAAAGTGTACCCGGCAACACCAAGTACAGATGCTTTGGATTCAACGGAAGAATAGGTGATACAACAAGTGCGGCAGCAGGCTGCTCTAACCAACTATAGAAACATGCTACAACTTCCGGCTAAAAGAAGGGGATAAGATAGCGTATCGTAACCAACTACCACTATCCTCAAACGAACCCATCCTGGATCTCGCCCCTTATCCAAAGAAGCAATCCGAGGATAACTCACACAATTGGATAAATGATGGGTCAAGTTATTGTGTCAATAAGTTCTATTACTAATCAAGTTAGTATTGATTAGGTGTAAGTTGTCTAATCCTTGTTAGCCAGCCCTATCACCAAGTCATCCATAACCGCGGACAACACGGCTTCTCGAGAAGATTTTACCCTGCAGGGGTGCACCAATTTGGCCGTACACGTAAGAATACCCCGCCAGATTGGAAATGCACTTCCACCAAGCGAGTCACTCAACACAACCCAACTCTTCTTCGCATCAAGCCCAAAGAACCACATGCTGTGCGTGCGCGGCTAATCGAGCCCCCACGAAGAAAAGGGGGACCCTCATAGCACTGGAAGACCACGCCGCCCTAAATGCCGACTACAAAAGTTTCCACCCTGGCCTCGGGTTCGTACCTGCATATGAGTGCATCAAATGGAAAACCCGAACTAAGTGTGGCGATTTGGACGAGATGCGAATCGAATCAGAGTTGCGGGGGGCGCCCATACACGCTTCCCACATGCGGTTAGCGCGCTCAACATGGACAAAGACTTTTCCTGAGTTCGACACTAGCAGGCCTCAAAACCATACCCGGCCTCCTGCCGGTGCCTTATCATAAAATTAGCATTACCTCAAACATTAACAGGTTGTTGTTTAACATCGAGCCCCAGAACATAATAAATATGGTAACAGAAAATAACGGACAACAGACTCGAGCATAAACAACCCTAAGCATGCTAGTAAGACACAGGCTACAAGCAATGGGGTTATAGGTGTGGAGGTGAGGCTATATCAGGGTTACAGGATAACATGTGATAGGATCGAACACAGGCAACGAATCTTAAGGCTAGCAGAATAGACAACGGAAAGTATCGATAACCAGTGTGGAAAGGACCCCAATGGTTCATGTGAGTGAATACTTGCCTGCAAACTCAGTAGCCTCGTACTGGGCTAACTCCTCAGAAGTAGTGTCGTAAACCTCGTCTTTCTCAACGTCGTCGTCTATTCGAGAAGAAGCAAACAAACAACGCAGAGAGACAAACAATCAATAACATGGCATAATGCACAATCATGGGATGATGCATGACAATTTAATGTATGCATCAAAGATAAACTAGTTGACATGGTAACATAATTAAATGGACCCATATGCAATTTGGATTGCATATGGAAAGCCCATGAATTAAGGTTGGATTAAATGATCTACAAATAACCAACATGTGAAAGTTGTTTAGAATGATGCATGGAAGAGGAAAACAAAAAGAAAACAACAATAAATTCAATTTGAAAAGGTGTTTACCAAGTTTGAAATTTTTATTTATCAAGTTATGAAACTTTGGCTTCTTAAAGGAGTTACACAAGCATTTGTTGTTTTCACCAATTTTAATTGTTCAAAAATAATAACAAAATTCATATTTAGAAAGAACACAAAATTTTAGGTGGAAAACATATTTCATTTGTTGAAAAAGGATTTAGAATGAATTAATTATGAATTAAACAAGTTTAAACAATATTTAAATGAATTTAATCCAAGTTTGAAATTATTTGAATTTTTATTTGTTCAAAACATTTAATAAAATTCATATTTGAAAATATTATATTTTTCCGGTTTGAAAACATATTTTACATGTTCAAAAAGAATTTAATATGACCAAGTTATGAATTTAGCAATTTTAAATGATTTAAACAAGGTTTAAATTATTTAACCAATTTAAAGCATTCAAAACAGGAAACAAAGTTTATATTTGAAAAGGTGGTTCAATTTTGCATGGAAAACATATTTTATATGGGCCATTTGAATTAAGTTTGAATTAGTTATAAATTTAATCAAATTCAAAAGAGTTGTTTGAATTTGAAATTTTGAAACTATTTGAAATGCTCAAAATAGTGAACAAATGATTTAAATAGGTAGAGTATTAAATTTGGTGCAGAAAACATATTTTATTTATTTTATTTGGATTTGAAATACAAAAGTTATTGAAATTTGAAATTTGGGGCTAATCTGTAATTTTAAAAGCATACAGATTGGTCCAGGGGCCTAGGTGCGAAAATAAACTTCAGATTAGGTCCCTGGGGACCTTTTCTACCCAGCTGAACGACCCCTGGGTCACTGGCCCGTGGGCCAGTGCCCAGCTGGCGCTGCGTGGCACGCGTCTGGATGCTTGCGTGGCATCCGCGGTCAATGGTAGCTGGGCCCGGTATGCCTGCGTGGCAAAGGAACAAAAAGTGGGGATTAATCCCGCGAGGCGAGGGATCGATCCCTGGCCGCGGGTGCGCACGCACGGGGCGTTGCCACTGCGCTGAGCTGCTGTCTGTTGACAGTAGAGAGGCGCGTTTGGTTTTGAGGTCCAGTTCGGGACTGTTTTAACTGAACTGAAAAATTCAGTTAAGTGCAGCGCTGACAGAGGGAACGGTGGTCGCCGGCGGCATGCTCGCGAGTTGCTCGTGGTTGCTGAGTGCGCGTGGACAAGTGCAGGGCACCGTGCGGTGTGCGCTCGGGTGAGTGACAGCAGAGCAAGGAGAGAGGGGAGAGAGGTGGAGCTCACCGGGAGGGGTGCGTGCTCGGGAGGAAGAGGTGCTCGACGGTGACAGGGAAGAAGATGGAGGCGGCGATGTAGGCCTTCCCCGTCCTCGCTGCGGTGTCGGGGAGGTGGAGGAAGCAGTGGGGAGATGATTCCCGCGGCTAACCAGGCCGGGGAACCATCACGGCGACGGCGATCAACGGAGGGGTTGCGGTGGCTGCTCAGATACATAGAGGAGCAGAGGAACAGAGGGAGGTGGAGGAAGAAATCGGCGGCGGTGGAGAGAGAGAGAGAGGAGGAGAAGAAACTAGGGCAGAGGGGAGGAGTTCGAGGTGGCTATAAGGAGGGGGGAGAGCAGCTCCCGGCCGTTCCCTCCTCTGCACCTCGACGTGGACACCTCCGATGGTGTGCCGTACAGAGGTTAGGGGAGAAGGGGTAAGCAGGCCGTGGCTGGTGGGCTGGGCTCAGCCCACTGGCCTGCCCTCTCCCTCTCTGCTATTTTTTTTTTGTTTTTTCTGTTTATTGATCTTGTTTTTTTTTGCAGAAATAGAAAAGGAAGAAAAAGGAGAGAAAAGGAAAGTTTTTAGGGGGTTTAGATTTTTGTGAAAATTTTATAGGTTGATTATTTCAAAAGCCCAGCTGTGCAAGTTTTTGTTTTCAAAAATTTGAATTTTGGTTGCTGTTTGTATTTTGAATTTGAGTGAATTTGATGTTAAATGAATAATTGAAACTTAAGCAATTTAAAAGTTTTTAATTTCAAGTTTATTTGAAACAAATGATTGGATTGTTTTGTAATTTTCATTTGAAACATGTAACATAACAAGTATGAAATAAGCATTTGAAATTTGGTTTGAAATTCAAATAGAAAAACAAGGGAAAACAAAGGAAAACAAAGGAAAACAATTGGAAAACAAATGCAAAACTTAAGATGCCATGATGCAAAACATAATTTAACAAAAAGCAAACATTCTAAAGGTTGTTTTTCATACTTGGGATGTTACAAAACGCCCCCTTCAAGGAATCGCGCCCCAAGATTCCTACTGAGAAGAGAAAAGGTCCGGATACTTCTTGCGAAGATCCTCTTCGGTCTCCCACGTTGCCTCTTTATCGGAATGATGAGACCACTGCACTTTCAAGAACTTGGTTCTCTTGTTGCGAGTCTTACGCTCAGTCTCATCGAGAATACGAATAGGGTGCTCCTCATAAGAGAGATCTTCTTGCAGTTCAATGGAATCATGATCAACTGCACGTTCTGGATCTTTGAAGCACCTCTTGAGTTGTGACACGTGAAACACATCGTGCACCTTGGATAGCTTTTCTGGAAGTTCAAGACGATAGGCATTTTCTGCACGCCTTGAGAGAATGTTGAAAGGACCAATGTATCTTGGTGCAAGCTTTCCTTTGACACCAAAACGATGAGTGCCTCTGAGGGGAGTTACACGGAGATATGCTTTGTCACCAGGTGCATAGATCATATCCCTGTGCTTGCTGTCATAGTAGCTTTTTTGACGAGACTGAGCAATCTTGAGATTGTCCCGGATGATGCGAACTTTCTCTTCGGCTTCCTTGACAATGTCAGGGCCTAAGAGTGAACGTTCACCAGCTCCAGACCAATTGATTGGACTCCTGCATCTGCGGCCATAGAGAGCCTCAAATGGTGCCATGCCTAGGCTTGCCTGGAAGCTGTTGTTGTAGGAGAATTCAGCATATGGAAGACATTCCTCCCATTTCATGCCAAAGGAGATACCACATGCTCTGAGCATATCCTCGAGAATCTGATTGACTCTTTCGACTTGCCCTTGAGACTGAGGGTGATAAGCTGTGCTGAACAGAAGTTTGGTGCCCAATGCTTCTTGAAAGCTTTTCCAGAAATGAGAAGTGAATATGCTTCCACGGTCTGAGCTTATTTCCAATGGGACACCATGAAGAGGAACAATCTTTGCTGTGTAGAGCTCTGCTAACTGGCTAGCTGAGATTGTTTCTTTGACAGGAAAGAAGTGAGCGACTTTAGTGAGTCGATCAATGACAACGAAGATTGCATCGTTGCCCCTCTTGGACTTTGGAAAACCAGTGACGAAGTCCATTTCGATCATGTCCCACTTCCACTCAGGGATTTTTAGAGGTTGGAGAAGACCAGCTGTTTTCTGATGGACTGCCCTTAACACGTTGACAAACGTCGCATTCAGAAACGTATTGAGCCATTTCACGTTCATGCCAGGCCACCAATACAGTGTACTTGAGATCCTGTACATCTTTGTACTTCAGGGTGTTATGGGAGAGAGGGAGTTTCATGAGCCTCCTGAGAATGTCATCTTTGAGACTTTGAACTGAGGAACTGCAATGCGTCCTTCGAAGAACACAGTCCCTCCGTCATCAATTGAGAAGGACTTAAATTTCTCCTTGCATTCTTTGATGTGTTCTACCATCTTCTTGATTTCAGCATCACGAAGTTGTTCAGAACGAATCTTGTCCTCGAGAGTTGGACTGGCTGTCAAGTTTGCAAGATAGATGTTTCAAAAAAAAAGTTTGCAAGATAGCCTTGAGGAACAAGACCAAGGTTGAGCTTCTGGAATTCTTCATGAAGAGGAGGTTGGCTTTCCATGATTATGAGATTATTGCAATACGACTTGCGACTGAGAGCATCGGCCATAACATTAGCCTTGCCTGGAGTGTAAGAAATGGTAAGATCAAAGTCTTTAATCTTTTCAATCCATCTCCTTTGCATGAGGTTTAGATCTGGTTGAGTGAAGATGTATTTCAGACTCTTATGATCTGAAAAGATTTCAGTGCAATTACCCAAAAAGTATTGTCTCCATTTCTTCAGGGCAAACACAACTGCTGCAAGTTCAAGGTCATGAGTGGGATAATTGAGCTCATGTGCGTTCAACTGACGTGAAGCATAAGCCACATCTTGATGTTCTTGCATAAGAACTGCACCTAGACCTTGGAGAGAAGCATCACAGAATATCTGGAAAGGTTTGGTAGGATCTGGGCCAACCAGAACTGGTGTAGAAGTGAGTTTAGTCTTCAGGAGATTGAAACTTTCATCACATTGTGGAGACCAAACGAACTTCTTGTCCTTCTTTGTGAGATCAGTGAGAGGTTTGGCAATCTTGGAGAAGTTTTGGACGAAACGACGGCAATAGCTAGCCAAGCCAAGAAAACTTCTTACTTGCTTCACCGTTTTTGGAGGTTTCCAATAAACAATTGCCTTTACCTTTTCTGGATCAATGGCTATGCCCTTGGCAGAGATGATATGACCAAGGTAAGCAACTTCTGGAATCCAGAACTCACATTTGGAGAACTTGGCATATAGACGATGCTCGCGAAGTTTCATGAGAGTGAGACGAAGATGTTCTTCATGCTCTTCCTCAGATTTTGAGTAGACAAGAATGTCATCAAGATATACCACAACGAACTTGTCGAGGTATTCATGGAAGACATAATTCATGAGTCGAGAGAATGTCGCCGGTGCATTGGTGAGACCAAAGGACATGACGGTGAATTCATACAGACCGTAGCGAGTGGTGAAAGCTGTCTTTGGAATATCCTCTTTTCTCAAGTCCAACTTAGAGAATATTGAGGCTCCAGCAAGTTGATCAAGAAGATCATCGATACGAGGAATTGGATACTTGTTTTTGATGGTTTTCTCGTTAAGAGGACGATAGTCAACAACGAGTCTCTTTGTGTGATCCTTCTTCGCAACGAACAGAGTTGGGACACCCCAAGCCGAGGAACTAGGTTGAATGTAACCTTTTTGCATGTACATATCAATTTGTTCCTTCAACAACTTCAGCTCGGCAGTTCCTATCTTGTAAGGATGCTTAGAGATTGGAGCAGTACCTGGCTCAAGTTCGATCACGAACTCAACAGCTCTGTCCGGAGGCATCCCTGGCAACTCTTCTGGAAAGACGTCAGGGAATTCGCAAACCACCGGAACATTTTCAAGCGAAGGTAGAGGTTTTGCATCGAGGTTGCATAGCTGAATGTAACTTGATTCATTTGGAGAATAGACTATCTGGCCAGAAGGGTGGGACAGAGTTATTGACTTCTGAGCACAGTCAATTCTAGCTTTATTGGCCTTCAACCAATCCATACCAAGAATGACATCAATGTCAGAATTGCCAAGCAGTATGAGAGAAGCAAGGAATATGTGGCCTCCAATTAGAATTTGATTTTTGTGACTGATCTTGGAAGTTTGCATAGTTGCTCCAGGGGAGTTTACCACTAGCGGGGAACCCAAACCAACAAAAGGGAGTTTAATTGCTGTCGCAAAGATCTTTGACACGAAAGAATGTGATGCTCTGGTATCAAACAACACTTTAGCTGGATTAGAGTTTACGGGAAATGTACCGAGAACGACGTCAATAGCTTCCTCAGCTTTGTCGATCTTGACATGATTCACCCTTGCGGTCCTCCCCACAAGCCTGTTGTTGGAGTTGAAGGCCTTAGGCGGGGGAGCGCGCACCATTGCCTGGTTGGTGTTAGGACGAGGTGGTGGTGGAGGTAGCTGCCTCTGCGTGCACTTGTCAGCGTAGTGCCCCGTCTGCTTGCACTTGTAGCAAGTGATGACACGAGGAGGCCCTGGCCTTGGCTGCCCCATCGAAGCCCTTTGATCATGCATCTGAGCAGGGTTGGGTGGGCGGGGAGCGAAGCCTGGAGAAGTTTGGGCATATGGAGCCCGAGTGACAGCACCATTTGGCACCCAGATGCGGCGCTTCTGCGGAGGGGTGGTCATGTTGGAGGAGGAACCACCCTCACGCGAGTGCTTGCGAGCCTCCTCGAACGCCTTGCGCCCATTTTCCTCATTGAGCGCGGTGTTAATGAGATCCTCGAAGCTGTTTGCCTTGACGTTTGTGAGGGCATACTTGAGTTCCAGGTTAAAACCTCTGCGGAACCTTGCCATCTTCTTAGCTTCAGTGGACACCTCATCACCAGCGTAACGAGCGAGGCGATTGAACTCACTCTGATAGCCGATGACGTCCAACTTTCCCTGCTTGAGTGAGCAAAACTCTTCACGCATCCTTTCCATGAGACCATCTGGAATGTGGTGCTTCAGGAAGGCTTCCTTGAAACAATTCCAGTTGACTGGTATCCCAGTTATCATGGCCTGGAAGTTCTCCCACCAAGTAGCTGCCTGGCCCTTCAGCAGATAGGAGGTATACTTGACCTTGTCTTCCTCAGCAACGTGAGCAATCTCCAGAGCCTTAGCTATCTCACGGATCCAGTCATAAGCGTCCAGAGGCTCGCGTGTAGCCACGAAAGCTCTCGGACCCAGACTGAGGAACTCCTTGATGCTTACTCGTGGAGCCGTCTGGTTGTTGTGCTGATTAGTCTGAAACTGGGCCATCTGTGCCATGACTTGGGTCATCTGAGTCAACAGCTCTGTGATTGGCGGTGGCTCAGGCGGGTTGTTCCTTGTTGGCGGCATCCTGAATGGAAATGCATTTTAGCACAACAATAGAAAAGGATAGACTTGGAAACCGAAAGAGAGATTATTCCGACGCATGAATAGATAACCAACAGGTACATCATCACATGTTCAAATACATCAGAATATCCAACACACCACAAATGGTTCAAATGCCAAAGGAGAACTAAACATAGCTAAGAATGGATACATCGGTACTCCCATGCTCATCACGCAGGACGGCGGCTAGGAGTACGGCGAGAGGTACGGTGAGGAGAATGCCCACAAAAGTAGGTACAACGACGATCCACGTAGATCTGACGTGGTCTGAGAGCGACTCTAGGTGTGGTGAAGTACATAGCGTCGACTCCCTGTGCTCCAAAGCGTGGAATCCCAGTGTAACCAGCACCGAGGTTAAGGAGTGGACCTCTGATCGGCTCGTAACCTCCAGCATCTGGCAGACGACGACCAACTGGCTGATCGAAACATGCAAAGCGCTCGTCTCCGACAAAGTCTGTGGTGTAAGTCGCCAGACGAGTCAAAGCAAGGTATAGCTGCTCTCTGACTGAAGTCAACTCCTGAGATAGTGTGCTGGCAACTGCGTCACTGTGTCTCACAAACTGAGCGGTGGTGTGCAGCCTGGAGTTATCATGCTCGTAGACATCCAAGTTGTCGTAGAGAGTGAAGTGAGCTCCCTCCGAAGTGATGTAACCACGGGGGATGTGGCGATAGATAGAATCGTCAAATCCCCAGTAGTCAGCACGAAGGACGGTGAGACTCACATAAGCTGCCTGCTGCACAGCCATATCCACTGTGGAACCTACTGCCTCGTAGCGGTGGACTACGCTTATGCCATCATCTGACAGAATGTAGACGATAGCCTGGTAGTAGGTCTGGTCAAACTCTCGCTGCTGCTCGTAGACCTGGTACTCTGGTGCCCAACGGAACCCCAGAAAAGTGACCATGTCTCTCAGCATCTCCGGATAACCGGCAGTGCTCTCGCAACGAGTCATACGAACCACCTGCGGGTAGAACCCGAGATCCATCTGCAGATGATCGGGGAAGTTTTGATTAGACGCCGGTAGAAGAACTGAAGTGGAAAGCAACAACAAGGTTTCAACGGACGAAAAGGATGTTGAGAAGAACAGGATATCGAAGCAACATTGGGAAACACGAGACCAAACACTCCTGAGGTACTACGGAAAACCCATCCGGGCTTCTAAACGATAAATATCTACTGCTTAAGGAATAGAGGATCTGCTTCCGGGGCTTACACGCCTCCGTTCTCAATCGTGAGTAGGCAACATGATAAATCATGTCACAACCACCTCCATTCCTATGGTCTAGTAGATATAACTATCCTAGAGAAACCAGGATACGTGAAACCCTAACTTGAAAGTTTAGGTGAGGAGAGAAAACAACGTTGCACTTCCTTACCAGAAAAAGGGAGGGTGGGGAAAGAAATAAAAGAACAGAATTCCTACTCTCACGTTTCATTTTTCCTATATAGCTACAAAATAGTTTCTAGACTCAACTGCGACCAATAAAAGGGATCCTACAGGCAGACAGGCTCTGATACCATTTGTCGCACCCGGACTTCTAGAGGATACTCACAGTCCGCTAAACAGTAGAACAAATGGCTTACGGGGCATACCGGCACCGGCATCTCAATATGAGCAGGCCAACACGTAAACGTGTGACAACCATTATCTACTATCCATCGTCTGCGTAAACCATCCCATAGAAATCCGACTACTTCCATTGACGTACTTCATAACATACACACATGGTACGTCAACGGCATTTGAACAAGTGATATCACAACATATCTCTAAGACACAAAAGATTGAAATAAGTTGCAAATAGCTCTCACTAGAGCAGAGATAGCAAATACAATCATCCAGAGGACACATGTCCCAACAATTCATCATTACATCACAGCGGAAGCATCCAAAGTGTCTGAGTACAGACAAGATCCAAATAGGCCTAAGAGGCCGGAAACGAAAAGACGGAGCCCATCCACGATTTCTCGGATCCTGCCCGGGTCCGCTATCTACTCGTCAGCAGCCTCGTCATACTCCACGTAGTAGCCACCATGGGGATCCTCGGAAACGTAGTCTGCGGAAACCACAGCCCCAAAGGGGTCAGTACAGACAAGTACTGGCAAGCAAGACTCACAAGATACCAAAGTGTACCCGGCAACACCAAGTACAGATGCTTTGGGTTCAATGGAAGAATAGGTGATACAACAAGTGCGGCAGCAGGCTGCTCTAACCAACTACAGAAACATGCTACAACTTCCGGCTAAAAGAAGGGGATAAGATAGCGTATCGTAACCAACTACCACTATCCTCAAACGAACCCATCCCGGATCTCGCCCCTTATCCAAAGAAGCAATCCGAGGATAACTCACACAATTGGATTAATGATGGGTCAAGTTATTGTGTCAATAAGGTCTACTACTAATCAAGTTAGTATTGATTAGGTGTAAGTTGTCTAATCCTTGTTAGTCAGCCCTATCACCAAGTCATCCATAACCGCGGACAACACGGTTTCTCGAGAAGATTTAACCCTGCAGGGGTGCACCAATTTGGCCGTACACGTAAGAATACCCCGCCAGATTGGAAATGCACTTCCACCAAGCGAGGCACTCAACACAACCCAACTCTTCTTCGCATCAAGCCCAAAGAACCACGTGTTGTGCGTGCGCGGCTAATCGAGCCCCCACGAAGAAAAGGGAGACCCTCATAGCACTGGAAGACCACGCCGCCCTAAATGCCGACTACAAAAGTTTCCACCCTGGCCTCGGGTTCGTACCTGCATATGAGTGCATCAAATGGAAAACCCGAACTAAGTGTGGCGATTTGGACGAGATGCGAATCGAATCAGAGTTGCGGGGGGCGCCCATACACGCTTCCCACATGCGGTTAGCGCGCTCAACATGGATCCAGAGGACAAAGACTTTTCCAGAGTTCGACACTAGCAGGCCTCAAAACCATACCCGGCCACCTGCCGGTGCCTTATCATCAAATTAGCATTAACTCAAACATTAACAGGTTGTTGTTTAACATCGAGCCCCAGAACATAATAAATATGGTAACAGAAAATAACGGACAGCAGACTCGAGCATAAACAACCCTAAGCATGCTAGTAAGACACATGCTACAAGCAATGGGGTTATAGGTGTGGAGGTGAGGCTATATCAGGGTTACAGGATAACATGTGATAGGATCGAACACAGGCAACGAATCTTAAGGCTAGCAGAATAGACAACGGAAAGTATCGATAACCAGTGTGGAAAGGACACAATGGTTCATGTGAGTGAATACTTGCCTGCAAACTCAGTAGCCTGGTACTGGGCAAACTCCTCAGAAGTAGTGTCGTAAACCTCGTCTGTCTCAACGTCGTCGTCTATTCGAGAAGAAGCAAACAAACAACGGAGAGAGACAAACAATCAATAACATGGCATAATGCACAATCATGGGATGATGCATGCCAATTTAATTGATGCATCAAAGATAAACTAGTTGACATGGTAACATAATTAAATGGACCCATATGCAATTTGGATTGCATATGGAAAGCCCATGAATTAAGGTTGGATTAACTGATCTACAAATAATCAACATGTGAAAGTTGTTTATAATGATGCATGGAAGAGGAAAACAAAAAGAAAACAACAATAAATTCAATTTGAAAAGGTGTTTACCAAGTTTGAAATTTTTATTTATCAAGTTATGAAACTTTGGCTTCTTAAAGGAGTTACACAAGCATTTGTTGTTTTCACCAATTTTAATTGTTCAAAAATAATAACAAAATTCATATTTAGAAAGAACACAAAATTTTAGGTGGAAACATATTTCATTTGTTGAAAAAGGATTTAGAATGAATTAATTATGAATTAAACAAGTTTAAACAAGATTTAAATGAATTTAATCCAAGTTTGAAATTATTTGAATTTTTATTTGTTCAAAACATTTAATAAAATTCATATTTGGAAATATTATATTTTTCTGGTTTGAAAACATGTTTTACATGTTTAAAAAGAATTTAATTTGACCAAGTTATGAATTTAGCAATTTTAAATGATTTAAACAAGGTTTAAATTATTTAACCAATTTAAAGTATTCAAAACAGGAAACAAAGTTTATGTTTGAAAAGGTGGTTCAATTTTGCATGGAAAACATATTTTATATGGGCCATTTGAATTAAGTTTGAATTAGTTATAAATTTAATCAAATTCAAAAGAGTTGTTTGAATTTGAAATTTTGAAACTATTTGAAATGCTCAAAACAGTGAAAAAATTATTTAAATAGGTAGAGTATTAAATTTGGTGCAGAAAACATATTTTATTTATTTTATTTGGATTTGAAATACAAAAGTTATTCAAATTTGAAATTTGGGGCTAATCTGTAATTTTAAAAGCATACAGATTGGTCCAGGGGCCTAGGTGCGAAAGTAAACTTCAGATTAGGTCCCTGGGGACCTTTTCTACCCAGCTGAATGACCCCTGGGTTACTGGCCCGTGGGCCAGTGCGCAGCTGGCGCTGCGTGGCACGCGTGTGGATGCTTGCGTGGCATCCGCGGTCAATGGCAGCTACGCCCGGTATGCCTGCGTGGCAAAGGAACAAAAAGTTGGGATTAATCCCGCGAGGCGAGGGATCGATCCCTGGCCGCGGGCTCGCGCGCACGGGGCGTTGCCACTGCGCTGAGCTGCTGTCTGTTGACAGTAGAGAGGCGTGTTTGGTTTTGAGGTTCAGTTCGGGACTGTTTTAACTGAACTGAAAAATTCAGTTAAGTGCAGCGCTGACAGAGGGAACGGTGGACGCCGGCGGCGTGCTCGCGAGTTGCTCGTGGTTGCTGAGTGCGCGTGGACAAGTGCAGGGCACCGTGCGGTGTGCGCTCGGGTGAGTGACAGCAGAGCAAGGAGAGAGGGGAGAGAGGTGGAGCTCACCGGGAGGGGTGCGAGCTCGGGAGGAAGAGGTGCTCGACGGTGACAGGGAAGAAGATGGCAGCGGCGATGCAGGCCTTCCCCGTCCTCGCTGCGGTGTCGGGGAGGTGGAGGAAGCAGTGGGGAGATGATTCCCGCAGCTAACCAGGCAGGGGAACCATCACGACGACGGCGATCGTCGGAGGGGTTGTGGTGGCTGCTCAGATACAGAGAGGAGCAGAGGAACAGAGGGAGGTGGAGGAAGAAATCGGCGGTGGTGGAGAGAGAGAGAGAGAGAGGAGGAGAAGAAACTAGGGCAGAGGGGAGGAGTTCGAGGTGGCTATAAGGAGGGGGGAGAGCAACTCCCGGCCGTTCCCTCCTCTGCACCTCGACGTGGACACCTTCGATGGTGTGCCGTACAGAGGTTAGGGGCAAAGGGGTAAGCAGGCCGTGGCTGGTGGGCTGGGGTCAGCCCACTGGCCTGCCCTCTCCCTCTCTGCTATTTTTTTTGTTTTTTCTGTTTATTGATCCTGTTTTTTTTTGCAGAAATAGAAAAGGAAGAAAAAGGAGAGAAAAGGAAAGTTTTTAGGGGGTTTAGATTTTTGTGAAAATTTTATAGGTTGATTATTTCAAAAGCCCAGCTGTGCAAGTGTTTGTTTTCAAAAATTTGAATTTTGGTTGCTGTTTGTATTTCATTGGAATTTGAGTGAATTTGATGTTAAATGAATAATTGAAACTTAAGCAATTTAAAAGTTTTTAATTTCAAGTTTATTTGAAACAAATGATTGGATTGTTTTGTAATTTTCATTTGAAACATGTAACAGAACAAGTATGAAACAAGCATTTGAAATTTGGTTTGAAATTCAAATAGAAAAACAAGGGAAAACAAAGGAAAACAATTGGAAAAAAACTGCAAAACTTAAGATGCCATGATGCAAAACATAATTTAACAAAAAGCAAACATTCTAAAGGTTGTTTTTCATACTTGGGATGTTACACTCGCCGTCCTTCATGGCGCGACCACTGGAGACCTCGCCTTTGCTGTACACTTTGCCCCACCACCTCCACACATCCCCAATCGAGACCAAACATCGAAAGCCCCTCCCAATACCTCTACATCGCCGGAATCGAGCGCTGCTACCCGCCGGCGAGCTACTCGTCAAGCCGTCGATTCAAAGCCTCCACGGACATTCTGTTTCCTCTCTTACCTTCCTTGAGATCCCCTGAGGCTCGTGCCCCTCTCATTGTCTCTATTCGATACTTAGAGGAGCGCCGCCATCCATGGCTTTGGTCCGCCGCCGCGGCACCTACGGAGAACCCTAGCTCGGGTCCTTCCCAGGAAGAGCATATGAGGGCATCAGATGCGCGTCATCGCTGGGTCCTCCTCGACCTTTTCTCGGTTCCAGGCGATGCCGGGAACTCATTCCGGCGAGATTTCGGTGAAGCTCCGCCCCGGGCCGCCGTTTTTCTCTGATCCCGCCGCCAGAAACTGGTCACCACCGGCCATGCCACGTGGCCGCATCCCTGCCGTCCATCGCCGATCCGACGACAAGATACCCCTTCGCCGGTGCCTCCATCACGAGCCGTCGGATTCTAATCCAACATTAGCACTTTAAATCCCCTACACTCGGGAAACGAGCGTGGGCCGGCCCATCTCCCTTCTGCTCTCTGCGCCGCTCAGCTCAGAGCTGATCCGGCCCGCTAATCTTTTTCTGCAGGTTGTATTTTCCTTTTCATGCAAACTCAACTGTTCTGAGTAGCCCTTGAAAATTTCTATATGTGGCAGTTGACCTTGTGTTGCCTTGAGTTGTTGATTGAAAATGACATGCATGTTAGTTTTAGGCCAGAGAGCACTTCTGAGAATTATTTAATTTTATTGGTGATGATTTTTTATGTGAATCCACTTGTATTGGTTTTCTAGTAACTAGGAGAACCTTATACTAGATTTTCATGATTTTAGGAGTTACATAATAGGATTGGTGCAATATTTAGTGTTTAGCCATTTTCTGCATATTATTTCTATGCCTTTACTAAAATTGTATGTTATATTGTTTTTGATGCAAAATTGATTCCTAGCATGTGTAGGGTATTAATACATGTTTGAGATGTGTTTTTAGTGAGTCATGATCATGTTAAGAAAATGTGTGTGAAAAGCATGTTGTTGTAGTACTTTTCCATAGGGTTGTTTTCCTAATAATAATAGGTTAAATTATGTTATTCTTCATATTGTCTTGATGACTTGAATAAATTCTTTAATATTGTTTTCCATAGCATAGATACTGTTATTCTAGTATATTATACTTGCTGGGATGTTTGAGTGATCTCTAGATAAATTTGTCATGCTATGATAGTTTTAGATGATTTTCTGCCATAAGTTGTTATTTGCATGCTTAATTTTTTTGATTAGATTGTTATTTTTATAATACTAGAATTTCTAGGTGTTGTTTTCTATGTTATTTTAATTCTATCTTACAGATCCACCATGTTATAAGAAATCTTGTTTGATGATCTCTTATGGTTATGCATGTCTGCTTGTCTAAATAGCCCTTTTTGCATCTCTAGTTTTAGTAGCCTTTTTGCTCCATGATTATTTTCATGCATTGAGGGATGCCATGATATTTTTGGTATTATTTTGTTTGTTTTATTAGGTTTCTTATATACTGGTTATATTATTTCTCCATGATTAGAAAAGCATGTGTTACTATGGGCTTGTAGTATTGCTTGTTAATATTTTCATATGCATGTGTATGTGTTCCTAGGATGTTTTCTAGTTATTTTGTTCATCCTCATGAATTACCAGAGAGTCATTTAACCTTATTTGGACATGATATGATAGTGGCACACCCACTGGACTCATTCCATTTTGGTTGAGGATCCTTAACATCTATTCTAGTGCTATTCATGTGGGTTGTCCGTGCATGTTTTGCTTGATGGTGTGCACCCTAGTAATATTATTTGTGAGTGTACTTGTTTTATGAAATGCTTGTTTTATTTTTACTTTTTGCCAATTGGTTGCCCTTGTTTGGTTCTGATTGGGTGCTTTCCATTTTTGAGGTTACGGCGTTAGATAACGAAGACGGTATTATTTCCCGGAGAGGTTTTTATTGCAAATATTTTTTATTTCAAGAGCAAGACAAAGACCAGTACCAAGGCAAGCCCCTCTAAATGCTTGTTGTTGTTTTAATTATCATTATCTATCATGCATGTTTTACTTCTGAAGTTTCACAAAAGTTTGATTTAAAAACTATTCTTTTAAGTGGACTATACCACTATCTATTTCAGGTTTCTATTATGCTATATCCACTTTATAATCTTGGTGTTACCAAGCCCTCTAGACATTTGAGTATCATCACCTAATCAACTTAAGTACCTTGGTGGACTTTTTAATTTGATGTCTTTGGAAGAACAAAGCTTTGGAAAAACCCGAGGAAAGGTGGGACCTTGTCCGAGGGAGGTTTGTGAAGGAGAAAATGTTTTCGACTTGTTTCCCAAAAATGACACATAGCCTAGTCTTCGCCGGACAACCAAGCCGTACTGCCACATTACCTCAATATGGGAACGGGGTCTAGCTAATTGCTTGTCGGTGTTAGTCTGTTTCTACCTCAATGTGCTATAAGGGTTAGAGTCCCCCGAACCGAATTGTCGCCAGAAAGGAATAATGGGACATTCACAGTGTGGGGTTAAGTTCACTACCGGTTGCAGCGATTGGGTCTCCTGCCATGGCCGTGTGTTGTCAGACGGAACCGGATCGATACGGCTGACTCACTCAGTGCCGGGGAGAACAAACATAGTTGAAGAGGTAGTCATTTACTAGCGCTCACATAGTGGATGGTTAGGACCAGTTATCTGATGTTTGCATACTGTCTTGGACAGTCCGTGGTTGTTCGCGGCGGATGTACTGGATCTTGTGGAATGTGTACACCTCTGCAGAGTAAAACTATTCAGAATAGCCGTGTCCTCGAATATGGACAGTTGAATGGCCATGTAGCTAGTATTGTGTCAATGTTTTCGAAAAGCTGGAAAAGTGTTTTGGAATTTGCACCAGGGAGGTACGTGGAAAGGGAATGAGTGTACCGTTCAGGTACTGGGAAAATGATGATCTTGAAGAGGTGATCTTCCAAGAAGTTTTGCAAAGAAGAACTTTCTTTTATTTAGAATGCTTTATCAAAACCTTGTGGGCATGCAATATCTACAAGAGAAATAAAATATCTTTTGAAGTATCTTCTTCAACAAAAAGAACCTAAAACTTGTGCAACCATGATGTGTCTTCAATTCATCGTGGCTAGTTGAACCTTAATTACAGCCTTCCTACCACCTTTATATATGCATACTTGCATGTTTAGCTTTCAATTGGGGTGTCTTGCGAGTACATTCCAATGTACTCACAATGGTTTTGTCCCTGGCTATTGTCTTAGCCAGACTTTGAGCAGAAACCCGGACAACCTGAAGAAGATGGTGTCGCTGATGGCTATGCGAACTAGGATCGTCTCCGAGTCAGTAGCCTGTAGGTAATCAAGGCATGACTTGGGTTTACCACGAGTGTGTTTTTGAAGACTTCCGTTGTTTAGTGTGTTTTTCCTGCCCTGCGTGGCAGTTGTTTTTCAACTGGGTCATGTGACCAGTTGTGTAAGCCGTGTATTCGTGTAGTGGATGTTGTATCTGTGATGCCAACTCGAGTATGTTGTTCACGACTAACTGATCATGGGATCGTGAATGTATGCATACTGGAGGTCTCGGACTGCTAGTATGGGGTCCCCACAATCAGGGACAAAACTAGTGAAGAGAATTTGTTTATATTATTTTGGGGCTGGGCACCCCGCTGTCAGCTCTTCCATCATTTGGATAAGCGGATGAAGCCACTAGTCCAGGGTGTGAAATCCAATCAACATGCGAGATAAAGATTCTCTATTGACGTCCTCATGAGCAAAAACGAGAACACAAAGCAGGAATAATTTTGAAGGTTTTAAAGGTAACACATGAGCAATTTACTTTGGAATGGCAGTTAAATACCACATGCAGTTAGGTATGGTGTACACAATAGGAAAACTTTGGTTTAAGAGAGTTTGGATGCACGAGTAGAGCTCATACTCAGTACATGTGGAGTCTAGCAAAAGAGTGGGAGCGACAAATCAAGAGAGCATAAGAGCCATAATCATGCATAGCGACATAAGCATCATTTATTAAAACATAAGCAGCATCACAAGTTCAAAAACTAAGTGGTCATGGAGGCTATTCATGACTGGTTTGTAGTCATAAACATGGTGTGAGCATGCGCCAAGTCAACCAAATAAAACATTCGAAAGAGAATACCATATATTGATGCTTTACTATGACAAGAACAACTCATGAATCTTTCAGAACATATTAAACACTCTCAGCTATTTGATCCTAATCGTGCTACTGAATAACCACAAGGCTTTAAAACTAAAATAACATTTAGCATGGCATGAAAAAGTTCTAGCCACAGTCTATACAAGCTTCTACTAGTACTGTTATAAATTCTACTTCAATCAGCAGTTTTCTTTCTCCCAACAAGCACCATACAGAATATGATCTAACAAAAATACTCTTTATGATATAGTAAGAAAACATGAGAGTACTAAATTAACACTACTAAAACTAACAACTCTAATAAGTTATGTATGCAAACTAGGATCTAAATAAATGCAGCTGCCAAACAGAGACTAAGAATACACCGTATTCTCATGAAAAAGCGGAGTGTGTCACTCTCCAATAAAAGAATGCTGGGGTCCAACCAAGCTTATTATGGAAGTAAAAACAAATTGAAAGCAAAAGCAAAATCAAACCAAAAACAAAAATAGAAGACGCTCCAAGTAAAGCACATAAGATGCGAACGAATAAAAATATAGTTTCACTAGAAGTGACCTGATAATTTGTTGATGAAGAAGGAGATGCCTTGGGCATCCTGTAACACCAGGGGAATTTCCCCCCCCTAATAAATATGTTTCTTGTTTTTGTTTTCTTTGCATAACATGGCATATTGCATCATTATTCATTTAAAACTTGCAATCAAATTAAAAAAAATCATCGAGTCTTGTTTTTCTAAAATCTCCTGCAATTCATTTGATGCCTAAATCTATTTTTTATTAATACCCAAACAATTTCCGAATCTGAAAAATAATAACACACACAAAAAAAAAATGTTTTGGTTGGGGAGGCAGCCAACCGGCAAGGCCCAAAGGCCCAACCGGAGGCCACCAGCCCGAACCCTAGGAAACCCTAGCTCCCACCGTTCTCCCCTTGGCAGTTTTGCAGCCGCCCCCCGCCCCCTTTTCCTTTTCGCAATCGGGTCCTCCCACCCCTCTCTCTCTCTCACCAACTGCACGCACACACGCACGGGAGAAAACCCCCCCTTCTCCTTCGCTCCCTCCGCTCGCTCCCGAGCGTGGAGGCACCCACTCCCCTCGCCCTTCTCCCCCTCGCACCGAGCAGCGCCGCCCTCGGCCCCAGCCCCTTCTCCCCGTCGCCTCCATCCACCGCTAGGGGATCGACCCCGCACGCCATCCTCCACCTCCCTCATCTCGCCTCCCTCTCTTTCCATCGCAGTCGCCGCTGCCGGCCTCTGCTCCATCTCACGTCGGCGACCAGCGGCCGCCATGGATCCCGGCGACCACCCCCTTCTCCGTCCTTCCTCCACCAGCCGGCCTCCCGTCGCCCCTTGGTTCCTCACGTCCGATTCCTCCCTCCTGCTACAACTCTGACCGGCGGCGTTCACTCCCTCCCCACCACCGGCACGGACGGCTCCAAGCGCCGCGTCTGCTACTTCTACGACGCGGAGGTCGGCAACAACTACTACGGGCAGGGCCACCCGATGAAGCCGCCGCACCCGCCACCGAACCGCTTCCCTAGCCACAAGCTCAAGCCGCAGCCCTTTCCCTGCCCGCTCCCCTTACCCGACGCCCTCCGTGCGGCAGAGGCGGCGGCCGCCATCTCCCTCTCCCTCCTCTCCCGCAGCGCCGCGGCTGCAGCAGTGCAGCAGCCCCCGGAGATATGCCGTGCCGGGGACAGCGGAAGGGATGCAGGGGTGAAGGCCGAGGGGGTGACCAACGAGCAGCTCGTGGAGAAGGCCTGGGAGGTGGTCAACGAGGGCTTCCTCCCCGATGCTGCCAACCGCCCATGGTCGCCTGAGTTGTGGATGCAACGTAAGCAAGATATTCTTCAAGGCTCAATCAAATCCCGCTCTAGAGCCCATGACATCGTCACGAAAATGCTAGCTAGCCTGGGTGATCCATATACAAGATTCCTTTCTCCCTCAGACTTCTCAAAGATGTCGAAATATGACATGACGGGGATTGGATTGAACTTAAGAGAGATTCCTGATGACAATGGTTCTTTAAGGTTGATGGTATTAGGACTGATACTAGATGGGCCTGCTCACTCTGCTGGTGTTAGACAGGGTGATGAGCTTTTGTCGGTCAACGGCATTGATGTAAGAGGTAAATCTGCATTTGACGTGTCGTCCATGCTGCAAGGCCCAAAGGAAACATTTGTTACAATTAAGGTTAAGCACAGCAACTACGGTCCTGTTGAGTCAATGAAGGTGCAAAGACAAATGGCTGCTCGCACTCCAATTTTCTACCGTTTGGAGAAAAGAGATAATGATAATTCATCTGTTGGATATATTCGCATTAAAGAGTTCAATGCAGTGGCCAAAAAAAAAGATTTGGTCAGTGGTGTGTTGCTGCAGTGAAACGTCTACAGAATTCGGGTGCGTCCTATTTTGTTTTGGATCTGAGGGACAATCTTGGTGGACTAGTGCAAGCTGGGATAGAGATCGCAAAGCTCTTCTTGAACATAGGTGACACGGCCGAAACTGTCAAGTTCGTCACCAACCCCGGAGATGCCGATGTAAGGTTCGGCCACGACTACTTCCACTACGGAACGAGAATGCCTACAACGACTACTTCCTCTACTACGCCAACTACCACGGCGACTCAAGAACAACGGATATGATGTTGCGATTCCACCACAACTACGACCCCGGAACAACTACTTCCTCGACGTCGACTACTTCCTCTACGGACGCCTACTTCCTCCACGTTCCGAAGTTTCCGGCGTTGACCCCGGGGAGCCTCTCTCCAACGTGCGAACCCAAACCCCAACCCTATACCTATATACCTATTTTTCTAAATGTCATCTATATCGTGCATATTAAATCATTCATGTGTTGCATTGCATCTTGTGGGTGCGGGTTTTAGTAATGTCACCTAATAATTAAATATGGAATGAGTTGGGATAATTAAATATTGTTCCGGTTCCATTTAAAATTGCATAGCTCATCTTTATGTTATCTCGCCATGTTAACTCAATGCTTAATATTGATGGGTAGATAAATAACTCGAACCTCCTAAATTAGATGTTGGGCTTCCGGCTCAATTTAAATTGATTTAATTGCATAAATCATAACTAATTCATTTTAACTCCAAATTTGAAAAGTAAAATATGTTTCCCAATCAAAATTCACTTTACAAACATCAACTTTGTTTCCTGTTTTGCCTAATTAAAATTGGAGTAATAATTCAATACTTTAATTACACCTTTAAAATTGCAAAATTCATAACTTGGGCAATTCAAATCCAATTCCAACATGTAAAATATGTTTTCCATCCCATTTTTTTTCATGAACTTTGCAAATATCAACTTTGTTTTCTATTTTGAATAAATTAAATTGCTGAAAACAGCTATTTCTTAATTAATGCATTTAAAATTGTCAATTTAATAACTTGCTCATCTAAATTCCAAATTCAACAAATAAAATAGGTATTCCATCTAAAATTTTGTGTTCTTTCCAAATATAAATTTTTTTATCTGTTTTGAACCTTTAAAATTGGTGAAAACAACAAATGTTTGTTTACATCATTTAAAATGCCAAGGTTCATAACTTAATAAATAAAATTCCAAACTTGGTAAACAACATATCAAAATGAAGCTATTGTTGTTTTCTTATTGTTTTCATCATCCATGCATCATTCTAATCAACTTTCACATGATGGTTATTTGTAGATCATTTAATTCAACATTAATTCATGGACTTTTCCATATGCAATCCAAATTGCATATGGGCCCATTTAAATATGTTTACCATGTCAATTGGTTTACTTTGATGCATCAATTAATTGTCATGCATATAAAATAGGATCATGCTGGATCTTTTTTTTCGTAGTAGTAATTGTTCCATCCGGTGTTTGTTCTAGTTCGTTACTTCTTCGCGGATAGGACGTTGAGATGATCTGAGCATCGACAAGTTCTGCGGATGTACCTCTACTTGCTGGATTCCAGGCAAGTATACTCACTTGCTGCCTATGGCTGCCTTTCATCACTTGTTACCGATTATATCCGTTATCTTTATGCTAGCCTTATGATTCGATGCTTGTGTCTCGATCCTATCATATGTTTACCTTGCAACCATGATATAGCCTTCCTTCCACTTCCTATTACCTGTTGTTTGTTTACCCCGTTGGCCCTCGTGTCGTAGTTGCATGCTTAGTGTTGTTTGCGCTCAAGTCTTGATGTCCGTCTTATCACCTGTTTAGTTTGATAGTTGGGTTTCAACTTGATCAACAACCTGTTAATGTTTTGGGTAATAATAATTTGATGATAAGGCACCGGCAGGAGGCCCGGCGTGGTTTTGAGGCCTGCTAGTGTCGACCCTAATTAGGAAAAGGGTCTTGTCCTCCGATCCATGATGAGCGCACTAACCGCATGTGGGAAGCGAGTATGGGCGCCCCCCGCAACTTTGACTCGATTCGCATCTCGTCCAAATCGCCTCATTTAGTTCGGGTTTTCCATTTGCCGCATGCATATGCAGGTGCGAACCCTTGGCGCCAGGGTGGAACTATTGTAGTCGGCATTTAGGGAGACACGTTCTTAGAGTGCTATGAGGGTCCCCTTTTCTTCGTGGGGCGTCACAAATGGTATCAGAGCCTGGTTCCGATTCCCAAAGTTGTTTCGATATGAATGGTTATCAAAGCAACGGGTCCGCAAAGCCTGTAGGATAACCTCGCTAATGGTCATTGTTTCTAGAGTGTCAAAAAACTATTTCTGCTAAACTATTTTGGAAAACATCTCAATAGGATTCTTGTTTTCTCCTTATCTCTATTCTATTTCTCCTCTCATCTTATTTTTTTGGAGTCTCTTCCCTTATCTATCTTTCAAAGTGTTAGGATCCTACGTGGGTTGGACGTTCTCTTAGCCTTTAAACCTAATAGGTTCGATCTTCGGAAGGCTCTCAATGGAAGAACATCGTCGTCAACCCGAGCAAGATTCTCTTGTTAGTGGTGTCGAGAAGCCCTTGTTAGTGGTGTCGAGGAGATCAACTGGAAGCATGAAGAATCGATAGTCGAACTTCTTTCCCCTCCCGGGTTAGTGGGTGGATTGCGAGGGCGCAATCCCTTGTTAGTGGTGTCGTCTGTATCACCCGGGGAATTTCCCCCCCCCCCCTAATAAATATGTTGCTTGTTTTTCTTTTCTTTGCATAACATGGCATATTGCATCATTATTCATTTAAAAATTGCAATCAAATTAAAAAAATTCATCGAGTCTTGTTTTTCTAAAATCTCATGCAATTCATTTGATGCCTAAATATATTTTTTATTAATGCCCAAACAATTTCCGAATCTGAAAAATAATAACACACACAAAAAAAATGTTTTGGTTGGGGAGGTAGCCAACCGGCAAGGCCCAAAGGCCCAACCGGAGGCCACCAGCCCGAACCCTAGGAAACCCTAGCTCCCACCGTTCTCCCCTTGGGAGTTTTGCAGCCGCCCCCCGCCCCCTTTTCCTTTTCGCAATCAGGTCCTCCCACCCCTCTCTCTCTCTCACCAACCGCACGCACACACGCACGGGAGAAACCCCCCCCCCTTCTCCTTCGCTCCCTCCGCTCGCTCCCGAGCGTGCAGGCGCCCGCTCCCCTCGCCCTTCTCCCCCTCGCACCGAGCAGCGCCGCCCTCGGCCCCAGCCCCTTCTCCCCGTCGCCTCCATCCACCGCTAGGGGATCGACCCCGCACGCCATCCTCCACCTCCCTCATCTCGCCTCCCTCTCTTTCCATCGCAGTCGCCGCTGCCGGCCTCTGCTCCATCTCACGTCGGCGACCAGCGGCCGCCATGGATCCCGGCGACCACCCCCTTCTCCGTCCTTCCTCCACCAGCCGGCCTCCCGTCGCCCCTTGGTTCCTCACGTCCGATTCCTCCCTCCTGCTACAACTCTGACCGGCGGCGGTCACTCCCTCCCCACCACCGGCACGGACGGCTCCAAGCGCCGCGTCTGCTACTTCTACGACGCGGAGGTCGGCAACAACTACTACGGGCAGGGCCACCCGATGAAGCCGCCGCACCCGCCACCGAACCGCTGCCCTAGCCACAAGCTCAAGCCGCAGCCCTTTCCCTGCCCGCTCCCCTTACCCGACGCCCTCCGTGCGGCAGCGGCGGCGGCCGCCATCTCCCTCTCCCTCCTCTCCCGCAGCGCCGCGGCTGCAGCAGTGCAGCAGCCCCCGGAGATATGCCGTGCCGGGGACAGCGGAAGGGATGCAGGGGTGAAGGCCGAGGCGGTGACCAATGAGCAGCTCGTGGAGGAGGCCTGGGAGGTGGTCAACGAGGGCTTCCTCCCCGATGCTGCCAACCGCCCATGGTCGCCTGAGCTGTGGATGCAACGTAAGCAATATATTCTTCAAGGCTCAATCAAATCCCGCTCTAGAGCCCATGGCATCGTCACGAAAATGCTAGCTAGCCTGGGTGATCCATATACAAGATTCCTTTCGCCCTCAAACTTCTCGAAGATGTCGAAATATGACATGATGGGGATTGGATTGAACTTAAGAGAGATTCCTGATGACAATGGTTCTTTAAGGTTGATGGTATTAGGACTGATACTAGATGGGCCTGCTCACTCTGCTGGTGTTAGACAGGGTGATGAGCTTTTGTCGGTCAACGGCATTGATGTAAGAGGTAAATCTGCATTTGACGTGTCGTCCATGCTGCAAGGCCCAAAGGAAACATTTGTTACAATTAAGGTTAAGCACAGCAACTACGGTCCTGTTGAGTCAATGAAGGTGCAAAGACAAATGGTTGCTCGCACTCCAATTTTCTACCGTTTGGAGAAAAGAGATAATGATAATTCAACTGTTGGATATATTCGCATTAAAGAGTTCAATGCAGTGGCCAAAAAAAAAAGATTTGGTCAGTGGTGTGTTGCTGCAGTGAAACGTCTACAGAATTCGGGTGCGTCCTATTTTGTTTTGGATCTGAGGGACAATCTTGGTGGACTAGTGCAAGCTGGGATAGAGATCGCAAAGCTCTTCTTGAACATAGGTGACACGGCCGAAACTGTCAAGTTCGTCACCAACCCCGGAGATGCCGATGTAAGGTTCGGCCACGACTACTTCCACTACGGAACGAGAATGCCTACAACGACTACTTCCTCAACTACGCCAACTACCACGGCGACTCAAGAACAACGGATATGATGTTGCGATTCCACCACAACTACGACCCCGGAACAACTACTTCCTCGACGTCGACTACTTCCTCTACGGACGCCTACTTCCTCCACGTTCCGAAGTTTCCGGCATTGACTCCGGGGAGCCTCTCTCCAACGTGCGAACCCAAACCCCAACCCTATACCTATATACCTATTTTCTAAATGTCATCTATATCGTGCATATTAAATCATTCATGTGTTGCATTGCATCTTGTGGGTGCGGGTTTTAGTAATGTCACCTAATAATTAAATATGGAATGAGTTGGGATAATTAAATATTGTTACGGTTCCATTTAAAATTGCATAGCTCATCTTTATGTTATC
This sequence comes from Alopecurus myosuroides, assembly GCA_028641055.1. NCBI lineage: Eukaryota > Viridiplantae > Streptophyta > Magnoliopsida > Poales > Poaceae > Alopecurus > Alopecurus myosuroides. The sequence goes on along the minus strand of CM054058.1, from coordinate 452,495,515 downwards.
TCGCCATGTTAACTCAACGCTTAATATTGATGGGTAGATAAATAACTCGAACCTCCTAAATTAGATGTTGGGCTTCCGGCTCAATTTAAATTGATTTAATTGCATAAATCATAACTAATTCATCTTAACTCCAAATTTGAAAAGTAAAATATGTTTCCCAATCAAAATTCTCTAAACTTTACAAACATCAACTTTGTTTCCTGTTTTGCCTAATTAAAATTGGAGTAATAATTCAATACTTTAATTACACCTTTAAAATTGCAAAATTCATAACTTGGGCAATTCAAATCCATCCCAACATGTAAAATATGTTTTCCATCCCATTTTTTTCATGAACTTTGCAAATATCAACTTTGTTTTCTATTTTGAATAAATTAAATTGCTGAAAACAGCTATTTCTTAATTAATGCATTTAAAATTGTCAATTTAATAACTTGCTCATCTAAATTCCAAATTCAACAAATGAAATAGGTATTCCATCTAAAATTTTGTGTTCTTTCCAAATATAAATTTTTTTATCTGTTTTGAACATTTAAAATTGGTGAAAACAACAAATGTTTGTTTAATGCCAAAGTTCATAACTTAATAAATAAAATTCCAAACTTGGTAAACAACATATCAAAATGAAGCTATTGTTGTTTTCTTATTGTTTTCATCATCCATGCATCATTCTAATCAACTTTCACATGATGGTTATTTGTAGATCATTTAATTCAACATTAATTCATGGGCTTTTCCATATGCAATCCAAATTGCATATGGGCCCATTTAAATATGTTTACCATGTCAATTGGTTTACTTTGATTCATCAATTAATTGTCATGCATATAAAATAGGATCATGCTGGATCTTTTTTCCGTAGTAGTAATTGTTGCATCCGGTGTTTGTTCTAGTTCGTTACTTCTTCGCGGATAGGACGTTGAGATGATGTGAGCATCGACAAGTTCTGCGGATGTACCTCTACTTGCTGGATTCCAGGCAAGTATACTCACTTGCTGCCTATGGCTGCCTTTCATCACTTGTTACCGATTCTTTCCGTTATCTTTATGCTAGCCTTATGATTCGATGCTTGTGTCTCGATCCTATCATATGTTTACCTTGAAACCATGATATAGCCTTCCTTCCACTTCCTATTACCTGTTGTTTGTTTACCCCGTTGGCCCTCGTGTCGTAGTTGCATGCTTAGTGTTGTTTGCGCTCAAGTCTTGCTGTCCGTCTTATCACCTGTTTAGTTTGATAGTTGGGTTTCAACTTGATCAACAACCTGTTAATGTTTTGGGTAAAAATAATTTGATGATAAGGCACCGGCAGGAGGCCCGGCGTGGTTTTGAGGCCTGCTAGTGTCGACCCTAATTAGGAAAAGGGTCTTGTCCTCCGATCCATGATGAGCGCACTAACCTCATGTGCGAAGCGAGTATGGGCGCCCCCCGCAACTTTGACTCGATTCGCATCTCGTCCAAATCGCCTCACTTAGTTCAGGTTTTCCATTTGCCGCATGCATATGCAGGTGCGAACCCTTGGCGCCAGGGTGGAACTTTTGTAGTCGGCATTTAGGGAGACACGTTATTAGAGTGCTATGAGGGTCCCCTTTTCTTCGTGGGGCTTGATTAGCCGTGCGCTCAATTGCACGGGGTTCTTTGGGCTTGATGCGAAGAAGAGTTGGGTTGTGTTAAGTGCCTCGCTTGGTGGAAGGGCCTTTCCATCTGGCGGGTCATTCTTACGTGTACGACCAAATTGGTGCATCCCTGCAGGGTTAAATCTTCTCGAGAAGCCGTGTTGTCCGCGGTTATGGATGACTTGGTGAAAGTGCTGGCTAACAAGTACTCAGACCACTTACACTTAACAATGATAACTTGAGTAGTAATATAGGTTATCTCCACCATAAAAATGAATGTCACTCTAATCAACCGTGTGAGTTTCCTTGGGTTGCTTCCTTAGTAGGGGGTAACATTGGATGGGTATTGTTTGGTGAATAGTTGTAGCTGGTTCTGATACGCTATCTTATCCCTTTCTTTTAGCCGGATGTTGTAGCGCGTCTCTGTAGTTAGGTAGTGCAGCCCGCTGCCGCTTCTTTGCAATAATCCCTTCCTTTCCGTTGTACCCAAATTATTTGTATCTGGTAATGATTGGTTACGCTGGTATCTCGTGAGTATGGGTTATCCACTTGCCAGTACTTAACCGTACTGACTCACGAATCCTTTTCGTGGCTGCATATTCCACATTGCAGTCAACAGGTTTGAAGTCTGACGATGTTAGCTTGGGAATCCCTCCGGCTTGGCCTGGGCAGGGATTGGACGCCATCGGTTATCTTCAGGACTCTTAGTCCAATGTGTATCTTGTCCGTAGTCGGGCACTATATTGCTTCTTCCGCTGTTATTTGGATCTTTGTATTGTATCTGTTGTATCCTTGACTCGTTTGAGTCGTCTTGTATATATCTTTTCTGTTGTTGTTACGGAATATTCGTGAACTGTTGTAATGTTATCACGAGTGGCAACCTGGAATCGGTTATTATGTGGATTTTGGCGGAAATGCTGAAATCTGCATAGTGCCCGATCTCGGGGCGTCACACATCCCCAAGCTTAGTCGCTTGAGTCTTCTTGGAGTTTGATGGGATGTACCACTGGGGCATCCCCAAGCTTAGGCTTTTCACTCTTCTTGATCACATCATATCATCCTCTTCTCTTGACCCTTGAAAACTTCCTTCGCATCAAAATTCTCACAATCTTCATTAGCAACGTTAGTGCAATCGAAATAATAAACTCACATGGTTTAGTTTCAACAGAAGAATAGCAATAAAAACACATTAGCTAATGGCACAACTTATTTTAAAACTCTTTTTCTCAAAAGAACACCAAAAGAAAGAGATTAAGATGCAAATGCGATAAATGGCAGAAATCTGTCAAAAACAGAACAGCAGGCAGAGATTGATTTTTTCGAAAATCTTATGTTGCTCAAATCAAAAAGTCTTAATTAAATAAAAGTTGCGCATATAACTCAGGAATCAACAAAAAAAATGTTCAGGTCATTTTGAATTTTCTGTGATTTTTAACAGAATTAACAGTGGACAGCATAAATCTGTCTTCTGCGCAGAAATCCGAAATATAGTGTCAACTTTACACTAGAGGCTTTACTTGGCTCAACAAAAACTCAAAAGAAAAGATACATCAGGGTTGCTAAGGAAATAGAAAACACCCAGGTGCAAAGCACACCAAAGAAAACAAAGAAAAACATAATGAAAACAGAGAAATAAAACGGGTTGCCTCCCGGTAGCGCTTTTCTTTAACGCCTTTCAGCTAGGCATAGAAAGGTGCAATCACATGGATGCTCACATAAGAAATATGAATTGAAGCAAAATCGAGCATCATGAATAAAATTTAAAACAAATTTAATTCTAACCTACTTCCTATGCATATGAATATTGTAAAGAAATGAATTACAGAAGCTCAAACTAGAAATCATGGGAAGGTAGAACAAGACCAACTTCAAAACTTTCAACAAAAAGAGAGGTATTTTAGTAACATGAAAATTCCTACAACCATATTTTCCTCTATCATAATAATTTTCAGTAGCATCATGAACAAAGTCAATAACATAATTATCACATAAACCATGTTTGTCATGGCCTAAAAGCAGTAACATCCCAAGTTTTCAAAAATCCAAAATATAGCATGCATACATACTCACTGCATCACTGCATTTTAGGAGTTATAATCCTTTAATCTCTATTTGAGTTTAAAACATTTTTCTAAAGGAAAGTATTTTTATTTTGAGATATTATAGTGCCCAAAGGGTACCTTAGGTCTTGTGCTTTTCAAAAAGTATCTATTCAAAACAATTCGAGTATTTATCCTTCTACAAATTTTATTTGAATAAATGGTTTGAAAACAGAAGATAAAAAAAGGAGAGAGAGCAACGCTGCGTCCTAGCCCCGTGCCCCCTCTCTCAGGGCCCAGCCCAATTTTCCTTTTCTCTCCTTTTTACCGCACCCGCGCAGCGCTGAGAAATTGGGTCAGCCCAGTACCGAGATTTGCGGCCCGCTGTCGAATATGCATCTCAACAAGTCCCTCGGGTGAATCGATAGGTTTTCGAGTAGGAGAACAAGTAGGCGCTGGTGACAATCGTCGGCTAACAGGGGGCATGATTTACCCAGGTTCGGGGCCCTCGTAGAGGTAAAACCCTTACTCCTGCTTCTGTCGATCTGTATTAGCACGATAGATCGGTTACGGTGGGGGTGCTCAAGTCGAGAGTAGATCTCAATCTCAAGGCTTAGGTGGTGCGATATTGCTTTGTCCCCCTCCTGGAGGTTCGCCTGGCTTTATATAGGTAGCCAGGTCTCAAACCGTCCCAGGGGGAATACAAACCCTAACCAAAAGTCGGTTAGAGGTTTCCTTTCTGAACTCGCAAGGCTTTGCGGGTGGGCTTTGATTGGGCCTTCTAGAACTATTCACGGCATCTCCCTTGGAGCTTGGGTCTTGGGCGTTGGACCGGGTAGGCTCACCCGATAGGTCCAGGATACATCCCTTCGTCAGTAGCCCCCGATCGTTTACTCGGCTGAGAATCCGTCAGGTAGACGCTCAAAGTTCGTTTTGATTTCTTTTCGATTGATGGCTTCGATCGCTTGAAGAGGGCGTGCACCCTGTGTGTGATGTGTTTCTTGTACTCGAGTTTATCGAGAAATAAAGGTGCCTGTGTTGGCTGTTTTCGTAGAAGGATGTGGCTCAGTTGCTTGGCTCTCCCGAAAGCTCAGGGCCAATTAATTGCATCTAGGGCAAAAACAGTTCTGGCCTACGCAGACTCGAGACCTCCAACTCGAATCCGGCGAGGTGATCATTGCGACTGGGCCGTGGAGGTCTTACCGAGTCGAACTTAACCTATAGGGGAACCGGCGCGTCTGCTATTATTTTTCTTCGTGTTGTTGACACGGAAATTTACCGGAGGACGCAGCTTGAGTGCGATTCCAGACCCTCAAGAGAGATCTTTTGGGTCTTACCTTCATATCCGAGAAAATACGGCATCCGGATGTGCCTAGTCGGCTGAACGATCCAGGGTAAAGATGTGTATACATCGTGTGTTATAGTGGCAGGGACTACTCACTCGCGGATATTGCCTTGAGATTTTCCGAGTAAAGAAATTTTCCTTGTTGTTTTTACATAAGGATTTTTGCATTTGTGTTATCCTGTCCATACGAGAGAGTTTTCGTGTCTGGAAGCCTTGATATGTCCATAGAAAAGAAATTTCGTGTTATGGAGTTTATGCGAAAGAGTTTTCGTGCCTTGATATGTCCATACGAATGAAATTTCGTGTTATGGAGTTTATGCGAAAGAGTTTTCGCGTCTTGATATGTCCATACGAAAGAAATTTCGTGTCAGGGATCCTACCCAAGGGGATTTTCGAATTTGATGAGGTATGCAATAATGTCATTGCGCACTTGTTTGTTCGGGCTCCTCCCGATGGGACGTGACAGAGCAGAGCAGAGCGTGATGTCCCACCTTGTCAGCCTTTGACCGAAAATGAGAGGTCGTTTCCGTTTTTCCCGCGAGCCACACGCCGTAAATGCGCGCGATCTGCTGTAAAGATCGTGGCAGAGGTAACTGCATGCCGCCGCCTCGTTTCCACTCCACGTGTGGCAGCCCTGATGGGTGCCACGTCACCAGATCTACGGCTCAGATCAATTTGGCTCGCGTATAAGTAATTTCCCTTAGGTGGAAAGTAAATTTTCCTGGCCATTTGCTCTCCTTCTTCCACCTCGCGCACACTTCCTTTCTCTGCAAGAACCCACGAGCTCCCATGGCTGGAGGGAAGAAGTGCGGCGCTACCGCGTCATCATCGAAGGCGGCTGAAGATGTCCCCGCACCACCTGCCGTGAGGACGGGCGGCTGGCGCTCCGCCAGCACCACCAACAAGAGCATCAAGGAGATGCAGAGGGAGGGGTTGTTGCCGCCCCCCCCCCGAAGGCGACAAGCGCGTTCGCGTGAGCAAGAAAGAGGAGGTACCGAATCCCCGTGCGAACGAGTGCGTGATTTTCGCGGATCATGTCTCACGCGGCCTCTCTCTCCCTCTCCATCATTTCATCGTTGGACTGTTGTATGTCTACGGCATACAGCTCCATGATCTGCCTCCAAATGTGATTCAGCACATCTCGTGCTTTATCGTACTTTGCGAGTGCTTCTTGGGCATTCGCCCGCACTAGGGCCTCTGGAAGGCCCTGTTCAAAGTGCGGGTCTTCCATGAGAATTCACGGCTAGGCGACCAAGTGGGAGAGCCACTCCGCACCGGCGGCTTCGGGATTCAGGCGAAGACAGACAACTCCTATCTGGAGATGCACTTCGTCGACTCCGCACAAGGATGGCGGAGGAAGTGGTTCTACATCGCCGACAACAGCGTGGGTGGAGCTCACGGATTCCACCCATTCGCCTTTTGAAGCAAAGGAAGTCCTGGGCGCATAGGCTCACTGTCGAGGAGAGCCGGATCGTCTCCCCGCTACTTGCGAAAGTGGCAAATCTTCGCGATCAGACGATGGGGGTCGCGTTGAATGGCCTGCACCTGGCGAGCGTCTTTCTTCGGCGTAGGATTCACCCTCCACAAGAGAGGCCGTCGACTATGTGGGAGTACCAGGGTGTTGAAGACCCTAGCCATGCTTGCCAGGATATCCTCTCGAATGCCGAATTCGAGAAGAAGATTGTGGCTATCACCAAGCTAAAGGTAGGCGAACCCTTCGCGACCTACTCTCTTGAGCCATTCGAGGCTTCAAAGTCCCCTCCGTCCGAGGTAAATTCTCTTCTTGTCTTTTCTTTGTTCTTTTTTCCACTTGAGAATATATCGACTGAGTTTTTCTCTTCTTTTCTTCTTCTTCTTTTGTAGAGTTTGAAAATAGCAACGTTCTACCCGCTAGTCTCGGTTGAGGATGCCTCGGACCTCCTAGCGAGAAATGTTGAGGCCGCTCTCGACACCAGTGTTGCGGAGGCTGACTCGAGCTGCGAGCACAGCTCTTCAGACAACGTGGAAGATTCGGGTAGTGATCAGCTCCATCACCGCAAGCGCCGCAGGCAGGGGGATGATGAAGCTACCTCCAAAGACAGTTCTTTGGGTGGCGGATCCGGCAAGGAGACAGAGACTCTCCAGGTGACGCCTCTGAATGTGCTTCCTTCTCCGGCCCTCAAGTAGAAGGTCACTACCGCCTGGAATGTGGACATTCTGGATGACGACGACGAGGACGAGTGAGTTTGTTGTTCTTTTGTCAAAAAACTTTCCCCTTTTCTTTGTATCTTTGTTTGATAATTCATTTTCTTCCGTAACAGCCTCCAAGCCATCAGCCTCGGCCGGTACGCTTCTTCCATTCCCTCTGTGAAGAGGAAAAAGGCAGTCGCGAGCGAAACTTCAGCTACGGAGGCCATCCAAAAGTCTCCAAGTCCCGCACAAGCAAGCCGCAGCTCCAGATTACGGGTTGCCTGGCTTCGCGGGTGGAACCTCGGCGAGCAAAGAGATTTCGGGTAGCTCGGCGGACTGTAAGGACCCCAGACCGGCAGTCTGAAACCCTACGTATGCATACATTCACGATCCCAGAAAGATCAGTCGTGAACAACATACACAGTTGGCACACAGAAATACATCATCCATTACACGAATACATAAAGGTATTACACAAATATCACATGATCAAGTTTAACGCAACTGCCACAAAGGGCACGCAACTTAACCAACACAGCGGAAGACAATTAAAACACAACGTAGTTGAGCCCAAGTCACGCCTTAACCTACAGGCTGCTGACCCGGAGACGATCCTAGTTCGCAAAGCCGTCAACTCCGTACTTCTCTTCATAGATATCCTTTGGAGGCTCCTTCTCCAAAATCTGATAAGTAGATACCAGGGGCGAAACCATAATGAGTACATTTGAATGTACTCAGCAAGACATCCATCATGTCACTTACCAAACATGCAAATATGCTTATATGGTGGAATAGGTAGGCTATAAATATGGTTCACTATCAATGGTGTTCATATATGATGACACCATAGTTGCAGTCAGGTTATTCTGTATCTTTGTTGAAGAAGATACTTCAGAAGAAAATAATATAGTTTTATTTCTCTTGTCGATATCACATGTACAAGAGGTTTTGTAAAACTTTGTTAAGGAATATTTTCTCTTTGCAAAACTTCTTGGAATCAGTTTCCAGAATTCTTGCTTAGAGTAGAAAAGGTTTTCTTTGCAAAACATTTTGTTTTGTATATCAGCATCTGGCTTTTTATCATCAACGATACCTCCACGGTATAAGTTTCCATTCCTTTCCGAACTTCACAAGTTCAACACTTCCTTTCCAAAATTTCCCTTTCAAAAACTTCCTCTTTTGAAAACATTGACACAATGCTAGCTACATGGCCATTCAACTGTTCATATCCGAGGACGCGGCTTCTTCGAAAAAGTTGTACTCTGCAGAGGTGTACACATCCACCAGATCCAGTACACCTCCCGTGAACAATCACGGACTGTAACAACAGTATGTAAACATCAGGTATCTGATCATAACCATCCACTATGTTCAAGCTACAATATGCCTATCTCTCAGTTGAGTTTTACCACATCCCCGGCACCGAGCTAATCCCCGCCAAGCCAGGATACCTCAACTGATGCATCCGGAGGGAAAATTAATCCCACACTTTATATGTCTCCACGACATTCGGTTCAGAGGATCGCATCCCCTATAGCACATTGAGATAGCACACACTAATAAGAACAAACTTCAAGTTAAGCCCCATGCCCATGTTGGGGTAGGGTGGCAGTACGGTAAAGGTTGTCCGGCGAAGACTAGGTTATGTGTCATTTTTGAAAACACCACTTTCTCAAAAATGACCACTTCCACATTCCTCCGGAGAACAAGGATCCGCCTTTTCTCCGGGTTTTTCCGTAAAGCCTTGGTTTTGTAGAATCACAATTTTAGGGTGTCCACTTAGGGACTAGTATATTTGATGGTAATAAATACCATAGGGTGGCTTATGGGCTTGGTATTACCAAGTTTAACTATTGGCATGATAGTAACCTATAATATAGTATAGTAGTAAATTCCACATCAAAAATAATTTTGATAATCAAGTTTTTGTAAAACTTCAGAGGTAAAACATGCATGATAGATAATGGTAAGTATTGTATCAGCAAGCAATCAGGATGGCTTGCCTGGTATCTCCTTGTGTCCCTGGTTCTGGAGTGACTGGAACTTGAAACAGAGCTTCACGACACTTCCTTCCTCTTCGTTTTCTAACGCCGTAAAAGGAATAAAGGACACACATTCAGAACCAATCAAGGAAAGCAACAATGCATAACCATACATACAGCAAGGAAATCTAATAATAACCAATCACACAATTATTAATGGAGACAAACAATCAAACAAACCTACTTGGCAGAAATGCCATTTAATAAGGCAACTCAAGGTTGGAGGAACATATCTCACAACCTTAATATCATGGATTCAGTGGGTGTGCCACTCTCATACCAAGATATTAATAAACCCAAAATAAACTTAGTTTCACAATGGTGATACTACTAAAAGTATATAAAACATGCACGATAATAATCATGGCAATGGGTCTATCCACCAAACAACAAAAAGAACAATGTAGCTAATCTGCTAAGCCTAAATTCACATCAAGAATAAATAAGACACATGATTTGCAAAAGTTACTTGTACAAATCAGTGAGCCTACACAAGTGTAACAAGGAAAAGTACTCATCACAAAACACACAATTTCTCATAGTAAGAACAATAGAAACAATGACTAAAAAGGAGGAGTTCTATTGACATGCTTCTACTAAGAGTTTGCTATGCAAGCAAGCATAATAAGTAAGGTCCTAAAATGCAAACAAGGAACCAGGTTATCATAATGGGAATTAAAACATGTCCTCATGCAAGGATACACAAATATCCACCAAACACAAGTTGGCAGAAAAATTAATTCAACACAAAAATTGCTAAGGAAACTAGTACTACTCAAACATGAAGAATCAATGGATGAATTTCAATCAAGTAATTGAAATACAACCAGAGGGTCCATGTCATAAAAACAGGAGTGAAAAATATCTATACTTTCTATAACAAAAATATCCCATTTAGCAAAACAATGCATCAATTTGCAGGGCAAATCCTACATACTAGTAGTAATAAAAAGGGCATTACTAGAGGAATCAAACAACACTCCAAGAATGTATTTTTCCTAGCAAGCCACACATGATTACAACCACTTACAAACAGAAGCATACCCATTTTTGTTTAGCACAAAAATTCCCAAAGCAAAAATACTAGGCACTCAATAGTTATGAAACTATATAAAAGAAACACATCTAGTGTGGGGGAAATAATGTTTCCACCAAAAATGCAATGACACCAGTGGGTGTTCCACTAGCATAACAAATCATTTAGAGGGCACAAAGCCTCTGGTCATACTTGACAAAAATTAGCAAAAACCTAAACTAGCATCTAGTGCAATAACCATACTAGTAGAAAATAATAGGGTGCTAAAAATAAGCAAGGTAATGATACTCATGCTATTGTTTTCACACATGTGAAAACTTTAGGGGTCAAGTACTCATAACAACATCATCAAAATGCTACTGGTCCTATGAATACAACATAAAAATATGTGGCTATTCAACCACAAATATTGTGCTAAAAATTCTACACATGAGAGAATTTTTCCAAACATTCTCATAGTCATGACAAAGCTACTCATGCTTTTCTACCAAATCAAATGCAAGCTAGCAGAGGTGATACTAACAAAATATAAGTACCAACATGGTACTGAATCTAATATCTCAACACAACAATTCAATCACTTGCACACAAATTAATCAATCAAAAATTATATGCAAGTAATAAACTAGAGATAAAACATATGCTACTAATATAAATCCTATTTCTTCTCCACTCAAGTCCACACAATATAACATGCTAAAATAGCTAAGCACATCTTAGAAACCAAGTTCACACCACTTGTACATGCTAGAAAATAATATTACAACAAAAACATAATCACACAATTTAATTTCTTAAAATGCCAAAATGGCAGAAACAAGCAAATCAAAGATCTGTCCACTAAATTTTCTAGGTTGCTCTAAAAATTAAACCCAGCTAGGTTTGGATAGCCCTAAACATATACAAGACCATCCAGTTGAGTTTGCATCAAAAATCATTTTTAATTATTTTATAAAAATCACCAAAGTGCTCTCTGTTGTTTTACCAAATTGCATGCCATTTCAAAAAATACAATGAATTTGGAAACGAGGTTAAATGCTCCTGTTAGGAAATTTTAAGGGCTTTCCAATGCAATTGGTCTCACTTCATTCTGAGTTGTAAAATAAAAATGGTGCTCATTTTGGTGTTTCTGGTACCTGTTGCCAAATCATTTTTAATTTCAAAAATGTTCATCCAAAAGTAGATCTACAAGTTGGAGGTGGTTCATATTTTGTTGCTTTACATCTGTGAATTTTTGTTTGGTAAAATTCATCTTTTAAGTAGGTTTTTAGAGCCCAAAGCAATCATACAAGTTTCTGTCAAAATAAATTGGAAAAACAACTGTCCTGGGCCAGATCCAACTGGGCCGGCCAGATCTGTTGCACCGCGGGAAGATCCACCCAGTGCCACTGACCAGCGGGCCTGGAAGCCACGCAGGCAGCCACGCAGGCAGCGCAGGGCCACCAGCCAGTTTGACCAGCCCCTACGCGCGCGGGGTCAAAGGTTGCTGACGCCCGCATGACGCGAGCGTGCGTCATGCCGCCGGCAGGAACGTCTCCGGCGAGCACGCAATCGACGCACCGGAGCCTTAAATCGCGATTAAACCGCACCCTCACATTTCTCTCAACGCGGGCTACCTACCTGGGGTGGTTTCGTTTCCGGGGAAACGCTGGAGGACGGCCGGCGACGGCGCGCGGCGGCGGCCGGACAGCGAGGGTGTCTCGGGGGCGACCTAGAGGGAGAGGGAGGGGGAAAAAGGCGGCGGGTGATTCGCCTGCTCACCGTGGATGCGACAGGAGGCTCGGTGAGGTCGGAGAGGACCCGAGGCGGCGGCAATGCCTCGCCGGAGCCCGCCGGAGTCGGAGAAGAAACGGGGACGGCGCGGGCACTACGGGTCGTCCCATCTCGATTCCCTTGGCACCTAGAACCACCACGACGAGGCGGAGCTTCTGGTACCAACGGCTAGCGGCGGCGAGCTCGGGAACGTCCGAATCGACGGCGAGTCTTAAAGCTAGGGTTCGGTTTGAAGATCTTTTCAGAGGAGAGAGAGAGGGAGCTTGAGGGGAAGAGAGAGGGGGCATGTGGACGACCAGTGCACATGGGGGGCCTCTTTATCCTCCTCAATACCTTCTCATCGAAGCAATGTCGTAGGTGTGCTGTTTGCTACAGAGAGCTAGAGGTTAAAGATGACTCGGATTTCATTTTGGTCCCTGGGTATTTACATCTAGGTCCATGTCCTCTCTGAAAAAGCCTGTTTTCACCAATCAAACAAAGTTTAAATTTTAAATCCTTTTGCCCAAAATTCTAATTAGTTTAGATGTACAACATATATGAAAATTGGCTCAATTGCAGAAACTTGATAATTCAAAGTTGTTCAAATTTGAATTCTTACATAAATGGACATTGAATTTATTCACCTACTTAGGAGCTTCCAAAAATGATAATTTTTGGCACACATTCCTTATTTGATATGTTCCTTAGGTGGTAGAAAATTCAAGTCATTTTGAGTTACTTCATAGAACAAACTTGTTCAAATTTCAAAAAGGTGCTGTCAAGAAAACAGGGGTTTTTGGCAACTTAAATTATTCAAAAACTTGTGCCCTTTTGGTTTTCATCCTTATTTAGGATATAGATCATGTGGTATTTATTTCATGGCATTTGAAAAAAGTTTGTAGAACAAACTTGTTCAAAATCCTAAATGTTTCTGTGGAGAAAATTCATGTTTTCAGGGCTTTAATGGAATCAATTTTTGGTCTCCTCTTGTGTGTGTTCCTTATTTGATATAAGGAAGCAATGGTATCAATTTCAGATCATTTGAATCAAGTTTCCAATAGTAACTTGTTTTAGTTTTCTGTTTCTGGAAATATTGGAATTTCTATTTAATAAGGCACTAGGCTTTTCTTTAGCAATGCTTTGCCAAAATATTTGTGTGACTAGAGATAGCAAGTCAATGCTCTCCAATACCTTTGTTTTTAATCTTGCAAGGTTGGAAAAACATTTGATAATATTTTGGTGAAGCATTTAAGAATGCCTCTTTTTCTGATAATCTTTTAGGGAAATTTTATTAAGTGTTTCCTCTTTCTTAATTTAGGTCTTGGAATGATATTCAACAAGTATGAGATTCATAAGATGTTTTTTGAAAACTATTTGATCAATATTTACTTTAGAAAATATTGCCAAGGTCATTGGAACAATATGTTGAATATTTTTATCCCTGGAACAATATGTTGAATATTTTTAGTTCACTGCTTTGCTATCCTTTTAAGTTTGCAAGTTTATATAATTAGTTTGTTTGGTTGCACTTAAACAACCACAAACAAACACAACCAAGGTTTATTAGTAAAGCAATTAGCAAAACAACTGTGTTAACAGGTATTCCAAAATTGGGATGTGACAGGTCTTCCCCCCTTAAAAAGAATCTCGTCCCCGAGATTCACAAGCGAGGACTAAGGGAGGGCCAACAAACACAATGTTAGCGTTGGAGTGCAGGTGCTTCCCCCCTTTTACTTTTCTTGGGAGGTGGGGTACATCCCTAAATTTAGCAAATTATTTCTAAAAAGTACACCAGTAGTGTTTTAGGTCCAAAACTTTTGTTTCCTAGTTTGAACAAAAATTAAGGTTAGTGCAGAACTACCTGGAAAAATACCGTCAATTATTACATGAGTTCTTAGCTATATCCCACATCTTACATAACACATATGGGGTGGTCTACCACTCTCATAAAAAGGTATATAAGAAGCTAAAAGTATAGCTTGTGGGTGCAAAAAGGTTAGGTTGCTAAGGTAAAACAAACAGACAGAACAAATACCCATGGCAGTGGTTATTACTCACCACAAGCAACTATCACTTAAAGTGTTCATGATTTTAGTTGGATATTTTAGTTTCATAAGATACTCTTAAGCACAATCATAACACAAGTATTAACTCATGCTAAGGTAAAACATTCACCACATCCAATAAGCAAGCAAACAACACCACAGATGAATAGACTATTTATCCATTAGGTTATTGTTTATTAGAGGTTTTGGAACCCATCAATCATGAACAATTAGCAAACAACCAGTAGCTAAAACCCAATGATTCCAATCATAAAGATACTCTAAAACACCATCTTCACACAAGATAAAACTCCTATTACCCAGGCATAAAAAAAAACAGGACTGCACAAATAACACACTAGTATGAAAAATCTACACCAGCATGCTATAAGAGATAATCATATCCTATAACCATAGAACATGAAACTAAATAATTCATGGCATGATAACATAAGTAATAACTTCCTAAACATGCTATATCAACACATATACTCATAAAATAAAAAGAGTGTAATACTAGAGCAAAAATCACCATTTTCTAGTGGTGAAACTAGTTTCACTCTAGAGAAGCAAACAATTGCTATCATGATGTTTAAACTTAAACAAGCAAGTCATGAATATAAGTGTACCTAATAACAGTACACAAAACTTACTCATGTGAGTAAGCACAAACACCAAAGTAATTCTATGTATCAACCATTAAGCATGCAGAAATATCTTCTAGCAATTTATGTTTTTCTTAAACAATTACTAGCAAACAAGCAAGGTATAACTCACACAACCAGTAGCTATACTATTAATGAAAAGTTATCTAAACCTTTTCAAAAATCCATATACTCAATTTAAAATTATTCACAAACAATCTACCAATCAAGAGGAATTTATTTTATTTGCGAACAATTTAATTTTAGCACACGATAGTGAAACATTTCTTAACATGATACCCTTAAGGAATATTATGCTAACAAAAGAATCACACCTAAACATATTAGTATTTACTAATAAGAGATAAACTTCTCACTTGCATAAGTGAAAAGAAACAATTATATTTTCCATGGTGGAAAATAGAAATCAATCACATAGTGAAACATGCTATTTTCACACAGGTGTATGGTTGGGGATTTTCATCCTCAGGCCAAAATACAATGGGACCAGTGGGCTATGGCCTACTAATACCAAGGCAAAAATAGGTACTAAGCCTCTGGTTACTCATGAAAAACTTTGCATACAAGATAAAAATATAAGGCTATTTAATCTAGTGAAACAATACTAGTGCATATTGATAGCAATTCTTACACATGGTTTACTATTAAAAGACATGCAAGCTAACATAGGTACAAGCATCAAAATAACAGTACCTAAATGGTACTGGACTCAAGGAACACATAGCACAAAATCTACTACGAAAGTATACACAGATCTAGTTCTCACAATACTTCCAAATAATAATCTAGAAGGTAACAAATGCTATTCATTTTTGTTCGAGTTTTCCAAACATGCACACACTTTCTAGGGTAGATTTATTGTAAGAAAACAACATAATATCAAGTCCTAACAACTCCATATAAGTTAGGAAGCAAGATTGAATAAAACACAAATTTATTTCAATCAAGAGCGCACAAAGAAACAAAAACAGGAAAACTGCTAATTTCCAGTTCTATCATAACCATTTCATCGTTCACTTTATTTCTAAACCTCGAATTTCATAGTACCTACAACGTCTATTAAGATTTAGTTTCCAAATTAGATACACATGATATCCTATTGACTAGTAAACGAATAGGTCATCATCTTATTTTCTCGTGACTTCTCCTTTTTACCAACTAGATTAAAAAGTGTCGTAAGTCACTTAATTCTTTGGTTTAGAAAGAGTTGTCAGTAGTTCGCATGCTTTGGTTAGGCGTCAACCTAAGATTAGAGCGAGCATGTTAGTCTTGTTAGCTTTCTATTTAGTCATGTTTGTCCGACAAGATACGACTAGCGTCATACGTCAAATATTGAATTGTGCTCTTTTGATTGGCTTTTTAGGGGGTTGCGCATCATGGCATGTGAAAACTTCTTTTGCACCTTTCTCCAGAGGAGGGAGGTATATAACTTTTTTTAAAAGGGGATTTCTCTTGTCAGGTCTTTTAAAAAGGGACAAAAAAAATGCGACATTTAGCCAACATGGTAAAAGAGTCTTTTGCAAACAGACAATCATAGAGGTTTTGGTCAGTATTGGTTGGTTTTCTTCACGCCCTTTCTTCTTTGAGGGTTGTCATTGTTGGAGCTTTATTTGTTGGAGTGCAGCATTGTTAGCAACGCTAGCATCTCATGTGGCTTGATGGTCCTCTATTTAGGCCCAACGGTACTTTCATTGATGGTGGGGGAGATGGTGGTGGTTCACGACGGGTCGCATTATGAAGCGAAAACAAGTATAAGTCTAAACAACAAATTCTTGTTTTTGAATGCTATACAAACATTTTTGCTTGCAAAAATTTAACAGGAGGCGATTCAAAAACAAGAGCGGGGCAAGCACAAATCTGCAAATTTTTGAGCACCCCACAAACATATAGAAGCCTAGATGAACCAAATTCTACACCACACAATAGCACAAAGTCCTACGGATACACATAAGCAAGCCATAACACACAAGCAAGGCTCCATTGGAGCTACGTCGGGGGATGATCCAAAATCCTAGAAGTGGCTGAAGAACTATATCTACTTCTGACCATCATCACTGTAGAGCTAGGCAATTATTTTGGTCTTCTCGGGACATCGGCAAATATAAAAGTTTTTGTATGAAAACAAGATAAATAGAAGTAAAGTTTTGATAAAACTTTATGCAACAATCTGTTTTTGAAACTCCAACTATTTTCTGGACAGAAAACTTCAAAGACGAGAGATGTTTCAAAAACAGAGCGGAGCAGTTGCAAACAAGTAAGAAATAAACTCTTAACCGAGAGAGATACCAATTCTGTAAGGCCCGCCCTTCGAACCACTGTTCAAGAACGCCCTTGATATGCATTTAGAATCTTTTGAAAAGATATAAAGGAGGGAAAATATACTAAAATTCCCTTAGATAAAAATAATTTAGATAGTAAATAGGTTTTTACTCAAAAATACTTTTCTTTCCTATCTGACGTCCATGCTAACTAAGGTCTCCTAAGGTCAGGATGGCTCTGATACCAACTCTGTAAGGACCCCAGACCGGCAGTCTGAAACCCTACGTATGCATACATTCACGATCCCAGAAAGATCAGTCGTGAACAACATACACAGTTGGCACACAGAAATACATCATCCATTACACGAATACATAAAGGTATTACACAAATATCACATGATCAAGTTTAACGCAACTGCCACAAAGGGCACGCAACTTAACCAACACAGCGGAAGACAATTAAAACACAACGTAGTTGAGCCCAAGTCACGCCTTAACCTACAGGCTGCTGACCCGGAGACGATCCTAGTTCGCAAAGCCGTCAACTCCGTACTTCTCTTCATAGATATCCTTTGGAGGCTCCTTCTCCAAAATCTGATAAGTAGATACCAGGGGCGAAACCATAATGAGTACATTTGAATGTACTCAGCAAGACATCCATCATGTCACTTACCAAACATGCAAATATGCTTATATGGTGGAATAGGTAGGCTATAAATATGGTTCACTATCAATGGTGTTCATATATGATGACACCATAGTTGCAGTCAGGTTATTCTGTATCTTTGTTGAAGAAGATACTTCAGAAGAAAATAATATAGTTTTATTTCTCTTGTCGATATCACATGTACAATAGGTTTTGTAAAACTTTGTTAAGGAATATTTTCTCTTTGCAAAACTTCTTGGAATCAGTTTCCAGAATTCTTGCTTAGAGTAGAAAAGGTTTTCTTTGCAAAACATTTTGTTTTGTATATCAGCATCTGGCTTTTTATCATCAACGATACCTCCACGGTATAAGTTTCCATTCCTTTCCGAACTTCACAAGTTCAACACTTCCTTTCCAAAATTTCCCTTTCAAAAACTTCCTCTTTTGAAAACATTGACACAATGCTAGCTACATGGCCATTCAACTGTCCATATCCGAGGACGCGGCTTCTTCGAAAAAGTTGTACTCTGCAGAGGTGTACACATCCACCAGATCCAGTACACCTCCCGTGAACAATCACGGACTGTAACAACAGTATGTAAACATCAGGTATCTGATCATAACCATCCACTATGTTCAAGCTAGAATATGCCTATCTCTCAGTTGAGTTTTACCACATCCCCGGCACCGAGCTAATCCCCGCCAAGCCAGGATACCTCAACTGATGCATCCGGAGGGAAAATTAATCCCACACTTTATATGTCTCCACGACATTCGGTTCAGAGGATCGCATCCCCTATAGCACATTGAGATAGCACACACTAATAAGAACAAACTTCAAGTTAAGCCCCATGCCCATGTTGGGGTAGGGTGGCAGTACGGTAAAGGTTGTCCGGCGAAGACTAGGTTATGTGTCATTTTTGAAAACACCACTTTCTCAAAAATGACCACTTCCACATTCCTCCGGAGAACAAGGATCCGCCTTTTCTCCGGGTTTTTCCGTAAAGCCTTGGTTTTGTAGAATCACAATTTTAGGGTGTCCACTTAGGGACTAGTATATTTGATGGTAATAAATACCATAGGGTGGCTTATGGGCTTGGTATTACCAAGTTTAACTATTGGCATGATAGTAACCTATAATATAGTATAGTAGTAAATTCCACATCAAAAATAATTTTGATAATCAAGTTTTTGTAAAACTTCAGAGGTAAAACATGCATGATAGATAATGGTAAGTATTGTATCAGCAAGCAATCAGGATGGCTTGCCTGGTATCTCCTTGTGTCCCTGGTTCTGGAGTGACTGGAACTTGAAACAGAGCTTCACGACACTTCCTTCCTCTTCGTTTTCTAACGCCGTAAAAGGAATAAAGGACACACATTCAGAACCAATCAAGGCAAGCAACAATGCATAACCATACATACAGCAAGGAAATCTAATAATAACCAATCACACAATTATTAATGGAGACAAACAATCAAACAAACCTACTTGGCAGAAATGCCATTTAATAAGGCAACTCAAGGTTGGAGGAACATATCTCACAACCTTAATATCATGGATTCAGTGGGTGTGCCACTCTCATACCAAGATATTAATAAACCCAAAATAAACTTAGTTTCACAATGGTGATACTACTAAAAGTATATAAAACATGCACGATAATAATCATGGCAATGGGTCTATCCACCAAACAACAAAAAGAACAATGTAGCTAATCTGCTAAGCCTAAATTCACATCAAGAATAAATAAGACACATGATTTGCAAAAGTTACTTGTACAAATCAGTGAGCCTACACAAGTGTAACAAGGAAAAGTACTCATCACAAAACACACAATTTCTCATAGTAAGAACAATAGAAACAATGACTAAAAAGGAGGAGTTCTATTGACATGCTTCTACTAAGAGTTTGCTATGCAAGCAAGCATAATAAGTAAGGTCCTAAAATGCAAACAAGTAACCAGGTTATCATAATGGGAATTAAAACATGTCCTCATGCAAGGGTACACAAATATCCACCAATAACAAGTTGGCAGAAAAATTAATTCAACACAAAAATTGCTAAGGAAACTAGTACTACTCAAACATGAAGAATCAATGGATGAATTTCAATCAAGTAATTGAAATACAACCAGAGGGTCCATGTCATAAAAACAGGAGTGAAAAATATCTATACTTGCTATAACAAAAATATCCCATTTAGCAAAACAATGCATCAATTTGCAGGGCAAATCCTACATACTAGTAGTAATAAAAAGGGCATTACTAGAGGAATCAAACAACACTCCAAGAATGTATTTTTCCTAGCAAGCCACACATGATTACAACCACTTACAAACAGAAGCATACCCATTTTTGTTTAGCACAAAAATTCCCAAAGCAAAAATACTAGGCACTCAATAGTTATGAAACTATATAAAAGAAACACATCTAGTGTGGGGGAAATAATGTTTCCACCAAAAATGCAATGACACCAGTGGGTGTTCCACTAGCATAACAAAGCATTTAGAGGGCACAAAGCCTCTGGTCATACTTGACAAAAATTAGCAAAAACCTAAACTAGCATCTAGTGCAATAACCATACTAGTAGAAAATAATAGGGTGCTAAAAATAAGCAAGGTAATGATACTCATGCTATTGTTTTCACACATGTGAAAACTTTAGGGGTCAAGTACTCATAACAAAATCATCAAAATGCTACTGGTCCTATGAATACAACATAAAAATATGTGGCTATTCAACCACAAATATTGTGCTAAAAATTCTACACATGAGAGAATTTTTCCAAACATTCTCATAGTCATGACAAAGCTACTCATGCTTTTATACCAAATCAAATGCAAGCTAGCAGAGGTGATACTAACAAAATATAAGTACCAACATGGTACTGAATCTAATATCTCAACACAACAATTCAATCACTTGCACACAAATTAATCAATCAAAAATTATATGCAAGTAATAAACTAGAGATAAAACATATGCTACTAATATAAATCCTATTTCTTATCCACTCAAGTCCACACAATATAACATGCTAAAATAGCTAAGCACATCTTAGAAACCAAGTTCACACCACTTGTACATGCTAGAAAATAATATTACAACAAAAACATAATCACACAATTTAATTTCTTAAAATGCCAAAACGGCAGAAACAAGCAAATCAAAGATCTGTCCACCAAATTTTTTAGGATGCTCTAAAAATTAAACCCAGCTAGGTTTGGATAGCCCTAAACATATACAAGACCATCCAGTTGAGTTTGCATCAAAAATCATTTTTAATTATTTTATAAAAATCACCAAAGTGATCTCTGGTGTTTTACCAAATTGCATGCCATTTCAAAAATACAATGAATTTGGAAACGAGGTTAAATGCTCCTGTTAGGAAATTTTAAGGGCTTTCCAATGCAATTGGTCTCACTTCATTCTGAGTTGTAAAATAAAAATGGTGCTCATTTTGGTGTTTCTGGTACCTGTTGCCAAATCATTTTTAATTTCAAAAATGTTCATCCAAAAGTAGATCTACAAGTTGGAGGTGGTTCATATTTTGTTTCTTTACATCTGTGAATTTTGGTTTGGTAAAATTCATCTTTTAAGTAGGTTTTTAGAGCCCAAAGCAATCATACAAGTTTCTGTCAAAATAAATTAGAAAAACAACTGTCCTGGGCCAGATCCAACTGGGCCGGCCAGATCTGTTGCACCGCGGGAAGATCCACCCAGTGCCACTGACCAGCGGGCCTGGAAGCCACGCAGGCAGCCACGCAGGCAGCGCAGGGCCACCAGCCAGTTTGACCAGCCCCTACGCGCGCGGGGTCAAAGGTTGCTGACGCCCGCATGACGCGAGCGTGCGTCATGCCGCCGGCAGGAACGTCTCCGGCGAGCACGCAATCGACGCACCGGAGCCTTAAATCGCGATTAAACCGCACCCTCACATTTCTCTCAACGCGGGCTACCTACCTGGGGTGGTTTCGTTTCCGGGGAAACGCTGGAGGACGGCCGGCGACGGCGCGCGGCGGCGGCCGGACAGCGAGGGTGTCTCGGGGGCGACCTAGAGGGAGAGGGAGGGGGAAAAAGGCGGCGGGTGATTCGCCTGCTCACCGTGGATGCGACAGGAGGCTCGGTGAGGTCGGAGAGGACCCGAGGCGGCGGCAATGCCTCGCCGGAGCCCGCCGGAGTCGGAGAAGAAACGGGGACGGCGCGGGCACTACGGGTCGTCCCATCTCGATTCCCTTGGCACCTAGAACCACCACGACGAGGCGGAGCTTCTGGTACCAACGGCTAGCGGCGGCGAGCTCGGGAACGTCCGAATCGACGGCGAGTCTTAAAGCTAGGGTTCGGTTTGAAGATCTTTTCAGAGGAGAGAGAGAGGGAGCTTGAGGGGAAGAGAGAGGGGGCATGTTGACGACCAGTGCACATGGGGGGCCTCTTTATCCTCCTCAATACCTTCTCATCGAAGCAATGTCGTAGGTGTGCTGTTTGCTACAGAGAGCTAGAGGTTGAAGATGACTCGGATTTCATTTTGGTCCCTGGGTATTTACAACTAGGTCCCTGTCCTCTCTGAAAAAGCCTGTTTTCACCAATCAAACAAAGTTTAAATTTTAAATCCTTTTGCCCAATATTCTAATTAGTTTAGATGTACAACATATATGAAAATTGGCTCAATTGCAGAAACTTGATAATTCAAAGTTGTTCAAATTTGAATTCTTACATAAATGGACATTGAATTTATTCACCTACTTAGGAGCTTCCAAAAATGCTAATTTTTGGCACACATTCCTTATTTGATATGTTCCTTAGGTGGTAGAAAATTCAAGTCATTTTGAGTTACTTCATAGAACAAACTTGTTCAAATTTCAAAAAGGTGCTGTCAAGAAAACAGGGGTTTTTGGCAACTTAAATTATTCAAAAACTTGTGCCCTTTTGGTTTTCATCCTTATTTAGGATATAGATCATGTGGTATTTATTTCATGGCATTTGGAAAAAGTTTGTAGAACAAACTTGTTCAAAATCCCAAATGTTGCTGTGGAGAAAATTCATGTTTTCAGGGCTTTAATGGAATCAATTTTTGGTATCCTCTTGTGTGTGTTCCTTATTTGATATAAGGAAGCGATGGTATCAATTTCAGATCATTTGAATCAAGTTTCCAATAGTAACTTGTTTTAGTTTTCTGTTTCTGGAAATATTGGAATTTCTATTTAATAAGGCACTAGGCTTTTCTTTAGCAATGCTTTGCCAAAATATTTGTGTGACTAGAGATAGCAAGTCAATGCTCTCCAATACCTTTGTTTTTAATCTTGCAAGGATGGAAAAACATTTGATAATATTTTGGTGAAGCATTTAAGAATGCCTCTTTTTCTGATAATCTTTTAGGGAAATTTTATTAAGTGTTTCCTCTTTCTTAATTTAGGTCTTGGAATGATATTCAACAAGTATGAGATTCATAAGATGTTTTTGGAAAACTCTTTGATCAATATTTACTTTAGAAAATATTGCCAAGGTCATTGGAACAATATGTTGAATATTTTTATCCCTGGAACAATATGTTGAATATTTTTAGTTCACTGCTTTGCTATCCTTTTAAGTTTGCAAGTTTATATAATTAGTTTGTTTGGTTGCACTTAAACAACCACAAACAAACACAACCAAGGTTTATTAGTAAAGCAATTAGCAAAACAACTGTGTTAACAGGTATTCCAAAATTGGGATGTGACACGGACCCTCTGTCTACCGCCCAAGGCCAGGTAATTTTCATTACGTCCTTCGTATTTTCTGCTTTGCTTGATTATGATTTCTATCGGGTGCATGACAGCGGTCCTGATGGGAGTAGCCCCCGAGGCCGTGGTTAATCGTTTGCGATTGGCCATGGACTCAAGTCTAAGCTTTTTCCTTTCTTAATTTTCTTGATTTTATCGGGTGCACGGCAGTGCTCCCGATGGGAGTAGCCCCCGAGGCTATACTCGACTGTGTACTGTCGTGAATAGAATCAAGAGATTTTCCCCCTAACTCGAACTTTGTCTTGTGTTTCTGCAGTCTCTTCTCGACTCCCTTGCTTCCATCGGTCGTCGAGTGCTCTCGGCTGAGGCAAATTGCGCTTCCCTTCGGGTCGATCGTGATCGACTCATCCAGGATGGCCAATCTCTTCAAGGTAGGTTAACCCATTCCTTTCGTTTTTTTTTCGTTGATCGTGAAAATTTCTTAAGATGCAATATGTTGCTTTGTAGCCCAAGTTACTCGCTTGAAGACCGAGAAAGCTGAAGTTGTCGCTCGGGTGAAAACCCTTGATGCTGAGTTGGAGTTCTCCCGAAAGAAGTTGGATTCCACTCGCAAGCATTCATCTGACTTCGGGGGTAAGCTTGTCGAGGCTCAAGAGGCGCTAAAGCAGGTGGAGGAGGCAGGTGCCAAACATGACAGCGACCTTGTTGGGATCATCCGCCCCTTGGCTCAGAAGTTCGCGGGTAAGTAATTCTTGATTATTTCTCTACTGTAGTGTACCTTAATTTGGTTTTTCGGGAACTGACGATATCCCCTTCTTTTTTTGTAGATGTCCTTGGGGTAGCGCTGGAACTGCTTGGGAGCCAGCGCGTGGATGCCCTGATGGATTCCTGCACACAGCTCTAGGGGCATGCGAATGGAATCTGCTCCCTCGTTGGTGAAGCCACCCAAGTGCTGACGCATTTCCACGAGCGCCTACTGGCGGATGTAGTGGTTCCGCCTATGCTAGGCGGCCTTCTGAAAGTTTTCTTGGAGGATGAAAAAATCCTCCAGAATTATTCAGTCGCCCAGTCGGAATGCGGAGCTAGGTCAGCCATCCAATTTGCGCTTGCGCACGGAGTCTCGGACCTGGAGAAGGTGTACTCAAGTCTTCCCTACGACGCTGTCACAGGCAGAAAGGTAGTGCTTCGTCCCTTTGGCGCTCCTACTGAGGTCCTTGCCAAGAAGCTCTCCGAAGTGCTTGCCCGTGCTAGTCGCAAGGGGCAGCCTACTGCGAGTGTCAGTACTTCTGCAGCCCTGTAGGCTAGTTTATATTTCCTTTTGCCCGTCTATGTAATGAATCTTGGGATGTATTCCCGTATTTTCTTAATCGAAGTGTTTCTTGATATCTTGAATGCCTGATTGCTGCGATTAACTGTTATGAGCTCCGGATGGGAGTACCCCCGAGCACCTGATAAATAGGTGGTATGTTTCTCGAGTGACGTCTTGTAGTGTTTCTTAACTTGCTTCATTTCTTTCCAGCTAGTTGGTCTTAGCGCAGAGTCTTCGAGTGGGTCTGATGCACGAGTGGATCCCCTTGTTGCTTCTGCTAGTACATTTACCTCGCTCCGTGATCGCGTTGCGGATGGCGAGCGCAAGCTGAAAGCGCTGCGGGGCGTGGCTGATGTCGCCAAGTCAAAGGAGAGACTCATGGCTGATCGTGAAAAAATTGTGATGGAGGAGCTGGCGGTCGTTGCGAAGGATATGCTTTGTAAGCCCACAAGCCCCCAAGTGTTTGGCTGCTTTCTTGCCTTTCTTGTTTTGACGAGTTTGCGGAATTTTGCAGTTGTTGAACCCGACGGTCCTTGCGAGACTCACTGGGTGAATACCCACATTTCTTATGAGGCAGGTAGCTCCAAACCACATGCAGCCAATTTTTGGTCAGACCGCAGTCGAGGATTCGTCTTGGCCACTCAGAAGTATCGGGCGAGCCAGGCAAAGGTTCTTCTGGAGTCCTGTCGCGAGGCTCTTTCTGCTGTGCATCGGACGTTTTATCCGTTGGGTACCATACCAGAAGGATGGAGCGGTTTGATAAGGGTCTTTAATCGAGTAGGAGAGGTTCGGGAGTGCGTTCGCCAGCAGCTTTTCTGTGGAGCGCAGGTGGCGCTCGCCTTTGTTCGGGTGTGGCGTCCTGAGATCAACTTTAACTCGGTGGCGTGGCTTCCCAATTTTCCGATTGACTTTTCTCCTCACTACGCGGTCGTCCAACCCGCAGCGGAGCGGATTATTCGACTGACTTCGGAGGAGATAGATCAAGTGCTGGCGGAGAGGACTGTTCACCGCCAGGTGTAATCGTAGGATGTAGAGATCATGTAACCTTGTATAGCTCACTCGAGATTTTGTAAGGTGTTTTATAAGGTGTGAACCTTGTTGTACCTTGTATTTGAAAATTTTCATCTAATGCTTAGTTAGGCGTAGCCCCCGTGCGTTTGGGGTGTATACCAGTTGTTTTAGCATGTAAAATGAAAAAAAACGTGAATAGCTATGGTTGAAGAACCATGTGTTTTTATTGATATGGATGACAAGCCATGTATTTCCTCGAGCGACAAAATGTCTAGTATAGCCTTATTTTTTGTGAATAGAATAATCCTAAGGATAGAACTTGCGGAGATGCGCAACATTCCATGGATTGGAGTAAATGCCACCGGTCTCTGGGTTCTTCAGTCGATAAGCGCCTCCTGGGATAACTTCGTGTATTATGAAGGGTCCTTCCCATGGTGCCTCGAACTTGTGTCCTTCCTTTTGCTTGAGCCGTAGCACGAAATGTCCTACTACGAAAGATCTGTGGCGTATGCGACGACTGTGGTAATTGTGCAGTGATTGCTAGTATACCGCCGATCTTGCGAGTGTGATGTCTCGAATTTCATCGAGTGCGTCCACGTCTTCTGCAAGTGCCATGTTCGAGGTTTCTTCGCTGTACGCGACGACTCGGGGAGCGCTAAATTTGACGTCTTTGGGTAGGACGGCTTCGGCTCCGTAGACCATGAAGAATGGCGTATAGTTTGTTGACCGATTTGGCATTGTGCGAAGGCTCCACAGTACTGATGGTAACTCCTCGGCCCAGTGCCCTGCTGCTGGGTTCAGGCGATCGAGTAGCCGCCTTTTTAGGCTAGCTGAGACTAATCCGTTGGAACGCTCGACCTGACCGTTAGTTTGCGGGTGAGCCACCGAGGCGAAGCTGAGGGTGATCCCCTTTTTCTCGCAGAATTCCTGTGTTTCCTTCGCTTTGAAGTTGATGTCGTTATCGGTGATGATGTTGTGTAGTATGTCAAATCTGCACACAATGGAGTCGAGGAATTTCACGGCACACTGGGTGCTGGCGGAGGTGACTGGCATAGCCTCGATCCACTTCGTGAATTTGTCAACTGCTACGAGCAGGTGCGTATATCCTCCGGGTGTCGACTTGCGTAGTGGCCCTACCATGTCTAGCTCCCATTGTGAAAAGGGCCAGGCGATGGGGATCATGTGTAGTTCCGTGGCAGGGGCGTGTGGCTTGGGCGCGAATCTTTGGCAAGCATTGCATTTGTCGACTAGGTCCTTTGCGTCTCTGGCCGCCGTGAGCCAGTAGAATCCTGACTGGAAAGCTTTGCCCACGATTGCCTTCCAGCTGGTGTGGTGTCTGCAATCTCCTTGGTGTATGTCTCGCAGCAGTTCCTTGCCATCCTCGGGTGCTATGCATCGCTGCAATATTCCTGATATGCTTTGTTTGTATAGCTCTCCGTTGAGCACCCGAAAGGTTTTGTTGCGTCGTACTATTTGTCGGGCCTCGCAAACGTCTCCTGGGAGCTGTTTGTTGGACAAGTAGTCGAAGTATTTCTGCGTCCAGACTGGCTCGACCAGAAAAACTTGTCTTGAAATATTGTGGCTGAGCTCGACAACAGCGATGTGCAGTCTGACGTCTGTCTCCAATGCTGCGGGTGCTCCCGCTGGCTTTTTGACCTTCACTGAACGCTTGATCATCCGCTCGAAGTATATTCCTGGCGTTATGGGCGTGTTTGTAGACCCCATGATTGCCAGTTTATCTGCTTCCTCGTTGCTGGATCGTGCAATGTGCTTTAGTTCGCACCCTTTGAAACTTCCCTCGAGCAGATTATACATATCCCGGTAGGCGACCATGTTATCCACGATAGCGTCACACTCCTTCATTGTCTGCTCCACGATGAGGTTTGATTCTTCATAGATCATCAACCGGGTGGCTCCGCAGGCGATCGCCATTTTCATGCCGTGAAGGAGGGCCTCGTATTCTGCGTCATTGTTGGATGCCGGGTCATCGGGTGGGAAATCCAACCTCAGGACGTACTACAGTTTGTCTCCCCTGGGGGATATGAGGACGAGCCCGGCTCTAGCTCCTTCGTTCTTCTTCGAGCCATCGAAGTACATTATCCAGTTGCTCGAGTATTCTGGTGGTCCTGGTGTTTGCAGTTCTGTCCACTCGCTCAAGAATTCCACGAGTACTTGTGATTTTACAGAGTTGCGCCATGCATATATGATGTCCCAGGCGCCTAGCTCGATACTCCACTTTGCAAGCCTTCCGGATGCCATGGGATTGTTCATGATGGTACCGAGTGATGCGTCATTTAGCACCGTGACGGTATGTTCTTGGAAGTAGTGCTTGAGTTTTCGAGCTGTGAGTACCACACCATACGTGAGTTTCTGGTAATGAGGGTATCGCTGCTTGCACGACGAAAACACCTCAATAATGTAATATATTGATCTCTGGACGCCATACGCCTTGCCATACTCTGGCCTCTCAACCACGATCGTTGTGCTGATGACTTGATTTGTTGCGGCTAGGTAAAAGTACACTGGCTCACGTTCTTATGATGTTGCCAGAACACGCCTATTCTGCAATGCTCGCTTTAGGTCCGCGAATGCCTTTTTTGCTTCGGGTGTCTACTCGAACTTATCCGTCTTCTTCAGTAGCTTGTAGAAAGCTAGCACTTGCTCGCCTAGCCTCGCAATGAATCTGCTCAGGGTCGCTAGTCGTCCTGCGAGTTTCTGCACGCCGCGAAGGTTGGTTGGCTCCTTCATTGTCAGAATCGCTTGGATTTTCTCCGGGTTGGCTTCGATTCCTCGAGCGGACACTAGATACCCGAGAAGTTGTCCTCCAGGGACGCCAAAGATGCACTTGGTCGGGTTGAGCTTGATCATGTATGCGTTCAGAGCGTAGAATGTTTCTCTGATGTCGTCGAGGAGTGTGTCCTCCACTCGAGCCTTGATGAAGATGTCGTCAACGTACACTTTTACATTCTTGCCAATGAGCTTGGCGAGGCATTTTTGCATGCATCACTGATATATTGCGCCTACATTTTTTTAGCCCGAAGGGCATTGTCGTGTAGCAGTAGACACCGTGAGGTGTGATAAACGATGTATTCTCCTCGTCCTCCTTTTTCATCGTGATCTGATTATAGCCCGAGTAGGCGTCCAAGAAGGAGAGGCGCTGGCAGCCTGCTGTGGAGTCCACGATCTGGCCGATCCGTGGTAAGGGGAAGTTATCCTTGGGGAAGTGTTTGTTCAAAGACGTGTAGTCGATGCACACACGAAGGATGCCAGTATTTTTCTTCGGGACCAGCACCGGGTTTGCTAGCCATGTGGACATCTTTATCTCGCGGATGAACTTTGCAGCGAGTAATCTGTTCACTTCTTCTCCAAGTGCTTTTTGCTTTGGCTCTAAAAACCGTAGGGTTGTCTGCTTGATAGGTTGTGCGTATTTGTAAACTTCGAGTGAGTGCTCGGCGAACTCCCTGGGTATCCCTGGCATATCTGAAGGCTGCCAGGCGAAAATTTCCCAGTACTCACGGAGGAGTTCGACGAGCGCTCCTTCCTATGCTGGTGAGAGGGTGGTGGACACCATCGCCATCTTTGCAGGCTCCGTCGGGTGCACTTGATGCTTTCGAGTGTCGTTGTTTGCGCTGAACTCGAGCTCTGGGGCGTTCTTTTTTGTGAGAGGCATCACGGAGTGGTCCGTGGTTTTTGCTATCTCTTCCAGCTCCTCCTGCATGCCGAAAGATTTGGCGATCTCGTTGAACTCGATGTCGCACTTATTGGATTTTCAGAAATCGCCGTCGATGGTGATGGTGTCATGTTCCCCAGGTAGCTTGAGCTTCAGGTAGGCGTAGTGTGGTACTGCCATGAATCTGGCGAACGCTGTTCGGCGAAGAATAGCGTGGTACTGTGAGGGCCAGTCGACTACTTCGAAGTCGAGAAATTCTCATCTGTAATTGCTTCGGTCGCCGAGCACCACCTCCAAGTTGATTGTTCCGACTGGGCGGACTGCCTTCCCTGGTACTATCTCGTGAAAATATGGCTCTGATTCCGCGAGTCCGTCCAAGTTCCTGTTCATCCTACGGAGTGTCTCCGCGTAGATGATGTTGATCCCGCTTCCTCCGTCCATGAACACTCAGGCAAGTTCGTAGGTTCCTATCTGCGCCTAGATGACGTGTGCAGCGTGTCCTAGTTGATAGACTCGGGGGAGATGGTCCTCCTTGGAGAAATTATCGGCTGGTCGGCCATCTTCAGATACTCGGGTTTGGACGTTGGGACTTGGACAACCATGAATACTTGTCGAGTGTTTGTTTTCTGGGCCCTGCGGGACAGGTAGACTTTTTGTATCATCTCTAAGAGTCCTGCTGGGTTTGATTACCCATTGCCTCCCTGGTTCACGGTGGGCGGCGCTGGTAGCGCGGCTTGCACCGTGTTTTGGTTTCCTGGTGGAGGTAGAGCTTGCGGCGGGTGGAATCCTTGAGTTCCTTCTCCCGGGAGCTGCGGGTAGCCCTGATTGACTGCCGCTCTGTTTTTCTTCGAGAAGGCCTCGTGTATGTCCAGGAACTTTCGGCAATCCTTGAGAAGGTGTGTAGCCTTGGTTTTGCCAGTGCGCTTATCTGTAAATAGATGTAGCGTGCAGTAACCATCGAGGTCCTCCTCAGGAGTTTTATCCTCTGGCTTCGGCTTCCATTCGCGATTTCCACGATGTCTGTTGTCACAA
This sequence comes from Alopecurus myosuroides, assembly GCA_028641055.1. Taxonomy (NCBI): domain Eukaryota; kingdom Viridiplantae; phylum Streptophyta; class Magnoliopsida; order Poales; family Poaceae; genus Alopecurus; species Alopecurus myosuroides. Next base: position 452,465,159 of record CM054058.1, on the reverse strand, counting down.
CTTCTTGTGAATTCTGCTACCACCAGTTCTTCCCAATCGTCGTGATCGTAATGCTTTCTCCTATTCTTTCGACCATGGTGGTCGTCTTCAGGTGCTGGTGAAGATGTTTTTTTGTTGTGCACCGAGTCTTCGCCGTTGGCGCATCTGTCGGCTATAGCCATCAGTTCTCCGATGGTTTTGGGTGCGGCCCGTCCCAGTTCTTCTCTGAAGGCGGTTCACTGAGCTCCTTTAGCAAAAGCTTCGAATGCAACTTTTGAGTAGAATCGCCACTTTTCTGCTTGCAGGCTCGCAGCTCATCGATAGTTGCGGGTCTCTTGTATGTCGCCTAGAAGTTCTTGCGGAAGTCGAAGGTTAGATCGTCCCATGATCCGTAGCACGCCATCGGTCTTCCTTCGAGCCAGCTGCGCGCAGCGCCTACATGATGTAGGTTAAGGTACTGCATAGTTGTAGTCTTGTTCCCACGTTGGCATTTTACTGCCGTGAGGTAGTCCGACAGCCAGGACTTGGGCTCCAGTGAACCGTCCTATTTTGGCACTTCCGTAGTAATCTTAAACCTTTTGGGCTTTGGTTCCTCGCGGATGTCGTGAGTGAAGCATAGTGCAACGTAGGCCTCTTCGTCAGAAGAGGTGGATGGGGAGCGCGCGCGGTTCCTGGCTACTCGGGCCTTGTCGACTTTGTTTTGCGCGATGTCAGATCGCGCGTTGTATCCAGGATGGTCGCGATCGACCTCCTTTCGCAGCTCCTTGCTGCGGTGTCGCGAGCGGCTGCTGTGGTGTCACGGGCTGCGATCTCGATCCCTCGGGCTGCCATCGCTGCTACTCGGGCTGTCGCCACGTCGCCGAGCTTCTTTTCCTCGGGCGCGCCGAGGTGACTTCTCTCTTCTAGGCGATGTACTCTCGCGTCTGCGGTGCATTCCTTTGTCTTTCCGAGGGGTTTTCTCGGCCTCCTTCTCAGCCGTGTCCCTGCGGTTTTGAGCTGCAAGCCTTGCGGCTGCCATGCCCAACCTCTTCTGGACTTGCCTGTATTGCTCCGCTCGGGGGTCGTTTTCCCCTGGCTGGTTCGCCTGCAGGTAAGAGGCGACGGCTAGAGTCGTCGGGTGCATGTTTCCGTCATCATCGACGCGCATGAGGGAGGTTTCAAGTGTCTTGCTGATCCCGCTCAGAGATTCACCATCCATTGCTGCGGTCTTCGAGACGTATCTCTTCCTCCCGGGATGGTTCCGTACAGAGTATGTCTTGGAGAGTGCCGCACGGCGCTGGCTTGACTCATCCGCTAGGTTTTTGCGCTCGGTCAGATCCTTGCCAGCTTCTTTGATCAATGTTGCCGCTTTCACTAGATGGTAGTGGTATGCGATTAGATCTTCCTGAGGGGATCCTTCTTCAATCGGTTTGGCTGAGTGTACAGCCGCTTTCGCCTTGAGCCAGGCTGCTCGCGATACTTTGATGTGCTCTCGTTCCTTCGCGCTTTCTTCCGTCTCTTCGGGTGGTTCAGTTGATCCTACCATGCAGACCTGAGCCAGATATGGACCGTGAGTCCTAGGCGTGGATTGGAGAGCTTTACCAACCCGAGAGGGTTCTTCTGCAGAGATGGTGTGGAAGTTGTGAGTGTCCAGGCAGATGGATCCGCCGCTTTTTGCTAGGTCGCGACTCGCGTAGTTGGTTAGCGAGTCGACAGCTTCAGGCTTCGAGACCGACTTAGAGTCTGATCCTTCGAGATTGATTTTCTCGGGGAAGTGCAGGATCTCCTCTTTGTTGGCGTAGAATTGGAAGCTCTCGAACGTCAGGGTGACGCTTTTCTCCAGGTCGCTGAACGCCGGGCGCGATTCCGGCGAGTGGGGTGCGATGATGACTGACCCGATTCGGATCAGATCGGTTCGAGTTGAAGTTTCGGGGCTCCAGCTGAATTTTGGCGACGATGAGGCCGAAGATGATGTAGATCCAGCGCCCGCCATTCCCACAGACGGCGCCAATTGTCAAATATGCATCTCAACAAGTCCCTCGGGTGAACCAATAGGGTTTCGAGTAGGAGAACGAGGAGGCGCTGGTGACAATCGTCGGCTAACAGGGGGCACGATTTACCCAGGTTCGGGGCCCTCGTAGAGGTAAAACCCTTACTCCTGCTTCTGTCGATCTGTATTAGCACGATAGATCTGTTACAGTGGGGGTGCTCAAGTCAAGAGTAGATCTCAATCTCAAGGCTTAGGTGGCGCGATATTGCTTTGTCCCCCTCCTGGAGGTTCTCCTGGCTTTATATAGGTAGCCAGGTCTCAAACCGTCCCCCGGTGGGGGGATTCAAACCCTAACCTAAAGTCGGTTAGAGGTTTCCTTTCTTAACCCACAATTCTTTGCGGGTGGGCTTTGATTGGCCTTCTAGAAATGTCCAGGGCATCTCCCTTGGAGCTTGGGTCTTGGGCCTTGGACCGGGTAGGCTCACCCGATAGGTCCAGGATCAATCCCTTCGTCACCCGCCCCGTCGTCTTCCACCCAGACACAGAGTCCATGCCTGCGAGGTGTTCAACAAAACCACGACGCCGCTGACCCGTACGGCCCCGACGAACCCTCGATTTCCCTTGCCCCTCGGCCATGCCAGGCCACCTTTATATACCACCTGATCCCCGTGGCATGTACTCAACGTAAGATCAGCACGCTAGCCTCTCGAAATCCACAAGTCGATCTCGAGTTCGTCCGCCGCAGTCGCCGCCGAGTTCGAGCTCGTTCCGGTGAATACTGTCTTCCTTGATCCTCCCCGACCCCCCCTCTCGAGTTATCTCGTTTCCTTGCACCCAGCTGACACGGTCTCGGCTTGTATTTGCCCTCAGGTCAACGCCGCCATCTACGTCCGTCGCAGCCCACCGCCCGTAGTAACTCCGGTGACAAATCGCGGGAGGAGCTGACTGCACCGACGCTCGCCACCTCGCCATCGACTCCGCGACTCCCCCTACACCCCCTGGTACGTTCCAACGTTCCCCTAGCGCCGTAGATAGGCCCCGCCGTGTTTTCTCTGTTTCCGCCGCCGTGCGCACACGTTCCCGGCCATATTTCCGACGAACTAGCTCCGCAAGCGAGCAGGGGATCAATCGTCACCGTCGGATCTGCATCGAAGGGTCAGAAAGAGAAGGAATTCCGAAGCGATACGAGCAGATCCCGTCCGCCCATCTCCACTTCAATCGGACGGTTCACGACGGCAATCCGCGCGAAGCGTTAGGGGCCAATCAGAGGCCACCATCAAGGACCCCACAGATCGATCATGTTTTTGATAAAAACAGAAAATAACAGATTTATTTCAAAACTTCATAAAATTATATCTTGAGTTCTGTAATTTCAAATTAGGTGTTTTTGGACTTTTTGGAATCAGCACATCATGTAGATTAATCTAGGATATTCAAATATTAACTTTGTATCGTGCACTCAAAAGTTATTTGTAAATCTAGGCAAATCACTATTTTGCTCATAACTTTAGTTTTAAAAATCCTTTTTAAGTGAAATTAATTTCTCTGGTTTTGTTTTGGTGCCCTTTAACCAGTAGACACCAGATAAGTTCATTAAGGGGTATTGTTCGCAGCAATAACGATGTTTTTCCACTAAATATCCCATAATTGGTCTTGAATAATGATTAATTTTTTTTCATGAGTTATGTTTTCTCTTCCATGAATCATGACCAAGTTAACAACACCAGAAAGTATTTGCTAGTAATTTCGTGCATCACCTAATTGCTTGGCATGCATACATATTTTTGTATTGTTTTGTTTTGCTTTATGTGTGGTATGTTTATGTATTGTGTATTTTTGTTTGTGCTAGTTTGTGAAGAGGAGCAAGACTATTCATGTTACTGTTTATCTTGTTGTTCTTGCTCATCCTTTTGCCAAGGCAAGTGACACATTCATCCACCCCTTATTTTCCTATGCATTACTAGGGTTTTGAAGTAGTTGCATGATAGGTGAATTTTTCTCTAAGTACTATGCTATGCTAAAACCCTAGTAGTGTGTAGCCACCCTTACCCTTGTTATCAACTATAGCCTTAGCACTTGTAGATGCTATGCCTTGGTTCAATTTGTTTTCTATGATATGGTGAAAAATTCTAAGTATAACCCTCAATGAAACAGCTGGGTGGATTTTTGATGTGATTGGATTATGTTGGGTAGCTCCCTAGGGCCATATCAATGGTGTTTATCACCTAAGGATTACACTTGTGGATTCCCACCCAGGAAACAAAGAGATTCCTAAGTCCCTCTAAGTTTAGTAGCTTTCCGTGCAGCCCTTTAACACATGGGCTCTGTCTTGATCAACTAAGGTGTGAGAGTTCAGTCCATGCTTGACATTAAGATGTAGTATAATTATAGGTGGAACGGGTCTTGCTGGTTGGGTTGGATTCTTGCTTTTGAAAAATCTCGTCTCAATTCTATCCTTTCCATGATGCACTCCGGGTGTATAGGATGTTTGGGATAATTGAAGACAAATGGTGAAAGTGCACAACCTCTGCAGAGTTAGAAACTATGATCATAGTCGTGTCCCCGGTAATGGACAACTTCGAGCAGCTGGACAAGGATGGATAGAAGGATCTCGACATGGTTTTCAAGAAGTAAAATTTGGGTAAGGAAATATTAATTCGGTGCTCATGGGTGTGTCCCATGGTGCCAATCTTTGAAAATAAAACTCGTTACAAAAGTGTTAGGGAAAAACTTGCTTTTTGCAAAAATCCTAAACTCCACCAAGCCAGATATGCATGTAGTTTAGACTTGCCATTTTATATCCACCATAGTGTCATTTGCCAGTACATTGTTTGTACAGAATCTCCTTCGGGGGCTACATATTCCAATGTGCAGGTTCCTCCGATGATGAATAAGAAGTGCATGGACTCGAGTCTACACCCAACATGCCTTCCTGTGGCACATGCTGAAGATAGAGGCTCATTGCTATTTTTATTTTTTTTGCTGCTTGAACTCTGAAGTATTTAGCTAGTCTTCAAGGCTATGCAACTTGTAGTAAAGCTATACTTGGCTATTATGGATCCTTTGTACTAATTTTGGATACTTCTGCAATGATACTTCACATTTTGTTCTGTGGTGCTTTCATTGATCCAGGGACTAGCACTTAACACAATAGTTCTTCCCTGGTACTATCTCGTGAAAATATGTCTCTGATTCCGCGAGTCCGTCCAAGTTCCTGTTCATCCTACGGAGTGTGTCCGCGTAGATGATGTTGATCCCGCTTCCTCCGTCCATGAACACTCGGGCAAGTTCGTAGGTGCCTATCTGCGCCTGGATGACGAGTGCAGCGTGTCCTGGTTGATAGACTCGGGGGAGATGGTCCTCCTTGGAGAAAGTTATCGGCTGGTCGGCCATCTTCAGATACTCGGGTTTGGACGTTGGGGCTTGGACAACCATGAATACTTGTCGAGTGTTTGTTTTCTGGGCCCTGTGGGACAGGTAGACTTTTTGTATCATCTCTGTAACATCCCAAGTATGAAAATCATCCCCTTAGAATGTTTGTTGCATGTTTATTAAAGTACTGCATCATGTCATCATATTGCTTCCATGTTGTTTGCATTTGTTTCTTAATTGTTGCAATTGTTTTCCACTGTTTTCACAACTCAAATTCAAACCTTATTCAAACAATGGTTTCATACTTGCTCTGTTACAACATTTTGAATAAAAATCACAAATAATAACAACCATTTGGTTTCATGTTTTTCCATAGTGATCACTTGGTAAAATGATGGTTTTAAATCAATTATTTATTTTCCAAACACATTTAAAATTAAAATCCAAGCACCCACAAACAGAACCATTTTGAATTTATGTTGATACCAAAACAAATCAAATTGCCTAATTACCATAGGGGTTACCCTATTTAAATGTTGGTTTTATTAATGATCATTAATATTAAAAAACTTCACCTAAATTTGTTTTATTTTCAAATAGCAAACAAAACTCAAACTTTTTGACAATAAAAGTTAACAACTGTTTGCAATTGCCCTAAAGAACTCCCTCAATTTTTTCCAATTTTTTTTCTCTAACTTAAAACCTATCTGTTTCTTCCAAATTCTAATCCAGCAAAAAAAAATATAAAAGAGAAATAAAAATTTCGAATTTTGGCGCCAGCAGGGAGAGTGGGCTGCGCCCAGCCCACTACTCCCTTTTCTTTCCCTCAGCGCGCAGCCCAGCCCGAAACTTAACGCAAATACCGATTCGTTTTTTTTTCTACTCGATCTAATCCATCTTCCCGCAGTACGGCGGCCATCGGAGGCCTCCACGGCAGCACGGCGACCACCCGACGGCCAGGAGGCACTCCCGGGGGCTATAAAGCCGCCCTAGGAGCCCTGCTGCCCTACCCTAACCCTAGGCACCATCTCTCCCTCTTCTCCGCCGCCGTCTGCCCCTCTCCCGACCGCCTCCCTCTCTGCTATCTACCTCGCCGGAGAACCCCGACTAAATCCGTCCACCGCGACGTCGCCATGGCGCTCCACTCCCCCACCTAGTCCTGAAAATCGAACGCCCGCAGCTGCCTCTCCCTTTTGGACATCAGAACATCCCCGGGGAGCCGCTAGGACGTCGCCGCCGTCCACGACACCTCCGCCGTCGCCTCTGTCACGCCGTCGTCAGCAACCTCCACAACCTCGACCCACTCCTGGTGAGCTCCACCAGCTACCTCTCTCTCTCCCTCTGTGCACCACCACGGTATCGTGCACATCCACCCCATCTGCCTCGATGCACGGCCGCATTACCTCAACGCCGGCGAGCAGCGTCGCCTCTGTCAGTCGCGGATGGAAACGCTCGTCAGAAAAGTTCAGTTAGCCAGCAATGAACGATAACCTGTCCGCGTTCCTATCCCTGTCAAACAACTGAACACAGCGCTGTGGTTGCGCTACTCTGAATCTCGCTTGCGGTCGCGGGTTCGAGCCGCGGTTGCGCGGAATAACCCACCTTTTTTCGCCCCGCTGCTGACAGGCGTGGCCCACCAGTCGGTGGTACTGGTGGCCACGCAAGCGTGCGCTGCGCCACGTTGGCCCCTGGCCCACGCGGCAGTGGCTGCGTGTAGCTGCCGCTCTGTAACAAAAGTTTAACACGTTCTGTTTTATTTTCCTAATCATTTTAAATAACAGATTTAAACCCAAAAATTAAACCCTTAATAACTTTGAATCTATAAGTCCAATAAATAAAAGTTTTATATGTTTTCTGATCCAAATCAAATGATCTTTCCAAATAATCCAATTGTGTACTGTTTTGAACTTTCAAATTGCAATTCAAATTTAAATTCAAATCATTCAATTGAATTTTGCTAAAATTCATAACTAATTCATAATAAATCCAAATCATGCAAATAAAATATGTTTTCAATGCTATTTCAAATAACCTATTCAAATATAAATTTTGTTTCATGGTTTGACTAATTTAAATTGCCTAAATAATTTAATCCTTGTTTAATTCAATTAAATTTGATAAAATCATAACTTGCTCAATTTAAATTATTTTTTAACATGCAAAATATGTTTTCAAACCATCAAAGTATGAACTTTTCAAATATGAGTTTGAAATTATGTTTTGAACAAATAAAAATTCAATTAAATTCAAACTTGTTTTAAATTCATTTAAAACTTGTTTAATATTGTTTAAGTCATAATAAATTCATCCTAACTCCTATTTCAATATTTGAAACATGTAATCCAACTAAAATTTGATGTTCTTTTCAAATATAAACTTTGTTATTTGTTTTGAACAATTTAAGTGGTTGAAAACAACAAATACTTGTGTGTCACCTTTAAGGCACCCAAAAATTCCCTAAATTAATAATAAAATTCTAAATTGCTACACCCTGTTTTAAATTGGTTCTAATGTTGTTATTTTGCTGTTTTCCTTTTGCATCCATCATACTAAACCACTAGCACCTGTTGACTAGTTGGAAAACAAATAATCTAACGAAAATCCATGGGCTTTTCATATGCAACTCAAAGTTGCATATGTGTCCATTTAAATTGTGTTATCATGTTATCTAGTTTATTTTGAGGCAACCATTAACTTGTCATGCATCATATTTGATTGTGCACTATGCCATGATGATGATTGTTTATATTTCTGCCTTGTTTGTTTGCTTCTTCTCGGATAGACGACGACGTTGATACCGACGATCTTTACGACACCCCTTCTGAGGATCTAGCTCAGTACCCGGCTACTGGGTTTGCAGGCAAGTTATCACTCACATGAACCATTGTGTTCCTTTCAACATTGGTTACCGATACTTTCCGTTGTCTATATTTGCTAGCCCTATGTATCGTTGCTTCTGTTACGAACCTATCACATGATACCCTAAACCCTGATATTGCCACACCTCCAGTCCTAAAACCCCGTTGCTTGGGCCCGTGTCTTACTAGCATGCTTAGGGTTGTTTTGCTCGAGTCTGTTATCCGTTACTTTCTGTTATTATATCTGTTATATCCTGGGGCTCGATATTAAACAACAATTTGTTAATTTGAGGTAATAATAATTTGCTGATAAGGCACCGGCAGGAGGCCCGGCGTGGTTTTGAGGCCTGCTAGTGTCGACCCTAATAGGAAAAGGGTCTTGTCTACGGATCCATGATGAGCGCACGATCCGCGTGTGGGAAGCGTGTATGGGCGCCCCCCACAATTTGACTCGATTCGCATCTCGTCCAAATCGCCACACTTAGTTCGGGCTTTCCATTTGCTGCACGCATATGCAGGTACGAACCCGAGGCCAGGGTGGAACTTTTGTAGTCGGCATTTAGGGCGGCGTGGTCTTCCAGTGCTACGAGGGTCCTCCTTTTCTTCGGGGGGCTCGATTAGCCGCGCACGCACAGCACATGGTGCTTTGGGCTTGATGCGAAGAAAGGTTGAGTTGTGTTGAGTGCCTCGCTTGGTGGAAGTGCATTTCCATCCTGGCGGGATATTCTTACGTGTACGGCCAAATTGGTGCACCCCTGCAGGGATAAATCTTCTCGAGAAGCCGTGTTTTCCGCGGTTATGGTTGACTTGGTGAAAGTACTGGCTAACAAGTACTCAGAACAACTTACACCTAACTAAAGATAACTTGACTAGTAATAGCCATATTGACACAATAAATTGATCCATCATTATTTCAACTGCGTGAGTTATCCTCGGATTGCTTCTTTGGATAAGGGGCGAGATCCAGGATGGGTTTGTTTGGTGGTTAGTTATAGTTGGTTACAATACGCTATCTTATCTCTATCTGTTAGCCCGGAAGTTGTAGTATCTTCTGTAGATTGTTAGCGCAGCCAGTTGCAGCATCTTTTATACCTTTCTCTTCCGTTGATCCCAAAGCATCTGTGCTTGGTGTTGACGGGCTACACTTTGGTGAACTGTGAGTCTTGCTTGCCAGTACGTTGTTGTACTGACCCCTTTGGGGCTGTGGTTACGCAGACTACGACTACGGCTACGATGACCACCAGGATGGCTACTTCGTGGAGTTTGACGAGACTGCAGACGAGTAGATAGCTGGACCAGGGCTGGATCCAGGACCTACGTGGATGGGCTTCGTCTTCTTTATTTTCCCGGCTTCTTAAGCCTATTTGGATTTGTCTGTACTCAGACCCCTTTGATTGCTTCCGCTGATGTAATGAATGCTATGTTGGGACATGTGTCCTCTGGATGATTGTATTTGCTATTCTCTGCCTTAGTGACGGCTTTTTGCAACCTTATTTCAATCTTTTGTGTCTTAGAGATATGTTGTGATTATCATTCGTTCAACGCTGTTGACATACCATGTGTGATTGGTATGAAGTACGTCGACAGTAGTGCCTTTGATCTCTAGTGGATAGTTTACATCGACGATGGAATAGCAGGGCTTGTGTTGTCGCGCATAAGCGCAGGCCTACCAGGAAGCTGGGACGTGGGAGCAGTAATGCCCCATAATCCAAGCATCTGCTATCCAGTTCAGCCCGATGAGTATCCCTTAGAAGTCAGGGTGCGACAAATGGTATCAGAGCCTGTCTGCCTGTAGGATCCCTTTTACTGGTCGCAGTTGAGTCTAGAAACTATTTTGTAGCTATATAGGAAAAATGAAATGTGAGAGTAGGAATTCTGCCATTTTTCTTCTTTCCCCACCCACCCACCCTTTTCTGGTAAGGAAGTGCAACGTTGTTTTCTGTTCTCACCTAAACTTTCAAGTTAGGATTTCACGTGTTTTGGGTTCTCCGTAGTACCTCAGGACTTTTGGTCTCGTTTTCCCGATGTTGCTTCGATATCCTGTTCTTCTAAAGAACCTTTCGTCCGTTGAAACCTTGTTGTTACTTTCCACTTCAGTTTCTTCTACCGGCGTCTAATCAAAACCTCCCAAATCATCTGCAGATGGATCTCAGGTTCTTCCCGCAGGTGGTTCGGATGACTCGCCGTGAGAGCACTGCCAGTTATCCGGAGATGCTGAGAGACATGGTGACTTATCTGGGGTTCCATTGGGCACCAGAGTACCAGGTCTACGAGCAGCAGCGAGAGTTTGACCAGACCTACTACCAGGCTATCGTCTACATTCTGTCAGATGATGGCAGGAGCGTTGTCCACCGCTACGAGGCAGTAGGTTCCACAGTGGATATGGCCGTGCAGCAGGCAGCTTACGTGAGTCTCACCGTCCTCCGTGCTGACTACTGGGGGTTTGACGATTCTATCTATCGCCACATCCCCCGTGGTTACATCACGTCGGAGGGAGTTCATTTCACTCTCCACGGCAACCTGGATACCTACGAGTCTGATAGCTCCAGGCTGCACACCACTGCTCAGTTTGTGAGGCACAGTGACGCAGTTGCTTCCACACTGTCTCAGGAGCTGGCTTCAGTCAGGGAGCAGCTCCACCTTGCTCTCACTCGTCTGGCGACGTACACCACAGATTTTGTTGGAGACGAGCGCTTTGCACGTTGCGTTCAGACAGTTGGGTTATCGCTGCCAGATGCTGGAGGTTACGAGCCGATCAGAGGTCCACTTCTCGACCTTGGTCCAGGTTACACAGGGATTCCCCGCTTTGGAGCACAGGGAGACGACGCTTTCTACTTCACCACACCGAGAGTCCCTCTCAGAGAAGTTCCGCTCTACGTGGATCGTCGTTATACCTACTTCCGGGGGATTCCTCCGCACCGTATCTCTCGTCGTACTACTCACCGCCGTCCTACGTGATGAGCATGGGAGTACCGATGTATCCATTCATAGCTATGTTTAGTTATCCTTGTCTTTCGAACCATGTATTGGTGTGTTGGATATTCTGATGTATTTGAACATGTGATGATGTACCTGTTGGTTATCTATTCATGCGTCGGAATAATCTATCTTTCGGTTACCAAGTCTATCCTTTTCTGTTGTTGTGCTAAAATGCATGTCTATCCAGGATGCCGCCGACAAGGAGCAACCCGCCTGAACCACCTCCGCTCACGGAGCTGTTGACTCAGATGACTCAGGTCGTGGCTCAGATGGCCCAGATCCAGGCTAACCAGCACAACAACCAGAATGCTCCGCGAGTCAGCATCAAGGAGTTTCTGAGCATGGGGCCGAGAGCTTTCGTGGCAACACGTGAGCCTCTGGATGCTGATGACTGGATCAGGGAGATGAACAGGGCTCTGGAGATTTCTCATGTTGCTGAGGAAGATAAGGTCAAGTATGCCACCTACCTACTGAAGGGTCAGGCAGCTACCTGGTGGGAGAACTACCAGACCATGAGAGCTGGGTATCCTATCACCTGGGGTTGTTTCAAGGATGCCTGCCTGAAGCACCACATCCCAGATGGTCTCATGGAAAGGATGCGTGAGGAATTCTGCTCTCTAAAACAGGGCAAGCTGGACGTCCTCGGCTACCAGACGAGTTCAATCGTCTCGCTCGATACGCTAGTGACGAGGTGTCCACTGAAGCCAAGAAGATGGCAAGGTTCCGCCGAGGTTTTAACCCGGAACTGAAGTACGCTCTCACCAACATCAAGTGCAAGGACTTCGTGGAGCTCGTGAACACCGCGCTCAATGAGGAGAATGGGCACAAGGCGTTCGAAGAGTCGCGCAAGCACTCGCGTGAGGGTGGTTCCTCCTCCAACATGACCACCCCTCCGCAGAAGCGCCGCATCTGGGTGCCAAACAGTGCTGTCACTAGGGCTCCATATGCCCATGCTTCTCCAGGCTTTGGTCCCCGCCCACCCAACCCAGCTCAGATGCAGGCTCAGAGGTTCTCAATGGGGCAACCAAGGCCAGATGCACCTCGTGTCGTCACTTGCTTCAAATGCAAGCAGACTGGACACTATGCTGATAAGTGCACTCAGAGGCAGCTACCTCCACCACCTCCTCGCCCCAACACCAACCAGGCAATGGTTCCTGCTCCCCCGGCTAAAGCCTTCAACTCCAACAACAGGCCTGTCGGGAGGACCGCGAGGGTGAATCATATCAAGGCCGACAAAGCTGAGGAAGCTCCTGACGTCGTTCTCGGTACATTCCCCGTAAACTCTAACCCAGCTAAAGTGTTGTTTGATACCGGAGCATCGCATTCTTTCGTGTCAAAGATCTTTGCAACAGCAGTTAAGCTACCTTTTGTTGGTTTGGGTTCCCCGCTAGTAGTAAACTCCCCTGGAGCAACTATGCAAACTTCCAAGATCAGTCACGAGAATCAAATCTTGATTGGAGGTCACATATTCCTTGCTTCCCTCATTCTGCTTGGCAATTCTGACATTGATGTCATCATTGGCATGGATTGGTTGAAGGCCAATAAAGCTACGATTGATTGTGCTAAGAAGTCAATAACTCTGTTCCACCCTTCCGGCCAGATAGTCTATTCTCCAAGTGAATCAAGTTCTGTTCAGCTGTACACCCTGGATGCTAAACCTCTACCTCTGCTTGAAAATGTTCCGGTGGTTTGTGAATTCCCTGACGTCTTTCCAGAAGAGTTGCCAGGGATGCCTCCGGACAGAGCAGTTGAGTTCGTGATCGAGCTTGAACCAGGTACTGCACCAATCTCTAAGCATCCATACAAGATAGCTCCTCCTGAACTGAAGTTGTTGAAGGAGCAAATTGATATGTACATGGAGAAAGGTTACATTCAGCCTAGTTCCTCCGCTTGGGGTTGCCCAACTCTGTTTGTTGCCAAGAAGGATCAAACAAAAAGACTCGTGGTTGACTATCGTCCTCTCAACGAGAAAACTATCAAGAACAAGTACCCAATTCCTCGTATCGATGATCTTTTTGATCAACTTGCTGGAGCCTCAATATTCTCAAAGTTGGACTTGAGGATGGGTTACCATCAAATAAAGATCAGAAAGGAAGATATTCCAAAAACAGCTTTCACCACTCGGTACGGTCTATATGAATACACCGTCATGTCCTTTGGTCTCACCAATGCACCGGCAACCTTCTCAAGACTCATGAATTTTGTCTTCCATGAATACCTCGACAAGTTCGTTGTGGTATATCTTGATGATATTCTGGTCTACTCAAAATCCGAGGAAGAGCATGGAGAACACCTTCGTCTCACTCTCATGAAACTTCGCGAGCATCGTCTGTATGCCAAGTTCTCCAAATGTGAGTTCTGGATTCCAGAAGTTGCTTACCTTGGTCATGTCATCTCTGCAAAAGGCTTAGCCATTGATCCAGAAAAGATTAAAGCAATTGTTGATTGGAAACCTCCTAAGACGGTAAAACAAGTTAGAAGCTTTCTTGGCTTGGCTAGCTATTGCCGTCGTTTCGTCCAAAACTTTTCCAAGATTGCCAAACCTCTCACTGATCTCACAAAGAAGGACAAGAAGTTTGTTTGGACTCCACAGTGTGATGAGAGTTTCAATCTCCTGAAGACTAAACTCACTTCCACCCCAGTTCTGGTTGGCCCAGATACTACCAAACCTTTCCAGATATTCTGCGATGCATCTCTCCAAGGCCTAGGAGCAGTTCTTATGCAAGAACGCCAAGTTGTGGCTTATGCTTCACGTCAGTTGAACCCACATGAGCAAAACTATCCCACACATGATCTTGAACTTGCAGCAGTTGTGTTTGCCCTCAAGAAATGGAGGCAATACTTGTTGGGTAACAAAACTTAAATCTTTTCCGATCATAAGAGTCTGAAATACATCTTCACTCAACCAGATCTAAACCTCAGGCAAAGGAGATGGATTGAAAAGATTAAAGACTTTGATCTCACCATTTCTTACACTCCAGGCAAGGCTAATGTTATGGCCGATGCTCTCAGTCGCAAATCCTATTGCAATAATCTCATGATCATGGAAAGCCAACCTCCACTTCATGAAGAATTCCAGAAGCTGAACCTTGGTCTTGTTCCTCAAGGCTACCTTGCTAGCTTGACAGCCAGTCCAACTCTCGAGGACAAGATTCGTTCTGAACAACTTCGTGATACTGAAATCAAGAAGATAGTTGAGCACATCAAGGAAGGCAAGGAGAAATCAAGTCCTTCTCAGTTGATGATAAAGGAACTGTGTTCTTTGAAGGACGCATTGCAGTTCCTCAAGTTCAAAGTCTGAAAGATATCATTCTCAAGGAGGCTCATGAAACTCCTCTCTCCATTCACCCTGGAAGTACAAAGATGTACCAGGATCTTAAGACACTGTATTGGTGGCCTGGCATGAAACGTGAAATTGCTCAATACGTTTCTGAATGCGACGTTTGTCAACGTGTTAAGGCAGTCCATCAGAAAACAGCAGGTCTACTCCAACCTCTGAAAATTCCTGAGTGGAAGTGGGACATGATTGAAATGGACTTCGTTACTGGGTTTCCAAAGTCCAAAAAGGGCAACGATGCAATCTTCGTTGTTATTGATCGTCTCACTAAAGTAGCTCACTTCTTTGCTGTCAAGGAAACTATCTCAGCTAGCTAGTTAGCAGAACTCTACGCAGCAAAGATTGTTCCTCTTCATGGTGTTCCATTGGAAATAAGCTCAGACCGTGGAAGTATCTTCACTTCTCATTTCTGGAAAAGCTTTCAAGAAGCATTGGGCACTAAACTTCTGTTCAGCACAGCTTATCACCCTCAGTCTCAGGGGCAAGTCGAAAGAGTCAATCAGATTCTCGAGGATATGCTCAGAGCATGTGGTCACTCCTTTGGCATGAAATGGGAGGATTGCCTTCCATATGCTGAATTCTCCTACAACAACAGCTACCAGGCAAGCCTAGGCATGGCACCATTTGAGGCACTGTATGGTCGCAGATGTAGGAGTCCAATCAATTGGTCTGGAGCTGGTGAACTGTAACACCTGGGGTGTTACCTGTTTGTTTTGGTTGCATCATATGCATCACATTGCATTGCACCATGTTTGCATCACAACTGAAAATTTCAACACAATTTAAACTGTCACCCTTGCTCAAAATTTCCCAGTTCCACCTTGCAAACTAAACCACTCATTTGTTTTCAATAGTTTGAAAATTGTTTTAAACAAATTGCCTGCTAAATAAATTTTTCCCTGTTGTTAACAAACCCTAATGACTAATTCAAAAATTCAAATCAAATCACTCATTCACTTGTTGGGTTTAATCAAACAACTATTTTCAATCAATTAATTAAATCCCCTTCTTTTTTAGATCAAATGCCTCAAACATAACCACTTTTGAAATTATAACCTTTAACAAGCCAATCAACTAATTTTCAATCAGATTAAATCTTAGGGGTAACCCTATTACAAATGTTGTTTTAAATAAGGTTTGTTTAATATTGAAAATTCATTCAATATGGTTTCAAATACAAACAATATTTTAAAAATGTCAAATTTTCTGCAAACCAATCTTGGAATGTATTTCTAATTATCTCTACTATATAATTTCTCTTACCGACGTGGTACGTCGTACGTCGTACGTTTCGGTCGCTCGATTCGTTTCGGTGATCGATCCCTCGGTACGAGCCTTTCTAGGTCGCCCCCGACTGATCGGTGGGTGTGGGCCGGCCCCGTAAATGTCTATTGATGCGCAGGCCCATACTGCGGTGAACTCGCTCGGTGTGGGCACGAGCACCACCGCCGCCTCGAGGTAGCCATTGACGGTCTCCGCGCTCATGCGCCCGCCTCTGACATGCTCCTCGCTCACGGCCTCCGCCTTGAGGTCGACATTCATGTGACTCTACTCCCTCGCTCGATGCGCTCCTAATCCGGCGTGGCATGACATCCACGGATCCGTCGCTCCATGTCCCCATCCTCCTTCGGCGTGGCAGGAAGCCTCCCGTACGTCCGCTGCTCCTGCTTCCTTCACCCGCACCAGCACATTCCTCGGCCGCCGGCGTCCACCATCTCCTTTGCATCTCCTTTCCTTGCTGATTTCACGCGGGCACAAGCAGTGTGGTTCAACGATGATGTATGAAGACAAGGTGGTCGGTGTAATGCCTGGCATGGTCTGAAGACAGGACAGAGTACCCCTATGGTTGTGGCGTCCTTGGAGAGCTGATTACAGCACAATTTGCTGATTTAGGGGAAGAAAATTTCGCCATGTGCGATGCCGGGGCTGACAGGGACGAGCACAATCTGTGTCGGTGTCGTGTGCCCGACGCAGGCATCGGCTCATGGTCTCTCTGGCAGCATGAGGAGATCGTTCGTTCCTTGCGGCCCTATCCGGTGATGGAACTTCTGGTCCTCTGTAAGATTGAGGCGGTGTCTCTGCCTTGTGTAATGTCCATCAGTCGACCAGAGGCATGAGCCCATAATCTGAAGTGCTAGCCCCGTCAGGTTTTTACTTACCAGTCCAATCAATACTACTGTTGTTACTGTTGCTATCCGCATCCTGTAGGTATCATAGTGCTTGGTCTATACTGAGTGTCACTGAATTTGTTTGGTCTTGTTGAGGTCATGATCACCGTCATACTTTGCGAGCTGTGCTCTCTTCACAGCATACCACCAAAGGATCCGCATGCTCTGAACTTGATAATTAGGTACATAATCACTACGAAGTTATGTTGACCTCAGCATGTGTTCGTACCTTGGAGACAATGCATTTAGACGTGAGTTTTTTTTCCTCTTTGCTTTTTATAGTTAATACCCTGGGAATAAGTTCGGGGCGCTTGCTACGGCGCAACATTGGCACTCGCCCATACATGTGGAGACAATCCTCACTTTTCTCAACGTGGTATTGTGCTACATATCTTTATATCATAATCTATGATCAATAAATAGAACCAAAATCAAAGTTCATTTATACGTGATTCTTTTCATTCTTTTTTCTCTTCCCTCTTTATAATTATCCCTTAGGAATAACTTTAGCGTTTGCTAACGCAACTTTGGCACTCGCCCATACATGTGGAGACAATCCTCGCTTTTAGATATCTTTATATCATAGTATATGATCAATAAATAGAACCAAAGTCAAAGTTTGTTTTAAACATAAAATGACGTTTGACGTATTGTCAATGATATACTGAAATTCATGGCTGACCATTCCATTTAAAAAAATAGCAAGTTTTTTTTTACTTGAATCTAATGTTCTGTCTTCTCCTATGAGCAAGTTGGTCTTAGGTTCTTCATCAAAAAGCATATTTTGAAGGTATATTATTATCGTGATGTGTCAATATTAATCTAAAAAACTCTCTAACCTGCTCCATTTTTTTTGGAAGATAGCTGACGTACTATGATGTGCCTTATAAGTTTAATTGATTAGTTCTGGCTTAGTTAGTGTTAATTTTCTAAGTAGCATATTAAACATGATAGAGAAAAAACTTAATTTTCTTCCGCTCTTCCTATATAACAAATACGAAAGAAAAACTTATTTCATCTACATAGACCGTAGCAACGCACGAGCATTTCAACTAGTCTAAATAACCTACCCTAAATTTACTGGAATTTTTCCTAAACAAAATCTATCAATTTTCTTCCAAATCTGTTTTCAGAAAAAAAAAAAAACAGAAAGAAAAAGAAAGTGAGCAGCAGCTAACCTAACTACCCCAGCCCACTCCCTTTCCCTCTTTC
The DNA here is from genome assembly GCA_028641055.1 of Alopecurus myosuroides. NCBI lineage: Eukaryota > Viridiplantae > Streptophyta > Magnoliopsida > Poales > Poaceae > Alopecurus > Alopecurus myosuroides. The sequence goes on along the minus strand of CM054058.1, from coordinate 452,447,285 downwards.
TCCCCAGCCCATCTATTCTATTTCTGGCCCACCCCACCTCCTGTCGCTATCTTCTTCCTCTGGCAGACGTCATCACAGTACGAACATGTCCTCCACCGTATGATCCTCCCCACCTCACGCCGATGCGCTGCCGTACGAGTCCTCGTCCCCCTTAAAGCACCACACCAACCCCTAACCCTAGCTCTCCAACCCATCGCCGCCATCTTCCATTCCCTCTCTGCTAGATCCACTCCCTCTGAATATCTGAACCGAACTGAACAACCACCGTAGACCACCACCGTCGCCTCCCGCCGTCGTCCCGGCCACCTCGAGGGTCCTCTGTCCGTGGGAATGGAAACCGCACCTCTCCAGCTCCAAGATTGCAGTAGGCGCCATCGCGAGGTAACGCTTCGTTTCGCCGCTCTCTTCCCCGATCATCGCCTGTTCCTGTTCGTTCTCTGAACCTCCACCCACTGCCGTCAGGCACCACTAGTTCCCCTGGCTCCGATCGCCTTGATCGCCTCGAGAGGCACCCGAGGGCGGGAATGAGATCGCGGCGGTCCCTTGAAGCTCACCGTCCCCTCACCAACTGCTGGGAACCCCCGAGCTGGCCGCGCCATCGTCGGGAACCTTCCCTCGCCGCTGTACCCCGACCGCCTACGACGTCGACCAGCGCAGGTGAGCCGCCCCTTCCCTTCCTCATCCCTAACTCTCCTGTACGTGCACGCACGCTCACGAGCGCCCGCCTCCGCACGGCAGCCGCCGCACGCCCAAGCGCGGCAGCATCGCCATCCGCCGGCGTCCGCCCTCGCTGGCCGTCTCCCGCTACGGAACCTGCAGAGATTCAGTCACCGATCTGAACAAAGGTTCAGTTAACTTTTCGTTAGAGGTTAACCACCCTCCAGCACGTTTCCCTGACAAAGATTCTGAAGCACCGCAGTGGTTCCGATCCGTCCACGCGCAAGCAAAGCTCGCGGGATCGAATCCCAGTTCGGGCACATTTTGCCCATCATTTTACTGCGCGGAGGGCCCCGCCCGTCAGCGTCCCGCACAGCCCAGTCAGCTTCCCACCGCACCAGTCAGCGCCCGCGTGGCACTAGGGCCCGCAGGTCAGCCGCTGTGGTTGGCCCTGCCCCCCGTGAGAAACCCCTCCAGATCTAGATCTGGATCCGCACTTTACACCCAGGCCCCTAGCTTTTCTGGTTCTGCACAGAAGCCCCTGTTCCAATACTTCTTTCACATTCTAGCCCCTGCCTTTTACAATTTGAACCCTAAAAATCAAACAACTATAACTTTTAATCTACAAATCCAAATAATACAAATTTTATATGTATCCCACCCCAAATCTCCTCTACTTTTCAAATATGCCATTTGTTTTCTGTTTTGAACTTTCAAATTGCAATTCAAATTTAAATTCAAATCATTCAATTGAATTTTGCCAAACTTCATAGGTAATTCATAATAAGTCCAAATAATGCAAATAAAATATGTTTTCCATACCATTTTAAATAACCTATTCAAATATAATTTTTGTTTTCTGTTTTGAATAATTAAAATTGCCTAAACCATTTAAATCTTGTTTAATGCAATTAAAAATTGTCTAATATTGTTTAATTCATAATTAAATTATCCTAACTCCTATTTCAACATGTGAAACATGTAATCCAACTAAAATTTGATGTTATTTTCAAATATAAACTTTGTTATTTGTTTTGAACCCCTTTAACTTGATGAAAACAACAATTGCTTGTGAGACATGTTTAAGTAACCAAACTTTCCACACTTAACCAATAATTTCCAAACTTTTTAAAACCTTATTTCAGTTGGTTCCATTGTTGTTATTTTGCTGTTTTCCTCATCCATGCCTCATGCTAATCCACCTTCATCTGTTGATTAGTTGGAAAACAAATAATCTAACCATAATTCATGGGCTTTTCATATGCAACTCAAATTGCACATGGGTTCATTTAAATCTGTTTATCTTGTCAACTAGTTTATTCTGATGCATCTTTAACCTGTCATGCATCCATATCTTGATCATGCTGGATCTTTTGCCGTAGTAGTAATTGTTGCATCCGGTGTTTGTTCGAGGTTCGTTGCTTCTTCCCGGATAGGACGTTGAGATGATGAGAGCAACGACAAGTTCTGCTACCTTGCGGGATCTCAGGCAAGTATACTCACTTGCTGCCAAATGGCTGCCTTTCATCACTTGTTACCGATACTTCCCGTTGTTCTGTTCTGCTAGCCTTAGTAGTAGTTGTTCCTGTTACGAACCCATCACATGAATCCCTTAACCTTGATATTGCCTCACCTCCCTACCCATAACCTTTTGTTTGAGCCCGTGTCTTATTAGCATGCCTAGGTTGTTTTGCTTGAGTCTGTTACCCGTTACTTTCTGTTACTACTCTTTTACGTTCCGGGGGCTCAATGTTTAATCAATCAATCAATCATGCTACTGTTATTGTTTAATAATAAATTTGATGATAAGGCACCGGCAGGAGGCCCTTTGTGGTTTTGAGGCCTGCTAGTGTCGCCCCTAATAGGAAAAGGGTCTTGTCTACTGATCCATGATGAGCGCACTACCCGCATGTGGGAAGCGAGTATGGGCGCCCCCCTCAACTGACTCGATTCGCATCTCGTCCAAATCGCCGTACTAGTTCGGGTGTTCCATTTGCTGCATCATATGCAGGTACGAACCCTTGGCGCTAGGGTGGAACTTTCGTAGTCGGCATTTAGGGCGGCGTGGTCTTCCAGTGCTATGAGGGTCCTCCTTTTCTTTGGGGGGCTCGATTAGCCGCGCACGCACAGCACGCGGTGCTTTGGGCTTGATGCGAAGAAGGGTTGGTTGTGTAGAGTACCTCGCTTGGTGGGTTAGCTCCCCATCTGGCGGGTTATTCTTGCGTGTACGGCTAAATTGGTGCAACCCTGCAGGGATAATCTTCTCGAGAAGCCGTGTTTTCCGCGGTTATGGATTACTTGGTGAAAGTACTGGCTAACAAGTACTCAGGACAACTTAAACCTAATGAATAACAACCATTCACCCAATGATTAACAACTTGACTAGTAATAGGCTTATTGACACAATAATCTGAACCATCATTAACTCAACTGTGTGAGTTATCCTCGGATTGCTTCTTCGGATAAGGGGCGAGATCCAGGATGGGTTTGTTTGAAGTTACCTTTCAGTTGGTTACTATTACTCGATCTTATCCCCTTTCTGATAGTTGGAAGTAATAGAATCTCTGTAGTTGGTTAGTGCAGCCTGCTGTCGCTTATTTGCAATAACCCCCTTCCTTTCCGTTGATCCTAAAGTATTTGTATCTTGTGATGACTGGCTACGCCGGTAACTTGTGAGTATGGGTTCTATCCCCCTTGCCAGTACTTAACCGTACTGACCCACGAATCTCTTTCGTGGCTGCAAATTCCAACTTGCAGTCAACAGGTTTGAAGTCTGACGACGTTAGCTTGGGAGTCCCTCCGGCTTGGCCTGGGCAGGGATTGGACGCTCTCGGTTATCTTCAGGACTCTTAGTCCAATTTGGATCTTGTCCGTAGACGGACGATATGTTGTTTCTTCCGCTGTTATTTGGATCTTTGTAATGTATCAGTTGTATCCCTGGCTCGTCTGAGTCATCTTGTATCTATCTGTTTCTGTTGTAATTGTGGAATATTCGTGAACTATTGTAATGTTAGCATAAATGGCAACCTGGAATCGGTTATTATGTGGATTTTGGCGGGAATGCTGAAATCTGCATAGTGCCCGATCTCGGGGCGTCACAAATGGTATCAGAGCCTTGGTTCCGATTCCCGAGATTGTTTCGATACGAATGGTTATCGAAGCAACGGGAACCGCAAAGCCTGTAGGAAAACCTCACTAACGGTCGTTGTTTCTAGAATGTCAAAAACTATTTCCGCTAAACTATTTTGGAAAAAAACATCTCAATAGGATTCTTGTTTTCTCCTTATCCCTATTATATTTCCCCTCCCAACCTTATTTGTTTTGGAGTCTTCCCCCCTTGTCTACCTTTCAAAGTGTTAGGATCCTACGTGGGTGGACGTTTTCTGAGCCCTTAACCTAATAGGTTCGATCATCAGAAGGTTCCTGGTGGAAGAACATCGTCATCACTCCCAGCAAGAATCCCTTGTTAGTGGTGTCGAGGAGATCACCTGGAAGCACGAAGAATCGATAGTCGAACTTCTTTCCCCTCCCGGGTTAGCAGGTGCATTGCGAGGGCGCAATCCCTTGTTAGTGGTGTCGTCTGTAACACCTGGGGTGTTACCTGTTTGTTTTGGTTGCATCATATGCATCACATTGCATTGCACCATGTTTGCATCACAACTGAAAATTTCAACAGAATTTAAACTTTCACCCTTGCTCAAAATTTCCCAGTTCCACCTTGCAAACTAAACCACTCATTTGTTTTCAATAGTTTGAAAATTGTTTTAAACAAATTGCCTACTAAATAAATTTGTCCCTGTTGTTAACAAACCCTAATGACTAATTCAAAAATTCAAATCAAATCACTCATTCACTTGTTGGGTTTAATCAAACAACTATTTTCAATCAATTAATTAAATCCCCTTCTTTTTTAGATCAAATGCCTCAAACATAACCACTTTTGAAATTATAACCTTTAACAAGCCAATCAACTAATTTTCAATCAGATTAAATCTTAGGGGTAACCCTATTACAAATGTTGTTTTAAATAAGGTTTGTTTAATATTGAAAATTCATTCAATATGGTTTCAAATACAAACAATATTTTAAAAATGTCAAATTTTCTGCAAACCAATCTTGGAATGTATTTCTAATTACCTAAATAACCTACCCTAAATTTACTGGAATTTTTCCTAAACAAAATCTATCAATTTTCTTCCAAATCTGTTTTCAGAAAAAAAAAACAGAAAGAAAAAGAAAGTGAGCAGCAGCTAACCTAACTACCCCAGCCCACTCCCTTTCCCTCTTTCTCCCCAGCCCATCTATTCTATTTCTGGCCCACCCCACCTCCTGTCGCTATCTTCTTCCTCTGGCAGACGTCATCACAGTACGAACATGTCCTCCACCGTATGATCCTCCCCACCTCACGCCGATGCGCTGCCGTACGAGTCCTCGTCCCCCTTAAAGCACCACACCAACCCCTAACCCTAGCTCTCCAACCCATCGCCGCCATCTTCCATTCCCTCTCTGCTAGATCCACTCCCTCTGAATATCTGAACCGAACTGAACAACCACCGTAGACGACCACCGTCACCTCCCGCCGTCGCCCCGGCCACCTCGAGGGTCCTCTGTCCGTGGGAATGGAAACCGCACCTCTCCAGCTCCAAGATTGCAGTAGGCGCCATCGCGAGGTAACGCTTCGTTTCGCCGCTCTCTTCCCCGATCATCGTCTGTTCCTGTTCGTTCTCTGAACCTCCACCCACTGCCGTCAGGCACCACTAGTTCCCCTGGCTCCGATCGCCTTGGTCGCCTCGAGAGGCACCCGAGGGCGGGAATGAGATCGCGGCGGTCCCTTGAAGCTCACCGTCCCCTCACCAACTGATGGGAACCCCCGAGCTGGTCGCGCCATCGTCGGGAACCTTCCCTCGCCGCTGTACCCCGACCGCCTACGACGTCGACCAGCGCAGGTGAGCCGCCCCTTCCCTTCCTACTCCCTAACTCTCCTGTACGTGCACGCACGCTCACGAGCGCCCGCCTCCGCACGGCCGCCGCCGCACGCCCAAGCGCGGCAGCATCGCCATCCGCCGGCGTCCGCCCTCGCTGGCCGTCTCCCGCTATGGAACCTGCAGAGATTCAGTCACCGATCTGAACAAAGGTTCAGTTAACTTTTCGTTAGAGGTTAACCACCCTCCAGCACGTTTCCCTGACAAAGATTCAGAAGCACCGCAGTGGTTCCGATCCGTCCACGCGCAAGCAAAGCTCGCGGGATCGAATCCCAGTTCGGGCACATTTTGCCCATCATTTTACTGCGCGGAGGGCCCCGCCCGTCAGCGTCCCGCACAGCCCAGTCAGCTTCCCATCGCACCAGTCAGCGCCCGCGTGGCACTAGGGCCCACAGGTCAGCCGCTGTGGCTGGCCCTGCCCCCGGTGAGAAACCCCTCCAGATCTAGATCTGGATCCGCACTTTACACCCAGGCCCCTAGCTTTTCTGGTTCTGCACAGAAGCCCATGTTCCAATACTTCTTTCACATTCTAGCCCCTGCCTTTTACAATTTGAACCCTAAAAATCAAACAACTATAACTTTTAATCTACAAATCCAAATAATACAAATTTTATATGTATCCCACCCCAAATCTCCTGTACTTTTCAAATATGCCATTTGTTTTCTGTTTTGAACTTTCAAATTGCAATTCAAATTTAAATTCAAATCATTCAATTGAATTTTGCCAAACTTCATAGGTAATTCATAATAAGTCCAAATAATGCAAATAAAATATGTTTTCCATACCATTTTAAATAACCTATTCAAATATAATTTTTGTTTTCTGTTTTGAATAATTAAAATTGCCTAAACCATTTAAATCTTGTTTAATGCAATTAAAAATTGTCTAATATTGTTTAATTCATAATTAAATTATCCTAACTCCTATTTCAACATGTGAAACATGTAATCCAACTAAAATTTGATGTTCTTTTCAAATATAAACTTTGTTATTTGTTTTGAACCCCTTTAACTTGATGAAAACAACAATTGCTTGTGAGACATGTTTAAGTAACCAAACTTTCCACACTTAACCAATAATTTCCAAACTTGTTAAAACCTTATTTCAGTTGGTTCCATTGTTGTTATTTTGCTGTTTTCCTCATCCATGCCTCATGCTAATCCACCTTCATCTGTTGATTAGTTGGAAAACAAATAATCTAACCATAATTCATGGGCTTTTCATATGCAACTCAAATTGCATATGGGTTCATTTAAATCTGTTTATCTTGTCAACTAGTTTATTCTGATGCATCTTTAACCTGTCATGCATCCATATCTTGATCATGCTGGATCTTTTGCCGTAGTAGTAATTGTTGCATCCGGTGTTTGTTCGAGGTTCGTTGCTTCTTCCCAGATAGGACGTTGAGATGATGAGAGCAACGACAAGTTCTGCTACCTTGCGGGATCTCAGGCAAGTATACTCACTTGCTGCCAAATGGCTGCCTTTCATCACTTGTTACCGATACTTCCCGTTGTTCTGTTCTGCTAGCCTTAGTAGTAGTTGTTCCTGTTACGAACCCATCACATGAATCCCTTAACCTTGATATTGCCTCACCTCCCTACCCATAACCTTTTGTTTGAGCCCGTGTCTTATTAGCATGCCTAGGTTGTTTTGCTCGAGTCTGTTACCCGTTACTTTCTGTTACTACTCTTTTACGTTCCGGGGGCTCAATGTTTAATCAATCAATCAATCATGCTACTGTTATTGTTTAATAATAAATTTGATGATAAGGCACCGGCAGGAGGCCCTTTGTGGTTTTGAGGCCTGCTAGTGTCGCCCCTAATAGGAAAAGGGTCTTGTCTACTGATCCATGATGAGCGCACTACCCGCATGTGGGAAGCGAGTATGGGCGCCCCCCTCAACTGACTCGATTCGCATCTCGTCCAAATCGCCGTACTAGTTCGGGTGTTCCATTTGCTGCATCATATGCAGGTACGAACCCTTGGCGCCAGGGTGGAACTTTCGTAGTCGGCATTTAGGGTGGCGTGGTCTTCCAGTGCTATGAGGGTCCTCCTTTTCTTCGGGGGGCTCGATTAGCCGCGCACGCACAGCACGCGGTGCTTTGGGCTTGATGCGAAGAAGGGTTGGTTGTGTAGAGTACCTCGCTTGGTGGGTTAGCTCCCCATCTGGCGGGTTATTCTTGCGTTTACGGCTAAATTTGTGCAACCCTGCAGGGATAATCTTCTCGAGAAGCCGTGTTTTCCGCGGTTATGGATTACTTGGTGAAAGTACTGGCTAACAAGTACTCAGGACAACTTAAACCTAATGAATAACAACCTTTCACCCAATGATTAACAACTTGACTAGTAATAGGCTTATTGACAGAATAATCTGAACCATCATTAACTCAACTGTGTGAGTTATCCTCGGATTGCTTCTTCGGATAAGGGGCGAGATCCAGGATGGGTTTGTTTGAAGGTACCTTTCAGTTGGTTACTATTACTCGATCTTATCCCCTTTCTGATAGTTGGAAGTAATAGAATCTCCGTAGTTGGTTAGTGCAGCCTGCTGTCGCTTATTTGCAATAACCCCCTTCCTTTCCGTTGATCCTAAAGTATTTGTATCTTGTGATGACTGGCTACGCCGGTAACTTGTGAGTATGGGTTCTATCCCCCTTGCCAGTACTTAACCGTACTGACCCACGAATCTCTTTCGTGGCTGCAAATTCCAACTTGCAGTCAACAGGTTTGAAGTCTGACGACGTTAGCTTGGGAGTCCCTCCGGCTTGGCCTGGGCAGGGATTGGACGCTCTCGGTTATCTTCAGGACTCTTAGTCCAATTTGGATCTTGTCTGTAGACGGACGATATGTTGTTTCTTCCGCTGTTATTTGGATCTTTGTAATGTATCAGTTGTATCCCTGGCTCGTCTGAGTCATCTTGTATCTATCTGTTTCTGTTGTAATTGTGGAATATTCGTGAACTATTGTAATGTTAGCATAAATGGCAACCTGGAATCGGTTATTATGTGGATTTTGGCGGGAATGCTGAAATCTGCATAGTGCCCGATCTCAGGGCGTCACATGAACGTTCACTCTTAGGCCCTGACATTGTTAAGGAAGCCGAGGAGAAAGTTCGTATCATTCGTGACAATCTCAGGATTGCTCAGTCTCGTCAGAAGAGCTACTATGACAGCAAGCACAGGGATATGATCTATGCTCCTGGTGACAAGGCATATCTCCGTGTAACTCCCCTCAGAGGCACTCATCGTTTCGGTGTGAAAGGAAAGCTTGCACCAAGATACATTGGTCCTTTCAACATTCTCTCAAGGCGTGCAGAAAATGCTTATCGTCTTGAACTTCTAGAAAAGCTATCCAAAGTGCACGATGTGTTCCACGTGTCACAGCTCAAGAAATGTTTCAAAGATCCAGATCATGCAGTTGATCATGATTCCATTGAACTACAAGATGATCTATCTTATGAGGAGCACCCAATTCGTATTCTCGATGAGACCGAGCGTAAGACTCGCAAAAAGAGCACCAAGTTCTTGAAAGTGCAGTGGTCGCATCATTCCGATAAAGAGGCAACGTGGGAGACCGAAGAGGATTTTCGCAAGAAGTATCCGGACCTTTTCATTTCTCAGTAGGAATCTCGGGGCGCGATTCCTTCAAGGGGGGGGGGGGCGTTTTGTAACATCCCAAGTATGAAAATCATCCCCTTAGAATGTTTGTTGCATGTTTATTAAAGTACTGCATCATGTGATCATATTGCTTCCATGTTGTTTGCATTTGTTTCTTAATTGTTGCAATTGTTTTCCACTGTTTTCACAACTCAAATTCAAACCTTATTCATACTTGCTCTGTTACAACATTTTGAATAAAAATCACAAATAATAACAACCATTTGGTTCATGTTTTTCCATAGTGATCACTTGGTAAAATGATGGTTTTAAATCAATTATTTATTTTCCAAACACATTTAAAATTCAAATCCAAGCACCCACAAACAGAACCATTTTGAATTTATGTTGATACCAAAAAAAATCAAATTGCCTAATTACCATAGGGGTTACCCTATTTAAATGTTGGTTTTATTAATGATCATTAATATTAAAAAACTTCACCTAATTTTGTTTTATTTTCAAACAGCAAACAAAACTCAAACTTTTTGACAATAAAAGTTAACAACTGTTTGCAATTGCCCTAAAGAACTCCCTCAAATTTTTCCAATTTTTTTCTCTAACTTAAAACCTATCTGTTTCTTCCAAATTCTAATCCAGCAAAAAAAAATATAAAAGAGAAATAAAAATTTCGAATTTTGGCGCCAGCAGGGAGAGTGGGCTGCGCCCAGCCCACTACTCCCTTTTCGTTCCCTCAGCGCGCAGCCCAGCCCGAAACTTAACGCAAATACCGACTCGTTTTTTTTTCTACTCGATCTAATCCATCTTCCCGCAGTACGGCGGCCATCGGAGGCCTCCACGGCAGCACGGCGACCACCCGACGGCCAGGAGGCACTCCTGGGGGCTATAAAGCCGCCCTAGGAGCCCCGCTGCCCTACCCTAACCCTAGGCACCATCTCTCCCTCTTCTCTGCCGCCGTCTGCCCCTCTCCCGGCCGCCTCCCTCTCTGCTATCTACCTCGCCGGAGAACCCCGACTGAATCCGTCCACCGCGACGTCGCCATGGCGCTCCACTCCCCCACCTAGTCCCGAAAATCGAACGCCCGCAGCTGCCTCTCCCTTTTGGACATCAGAACATCCCCGGGGAGCCGCTAGGACGTCGCCGCCGTCCACGACACCTCCGCCGTCGCCTCTGTCACGCCGTCGTCAGCAACCTCCTCAACCTCGACCCACTCCTGGTGAGCTCCACCAGCTACCTCTCTCTCTCCCTCTATGCACCACCACGGTATCGTGCACATCCACCCCATCTGCCTCGATGCACGGCCGCGTTACCTCAACGCCGGCGAGCAGCGTCGCCTCTGTCAGTCGCGGATGGAAACGCTCGTCAGAAAAGTTCAGTTAGCCAGCAATGAACGATAACCTGTCCGCGTTCCTATCCCTGTCAAACAACTGAACACAGCGCAGTGGTTGCGCTACTCTGAATCTCGCTGGCGGTCGCGGGTTTGAGCCGCGGTTGCGCGGAATAACCCACCTTTTTTCGCCCCGCTGCTGACAGGCGTGGCCCACCAATCGGTGGTACTGGTGGCCACGCAAGCGTGCGCTGCGCCACGTTGGCCCCTGGCCCACGCGGCAGTGGCTGCGTGTAGCTGCCGCTCTGTAACAAAAGTTTAACACGTTCTGTTTTATTTTCCTAATCATTTTAAATAACAGATTTAAACCCAAAAATTAAACCCTTAATAACTTTGAATCTATAAGTCCAATAAATAAAAGTTTTATATGTTTTCTGATCCAAATCAAATGATCTTTCCAAATAATCCAATTGTGTACTGTTTTGAACTTTCAAATTGCAATTCAAATTTAAATTCAAATCATTCAATTGAATTTTGCTAAATTTCATAACTAATTCATAATAAATCCAAATCATGCAAATAAAATATGTTTTCAATGCTATTTCAAATAACCTATTCAAATATAAATTTTGTTTCATGGTTTGACTAATTTAAATTGCCTAAATAATTTAATCCTTGTTTAATTCAATTAAATTTGATAAAATCGTAACTTGCTCAATTTAAATTATTTTTCAACATGCAAAATATGTTTTCAAACCACCAAAGTATGAACTTTTCAAATATGAGTTTGAAATTATGTTTTGAAAAAATAAAAATTCAATTAAATTCAAACTTGTTTTAAATTCATTTAAAACTTGTTTAATATTGTTTAAGTCATAATAAATTCATCCTAACTCCTATTTCAATATTTGAAACATGTAATCCTAACTCTTTTCAAATATAAACTTTGTTATTTGTTTTGAACAATTTAAGTGGTTGAAAACAACAAATACTTGTGTGTCACCTTTAAGGCACCCAAAAATTCCCTAAATTAATAATAAAATTCTAAATTGCTACACCCTGTTTTAAATTGGTTCTAATGTTGTTATTTTGCTGTTTTCCTTTTGCATGCATCATACTAAACCACTAGCACCTTTTGACTAGTTGGAAAACAAATAATCTAACCAAAATCCATGGGCTTTTCATATGCAACTCAAAGTTGCATATGTGTCCATTTAAATTGTGTTATCATGTTATCTAGTTTATTTTGAGGCAACCATTAACTTGTCATGCATCATATTTGATTGTGCACTATGCCATGATGATGATTGTTTATATTTCTGCCTTGTTTGTTTGCTTCTTCTCGGATAGACGACGACGTTGATACCGACGATCTTTACGACACCCCTTCTGAGGATCTAGCTCAGTACCCGGCTACTGGGTTTGCAGGGAAGTTATCACTCACATGAACCATTGTGTTCCTTTCAACATTGGTTACCGATACTTTCCGTTGTCTATATTTGCTAGCCCTATGTATCGTTGCTTCTGTTACGAACCTATCACATGATACCCTAAACCCTGATATTGCCACACCTCCAGTCCTAAAACCCCGTTGCTTGGGCCCGTGTCTTACTAGCATGCTTAGGGTTGTTTTGCTCGAGTCTGTTATCCGTTACTTTCTGTTATTATATCTGTTATATCCTGGGGCTCGATATAAAACAACAATTTGTTAATTTGAGGTAATAATAATTTGCTGATAAGGCACCGGCAGGAGGCCCGGCGTGGTTTTGAGGCCTGCTAGTGTCGACCCTAATAGGAAAAGGGTCTTGTCTACTGATCCATGATGAGCGCACGATCCGCATGTGGGAAGCGTGTATGGGAGCCCCCCTCAATTTGACTTGATTTGCATCTCGTCCAAATCGCCACACTTAGTTCGGGCTTTCCATTTGCTGCACGCATATGCAGGTACGAACCCGAGGCCAGGGTGGAACTTTTGTAGTCGACATTTACGGCGGCGTGGTCTTCCAGTGCTATGAGGGTCCTCCTTTTCTTCGGGGGGCTCGATTAGCCGCGCACGCACAGCACGTGGTGCTTTGGGCTTGATGCGAAGAAAGGTTGAGTTGTGTTGAGTGCCTCGCTTGGTGGAAGTGCATTTCCATCCTGGCGGGATATTCTTACGTGTACGGCCAAATTGGTGCACCCCTGCAGGGATAAATCTTCTCGAGAAGCCGTGTTTTCCGCGGTTATGGTTGACTTGGTGAAATTACTGGCTAACAAGTACTCAGAACAACTTACACCTAACTAAAGATAACTTGACTAGTAATAGCCATATTGACACAATAAATTGATCCATCATTATTTCAACTGCGTGAGTTATCCTCGGATTGCTTCTTTGGATAAGGGGCGAGATCCAGGATGGGTTTGTTTGGTGGTTAGTTATAGTTGGTTACAATATGCTATCTTATATCTATCTGTTAGCCCGGAAGTTGTAGTATCTTCTGTAGTTTGTTAGCGCAGCCAGTTGCAGCATCTTTTATACCTTTCTCTTCCGTTGATCCCAAAGCATCTGTGCTTGGTGTTGGCGGGCTACACTTTGGTGAACTGTGAGTCTTGCTTGCCAGTATGTTGTTGTACTGACCCCTTTCGGGCTGTGGTTTACGCAGACTACGACTACGGCTACGATGACCACCAGGATGGCTACTTCGTGGAGTTTGACGAGACTGCAGACGAGTAGATAGCTGGACCAGGGCTGGATCCAGGACCTACGTGGATGGGCTTCGTCTTCTTTATTTTCCCGGCTTCTTAAGCCTATTTGGATTTGTCTGTACTCAGACCCCTTTGATTGCTTCCGCTGATGTAATGAATGCTATGTTGGGACATGTGTCCTCTGGATGATTGTATTTGCTATTCTCTGCCTTAGTGAAGGCTTTTTGCAACCTTATTTCAATCTTTTGTGTCTTAGAGATATGTTGTGATTATCATTCGTTCAACGTTGTTGACGTACCATGTGTGATTGGTATGAAGTACGTCGACAGTAGTGCCTTTGATCTCTAGTGGATAGTTTACATCGACGATGGAATAGCAGGGCTTGTGTTGTCGCGCATAAGCGCAGGCCTACCAGGAAGCTGGGACGTGGGAGCAGTTATGCCCCATAATCCAAGCATCTGCTATCCAGTTCGGCCCGATGAGTATCCCTTAGAAGTCAGGGTGCGACAATCTCTAAGAGTCATGCTGGGTTTGCGTACCCATTGCCTCCCTGGTTCACGGTGGGCGGTGCTGGTAGCGCGGCTAGCACCGTGTTTTGGTTTCCTGGTGGAGGTAGATCTTGCGGCGGGTGGAATCCTTGAGTTCCTCCTCCCGGGAGCTGCGGGTAGCCCTGATTGACTGCCGCTCTGTTTTTCTTCGAGAAGGCCTCGTGTATGCCAAGGAACTTTCGGCAATCCTTGAGAAGGTGTGTTGCCTTGGTTTTGCCAGTGCGCTTATCTGTAAATAGATGTAGCGTGCAGTAACCATCGAGGCCCTCCTCGGGAGTTTTATCCTCTGGCTTCGGCTTCCATTCGCGATTTCCACGATGTCCGCTGTCACGATTTCTTGTGAATTCTGCTACCACCAGTTCTTCCCAATCGTCGTGATCGTAATGCTTTCTCCTCTTCTTTAGACCATGGCGGTCGTCTTAAGGTGCTCGTGAAGATGCTTTTTTGTTGCACACCGAGTCTTCGCCGTTGGCGCATCTGTCGGCTATAGCCATCAGTTCTCCGATGGTTTTGGGTGCGGCCCGTCCCAGTTCTTCTCTGAAGGCGGTTCTCTGAGCTCCTTTGGCAAAAGCTTCGAATGCAACTTCTTCCGATATATTTCCCGCCGTATTCCTAAGTGTGGTCCATCGCTGGATGTATTCGCGAGTAGAATCGCCACTTTTCTGCTTGCAGGCTCGCAGCTCCTCGATAGTCGCGGGTCTCTTATATGTCGCCTAGAAGTTCTTGCGGAAGTCGAAGGTTAGATCGTCCCATGATCCGTAGCACGCCTTCGGTCTTCCTTCGAGCCAGCTGCGCGCAGCGCCTACAAGATGTAGGTTAAGGTACTGCATAGTTGTAGTCTTGTTCCCACGTTGGCATTTTACTGCCGTGAGGTAGTCCGACAGCCAGGACTTCGGCTCCAGTGAACCGTCCTATTTTGGCACTTCCGTAGTAATCTTAAACCTTTTGGGCTTTGGTTCCGCGCGGATGTCGCGAGTGAAGCATAGTGCACCGCAGGCCTCTTCGTCAGAAGAGGTGGATGGGGAGCGCGAGCGGTTCCTGGCTACTCGGGCCTTGTCGACTTTGTTTTGCGCGATGTCAGATCGCGCGTTGTATCCAGGATGGTCGCGATCGACCTCCTTCCGCAGCTCCTTGCTGCGGTGTCGCGAGCTGCTGCTGTGATGTCGCGGGCTGCGATCTCGATCCCTCGGGCTGCCATCGCTGCTACTCGGGCTGTCGCCGCGTCGCCGAGCTTCTTTTCCTCGGGCGCACCGAGGTGACTTCTCTCTTCTAGGCGATGTACTCTCGCGTCCGCGGTGCATTCCTTTGTCTTTCCGAGGGGTTTTCTCGGCCTCCTTCTCAGTTGCGTCCCTGCGGTTTTGAGCTGCAAGCCTTGCGGCTGCCATGCCCAACCTCTTCTGGACTTACCTGTATTGCTCCGCTCGGGGGTCGTTTTCCACTCGCTGGTTCGCCTGCAGGTAAGAGGCGGCGGCTAGAGTCGTCGGGTGCGTGTTGCCGTCATCATCGACGCGCATGAGGGAGGTTTCAAGTGTCTTGCTGATCCCGCTCAGAGATTCACCATCCATTGCTGCGGTCTTCGAGACGTATCTCTTCCTCCCGGGATGGTTCCCTACAGAATATGTCTTGGAGAGTGCCGCACGGCGCTGGCTTGACTCATCCGCTAGGTTTTTGCGCTCGGCCAGATCCTTGCGAGCTTCTTTGATCAATGTTGCCGCTTTCACTAGATGGTAGTGGTATGCGATTAGATCTTCCTGAGGGGATCCTTCTTCAATCGGTTTGGCTGAGTGTACGGCCGCTTTCTCCTTGAGCGAGGCTGATCGCGGTACTTTGATGTCCTCTCGTTCCTTTGCGCTTTCTTCCGTCTCTTCGGGTGGTTCAGTTGATCCTGCCATGCAGACCTGAGCCAGATATGGACCGTGAGTCCTAGGCGTGGATTGGAGAGCTTTACCAACCCGAGAGGGTTCTTCTTCAGAGATGATGTGGAAGTTGTGAGTGTCCAGACAGATGGATCCGCCGCTTTTTGCTAGGTCGCGACTCGCGTAGTTGGTTACCGAGTCGACATCTTCAGGCTTCGAGACCGACTCATAGTCTGATCCTTCGAGATTGATTTTCTCGGGGAAGTGCAGGATCCCCTCTTTGTTGGCGTAGAATTGGAAGCTCCCGAACGTCAGGGTGACGCTTTTCTCCAGGTCGCTGAACGCCGGGCGCGATTCCGGCGAGTGGGGTGCGATGATGACTGCCCGATTCGGATCAGATCGGTTGGAGTTGAAGTTTCGGGGCTCCAGCTGAATTTTGGCGACGATGAGGCTGAAGATGATGTAGATCCAGCGCCCGCCATTCCCACAGACGGCGCCAATTGTCAAATATGCATCTCAGCAAGTCCCTCGGGTGAACCAATCGGGTTTCGAGTAGGAGAACGAGGAGGCGCTGGTGACAATCGTCGGCTAACAGGGGGCACGATTTACCTAGGTTCGGGGCCCTCGTAGAGGTAAAACCCTTACTCCTGCTTCTGTCGATCTGTATTAGCACGATAGATCTGTTACAGTGGGGGTGCTCAAGTCAAGAGTAGATCTCAATCTCAAGGCTTAGGTGGTGCGATATTGCTTTGTCCCCCTCCTGGAGGTTCTCCTGGCTTTATATAGGTAGCCAGGTCTCAAACCGTCCCGGGGGGGATACAAACCCTAACCTAAAGTCGGTTAGAGGTTTCCTTTCTTAACCCGCAATGCTTTACGGGTGGGCTTTGATTGGCCTTCTAGAACTGTCCAGGGCATCTCCCTTGGAGCTTGGGTCTTGGGCCTTGGACCAGGTAGGCTCACCCGATAGGTCCAGGATCCATCCCTTTCTCACCCGCCCCGTCGTCTTCCACCCAGACACGGAGTCCGTGCCTGCGAGGTGTTCGACAAAACCACGGCGCCGCTGACCCGTACGGCCCCGACGACCCCTCGATTTCCCTTGCCCCTCGGCCAAGCCAGGCCACCTTTATATACCCCCTGATCCCCGTGTTTTCTCTGTTTCCGCCGCCGCGCGCACACGTTCCCGGCAATATTTCTGACGAACTAGCTCCTCTAGTGAGCAGGGGATCAATCGTCACCGTCGGATCTGCATCGAAGGGTCGGAAAGAGAAGGAATTCTGAAGCGATACGAGCAGATCCCGTGCGCCCATCTCCACTTCAATCGGACGGTTCACGACGGCAATCCGTGGGAAGCGTTAGGGGCCAATCAGAGGCCACCATCGAGGACGTCATAGATCGATCATGTTTTTGATAAAAACAGAAAATAACAGATTTATTTAAAAACTTCATAAAATTATATCTTGAGTTCTGTAATTTCAAATTAGGTGTTTTTGGACTTTTTGGAATCAACACATCATGTAGATTAATCTAGGATATTCAAAATATTAACTTTGTATCATGCACTCAAAAGTTATTTGTAAATCTAGGCAAATCACTATTTTGAACATAAGTTTAGTTTTAAAAATCCTTTTTAAGTGAAATTAATTTCTCTGGTTTTTTTTATGCCCTTTAACCAGTACACACCAGATAAGTTCATTAAGGGGTATTTTTTGCAGAAATAACGATGTTTTCCACTAAATATCCCATAATTGGTCTTTAATAATGATTAATTTTTTTTCATGAGTTATGTTTTCTCTTCCATGAATCATGACAAAGTTAACAACAACATAGAGTATTTGCTAGTAATTTCGTGCATCACCTGATTGCATGGCATGCATACATATTTTTGTATTGTTTTGTTTTGCTTTATGTGTGGTATGTTTATGTATTATGTATTTTTGTTTGTGCTAGATTGTGAAGAGGAGCAAGACTATTCATGTTACTGTTTATCTTGTTGTTCTTGCTCATCCTTTTGCCAAGGCAAGTGACACATTCATCCACCCCTTATTTTTCTATGCATTACTAGAGTTTTGTAGTAGTTGCATGATAGGTGAATTTTTCTCTAAGTACTATGCTATGCTAAAACCCTAGTAGTGTGTAGCCACCCTTACCCTTGTTATCAACTATAGCCTTAGCACTTGTAGATGCTATGCCTTGGTTCAATTTGTTTTCTATGATACGGTGAAAAATTCTAAGTATAACCCTCAATGAAACACCTGGGTGGATTTTTGATGTGATTGGATTATGTTGGGTAGCTCCCTAGGGCCATATCAATGGTGTTTATCACCAAAGGATTACACTTGTGGATTCCCACCCAGGAAACAAAGAGATTCCTAAGTCCCTCTAAGTTTAGTAGCTTTCCGTGCAGCCCTTTAACACATGGGCTTTGTCTTGATCAACTAAGTTGTGAGAGTTCAGCCCATGCTTGACATGAAGATGTAGTATAATTATAGGTGGAACGGGTCTTGCTGGTTGGGTTGGATTGTTGCTTTTGAAAGATCTCGTCTCAATTCTATCCTTTCCATGATGCACTCCGGGTGTATAGGATGTTTGGGCTAATTGAAGACAAATGGTGAAAGTGCACAACCTCTGCAGAGTTAGAAACTATGATCATAGTCGTGTCCCCGGTAATGGACAACTTCAAGCAGCTAGACAAGGATGGATAGAAGGATCTTGACATGGTTTTCAAGAAGTATTTAGCTAATCTTCAAGGCTATGCAAGTTGTAGTAAAGCTATACTTGGCTATTCTGGATCCTTTGTACTAATTTTTGATACTTCTGCAATGATACTTCACATTTTGTTCTGTGGTGCTTTCATTGATCCAGGGACTAGCACTTAACACAATAGTTCTTACACTATTAAATGTGAGGGCGCTAGAAAATGGTATCAGAGCAAAGTTTTGCCTATAGATTCGAGCCCTTAGGTTTGGAAAACCCTTTTGATCAAATTTATTAACTACTTTGAGTAGTTTTGGATCCTAGCGGCATTGTTATGGTTGCTAGGGTTTGCACGGGAGAGAGAGAGCTACGAGGGCGCGAGAGAGCCGGCCGTGGGGGTACTTTCCCACGGCCGGGCAAGAAGGAAGTGTTTTTCCTTCTTAATTATTTCTTGATTAGATTGATACATCTCCTCTCCATATATAGAGAGGTTTACTTGACTCCCAAGCACGGCTTACTTGACCCCTAAGCAAACCCTAAGACTAACGGGCCCAGGCCCATCACGTACTCTAACGGTTTGAGCGGGAGAGAGAGAGCTGCGAGGGCGCGAGAGAGCCGGCCGTGGGGTACTTTCCCACGGCCGGGCAAGAGGGAAGGGGTTTCCTTCTTAATTCTTGCTTGATTAGATTGATACATCTCCTCTCCATATATAGAGAGGTTTACTTGACTCCCAAGCACGACTTACTTGACCCCTAAGCAAACCCTAAGACTAACGGGCCCAGGCCCATCACGTACTCTAACACTACACCCCACCTAGACATGCAGCTCGTCCTCGAGCTGCAACCTAACAAAGATTTGACCCTACACCAATCTAAGGCCTAAAAAAACAAGACTTTTACATCTCGTCCTATTGTATTGACCTGAAATAAGCTAACTCGAATGAGAATCCGTCGCTTTATTTTTGACTCGGAACGATAAGGCGAGAATCCTCCGCGCGCCGAACTTGTGCGTTTGCAGCCCCCTGGATCCCAAGGACACCATCGGGCCCAAGGGAGCCCTCGCGTCGGCCGGCGGAGGAATGTAGTGGTGCTACGCGGTGCGCTCCTGTTGGTGACACCATGTCTTCTCCCCGCCGGCTGACTGTCGATGGCGCAGACTTGGAGGTCGCCGCCCATGGGAAAAACAGCATGCCCGCCGCCCGTGGGGGAAACCGCATGCCCAAGATCCCCAATGCAGCGGACGAGATCGAGGTCCGTTGCACCATGAAGCGCAAGTGGGAGGAGCTGTAGCTTCAAATCCCGCATCTCCCGCAAATGCCGACGCGCTAGGAGGACGCGCGCAGCAGCCTGCAGCCTCACTGCTGCCGACACGTGCTCGGTAGCGATCCAAGCCGGACGCGGTGACGACGACGGCTGGAACTTGATCGGTTGGATGGGATTGTCATGGGACGGCGGTGGAGATGTCGCACCCGGACTTCTAGGGGATACTCGTCGTTCCGTTGAAAAGTAGTAGATTGGATTACGGGGCTTACCGGCACCCGCGTCCTCTTACGAGTAGGCCAACACACGTATGTGTGACAACCAACCCCTATCCGTTCAGCGTCGACGTAAACTATCCCATAGAAATCAGGACACTTCCATTGACGTACTTCAAACCATACACACATGGTACGTCAACGACGTTGAACAACTGATATGACAACAGATCTCTACGACACAAAAGATTGAAATAAGTTGCAAATGGCTCTCATTAGAGCAGAGATAGCAAATACAATCATCCAGAGGACACATGTCCCAACATATCATCATTACATCACAGCGGAAGCATTCAACATGTCTGAGTACAGACAAGATCCAGATAGGCCTAAGAGGCCGGAAACGAAAAGACGGAGCCCATCCACGAAGTCTCGGATCCTGCCCGGGTCCGCTATCTACTCGTCAGCAGTCTCGTCATACTCCACGTAGTAGCCACCATGGGGATCCTCGGAAACGTAGTCTGCGGAAACCACAGCCCCAAAGGGGTCAGTACATAAACATACTGGCAAGCAAGACTCACAGTTCACCAAAGTGTAACCCGTCAACACCAAGCACATATGCTTTGGGTTCAACGGAAGGAAGGGGATATAAAAGATGCTGCAACTGGCTGCTCTAATCAACTACAGAGTTACTACCACTGCCGGCTAACAGAAAGGAGATAAGATCGCGTATCGTAACCAACCTATCAACTAACTCCAAACAAACCCATCCTGGATCTCGCCCCTTATCCAAAGAAGCAATCCGAGGATAACTCACACAGTTGGATTAATGTTGGTTCAGATTGTTGTGTCAATAAGCCTATTACTGGTCAAGTTGTTAATCATTGGGTGTAAGGTTGTTAATCATTAGGTTTAAGTTGTCCTGAGTACTTGTTAGCCAGTACTTTCACCAAGTAGTCCATAACCGCGGAAAACACGGCTTCTCGAGAAGATTTATCCCTGCAGGGGTGCACCAATTTGGCCGTACACGTAAGAATAACCCGCCAGATGGGAATCAAACCCACCAAGCGAGGTACTCAACACAACCCAACTCTTCTTCGCATCAAGCCCAAAGCACCTTGGGCGCACGGCTAATCGAGCCCCGAAGAAAGGGGACCCTCATAGCACTCTAAGAACGTTTCCCCCTATATGCCGACTACAAAAGTTCCACCCTGGCCTGGGCTCGCAAAAACATGCATGCGGCAAATGGAAAACACGAACTAAATGAGGCGATTTGGACGAGATGCGAATCGAATCAAATTGAGGGGGGCGCCCATACTCGCTTCCCACATGCGGTTAGTGCGCTCATCATGGATCAGTAGACAAGACCCTTTTCCTAATTAGGGTCGACACTAGAAGGCCTCAAAACCACACAGGGCCTCCTGCCGGTGCCTTATCATCAAATTTATTATTAATAATAACATTAACATGATTGATTGATTAAACATCGAGCCCCCAGAACATAATGAAATAGTAACAGAAAGTAACGGGTAACAGACTCGAGCAAAACAAACCTAAGCATGCTAGTAAGACACGGGCAACAAGCAATGGTTATAGGTATGGAGGTGAGCCAATATCAGGGTTAAAGGATACATGTGATAGGTTCGTAACAGAAGCAAATATTCATAGGGCTAGCAGAATAGACAACGGAAAGTATCGGTATCCAATGTTGAAAGGAACACAATGGTTCATGTGAGTGATAACTTGCCTGCAAACCCAGTAGCCTGGTACTGAGCTAACTCCTTAGAAGGGGTGTCGTCAGTATCGTCGGTCTCAACGTCGTCGTGTATCCGAGAAGAAGCAAACAAACAATGCAGAAAGATAAACAATCAATATCATGGCATAGGGCACAAACATGGGATGATGCATGACCATTTAATTGATGCATCAAAATAAACTAGTTGACAAGATAGCAACATGATTAAATGGACCCACATGCAATTGGATTGCATATGAAAAGCCCATGAATTTTGGTTGAATTAATTGTTTTACAACTAATCAACTTGTGTAAGTGAATTAGCATGATGCATGGATGAGGAAAACAGCAAAATTACAACAATAGAACCAATTGGAAATAAGGTTTAACAAGTTTGGAAATTCATTTATTAAGTTTTGGAATTTTGGTTACTTAAAGGTGTCACACAAGCATTTGTTGTTTTCATCATGTTAAATTGTTCAAAACAGATAACAAAGTTCATATTTGAGTAAAACACAAAATTTTAGGTGGATTACATGTTTCACTTGTTGAAAAAGGATTTCAAATAAATTATTTATGAATCAAACAAGTTTAAGCAAGAATTAAATGAATTTAATTCAAACATGAACTTATTTGAATTTTTATTTGTGCAAAACATTGAGTGAAGTTCATATTTGAAAAGTTTATGCTTTTATGGTTTGAAAACATATTTTATATGTCCCAAAAGAATTTGTTTTGATCAAGTTATAAATTTAGCAATATTAAATGAATTAAACAAGGTTTAAATTATTTAACCAATTTTAATTATTCAAAACATGAAACAAATTTTATATTTGGAAAGGTGGTTTAATTTTGCATGGAAAACATATTTCATTTGTTTAAATTGGATTTAAAATGAGCAAGTTATTATTTTGGCAATTTTAAATGCATTAAATAAGAAACAGTTGTTTTCAGCAATTTAAATTATTCAAAACAGCAAAAACAATTTATATTTGGAAAGTACATGAAAAGTTGATTGGAAAACATATTTAGTTTGTGGAATTTGGAATTTTTATGCCCAAGTTATGATTTTTGCAAAATTAAGTGATTTAAACAAGTTTTCAAATATTGCACCAGTTTAAAATATTCAAAACAGTAAACAAATTTTATATTTGGGTAGACAATTCAATTTTGCACAGAAAACATATTTAAAAAGTTAAAGTTGGAGTTAAGATGAATTAGTTATGCATTTTACAAGATTTGGTGCAAATCTGCCATTTTTTAGCTGCCAAGGACTTGGAAATAATTTTTGCAGGGGCTAGAAATAATTACCAGGGGCCTAGTGGTGATTTCTGGTGAATTGCTGGGTCAAAACAAATGGGGAAAAAAGATTGGGTTTTTTGGGGTGCAGGGGGGATCGAACCCTACACCTCTGCCTGCACGCGCTGGGAGCAGACCAATTGGGCTGCTGAAACTTTGTGAGGGAAAGGGGGCAGCGGGGGGTAAGAGGTGTGGCTGCGCTGTGTAACTGAATTTCTGCACGTTTACTGAACCATTGGCGGACAGCAATCGATGGATGGCCGCCGGCAGTTCGCTGCCCGCTCGCCGCGGTGGCCGTGGGCAGGAGGGGCGTGGTGCTGCCAAGGGAGAGGGGAGGAGGCGATAGGAGGGAGGAGCGAGGGAAGGAGGAGGTGGGGCGCACCTCGATGGCCTCGAGCGGACAGGAGGCGTCGGGGCAGAGGTGATACAGAGGTTGGCCGGCGGCGGAAACTCCACGGCGGCGGCGACTCGGGCAGTATCCGGCGGTGATTCCTTCAGTGATCTTGGAGCTGGAGGGGTGCCGGTTCCATTCCCGGGGGCAAAAGATCCTTGAGGTGACCATGGTCGTCGGGGCTATGGGGAGGCAAAGCTCTCTGTATCTCTCTCGCAGGTACAGAGAAGGGGAAGGTTGCAGGGAGAGGGGAGGAAGAAGATGGCGGCGTTGTGGAGGATGAGGAGGGAACCTAGGGTTGCATGAGGGGTCTTAAGGGGGAACAGAGCTTCGTATGGCAGAGAATCGGTGAGGGGGAGGAGGTGATCGATCGGTGGAGGTTCGGTCGTACAGAGGATGACGACATCAGGGAGGAAGACGACAAGGGGGAAGGGGGTATGGGCCAGGGAAAGGTGGGCTGTGGGCTGGTTGTCTGCCCCTCTCTCCCCTGCTCTTTCTTTTTATTAATTGATTTCGTTTTTTTTTTGCTGAAATAGGAATAGGAAGAGAATGAAAGGTTTTTGAGTTAAGAAAGATTTGGAAAATTTTGGTTAGGTTAGTTAGGTCAACAACAGCCACTTGTTAACTTGTTTTCTCAAAATTTCAAATTCAAAATTGTTGTTTGTAATTGATTGCATTTGGATGAATTTTTGTTATTAAATGGTTATTAAAACAAGATTTTAACATAGGGTTATCCTATCATTTTATTTGGAAACAAAAGGGTACATTTGTTTTGGTATTTTTCATAATTTAAAATTGGGTGCTGTTTGATGTTTTTGATTTGACTTAGAATGCAATTTGGAATTAATGAATTGATTTAAGCCACTATTTTAGAAGTTGATCATTATGGAATAATTGGAAACAATTGATGGTTTTGATTTGAAATATTCATTTGGAAATTGTAACATCACAAGGATGAAACAAAAGGTTTGAAATTTGGTTGGAAATTCAAATAGAAAACAAAGGAAAACAAATGAAAACAGCTGGAAACCAGATGAAAACAGTGGAAAACAAATGGAAAACAAACAAAACAATTGCAATGAACATGATGCCATGATGCAAAACATAAAATAACAGAGAGCAAACATTCTAATGGCTATTTTTCATACTTGGGATGTTACAAAACGCCCCCCTTGAAGGAATCGCTCCCCGAGATTCCTGCTGAGAAAAGAAAAGGTCCGGATACTTCTTGCGAAGATCCTCTTGAGCTGTGACACGTGAAACACATCGTGCACCTTGGATAGCTTTTCTGGAAGTTCAAGATGATAGGCATTCCTGGCAACTCTTCTGGAAAGATGTCAGGGAATTTGGAAACCACCGGAACATTTCCAAGTAAAGGGAGAGGTTTTGTATTGAGGGTGTATAGCTGAATTGAACTTGATTCATTTGGAGAATAGACTATCTGGAATGTGGTGATTCAGGAATGTTTCCTCGAAACAAGCCCAGGTGATAGGAATGCCAGCTCTCCTAGCCTGGAATTAACAACAACAACAACAACAACCTTTCTGGCCAGATAGACTTGATATTTGGGAAGTTTTGATTAGACGCTGGTAGAAGAACTAAAATGGAAAACAACAACAAGATTTCAACGGACGAAAAGGATGTTGAGAAGAACAGGATATCAACATCGGGGAAAACGAGAACAAAACTCCTGATGTACTACGGAAAACCCATCCGGGCTTCTAAAGGATCAATATCTACTGCTTAAGGAATAGAGGATCTGCTTCCGGGGCTTACACGCCTCCGTTCTCAATCGTGAGTAGGCAACATGATAAATCATGTCACAACCACCTCAATTCCTATGGTCTAGCAGATATAACCATCCTAGAGGAACCAGGATTCGTGAAATCCTAACTTGAAAGTTTAGATGAGAAGGGAAAAACAACGTTGCACTTCCTTACCAGAAAAGGGAGGGTGGGTGGGGAAAGAAATAAAAGGGCAGAATTCCTACTCTCACGTTTCATTTTTCCTATATAGCTACAAAATAGTTTCTAGACTCAACTGCGACCAGTAAAAAGGGATCCTACAGGCAGACAGGCTCTGATACCATTTGTCGCACCCGGACTTCTAGGGGATACTCGCCGTTCCGTTGAACAGTAGTAGATTGGATTACGGGGCTTACCGGCACCCGCGTCCTCTTACGAGTAGGCCAACACACGTATGTGTGACAACCAACCCCTATCTGTTCAGCGTCGACGTAAACTATCCCATAGAAATCAGGACACTTCCATTGACGTACTTCAAACCATACACACATGGTACGTCAACGGCGTTGAACAACTGATATGACAACAGATCTCTACGACACAAAAGATTGAAATAAGTTGCAAATGGCTCTCATTAGAGCAGAGATAGCAAATACAATCATCCAGAGGACACATGTCCCAACATATCATCATTAAATCACAGCAGAAGCATTCAACATGTCTGAGTACAGACAAGATCCAGATAGGCCTAAGAGGCCGGAAACGAAAAGACGGAGCCCATCCACGAAGCCTCGGATCCTGCCCGGGTCCGCTATCTACTCGTCAGCAGTCTCGTCATACTCCACGTAGTAGCCACCATGGGGATCCTCGGAAACGTAGTCAGCGGAAACCACAGCCCCAAAGGGGTCAATACATAAACGTACTGGCAAGCAAGACTCACAGTTCACCAAAGTGTAACCCGTCAACACCAAGCACAGATGCTTTGGGTTCAACGGAAGGAAGGGGATATAAAAGATGCTGCAACTGGCTGCTCTAATCAACTACAGAGTTACTACCACTGCCGGCTAACAGAAAGGAGATAAGATCGCGTATCGTAACCAACCTATCAACTAACTCCAAACAAACCCATCCTGGATCTCGCCCCTTATCCAAAGAAGCAATCCGAGGATAACTCACACAGTTGGATTAATGTTGGTTCAGATTGTTGTGTCAATAAGCCTATTACTGGTCAAGTTGTTAATCATTGGGTGTAAGGTTGTTAATCATTAGGTTTAAGTTGTCCTGAGTACTTGTTAGCCAGTACTTTCACCAAGTAGTCCATAACCGCGGAAAACACGGCTTCTCGAGAAGATTTATCCCTGCAGGGGTGCACCAATTTGGCCGTACACGTAAGAATAACCCGCCAGACGGGAATCAAACCCACCAAGCGAGGTACTCAACACAACCCAACTCTTCTTCGCATCAAGCCCAAAGCACCTTGGGCGCACGGCTAATCGAGCCCCGAAGAAAGGGGACCCTCATAGCACTCTAAGAACGTGTCCCCCTATATGCCGACTACAAAAGTTCCACCCTGGCCTGGGCTCGCAAAAACATGCATGCGGCAAATGGAAAACACAAACTAAATGAGGCGATTTGGACGAGATGCGAATCGAATCAAATTGAGGGGGGCGCCCATACTCTCTTCCCACATGCGGTTAGTGCGCTCATCATGGATCAGTAGACAAGACCCTTTTCCTAATTAGGGTCGACACTAGCAGGCCTCAAAACCACACAGGGCCTCCTGCCGGTGCCTTATCATCAAATTTATTATTAATAATAACATTAACATGATTGATTGATTAAACATAGAGCCCCTAGAACATAATGAAATAGTAACAGAAAGTAATGGGTAACAGACTCGAGCAAAACAAACCTAAGAATGCTAGTAAGACACGGGCAACAAGCAATGGTTATAGGTATGGAGGTGAGCCAATATCAGGGTTAAAGGATACATGTGATAGGTTCGTAACAGAAGCAACTATTCATAGGGCTAGCAGAATAGACAACGGAAAGTATCGGTATCCAATGTTGAAAGGAACACAATGGTTCATGTGAGTGATAACTTGCCTGCAAACCCAGTAGCCTGGTACTGAGCTAACTCCTTAGAAGGGGTTTCGTAAGTATCGTCGGTCTCAACGTCGTCGTGTATCCGAGAAGAAGCAAACAAACAATGCAGAAAGATAAACAATCAATATCATGGCATAGTGCACAAACATGGGATGATGCATGACCATTTAATTGATGCATCAAAATAAACTAGTTGACAAGATAGCAACATGATTAAATGGACCCACATGCAATTGGATTGCATATGAAAAGCCCATGAATTATGGTTGAATTAATTGTTTTACAACTAATCAAATTTTGTAAGTGAATTAGCATGATGCATGGATGAGGAAAACAGCAAAATAACAACAATAGAACCAATTGGAAATAAGGTTTAACAAGTTTGGAAATTCATTTATTATGTTTTGGAATTTTGGTTACTTAAAGGTGTCACACAAGCATTTGTTGTTTTCATCATGTTAAATTGTTCAAAACAGATAACAAAGTTCATATTTGAGTAAAACACAAAATTTTAGGTGGATTACATGTTTCACTTGTTGAAAAAGGATTTCAAATAAATTATTTATGAATTAAACAAGTTTAAGCAAGAATTAAATGAATTTAATTCAAACATGAACTTATTTGAATTTTTATTTGTGCAAAACATTGAGTGAAGTTCATATTTGAAAAGGTTATGCTTTTATGGTTGGAAAACATATTTTATATGTCCCAAAAGAATTTGTTTTGATCAAGTTATAAATTTAGCAATATTAAATGAATTAAACAAGGTTTAAATTATTTAACCAATTTTAATTATTCAAAACATGAAACAAATTTTATATTTGGAAAGGTGGTTTAATTTTGCATGGAAAACATATTTCATTTGTTGAAATTGGATTTAAAATGAGCAAGTTATTATTTTGGCAATTTTTAATGCATTAAATAAGAAACAGTTGTTTTCAGCAATTTAAATTATTCAAAACAGCAAAAACAATTTATATTTGGAAAGTACATGAAAAGTTGATTGGAAAACATATTTAGTTTGTGGAATTTGGAATTTTTATGCCCAAGTTATGATTTTTGCAAAATTAAGTGATTTAAACAAGTTTTCAAATATTGCACCAATTTAAAATATTCGAAACAGTAAACAAATTTTATATTTGGGTAGACAATTCAATTTGGGACAGAAAAAATATTTAAAAAGTTAAAATTGGAGTTAAGATGAATTAGTTATGCATTTTACAAGATTTGGTGCAAATCTGCCATTTTTTAGCTGCTAGGGACATGGAAATAATTTTTGCAAGGGCTATAAATAATTACCAGGGTCCTAGTGGTGATTTCTGGTGAATTGCTGGGTCAAAAAAAATGGGGAAAAAAGATTTGGTTTTTTGGGGTGCAGGGGGGATCGAACCCTGCACCTCTGCCTGCGCGCGCTGGGAGCAGACCAATTGGGCTGCTGAAACTTTGTGAGGGAAAGGGGGCAGCGGGGGGTAAGAGGTGTGGCTGCGCTGTGTAACTGAATTTCTGCACGTTTACTGAACCATGGGAGGACATCAATCGATGGATGGCCGCCGGCAGTTCGCTGCCCGCTCGCCGCAGTGGCCATGGGCAGGAGGGGCGTGGTGCTGCCAAGGGAGAGGGGAGGAGGCGATAGGAGGGAGGAGCGAGGGAAGGAGGAGGTGGGGCGCACCTCGATGGCCTCGAGCGGACAGGAGGCGTCGGGGCAGAGGTGATGCAGAGGTTGGCCGGCGGCGGAAACTCCACGGCGGCGGCGACTCGGGCAGTATCCGGCGGTGATTCCTTCAGTGATCTCGGAGCTGGAGGGGTGCCGGTTCCATTCCCGGGGACAGAAGATCCTCGAGGTGACCGTGGTCGTCGCGGCTATGGGGAGGCAAAGCTCTCTGTATCTCTCTCGCAGGTACAGAGAAGGGGAAGGTTGCAGGGAGAGGGGAGGAAGAAGATGGCGGCGTTGTGGAGGATGAGGAGGGAACCTAGGGTTGCAGGAGGGGTCTTAAGGGGGAACCGAGCTTCGTACGTCAGAGAATCAGTGAGGGGGAGGAGGTGATCGATCGGTGGAGGTTTAGTCTTACAGAGGATGACGACATCAGGGAGGAAGACGACAAGGGGGAAGGGGGTATGGGCCAGGGAAAGGTGGGCTGTGGGCTGGTTGTCTGCCCCTGTCTCCCGTGCTCTTTCTTTTTATTAATTGATTTCGTTTTATTTATTTTTTTGCTGAAATAGGAATAGGAAGATAATGAAAGGTTTTTGAGTTAAGAAAGATTTGGAAAAATTTGGTTAGGTTAGTTAGGTCAACAACAGCCACTTGTTAACTTGTTTTCTCAAAATTTCAAATTCAAAATTGTTGTTTGTAATTGATTGCATTTGGATGAATTTTTGTTATTAAATGGTTATTAAAACAAGATTTTAACATAGGGTTATACTATCATTTTATTTGGAAACAAAAGGGTACATTTGTTTTGGTATTTTTCGTAATTTAAAATTGGGTGCTGCTTGATGTTTTTGATTTGACTTAGAATGCAATTTGGAATTAATGAATTGATTTAAGCCACTATTTTAGAAGTTGATCATTATGGAATAATTGGCAACAATTGATGGTTTTGATTTGAAATATTCATTTGGAAATTGTAACATCACAAGGATGAAACAAAAGGTTTGAAATTTGGTTTGAAATTCAAATAGAAAACAAAGGAAAACAAATGAAAACAGCTGGAAAACAGATGAAAACAGAGCAAAAACAAATGGAAAACAAACAAAACAATTGCAATGAACATGATGCCATGATGCAAAACATAAAATAACAGAGAGCAAACATTCTAATGGCTATTTTTCATATTTGGGATGTTACAGGAGCTGGGAACGAGGTCGTCACAGTCCCGTCGTAGGGCATCCCATGCTGGAACGTGAAGGCCGGCGCCGTGGTCGCGGCCGAGGGCGGCGGCGGCGGCGGTGCAGGGGTCGGCGCCGGTGCTGTGACCATGGAGGACCCCCCCGTGGAATGGCGCACCGTCGGGACCGGTGTAAGGACCGGCAAAGCGGGTGGCCCGCCGTACTGTAGGGGTGGCGCCGGTGGTGACTGGATGTGCGGCGGCGCCTGGGCCGCCGTATAGATAGGCCCAGAGATGGACAACGCCAGCGGGGGCTGTAGCAGCCTGGCGTCGAGTGGCGGCGACGACAGCAGCAGCGTCGGCTACCGCGGCCCGACAATCGCGGCGGAGGCTGCCTCGTGCGGCGGCTGCCACGGCAGCCGCGCTGGCCTATAGGCGGCGACTGATGGAGCGGGCGGCGGCGATTCGTAGGGACCGGCCAGGAAGAAGCAGATCTCTTGGACGGCGGTGGTGAGATCGCGGATTGCTCCAGCGATCTGCTCGGGGGTGTAGATGACGGCGGCCGGCGCGGGGAAGGACTCTGCCATGGTAGCGGTGGCCGCAGTGGAGGCCAGCGGCGACATGGTGGTGGTGGCTAGCGATGAAGACATGATCGACCAAGGGAAATCTGATACCAAATGTTATGGTTGCTAGGGTTTGAGCGGGAGAGAGAGCTACGAGGGCGCGAGAGAGCCGGCCGTGGGGGTACTTTCCCACGGCCGGGCAAGAGGGAAGGAGTTTTCCTTCTTAATTCTTGCTTGATTAGATTGATACATCTCCTCTCCATATATAGAGAGGTTTACTTGACTCCCAAGCACGGCTTACTTGACCCCTAAGAAAACCCTAAGACTAACGGGCCCATGCTCATCACGTACTCTAACAGGCATAGTGTGATGAAGCGGCCCAGACCAACATTACATGTCCACGTACATGACACCGGTTCCCTGATTGGCTTGCGGGTGTCAGTATCTCTCACTATAGTGAATATCCAAATTTCAATAAGTTGTTAATGAGATAATGATCACCATGGAAGAATACTTAATATTTTCTATGTACTTTTACTTGTCTCATATCTAGTACCTATATTCTTATGATCTCATAACTTATGTTCTCTCCTAAACTTAAAGATGAAGAGCTTCAACTTCATCACCGCTGAAGACCTCAAGGATACACGCTTTGGAGGCTATCTTATCAATATACTTGAGCAATTGAAGCTAACCACACCAACCATCAAAGGAAGCCAACTGAAGAAGTTCGTCAGAGAAGGTTGTTGGGGAATCAAAATTCTTCAACCGGGACGCGAGACAAAGCCCGAGATCGAAGACAATTAGTGACTCCATGGAGAAAGGCCTCAACCTCATCATGCAAGAGCTGATAGGACGTCTATGTGGGCAGTATCATCGGGAATTAAAGAATCACTACTCTGATGTTCTAGGGAGACGTGATGAGAATGGGACTCCTCTATACTTAGACCCGGAGACAAAACCCGAATTCAACCTGTTGCATCAATACCTCCAAGACTTAGAAAATCATATCAAGGACCTTGAGGACGATAGACGCATGGAGTTGCTAAAGAATGACGAGCTACGCGCCCAACTCAAGTCAATAGAAGAGAAGGTCAAAGCTCAAGAAGAAGTGGCTAAAGCTCATGAGGAGAAGATTAAAGCTTAAGACAAGAAGTTTAAAAGTCAAGAGAAGAGAGTAAGAGACAAGAACAAGGAGCTCAAAGAGTTAAAGTCAATGCTTGAAGACAACGCCGTTCAGTTAGATGTTGACTATGACATAATAGAGACCTTGCATGGTGAGAAGAGAAAATTTCAGGAGACAAGTGAAGACCAAGAGAGAGAAGTAAAGGAACTCAAATCAATCCTTGTAGATGAAGGAATCACGGTTGAAGTAGTTGAAGAGGAAGAAGAAGGTGCAATGGTCGAATATAGGGCACAATAGTCGGACCACCATGTTATCATTCCATGTTTTCTAGTCTTAATTGTTAAAGTGTTGACCTATCTACTTGTGGTAAGGCAATACTAGTGTGTTTTGGTTGCAACTTTGCCACTTTACTTGAGTTTATCAAGGATTATGTCCCAATTTCGAAAATTGGTTAAAAGAGGAAATTTTTTAGTTGTGTTTCTTTGATTGTTTGATATATTGTATTGTGCATTGGTAGGAAAAATTTTCTCCTCAATAATTCCATCTATCTTTTACTCATCGATGCTTGAATACCCCACAGATGCCTCGTCGTCGTGACCCCGACAACAATGATGCTATGCAGTAGATGCTCACTTCCCAAGCCCAACTTTTGCAAATGATGACTCAGTTTGTGGCAGCCATGAACAAGAACAACAACAATACACCACCCCCACCCCCAATGGACAGACTTACCAGGTTTATAAGACTTAGGCCTAACAAGTTCTCTTCGGCTACTGATACAATAGTGGCAGATGACTGGCTCCGCTCAGTCAATAGGCACCTAGTGACCTGTGAGTGCACTGATGCGGAAAAGGTGAGATTCACCGCGCACCTACTGGAAGGACCCGCTGTGACGTGGTGGGAAACTTATCAAATAACTCACCCACTAGAAGGCATGACTTGGGATGATTTCAAGGAAGGATTTTGTAATGCACATATCTCATCTGGAATAATGAACCTCAAGAAGGAAGAGTTCCGTAGCTTGAAGCAGGGAGGAAGAGCACTAAAATAATATATGGATGACTTTTGCTCGTTATCCAGGTATGCACCAGAGGACGTTGATACAGATGATAAGAGGAAGGAAAAAAAATCCTCAATGGACTTAAAGGAGAGCTGAAAATACCCTTGTCTGTGGCTTATGCACCCAATTAACAGTCTCTGTTGGACAAAGCGATCACCTTGGACAACAACATGAGGAAGGAGGAAAACAGAAAGAGAAACTTCAGCACTAGCAAGACCAACTCTGAAATCACGCACAAAAGGCAGCATTTGCCTGAAGGCAGTGGACACAAGCCGTGGAACCATCACAATATATGCAATGGCCACACACAAAATGGTCATAACCACAATGGTGGGTATAGAGGAAATAATGGAGGATTCAAAGGAAACAACCATAATGGGCGTAACAACAATGGGCATCAATGCCACAACCATGAGGTGAGGAGAGATCTCGCGCAGGTGACATGCTACACATGTAAGAAGATAGGACATTTTGCAGATAAGTCCCCACAAAGGAAAGCTGATGAAAATGCCAAGCCAAACCCATTTCAGAAAGGGCACGTAAACCACGTCAACATGGAAGAAGTGATGGATGAGCCCTATGTGGTGATTGATACCTTCCTACTCAACTCCTTTCCAGCATTGGTTTTATTTGTTATTGGAGCATCTCATTCATTCATATCAAGAGTTTTTGTAAACAAAAATGGGTTAATCACCAAAACCATAGCCAGAACCATTAGAGTGAGTTCTCTAGGAGGAGAAATGTTTGTTAATACTGGATGTAGGGATCTCATCCTATTTATTGGGAAGTATATGTTCCCAACCCATCTGGTAGTACTAGAATCACAAGGTTTAGATGTTATTTTAGGAATGGATTGGATGACCAACTTTGGAGGAGTCATTGATTGTGTTGATAGAGCTATTGCACTTACCACCCCAGAAGGAAGAAGGATTAGATTCAAATCCAAATTGGAACTTAAAGGGGTCAGGATGAACTCTCTTAAGGGGGTTAGCCCAGATCAAGTACCCAGATTAAGGGAATGCCTTGATGTTTTCCCCAAAGAATTACCAGGAATGCCACCAGACAGAGATGTGGAGTTTCTTATTGATCTACTACCAGGCATAGGCCCCATAGCAAAGATACCTTACCCAATGTCCACAGACGAACTAAAGGAACTTAAGAAACAGCTAGAAGAACAACTAGGCAAAGGTTTTATTCGGGAGAGTTCATCACCATGGGGAGCCTCGGATCTCTTCATGGAAAAGAAGGATAAGAGTCAGCGTTTGGTAATGAACTATTGTTCCATGAATGAAGTGACTATCAAGAACAAATACCCTTTGCCAAAAATCAACGATCTGTTTGACCACTTGTAGGGAGCATGTGTGTTTTCCAAGATTGATCTTGGAACTGGATATTTCCAACTAAAGATTAGGGAGCTTGATATACCTAAGACAACCTTCGTCACCCGATATGGATCTTACAAATACACAGTGATGCCTTTCGGTTAAACCAATCCCCATCCTATTTCATTTATATGATGAACAAAGTTTTCATGGAATTTCTTGATAAGTTTGTCGTGGTATTCATTGACGACATACTAATCTATTCAAAAAGCAGCAAGGAGCATGAGAATCACCTACGAAAAATCTTGGAGAAGCTACGAGAGCGCAAACTCTATGCCAAGTTCAGCAAGTGTGAATGTTGGCGTAGCGAAGTGGGATTTCTAGGGCATATTGTGTCAAAGGAGGGAATCACCGTTGATCCATCCAAGGTAGCAGCAGTAACAGAGTGGGAACCACCCAAGAATGTTGGAGAAATTCATAGTTTCTTGGGTCTGGCGGGTTATTACCAAAGATTCATTGAGAATTTCAAAGATAGGAAAACCTATGAAGGATTTATTGAAAAAACAAAAGAAGTTTGAATGGAACGATGCCTGCAAGGATAGTTTCCAAGAATTAAAGAAACGTTTGGTAACAACCCCAGTTCTGTTCTTACCCTTCTGTGATGCCTCACGTCAAGGTTTAGGGAGTGTTTTGATGCAAAGAGGCAGAATAGTATCCTATGCCTCTCGACAACTCAAGAAGCACGAAGTAAATTACCCCACACATGATCTTGAGTTAGCTTTGATAGTGCATGCGTTGAAAACCTGGAGACACTATTTGATGGGAAAAAGGTGTGAGGTATTCAAAGACAATAAAAATCTGAAATATATCTTCACCCAGAAGGAGTTGAATATGAGACAACGAAGATGGTTAGAACTCATCAAGCATTATGACCTCAGTTTATAGTATCAGCCCGACAAGGCAAATGTGGTAGCTGACGCCCTGAGTCGAAAGGTTTATGTCAATGGCCTTACGGCAGGAGAATTGTCCAATGACCTATGCAAGGGATTTAAGGACCTCAGATTGGAAGTGGTACCTGAAGGGTTCGTAACTTCTCTAGTAATACAACCCACTCTAATGGATAGGATATGTGAAGCCCAAAAGGGAGACAAAGATCTAGAGGAGATTAGAGTACACTTGGGAAGAGAGAAGGCTCCAAGATTTCGTGAAGATGACCAAGGAACCCTCTGGTTTGAGAAGCGTTTTTGTATAGCCAACGATCCTGATCTTAAGAAGCTGATTTTAGAAGAAGCCCATGAAACTCCTTACTCCATCCATCCGGGTAATACCAAGATGTATATGGATGTGAAGGAAATATTTTGGTGGAAAAATCTGAAGAAGGACATAGCAAAATATATAGCCAAGTGTGATGTATGGAGTAGGGTGAAGGCAAAGCATCAGAAACCAGCAGGGCTACTACAACCATAGAAAGTACCTGACTGGAAGTGGGAGCAGATTGGTATGGATTTCATTACTGGTCTACCCAGGACTAAGTCTGGATATGACTCCATTTGGGTAGTAGTGGATAATTTGACGAAAGTAGCTCATTTCATACCAGTAAAAACCACTTACACCAGTGCAAAGTTAGCTGAAATATACATGAAGAGGATTGTGTGCCTTCATGGGGTTCCCAAGAGTATTATGTCTGATAGGGGAACACAATTTACATCACATTTATGGAGACAATTACACGAATCTCTAGGAACTAGATTGGAATTTAGCACAACTTTTCATCCACAGACAGATGGCCAGACTGAGAGGGTGAATCAGATTCTGGAAGATATGCTAAGAGCTTGTGCACTAGACTATGGGTCTAGTTGGGATGATAATTTACCCTACGCAGAGTTTTCTTACAACAACAGCTACCAAGCAAGTATTGAGATGGCACCGTTTGAAGCCTTTTATGGGAAAAAGTGTACTACCCCATTTTTATGGAGTGGTGTTGTAGCTTTCCCACATTTAAATAATGTAAGGACACCTGTGTTATTGTGCTAGTCCCTGGATCAATTGCTAGCACCATAGTACAAAACGAAATATCATGCAAATGCATCAAATTCTATTATATCGCATGATCCAGTCTTTAGAAAATAGTATTACAACTTGCATAGTCTTAGAAGACTAGCAGAAAACAAAGATATACAGCAGAAAACATAGTACAACATTGAGCCCATCTTCTTCATGTGCCACAGGCAAAACATGTTGGCGATAGTCTCGAGATCCTAAACGAAATCCTCACTCGTCTTCAGAAACATCTGCAATATGGAATATGCAGCCACAAGGGAGTCAATACAATTTAATGTATTGGCAAGTAACACTATGGTGGATATAAATGGCAAGACTAATACTACATGCTTATTTGGCTGAGTGGAGTTTAGGCTAAGTTTGCATAAAGCCAGTTTTCCCCTATCTTTTATCATAAAAAAATTTCATCTATAATGGTTATCACTGATAGAAATAAGTGAACCTTAACTAAATTTAGGAGTACCACTGAATAGAAATCAGGGTAAGCTCCTACCCATGTTCACCCATCAAAATTTTATTATGAAGTTGGCATGATGAGATTCTTCCGTCATTCCTTGTCTAGCTGCTCATAGTTGTCCATAACCGGGGACATGGCTAAGATCTTAGTTTGTTGACTCTGCAGAGTTTGCGCACTTTCACCTTTAGACTCAAATCAGCCCAAACATCCTATACACCCTGAGTGCATTAAGGAAAGGAGAAGATTGAGACGAGATCTTTCAGAAGAAATTCCACCACCGTCAGGCTTGACCCGTTCCAACCTATACCCCCTACATCTGCTAGTCAAGCACTGGTGAGTTCATTCAACTTAGTTGATCAAGACAGAGCCCATATGACCAAAGGCTGCACGGCAAGCTACCAAACTTAGAAGGACATATTAATCTCTTTGTTCCTGGGTGGCCATCCTCAAGTGACAACCTCAAGTGGAATAACCCTTAGATAAGGGCCCTGAGGCAACACTCAACATAAACCAGTCTTACCACTTCCACCCAGGTGTTTCATTAAACTTAGTAGTTTTATCCTCAACATCTAAATAAAACATTTGAAGAGCATAGCAATTCTACTAAGTTCAATGTCTTCTATACTAGAGGGATATAAAAGGATGGCTACACACTACTTGGGATATTAGCATAGCATAATACTTAGATAAATTTCCTACCATTCATACTTCTCAAAACTCTAATGCATAATAAAAATAATAGGTAGTTGATGGTGTGTTACTTGCCTTGTTGAAGTTGGTGAAGATATCACACTCCCTTCACAAAAGATCGTTGCTCTCCGTACAATCTATTCATTCAAAACATAATAACAAAATAAACAAACATTCCATCAAACAAACATACAAGTGAAGAAATCATACAAAGCAACAATCATGGCAAAAGGGTTTTAACCAAGATGTCTAGGGCAAGGTCTAGGTTTGAGTTTGAAACATTCATTCTCTAATGGTCTCATACTTGTTAAGGAAATTCCAAGGGTTTACTTGGGATGGACTAGGTTGAGTTTGATGTGATCTAACTTTATTATAACCATACTTGTCGAGGAAGTTCCAAGAGTTCACTAAGGATGTTTAGGTTGAGTTGGTAGTAACCAAACTTGATTGAAAACATATTTATATAAGAAATTCCAAGAGTTCACCAAGGTGATCTCACTATTTTAACTAAAGTATCACAATACAAAGTGTAGCACTCAGTTGTTTTCATCAAAACATTTGAGTGATCTAAGTTAGTCCTTCCATTTTGGTTTAGGCTAGGTCTAGGTTCAACTAACTGCATAACAAGGGATATAACAAGTTAAAGTTTTGGTCTTTTCCATTTGGGTCAATGGTTGGGCAAAAACAACTTGTTATTCTTCAACTTGTGTGGATGACTACAAGGCTTCACATGCTTATCTTCTTGAAGTTCATATTCATGATTCTATTGTAGTCTCCCCCTTGTTGTGAAGCTTCTCCTTTTCTTGATAAATCTTTATGATCTCTCACTTCACTACTTCGTTTAGGTATGGGATGGGCACAAATACCACTAAGTCAAATTGGAAAGAATATAAGAAGAAAGATAGAAAGAGAGAGGGAGATGTCTTCTTCTGAATTTCTTCACACTTGTACTTCTTGAGTTGCTTCTAGTTGCTGTGGAGTCTAAGTCTTCT
The DNA here is from genome assembly GCA_028641055.1 of Alopecurus myosuroides. Classification (NCBI taxonomy): domain Eukaryota; kingdom Viridiplantae; phylum Streptophyta; class Magnoliopsida; order Poales; family Poaceae; genus Alopecurus; species Alopecurus myosuroides. The sequence continues at coordinate 452,409,070 of CM054058.1, read as the reverse complement.
CTTCAAAAATTCTTCATTGATCCTCCTTGTAGCTCTTCATGTTGCCACCAAGTTGAAAATGAAGAGCCTTCTATTCCTTGAGTCTTGTTTTCCATTTGCTAACTTGATGGATTCTTGAAGCAAGAATAGGGGGATGGAGGAGTAGATAGAAAACTATAGTACTAGTGTTTGAGGTTCACTACTTGGCCTCTTATATGGTACATACTAGGGACTTGGTCTTGGATTCAAAATGGCTACAACAAACAATGGTAGAAAGAATAGAAACAAAATCTAAGACATGATCAACTAGTGGTTCACTAAGATTAACTTTTGGTCCAACTTATAAGGAAATGGTTAAAGGTTGTACAAAAGGTTTAGGTACTAATGTCTCTGGTTCAAGCTTACCAAAAGGAGCAATTTTGCTTTAGGGAACATATTCTAATTATTTATGAAAGTAATTCTATGCCAAAAAATACTAAATAGACAACTTAATTATAATTTCAATTTTTATTTGATCAAAAAATATTTTGGAATAGAGGGTATGAAAGTACTCATCCTAAGGTTTCCAAATATATTTTATTTGCAATTTTTGGATTTGTAGAATTTGAATTATGCCAAAATTCATAAAACAAGCGTACTTGAATTTGAACTAATTTAAGTTTGACAAATTTTAATTTTAATAGTGCTAAAAGATTCTACAGATCCAGGGTATTTCAAAAAGTCTAAGTTTGCTAAATTTGGGTAAGTGGTTAAAAAGATATGATGATTTCAATATACAGGGGCTTTTCTGTAAAATTGCCATTTAATTCTATTCCGGAATAAATCCAGAAAAGTGTTGGGCTGCTATGTACTGCACAGGGCGATAGATAGTAACTGGGCTTGGGCCGGCTATGTGTTGCACCGAGCGGCAAATAAAGAACTTAACACGCGCTGACTGGGCGACACGCGGCGCCCTGTGGTTGGCTGGTACCGATTCGGTAAGTGGGTCTATCCTACGCGTACGATGCAGATCGGACGGTGGAGGTGCTAGGGTTACCTGGTCGCCGGATGTAACATCCCAAGTATGAAAAATAGCCATTAGAATGTTTGCTCTCTGTTATTTTATGTTTTGCATCATGACACCATGTTCATTGCATTTGTTTTGCTTTGTTTTCCAATTGTTTTCCTTTGTTTTCCTTTGTTTTCTATTTGAATTTGAAATCAAATTTCAAACTTTTTTTTTCATACATGTGATGTTACAATTTCCAAATGAATATTTCAAATCAAAACAATTATTTGCTTCCATTAAAGTTGCAATTTCAAAATATTGTTTTGTTTCTATCAATATTTCATTTAACACCAAACCATTTTCAAATTCACTTAATTTTTCCAAACAGCAACCCTTTTGAACTTTATGAAAATTACAAAACTCTCCTTTGTTTCAAGTTAACTTGAAATCAAAAACTTTAAATTGCTTAAGTCACTAATATTCACTTAATACCAAAATTACCCAATTTCAATTAAATTTACAAACAACAACTAATTTTGAAATTTTTGGAAAACCCAAGTTTGTGCTTAGGTTGCTGTTACAATAAATGTTCAATACAAATTTTCCAAAAATTCTCTAAATCCTAAGACCATTCCTTTTGTCCTTTTTTCCTTTTCAGCAAAAAAAAAAACAGAACAAGAAAATTAAAAAAAAAAGCAGAGAGGGGCAGGCCAGCCAGGTGGGCTGCGCCCACCAGCCAGCCCACTAGACCACGGCCTGGTACCCTCCCACTCCATCTCTTTCCTCTGTACGGATTTCATCCGTGCTATCCACGTCGCTGCAGACGAGCAGCAGACGGTGCAGCTCCTCCCCCCTCCCCCTTAAAACCCTAGCTGCCCTCGAGCTCCTCCCTAACCCTACTCTCCTCCTCTCTTCCTCCCTCCCCCGCCTCCATTTTTCTCTCTTCCCCCTCCGATTCCTCCCTCTGCTCCACCTCTCTGTAACTATCTGAACCCGAACGCCACCACCGCCACCTCCTCCCTCCGGCGATCGCCGCGGTTGGAGCCTCCCTCCATGCTGGTAGGTACGGGAATGGATTCCCCGTACCACCCTCTTCCTCTCCGACCCCTCCTCGGTGGCTGGGAGCCACCGAGTCGCCGCCGCCGTGCAGTTTTCGCCGCCGGCCACCTCTTCATCGAGCCCGTCGTCTGCTCCTCCTTCAGCTCGAGGTGATCTCCCCTCTCACCTCCCCTCTCTACTTTCTCTCCCCTCCCTCCTTCCTCTAACTGCACGCAGCACACGCACGGCCACAGCACCCGCACCCACGAGCCAAGCATCCACCGCGAGCATCTGCGGCTAGCCGCCGGCGACCGCCTCCTGTCATGGTTCAGTAACTGAATCCCGGAATTCAGTTCGTCAGTCTCTTTTCGCTAACTGAACCTTAAAACAAAACGTACCCCTTACCTGTCACAAACACACATCACACCGCAGTGGTTGCAGCCTGCTGCGCGCACCCACGGGGTGTGGGTTCGAATCCCACCCCCGCGAATTAAACCCCCTTTTACCATTTTTTTTCCTGGCCAGCACAAACTTCTATTCACAGACAGGTCCTTGTATATTTCTTTCTAGATCCCTGTGAATAAATTCTAAGTCCCTAGCTGTTACTTAATTGGCAGAATAACACCTAAACTCTAAAATTGCATAAATAATTCATTTTAAATCCAATTTCAACATTTTAAATATGTATTCTGTACCAAATTGAATTCTCTACCTAAATATAAATTTTATTTACTGTTTTGAATATTTTAAATTGGTGAAATATTTGAATCCTTGTTTAATTCACTTAATTTTGCAAAATTCAGAACTTGGGCATAAAAATTCCAAATTCAACAAACTAAATATGTTTTCCATTCCATTTTTCATGTACTTTGCAAATATAAACTTTGTTTGCTGTTTTGAATAATTTAAATTGCTGAAAACAACTGTTTTTTAATTAATGCATTTAAAATTGCCAAATTAATAACTTGCTCATTTTAAATCCATTTTCAACAAATAAAATATGTTTCCCATGCTAAATTAAACCACCTTCCCAAATATAGATTTTGTTTCATGTTTTGAATAATTAAAACTGGTTAAATAATTTAAATCTTGTTTAATTCATTCAATATTGCTAAATTCATAACTTAATCAAATTAAATTCTTTTGGGACATATAAAATATGTTTTAAAACCATAAAAGTATAAACTTTTCAAATATGAATTTTATTTAATGTTTTGCACAAATAAAATTTCAAAGAAATTCACACCTGAATTAAATTCATTTAAATCTTGTTTAAACTTGTTTAATTCCCAATTAATTCATTCTAAATCCTTTTTCAACAAGTGAAACATGTATTCCACCTAAAATGTTGTGTACTTTCCAAATATGAACTTTGTTATCTATTTTGAACAATTAAAATTGGTGAAAACAACAAATGCTTGTGTAACACCTTTAAGGAACCAAAATTTCATAACTTAATAAATGAATTTCCAAACTTGGTAAACCTTATTTCAAATTGCACCTAAGATTGTTTTCTTTTCGTTTTCTTCATCCATGCATCATGCTAATCCAATTTCACCTGTTGGTTAGTTGTAAAACAATTATTTCAACCTTAATTCATGGGCTTTTCATATGCAACTCAAATTGCATATGGGTCCATTTAATTATGTTACCATGTCAACTAGTTTATTTTGATGCATCAATTAAATGGTCATGCATCATCCCATGATTGTGCACTATGCCATGTTATTGATTGTTTGTCTCTCTGCGTTGTTTGTTTGCTTCTTCTCGAATAGACGACGACGTTGAGACAGACGATACTTACGACATCCCTTCGGAGGATCTAGCTCAGTACCAGGCTGCTGAGTTTGCAGGCAAGTATTCACTCACATGAACCACTGTGTTCCTTTACACATTGGATACCGATACTTTCCGTTGTCTATTCTGCTAGACTTATGAATCGTTGCTTGTGTTCGATCCTATCACATATTATCCTTTAACCTTGATATAGCCTTACCTCCACACCTATAACCCCTTTGCTTGTTGCCCGTGTCTTACTAGCATGCTTAGGGTTGTTTTTTCTCGAGTCTGTTGTCCGTTACTTTCTGTTATCATATTACTTATGTTCTGGGGCTCGATGTTTAAACAATCAACCTGTTAATTTTGTGGTTAATAATAATTTGCTGATAAGGCACCGGCAGGAGGCCCGACGTGGTTTTGAGGCCTGCTAGTGTCGACCCTAATTAGGAAAAGGGTCTTGTCTACTGATCCATGATGAGCGCACTAACCGCATGTGGGAAGCGTGTATGGGCGCCCCCTCAATTTGATTCGATTCGCATCTCGTCCAAATCGCCACACTTAGTTCGGGCTTTCCATTTGATGCATGCATGTGCAGGTGTGAACCCTTGGCTCCAGGGTGGAACTTTTGTAGTCGGCATTTAGGGCGGCGTGGTCTTAGAGTGCTATGAGGGTCCCCTTTTCTTCCTGGGGCTCGATTAGCCGCGCACGCCAACATGTGGTTCTTTGGGCTTGATGCGAAGAAGAGTTGAGTTGTGTTGAGTGCCCCGCTTGGTGGGAAAGGCCTTTCCATCTGGCGGGTTATTCTTACGTGTACGGCCAAATTGGTGCACCCCTGCAGGGTTAAATCTTCTCGAGAACCCGTGTTTTCCGCGGTTATGGATGACTTGGTGAAAGTACTGGCTAACAAGTACTCAGAACAACTTACACCTAACTAATGATAACTTGACTAGTAATAGTCTTATTGCCACAAAACTTGAACCATCACTAATCCAACTGTGTGAGTTATCCTCGGATTGCTTCTTTGGATAAGGGGCGAGATCCAGGATGGGTTTGTTCGGAGTTAGTTATAGTTGGTTACGATACGCTATCTTATCTCCTTTCTGTGAGCCGGAAGTTGTAGTATGTTTCTGTAGTTGGTTAGAGCAGCCAGCTGCCGCATCTTTTGTATCACCCTTTCTTCCGTTGAACCCAAAGCATCTGTGCTCGATGTTGCCGAGTACACTTTGGTGAATTGTGAGTCTTGCTTGCCAGTACGTTTATGTACTGACCCCTTTGGGGCTGTGGTTTCTGCAGACAACGTTTCCGAGGATCTCCATGGTGGCTACTACGTGGAGTATGACGAGACTGCTGACGAGTAGATAGCGGACCCGGGCAGGATCCGATACTTCGTGGATGGGCTCCGTCTTTTCGTTTCCGGCCTCTTAGGCCTATTTGGATCTTGTCTGTACTCAGACATGTTGAATGCTTCCGCTGTGATGTAATGATGAATTGTTGGGACAGGTGTCCTATGGATGATTGTATTTGCTATCTCTGCTCTAGTGAGAGCTATTTGCAACTTATTTCAATCTTTTGTGTCTTAGAGATCTGTTGTGATATCACTTGTTCAAATGCCGTTGACGTACCATGTGTGTATGTTATGAAGTACGTCAATGGAAGTATCTGGATTTCTATGGGATGGTTTGCGTAGACGATGAATATTAGAAAATGGTTGTCACACTTTTACGTGTTGGCCTACTCATATTGAGATGCGGGTGCCGGTATACCCCGTAAGCCATTTATCTACTGTTTAACGGACTGTGAGTATCCCTTAGAAGTCCGGGTGCGACACCGGAGTATTCACCGGAAAATGGCCGCGCGGCGGCGGGGCTTGCAGATGACGACCGGCGCCGACGATGCAGGGGTTCCCGAGGCTGGGGAAGCACACGACGAGGACCGGAGCGGCACGGCGGACTCGGAGGTGTCCACGGCGCAGTTGCTTGCTTCCGGGAGCACTGGCGCCGAGCTGACGGAGGGGATCCCGACTCCAGCGAGACGCAGCCGCGCTCTGCGGCCTCGATTTGCTATAGCAAAAACGCGAAAAAAAACCACAGTGAGATGTGCAAGGAGGAGGGGAATGGAAGGGGGCAAAAGGGGGCGGAGAGGATGGCTACGGTGGCCGGAATCATTGACAAACGGCGGCGGAACGGACGAACTCCGGCGAGGAATTTTACGATCGCGGGGGCACGGTAGGAGGGATGACGAGAGGGTAATTATAGAGGAGAGGGAGGGGATTCAGGGGGAATAAACGGGGCAATGAATCCGAGCTTAAAATCCCGCGAAATCAAGGCATTCAAATCGGCAGTTTCTCTGCCATTACAGAGATTCAAGACGATGCTGACGTCAGCATGACGTGAGCAAGTTTTTTTTTCTTTTATTTCATGTTTTTAGTGTCTTTAGTTTTAATAATCCAATTGACCTCAAAATAAATTCTAAAAATTTGTAAAAATAATATCTTTCTGTTTAGAACATTGTTATAAACATTTGAACACATTTCACTTTTTATATTTTTTTAAATATAATTAATTACTAATAGTACTTAATGTATATTTTTAAATTAGAAAAATAATAAAATGAGGTTTTGATAAAATTTCAGAGACAATAAAAATTTCAAATACTATTCTTGAAAGTCATTTTACCTCACTTTCATATTTTATAAGTTTAAGATTTTAGTGATTTACTAATAGTAACTTAATTCCATTTTTAAATAGAAAATTAAGTAAATATAAAACTGGCTTAATAGAATTTGGGGTAATCCCACAAGTCATAATATTGTTTTCTAAGTCCTCTTTTATGTTATTTTCAAATCAAAACATTTTATGAATAGCACTTTATGTTTAAAACTTGGAATAACATTTGCATATCAATATAAATAGTTGTTATTCTCATAAAATAATTTTGAGGCATAAAAATTATTAGAGATAATAATTCTCTGGTTTCAAAAGCTATAAAACATTTATAAAGTAATAGTTGATTTGAAAACATGTTATAAAATAAGCTTTTCTAAGAGAAAACAATTTCTTTGATTAATGGGCATTTATTTTGAATGGGCTTTTAGGGTTTATGGAATAGAGGTATAATGGATACTTAATTTCAATTTTCATCGAGTTATGTATTGTTTCCTTTTATTTCTTGCCTCTCATTGGTTTTTGATAACTTGCATAACATGAAAACAAAAAGTTTCAATTTTTAGTGATTTTTGGATTTTCCAAAAATCAGGGATGTTACAGACTACCACCCTTAAAAGAAATATCGTCCCGAGATTTGGGAAGGCTAGAAAGAAAGAATAGGTTTGGAAAACTGGGTTCCAGAACAACTGGGTTACAGAGAAACTGGGTGGGCTACCACCCTTAAAAGAAACTTTTGTGGGTAGTCTATTTTCATTAGATTGGAGTGTAGATTGATTTGAGATTGGCTGGAGTAGAACTTTCCTTCGCGGTAGAGCTGTAGACCAACATAGGTATGTTGAACTACACTGAGGGGTCACTATTTGGGTTAATCAAAAGTCTTTGGGTTCCTCTCAACTTGGTCTTTTGATGTTCTTGGAAAATCTTCCATCTTGTTATTGTCATCCTTGAAAGCAAACACCATGCTATTTCTAACGAAACTCTCATGGCAGGCAAAAATCTTCCACTTGTTTGATACCTCCAAAGTTGGCTTGATCCTCACCGAAAATAGTACGTTTTCATCAACACTAACATAGGGTCATTATTGTATTCTAACATTCTATGGTTCAGGTTTCACATCGTCGTCTCTCTAATAGGTATGTCACTCAGATTTAACATTCCTCATAGCAAAAGTAAATAATGTGAGTAGTCACCATGGGGGCCAATCCATGTTGCACTCAATTATTACCTTGTACTTGGATTGATGAATCTTGTTTAATAACACTAGGTCACCTCACTTGTCTAACAGAAAGTTTCCAATATGTAAGACAAACTTGAGCCAAGCTATCACTTCTCAACTAGTGGGTTGCGTAAAACTCTTATGTAACACAAGATGGATAGTTGTGTTTCTTCATTATCTCTTCTCTTGGTGTAGTTGGATCTGAAATCTTCATAGCTCATGCAACTTGGGGTTCACTTGTATTTCTTCACTTGTTGATTTTCTTGCTTCTCCTTATGATGTAGTTGGCATTGATCATGGATGTGATTGTTCCTTCACACAAAAGAACAATCTGAGGCTAACCTTCCTTAAATAGGAGGGCTTCTGTCTCATTAGAGAACTGTTCATGACATTCTTGGGTGAAAGGGTTGTTGTTGCACTTCATATGGTAGCTCACTATGGTTGGTGGTATGGTTTTTGGTTTGGCTTAGCATGGATGAGTAGAGATTAGAAAGAAAGCTACAGAAAAATCTACCCAACACAACAGATCAAGGAAACTCATCTTGCAATCAACACATAACAAACATATAGCAACACATTCATCACACCAAACATCAAGGTTTTATAAAACAACTAATATTGCCATACCACACTCATTGGTATGATCAATACACTAACACGTTAACGTTGTTCTAACAAAGGAACTAGATTGGTGGTCTCATCTATATCTTCTTGAGTTTTCTTCAGATTCTTCTCTCAATTCCTTGAGGTGTTCTTGATTGTTGTGAAGTCTGGGTATATCTCCAAGTTTCTTCAATTGTCTTGAGTGTAGGTCTTCATGTGGTGAAAACACTTCTTGCACTTCATGGTATGGTCATCAACATTCCTGCCTTGATGGTATTGAGGAGGGAGGTCATCTAGAAAATTTTGAAGGTGAATAATAGATGAGAGGATATGAGAAAGATTAAGAGGATTGTTTTGTTTGTAGAAAGTTCGAACGTAGAAAGTTTTCAATCCTAGGGTGATCAAGGGGTTATTAACAACTTGTTGCAAATTGGATATTCACTATAGTGAGAGATACTGGCACCCGCTAGCCAATCAGGGAACGGTCTCGTGTCCGTGGACACGTAAAGTTGTTCGGGCCGCTTCATCTCACTATGCCGCTAGGATCCAAAATACTCTAAGGAGATAATAACATGATCAAAAATGGCTTCCAAACCTAAGGGTCTAGAATCCTGAAGGCAACACAATGCTCTGATACCATTTTGTAGCGTTCCGACATTTAAATAATGTAAGGACACCTGTGTTATTGTGCTAGTACCTGGATCAATTGGAGTAGTCACCGGAAAATGGCCGCGCGGCGGCGGGGCTTGCAGATGACGACCGGTGCCGACGATGCAGGGGTTCCCGAGGCTGGGGAAGCACACGACGAGGACCGGCGCGGCACGGCGGACTCGGAGGTGTCCACGGCGCAGTTGATCGCTTCCGGGAGCACTGGCGCCGAGCTGACGGAGGGGATCCCGACTCCAGCGAGACGCAGTCGCGCTCTGCGGCCTCGATTTGCTATAGCAAAAAAGAGAAAAAAAACAACAGTGAGATGCGCAAGGAGGAGGGGAATGGAAGGGGCCAAAAGGGGGGCGGAGAGGATGGCTACGGTGGCCGGAATCATCGACAAACGGCGGCGGAACGGACGAACTCCGGCGAGGTATTTTACGATCGCGGGGGCACGGTAGGAGGGATGACGAGAGGGTAATTATAGAGGAGAGGGAGGGGATTCAAGGGGAATAAACGGGGCAATGAATCCGAGCTTAAAATCCCGCGAAATCAAGGCATTCAAATCGGCAGTTTCTCTGCCATTACAGAGATTGAAGACGATGCTGACGTCAGCAAGTTTTTTTTTCTTTTATTTCCTGTTTTTAGTGTCTTTAGTTTTAATAATTCAATTGACCTCAAAATAAATTCTAAAAATTTGTAAAAATAATATCTTTCTGTTTAAAACATTGTTATAAACATTTGAACACATTTACTTTTTATATTTTTTAAATATAATTAATTACTAATAGTACTTAATGTATATTTTTAAATTAGAAAAATAATAAAATGAGGTTTTGATAAAATTTCAGAGACAATAAAATTTTCAAATACTATTCTTGAAAGTCATTTTACCTCACTTTCATATTTTATAAGTTTAAGATTTTAGTGATTTACTAATAGTAACTTAATTCCATTTTTAAATAGAAAATTAAATAAATATAAAACTGGCTTAATAAAATTTTGGGTAATCCCACAAGTCATAATATTGTTTTCTAAGTCCACTTTTATGTTATTTTCAAATCAAAACATTTTATGAATAGCACTTTATGTTTAAAACTTGGAATAACATTTGCATATCAATATAAATAGTTGTTATTCTCATAAAATAATTTTGAGGCATAAAAATTATTAGAGATAATAATTCTCTGGTTTCAAAAGCTATAAAACATTTATAAAGTAATAGTTGATTTGAAAACATGTTATAAAATAAGCTTTTCTAAGAGAAAACAATTTCTTTGATTAATGGGTATTTTTTTTAAATGGGCTTTTAGGGTTTATGGAATAGAGGTATAATGGATACTTAATTTCAATTTTCATTGAGTTATGTATTGTTTCCTTTTATTTCTTGCCTCTCATTGGTTTTTGATAACTTGCATAACATGAAAACAAAAAGTTTCAAGTTTTAGTGATTTTTGGACTTTCCAAAAATCAGGGATGTTACAGGTGTAGGGGAAAGGAGTTTCTTTGGACACGGTATTATTCAAGAGACGGAGGAGAAGGTTAGATTGATTAAAGATAGATTGGAAGTTGCACAATCTAGGCAGAAGAGCTATGCCGATAACAAACGTAGGAAAGTCACCTATGAGGTTGGTGATAGGACATACCTTCGAGTATCACCACTTCGTTGAGTGAAGAGGTTTGGGATCAAAGGGAAATTAGCACCTCAATTCATTGGACCATTCAAGATTCTCTCTCGTAAAGGAGAAGTGCCATACGAATTGGAGTTACCTGAAATTCTTTCAGCAGCCCATAATTTGTTTCATGTTAGTCAATTGAAGAAGTGTCACCCCAAGATGTTGGAAACTCCATTAAAGGATACAGAACCCCTTGAGGAAGTGCAACTAGAGAGAGATACGACCTATGAGGAAAAACCAATCAAGATATTGGAAACAGCGGAAAGGATTACTCGCACTAAGACCATAAAGTTCTGCAAAGTTCAGTGGAGTCACCACACCGAAGAGGAAACCACATGGGAACGAGAAGATGACCTTCGTGAAGACCACCCTTACCTATTTGCTAGACTAACCGAAGCTCGAGGGCGAGCTTCATCTTAAGGGGGTTAGTCTGTAACATCCCAAGTTTTCAAAAATCCAAAATACAGCATGCATACATACTCACTGCATCACTGCATTTTTGTTTGCATAAATATAGGTTTTAATTTGTTAATCCTATAAATTTAGGAGTTATAATCTTTTAATCTCTATTTGAGTTTAAAACATTTTTCTAAAGGAAAGTATTTTTATTTTGAGATATTATAGTGCCCAAAGGGTACCTTAGGTCTTGAGCTTTTCAAAAAGTATCTATTCAAATTTTTTCGAGTATCTATTCAAATTTTTCCGAGTATTAACCCTTCTACAAATTTTATTTGAATAAATGGTTTGAAAATAGAAGATAAAAAAAGGAGAGAGAGCAACACTGCGGCCTAGCACCGTGCCCCATCTCTCAGGGCCCAGCCCAATTTTCCTTTTCTCTCCTTTTTACCCCACCCGCGCAGCGCAGAGCAATTGGGCCAGCCCAGTACCACGAAGATTTGAGGCCCGCCCCGTCGTCTTCCACCCAAACGTGAATTCCGTGCCCGCGAGGTGTTCGACAGAACCACGATGCCGCAGAATCGTACGGCGCCGAGTCCCCCTCGATTTCACTTTCCCCTCGGCCATGCCACGTCACCTTTATATACCCCTGATCCTCGTGGCATGTCCTCAATGAAACATCAGCACCCTAGCCTCTCGAAATCCACAAGTCGATCTTGAGTTTGTCCGCCACAGTCGCCGCCGCGTTCGAGCTCATTCCGGTGAATGTCGTCTTCCTTGATCCTCCCCGACCCCCCTCTCGAGTTATCTCGTTTCCGCGCACCCTGCTGACACGGTCTCGCCCCCTCCTTGCCCTCAAGTCGACGCCGCCATCTACGTCCGCCGCAACCCACTGCCTGTAGCAACTCTGGTCACGAATCGCGGGAGGAGCTGACTGCACTGACGCTGGCCACCTCGCCATCGACTCTACGACGCCCCCTGCACCTCCTGGTACGTTCCAACGTTCCCTAGCGCCATAGATAGGCCCCGCCGTGTTTGCTCTGCTTCCGCCGCCGCGCACATACGTTCCCGGCCAGAATTCCGACGACCTAGCGCCGCCAGCGAGCAGGGGATCAATCGTCACCGTCGGATCTGCATCGAAGGGTCAGAAACAGAAGGAATTCCAAAGCGATACGAGCAGATCCCGCGCGTCCATCTCCACTTCAATCGGACGGTTCACGACGACAATCCGAGCGAAGAGTTACAGGCCAATTAGAGGCCACCATCGAGGACGCCACGGATCGATCATGTTTTTGATAAAAACAGAAAATAACAAATTTATTTTAAAACTTCAAAAAATCATATCTTGAGTTCTGTAATATCAAATTAGCTGTTTTTGGACTTTTTGGAATCACCACATCATGTAGATTAATCTAGGATATTCAAATATTAACTTTGTATCGTTCACTCAAAAGTTATTTGTAAATCTATGTAAATCACTATTTTTATCGTAACTTTAGTTTTAAAAATCCTTTTTAGGTGAAATTAATTTCTCTGGTTTTGTTTTGATGCCCTCTATCCATTAGATACCAGATAAGTTCATTATGGGGTATTTTTCGCAGCAATAACGATGGTTTCCACTAAATACCCCGTAATTGGTCTTTAATAATGATTAATTTTGTTTCATGAGTTATGTTTTGTTTTCCATGAATCATGACTAAGTTAACAACACCAGAACACATATTTGCTAGTAATTTTGTGCATCACCTCATTGCATGGCATGCATACAAATTTTTGTATTGTTTTATTTTGGTTTATGTGTGGTATGTTTATGTATTGTGTATTTTTATTTGTGCTAGATTGTGAAGAAGAGCAAGACTATTCATGTTGATGTTTATCTTGTTGTTCTTGCTCATCCTTTTGCCAAGGCAAGTGACACATTAATCCACCCCTTATTTTCCTATGCATTACTAGAGTTTTGAATTAGTTGCACGATAGGTGATTTTCTCTCTAAGTACTACGCTATGCTAAAACCCTAGTAGTGTGTAGCCACCCTTACCCTTGTTATCAACTATAGCCTTAGCACTTGTAGATGCTATGCCTTCATTCAATTTGTTTTCTATGATATGGTAAAAAATTCTAAGTATAACCCTAAATGAAACACTTGGGTGGATTTTGGATGTGATTGGATTATGTTGAGTGGCTCCCTAGGGCCTATCAATGGTGTTTATCACCAAAGGAGTTCACTTGTGGATTGCCACCCAGGAAACAAAGAGATTCCTACGTCCCTCTAAGTTTAGTAGCTTTCCGTGTAGCCCTTTGACACATGGTCTCTGTCTTGATCAACTAAGTTGTGACAGTTCAACCCAGGATTGACATGAAGATGTAGTACAATTATAGGTGGACGGGTCTTGCTGGTTGGGTTGGATTCTTGCTTCTGAAAGATCTCGTCTCAATTCTCTCCTTCCCATGATGCACTCCAGGTGTATAGGATGTTTGGGCTAATTGAAGACAAAGGGTGAAAGTGCACAACCTCTGCATAGTTAGAAACTATGATCATAGCCGTTTCCCCGGTAATGGACAACATCGAGCAGCTGTTCAAGGATGGATAGAAGGATCTCAACATGTTTTTCAAGAAGTCAACTTTGGCTAAGGAAATATTAGTTGTGGTTCTCATGGGTGTTTCCCATGGTGCCAATCTTTGAAAAGAAAACTCTTTTTCAAATGTGTTAGGGAAAAACTTTCTTTTTGCAAAAATCCTAAACTCCACCAAGCCAGATATGCATGTAGTTTAGACTTGCCATTTTATATCCACCATAGTTTCATTTGCTAGTACATTGTTTGTACTGAATCTCCTTCAGGGGACGCATATTCCAATGTGCAGGTTCCTCCGATGATGAATAAGAAGTGCTTGGACTCGAGTCTACACCCAACATGCCTGCGTGTGGCACATGTTGAAGATGGAGGATCATTGCTATTTTTATTTTTTTGCTGCTTGAACTCTAAAGTATTTAGCTAGTCTTCAAGGTTATGCAAGTTGTAATAAAGCTATACTTGGCTATTATGGATCCTTTGTAATAATTTTGGATACTTCTGCAATGATACTTTACATTTTGTTCTGTGGTGCTAGCAGTGTTCCTTATAATGTTTTTGTTGTTCATCCGTGAACCCACCTTGCCTATAAGATCTAGTTTCAAAGACATCAAACATTGATAGCAAGCATGATAAAGCAAAAATAACAACTAGAATAAGAACTAATATTTTTGTGTTTTTGATAAAGAGAAGCAAACAATACAAAAAATTAAAACAAGACAATAATCAAAATAAAGACGTTGAGAGTGAGAGACTCCCCTTGCCAGAAGACTTCTTTCTCCCCGGCAACGGCGCCATAAAAATTCCTTGATGGTGCAGATCGTGCACTCGATGGGAGACCCCAAGAGGAGGGTGTGATGAGCACAGCGGTAGGAAGTTTTCCCCTTAGTTAAGTGTCACGACCCAGGACCCAGGGGCATACATACTGTTATGTGCTCCTAGGCATGGACCCACAAGGGCTTCAGGGTTCCCTGCCCCGGTCGCAACAAACAACGGCAGGCAGACCGGATTCATCGGCACGTAGGCCGGATCACCACGGTACTACTACTCCTTGTGTCCACGCTAGTCATAACCAACTGTATAAAGATGCGCTCAAAACCAACAACCGATCAAAGCAGCACCCTAGACATGAAGCTTTATTAAATAGGTGTTACTAGAGTATAGCTTTACAATAAGAGGTCACATGACCCAACATTACATCAGACAACGAAAGGCAAATTATGTTGCTAATCAACAAGAACCAAAAAGGCCTAAGAGGCCGCAACATAAGGCGACGTCCCAGCCCATAGATTCCAGGCTGCTACCTGGGAACCCCAAACTATGCGACGATGTCCATGTTGAGTCACCACCGATGTGAGATCTTCACCTGAACCAAAATTAAGCAAACCTGAGTACGGGAGGTACTCAACAAGACTTAGTTAACCTATTATAAATCTGCTATCCTTAGAAAGGGTTTTATGACATCTGATTTGCGTAAAGCAATCTTTATTTTCCAAATCGAGGAGGAATAGCACGTCGCATAGAATGTTTTCAAAACAGATGAGAAACTCACTACTGTAATCGTCATCTTTTGAATCCACCAACATCATTTCCCAGCATCTCACATGCTACAAGGATCACCCCTCTCGGCATCTCCGAGGAGGCACCCTTCATCTATTGCCGCCATGCTTTGTCAACATCTTTACGTCAAGTTCAAGTTATCTATGGCCAAAATACTTCCATTAAGTCGTCCTTAACTGCGGACACGGCGTCTCGGAAAGATTTATCCCTGCAGGGGGTACACTTTACCCACACGTACCAACCGACTCTTAATGCCAAGCTATTGGCACAATTCCGACGATGTGCCGGCAGAGTGTGGTCAGCCACGTCCTTTACCTTACCCGACCCTATCCATGAGTCAACCCAAGATAGGGCCACCCCGTCAACAGGGACTTGGCCATCCTCCAGACGGCACCTGTCTCTCTGAGGTGGGGTCAAGATCCGTGTACGTCCATCACTTGGCCCCGGTCATGCCCTAGCGGAGCATTTTGTTTTCAAAAATGTTTAAAAGGTTTTATTTGCGTTTCCAAATGGAAATCTCAAACTACGTGACTCATGGATAAAGCCAGCTAAGTTAGTCGGTCGGCGAGGCTCATGTCCATCGCGCGTGGTTGTACGCTCAGTCTTGGCTTCTGCGCCCGACCTTTCTCCTAGGGGTGGAAAGTACGGAACGAACAACCACTTCCCAAGTGGCCTCCCGTCCAAGCCTTAGTCAGGTTAACCTCACAATGCTCATCTTACCTCGTCATCATATCATACTAGGTTATCGCAGCTCTGATTCATCAACCGGGTGGAGCAGAGGTAAACAACGTATAAAACTAAGCGAAGTAGATATGAAGCTCTAGCGATGCGCACAAGCAAATCTATGGCGGCTAGGAGCAGTGGATCAGGATACTGAGGCAATGCAGTATATAGGTGAACTATATCTACTAACATCAAATACTTTGGAATCACATGCGAAGTACGAGAATCAAATGTTGTTGGAAAAGATATATGAGAAGATAAGAGGTTATGCTTGCCTTGGTTATAAGAAACCCAGATAAAGATCTTCTAGAATAAGTGCTTGACTATTCGGTTAAGATCAAGTATTCACCGTTGGATTTGTTGGCCTTCACTTCGGAGTCATGTTCTACCGAGGGGGAACAAACACCAAAACAAGAAGAACAACAATCAACACATGGCATCGATGCAATGCACAACATGTATGCATGAGCAAGTTAATGCACCGAAACAAAGCCCTAAACATGTTTGTTGGGTTGCTAGGGTTCGTATGTCAGTTATTCATTTTTACTGAAATTAGCCCAAAGTAGACCCGGAGGGCAATTCGGACAATTCTAAAACTGACTACTATTTTAAATGCTCAAATGGGTTTGAAAACATCATAACTAGGTTGCATTTGTCATTTTGAGCAATTTGGTATATAACTTTTAATTTTCTAAGTTTATTGAATAAAAACTTATTTTTCTATTTTTAAATGAATTAAACAACATTAAGTAAATGGCCAAAATTCAACTTTACCAAACATGTGTGAAAATGGTATAATCAGATAGGATACATTTTTCTGAACGTTTCCATGTTTTCATTTTATTTTTCTGATTAATATTTTGGAAGACATTAATTATTCAATTTTATTCATTTTCTGTAATTTTTGTAATTACTAAAAAGGGGTTATGACGTCACTGTGACGTCATCATTGCATCAACAACGGCCACAGGGGCTCTGCTGTGGAAGCAATTTCTCGATCCATCACAAATTGGACGAAACCAAATGAGGCATCGGAAAGAGGAGGTCAAGGCGAGCCTAAAGGTGGCGCCGGTTGGCCGAATGGCCACCGGAAAACTCGCCGGCGGCGAGCATCCGTGGCGGCGGAGCACGGGAAATGGTGGCAACGAGTTATAGAGCACGGGGAGGCGAACTAAAGGGATGCGGAGGCTCACCACGGCGCGCTGGAGCTCGTGGGATGGTCGGAGGGGGCAGGGGCGGCCGGAGTCGCCGGCGGCCATGGTGGACGGTGAAGAGAAATTCCGGCGGTGCGGGGCCTCCCGGCCTCTGCAAGAACTCGCGGAGCAAGAGAAGGCACGGCGGAGCCGATGGGATGCTTGAGGGGGCTCGGGAGCGGGCGGAGCAACGATGGTGAGCGGCGGCTCCTCCGGTTAGGGTTAGCTCTCGGGGGGCGGAGATATAGAGAGAGGCGGGAGTGAGAGAGCCGAGGGAGAGAGAGGAGGTCGTGGGGCTCTCCTTGCCCCTATCCATGCCACGAGGGAAGCAGGGAGGAGGTGACGAGGAGGCACCGACGGCAGCCACGCAGCAGCTTGCGTCCAGAGGTAGAAGACAAAGGAGATTTTCGCCATAACCCCCTAAAAATTTCCAAAACTTGCAGAGAAGTCCTTTTCCATATTAAAACAGGACAGAACATTAAAATTTGAGGGCCGTTTTGTAAAGATAAAAATTGGCAAAAATACTTTTTGGAAATCTCATCAAATTTCCAACCAAATCATGTTTTGCTTTGGTGTAATTGAATTATTTTTCAGTACAAAATTCTGGAACCCATTTTAAGTACTATTTGTGGTATTTTTCTCAAACCATTTAAATTCACAATTTAAATTGTTCCAAACATGATTTAAAATTTTGACTCACGCATGTATGAGATGAACACAACACCACATCCTAATTTAGCAAAAATAGGGATGTTACAAATCTACCCCCCCCCCTTACAAGAATCTCGTCGCGAGATTCCCGAAGGAGAAAGAAGAGAAGGAACACCGGTTTTGAACGATCTTCTCGAACCTTACGGTTCTTTTCTTGTAGAGGTTGATCTGTAGCACTTGCGAAGATCTCCAGCGGCTACGCGTTAGGTAGGAGGAAAAAATCTTAGGAACTGATCTTCACGAAGATCGAGTATCTCATGGGTAACTCATGAAAGGAATGTTCATAAAGAACTGTTGAGTTATCAGGCATGAAACACATCAAGGTGACAGAGGGAACAAAAGAAGGTTTCATGTTTGCGGACGAATTGTCTTGAAAGGATTTAGAATATGAGCTTTCCACAAGACCTTTAATCCTTTTGGATAATAAAGGTTGAACAACTTGTGACATAGAGGTTTCTTCCAACTGAACACCAAAATGAAAAAGATCGTGTTGGATACCACAACGTAATATCCATAGACGAGGGGGAACACGAGAAAACAATGTAATCGTGCGTTGGAGAAAAATGGATACAGGATCATGTTCACTCTTCGGAGTGGACACACAAGGTAACGGAACTTTCAACCATTCAACAACAGTTTTCTTGAAATCCTTGTCAAGGATCGGGATGTTACTTCATGACTTAATATGAGTAGCCAAAGGATGTTGGAACACCGTAAGCAAGGAGGAATTCTTGGTCACATCATATATGTGAGTAACGAATGGGTATTGGAACACCGGAATGAATAAGGAATCTTTTTCCTATTGTGGATTGGACGTAGCAGTACATCTACCACCTGGTTAAGATCCCATGGCTGAAGTAAGTGACAAATTCACACAATGTGTGAGATGAATAGAACTAAGTATAAACAACTTGAGAAGGGGAACTGATCAATGGTGGTTACAGAACACCACGAGATGTTTTCTTGAGGAACTTGTTTTCACGAGAACAAAGATTGGTAGGACTACTAGAGAGAGATTGGAAATATCAACTTCCAAGTTATCCTGGATGTTATAGACACCGATATCAGGCTTACGCAAGCCTTCTATAGGTAATCAAGTAAAATTGGAACTTCGGTTCGAAAGAAGGGTAAGAGAAACTTGTTAAGAACGATCCATACAAGGATTCTCACGGAGAGTGGATGTTCTTACCGATTCAAAGAGATATGACATTAGGCCTTCCGGCTAGTTCTATCAACCACAACATCAACCATGCCATATTTTCAAATAGACCTAATTCAATACCCTTGCGGAAACACCAACCATCGTTGCTGCTTGAGATTCAGCTCTGGTTAGTGGATAGATAACTCAGATTCGATATATTTGAGCAAAGAGATTGTACCGGTTACCAACAAGATACATATGCTGGATTCTCAAGATATGAACTACGATGCCACGCTCAAGAAGATGAGCGAGATTGCAGAACTCATGTAATAGCAACTTGCTAAAGACGGTTGCACCTACATGAACAACTTGCAATGAAACACATCGGAGTCCTTGTTGGGGAGACGATACAAAGATAACGAAGTTCTTGGACTTCTTCTCTTTCACGAACGATCAGTCAGTGGTTTAGTGTGGATGCAAACTTCTTCAAGGAATGGAGGTAACAACCTACCATCTCAAGAATAGTCCACACATGCATGACCGACTTGGGATTATTCCCGAGGAAACAAGGAAACTTTACACGGATCCATGGCAAAAACTTTCACCAAAAGCACATGGACGAGAGTAAGCCACTTCGATCATCCAGAACACAACTTCGTGAGGGCACAAAGATGGTTCTCGAAAGTGTCCAACATTAGGGCCAATTGTTCAACATGAACCTCTTGCAACTTGGTTAAATACGAATGTCATCGATGGGATCGACAACACGCTTATCAAGACACTCCAAGAAGAGGGATTCATATGATCTATGAACAATTAAAAATATTAATCAGACTAGAGGACATGAAGGTGTACTCGGCAGAACACCATGAGTGTAAACACCATCAAGATAGTCCTTGAATCTGAGCTTGATTTGGCGATAACCAAAATAAAATCGAGGGTAGGATGATAGCATGTCCATTAAGGAGATACTATCATGCTTCAACACAAAGGAAACTAAACATCCCTTAAGTAAGGATCAACTTAGGCAGAGCCATTGTCTTTCAACTCTCCTAGTTATTGTTTAAGCTCAACCAACTAGTCCAGGGCATTCAGCAAAGTTTCTTGGAGAAAGGTGTAGTTCAAATTACCCCTTGTGTAGAAATCACAATCAGGTAAAACCTTGTGATACTTCTACAAGGACAACCAGAATATCACAACCTACCGTTATGTCTCGGAGTTCGAAAGGGACCTTGCTTTTAAACGCAACCGATATGATCTTGAGAGCTTCGGCATGAACCTAACTCTTTGACCAAGAATGTGCACCAGAATGAACGGATTTGGTAACATGGTCAACTTTAGTTGAAGACCGGTTGACCAGTGGTGCTAAGAAGGATACAGATGTTTCTTAGATTTTTCAAAGCAATTAGGATTGCTGAGAATAACTGATACACATGTCAATGTACAGACCCATACATAGTTCCGAAAGTATCTGATCAAAAGGCAAGGAATACATTCGAGATGCAAAGCAGATCTCGAGATTCAGGATTTGGAACTCTAGAACATGATAATATGGAATCCACACAACTCTGAGAGACTAGGATGGAAAGGAAATCTCCCAGTTTAAGAAATAACAGACTTAGGAACACACACGACTCAAGAACCCAACACTAGGTCAACTTGGTTGACAACGTCCTTGCCAAAGAAGGCACCTAGGTTTTGAATAACTAGAACCTTTTAAACTCAAAACAGTTAAGGTGACCCAGAGTTAGAGCGATACCAGATAAAGAGTAAAAAGAATCCTAAGAAGGTTTTTCACAATCCATTTGGAGTTTCAAAGTAGTTTTCACAAACACTAGACTCAACATCGACCAAGAAGTAAGGTTTTCCTACAGGCAGTCCTGCTCTCATACCATGACTTGTCACGACCCAGGACCCAGAGGTATACATATTGTTATGTGCTCCTAGGCATGGACCCACAAGGGCTTCAGGGTTACCAGCCCTGGCCGCAACAAACAATGGCAGGCAGACCGGATTCATCGGCACGCAGGCCGGATCACCATGGTACTACTACTCCTTGTGTCCACGCTAGTCATAACCAACTATGCATATCAAAGCGTCAACGAATCGAATGAAACTTAAGGAAACGGGACCAAACCTATACAGAGCTGCTATTTGTCCAGAAAGTGCAACAACAATCAAGGGTTAATGGGGCTACCTAGCCCCAGGCCGAATCACATCGGCAGGCGTGCTCAGAAATGGATCATCGGCTCCACAACCCCTCGACTGTGACAACTATGCAGGCATAGCCAAAACTGTATAACGATGAGCTCGAAACCAACAACCAATCAAAGCAGCACTATAGACATGAAGCTTTATTAAACAGGTGTTACTAGAGTATAGCTTTACAAACAGAGGTCACATGACCCAACATTACATCAGACAACGGAAGGGAAATTATGTTGCTAATCAACAAGAACCAAAAAGGCCTAAGAGGCCGCAACATAAGGCGAGGTCCCAGCCCATAGATTCCACGCTGCTACCTAGGAACCCCAAACTACTCGACGATGTCCACGTTGAATCACTACCGACGTGAGATCTTCGATTGAACCAAAATTAAGCAAACCTGAGTACGGGAGGTACTCAACAAGACTTAGTTAACCTATTATAAATATGCTATCTTCAGAAAGGATTTTATGAAGGATGATTTGCGTAAAGGAATCTTTATTTTCCAAATTGAGGAGGAATAGCACGTCTCATAGAATGTTTTCAAAACAGATGAGAAACTCACTACTGTAATCATCATCTTTTGAATCCACCAACATCATTTCCCAGCATCTCACATGCTACAAGGATCACCCCTCTCGGCATCTCCGAGGAGGCACCCTTCATCTATTGCCTCCATGCTTTGTCAACATCTTTTACGTCATGTTCAAGTTATCTATGGCCAAAATACTTCCACCAAGTCGTCCTTAACCGCAGACACGGCTTCTCGAAAAGATTTATCATTGCAGGGGGTACACTTTACCCACACGTACCAACCGACTCTTAATGCCAAGCTATTGGCACAATTCCGACGATGTGCCGGTAGAGTGTGGTTGGCCACGACCTTTACCTTACCCGACCCTATCCATGAGTCAACCCAAGACAGGGCCCCCCCGTTAACAGGGAGTTGGCCATCCTCCTGACGGCACCTGTCTCTATGAGGCGGGGTCAAGATCCGTGTGCGTCCATCACTTGGCCCCGGTCACGCCCTAACGGAGCATTTTGTTTTCAAAACCGTTTAAAAGGTTTTATTTGCGTTGCCGAATGGAAATCTCAAACTATGTGACTCATGGATAAAGCCAGCTAAGTTAGCCGGTCGGCAAGGCTCATGGCCATCGCGCGTGGTTTTACGCTCAGTCTTGGCTTCTGCGTCCGACCTTACTCCTAGGGGTGGCAAGTACGGAACGAAAAACCACTTCCCAAGTGGCCTCCCGTCCAAGCCTTGGGTGGCGCGCCCCTCTGGCCACGCCATGGGGTGGTGTGGGCCCCCTGGCCGCCCACCTGTGTTGAACTTTCGCCTATTAATACCACACGGGAGGTTAACCCTAAAAAACAGAGCCTTTTCCACGAAAAACACCCGAGGCCGCCATCATCGTCAACCCTAGTTCGGGAGTGTTCTGGAACTCTTCCCGGCACCCTGTCGGGAGGTGGAATCATCACCGGAGGGCTCTACACCACCATGCCCACCTCCGGAATGATACGTGAGTAGTTCATCCCTGGACTACGGGTCCATAGCAGTAGCTAGATGGTTGTTCCCTCCTCTTTATGCCTCATGTTTAGATCTTGTGAGCTTCCCTACATGATCAAGCTCATCTTATTGTAATGCTATGTGTTGTGTTTGCTGGGATCCGATTAATATTGAACGCTATGTCTGTTGATTATCAATCTATCATATTCTTTTCATGTGTATGTTATTCATGATCTTGCAGGCTCTCCATTTTTAGTAGATGCACATGCCAAGTAGATGCTAGTGACTCCAAGAGGGAGTATTTATGCTGGATAGTGGGTTCATGCCTCCCTTTAATCACGCTCGAGTGACATAAATGTAACAGGTGGGGGTGTGTTGTTGCCACTAGGGAGAAAACAACGATGTTTACATTGTTTACACTGTTGCTTGCAAGTTAATACCCAAGGATTGCTCGGATGACATTCTGGGGGTGGAATATTAGTCATAGATGCAGTTGGATAATGGTCTATGTATTTTGTTGTAATGCCCGCATGAGTCACATAGTAATCATCTTGTCATGCATATGCACTGCGGTGCAGCCTTTATATCTGTCAATTGCCCAGCTGTAATTTGTTCACCACACATGTTATTTATGTTCTATGGAGAAACACCACTAGTGAACTGTCGACCCTGGTCCATTTTCCTCATAGTGATAAGACAACCACTGAAGTAAATGTTTTCACACATCTACTATTGTTTTCATACTTTTTCCACACCATACGTTTAACCTCTTTGTTTTCAGCGAAACCAGTGAGATTGACAACCTCACTGCTTTGTTGGGGGCAAAGTGAATTGATTGTGTTGTGTAGGTTCTACGTTGCTTCTGAACTGGTGTGCGCCCTGCCACCTCAGCTGCATCAACCTTCATAAGTTGCTAATTTCCCCTACTGGTCGATTCAACCTTGGTTACTTTCTGAGGGAAACTTGCTACAGCAGTCTTCATACTTTTCTGGCGTTGTTGCCGGGTAGAAAGAGAATTTCTGCAAGGGGAGTCTGTCACTTCCAATCTCTATATTTTGTTATAGTTTTGCTTAGTTTATTTTATTTTTTCTTGATTGCTTCTCTATATCAAAAACACAAAAAAATTAGTTCTTATTCTAGTTGTTATGTTTGTTATGTTGTTTTTAATCTTGCTTTGTCATGTTTGCTATCAGTGAGAACAAAAATACTATAAGGAACATCGCTTGTCACAAAAAGGGATACACTTATGGGAGCAAATTAATAAATTGCATAACTCTGCTAAAAACCTGTGCTATACTTATAATGTTACTTATTGCTTTGATAAATCTTGTTGCTGTAGGAGGTATAAACACCTCCCTTTTCAATGTGAGTATAATGATGATGTTACCATATCTTCTTATGTTAAGGGAAATTATGACTTTGATGATGTGGAACAAATTGAGGAATCTATTGCTTGGAAGGGTGCAATCAAAATTGCTTATTTGCTTGAAAATATTGGTGATGAACCTTATAAATATGAGATTTATGATATACTTTAATATTTCTTTGATAATTACAAGGATTGTAATTACTACATAATTCAATATCTTAAAAGATGTGCACCACCAAAGGAAGTAACTAATGCCTTACAAAAGCCTATGGAAGAAGAAATTGCTGAATTTGGAAGCTCATTGGATGAAAAAGAGGAAGAGAGTGATGATCAAGAGGAGGAAGTATGGATCTACCCATGTATTCCTCCCAATGAGAGTAACTCTTTAACTCATAGTTGTGATGATCCTATAGATTCTTCTGAAATATCCCTTTTTTATGAAGGTGATACTTGCTATACTTGTGACCTTGATACTACTATGAATGAAACTTGTGAGAATGATATTGCTACTGTTATTTATGATAATCCATGCAACTTTGACAAATCATATGATAATCCTCTACTTATTCCAACTATTGATATGCATGATAATGAGGAAGTTTGTTTAGAAAATTTATATGATAATGCTCTAGATAATGGTCCTCTGTTACTTGATGTTATAAATTATAATGTTACTGAAAATAGGATTCCTATAATGTGTCCCATACCTTTTAAGAATGACCAATCATCTTTTTTTGCTATTGCTAAAAGTAGGAAAGAAGAGGTCTTTATTTTTAATTTAGATCCCACTATTTTTGAGCTTGATATGAATTGTGTGCTTTTAAACCATCACAAACATGATTTATGTGATAATTATGTTGCTGATTTTGTTCATGATGCTAGTGAAAATTATTATGAGAATTTTCATGTTACTAAAACATATTTCTTTTTGTTGAAAGTTTTGAAATTGCTCTTGTTCTACCTTCCCATGATTTCTAGTTTGAGATTCTTCAATATATTTCTTCACAAGATTCCTATGCATAGGAAGTGGGTTAGACTGAAATTTGTTTTATACTTGCTTCTTGATGCTCCCTTTTTCTTAATTCATATTTCATATGTGTGCATCTTCTTGCTTTCTGGTGCCTGGCTGAAAGGCGTTAAAGAAAAACACTTCTTAGGTGATAACTCATGGTTTTATTTTTACTTTTTTTCTCTGTTTTATTTGAGTCAAGGTGTTGTATACTTCTGTAGAAAATACTTTGTATTTTTATTTTCATGTATTAGTTGTGCCAAGTAAAGTTTGTAGAGAAAAGTGGTGTTAGTTTCTGTTTTCTGCGAAAAAAAAACAATGGTCCACCGTAAAAAATCGTATAATTCACAGAAAGATCAAAATGACCTGAATTTTTTTTGCTTATTCCTCAGATAATTCCAATTTTTTTTTGTTCTTTACGTTTTTCGATTTGAGTAACTTAAGTGCCCCGATAAAATTCGTCATTGCAGATTGTTCTGGTTTTTGTAGATTCTGCCATTTTTCATGCATTCGCTCTTTTACTATTTCGAGTGGATTTCTTTGCTTCATGAAACATCAGCGGTTGTAGCTAATGTTTAAGAGTATAAATATCACTTTTTTGAAAGAAAGTATCAATAGCACTTGTGCCCAGGCAGAAAACATGAATTTTTGATTATGCACTAACCCTCTAATGCGAATTACTTTGAGTGTGGGGTGAAGGAAGTTTTCAAGGGTCGGGAGAAGAAGGAGATATAATGTGATCAAGAAGAGTGCAAAGCCAAAGCTTGGGGATTCCCCCGTGGTTCATCCCAGCAAATGCTAAGTAGACTCAAGCGCCTAAACTTGGGGATGCCCAAGGCATCCCCTTCTTCATCAACAAATTATCAGGTCACTTCTAGTGAAACTATATTTTTATTCGGTCACATCATATGAATTTTACTTGGAGCATCTTTTATTTTTCGTTTTGTTTTCCTTTTTTTACTTGCTACAATAAATATTATTGGAACCTAGCATCCTTGTTTGGGAGAGAGACACGCTCCGCTTTTTCATTTGAATACTCGTTATGCTCGTATTCTTAGTTTTTCTTCTAGCTGTTGCAATTCTTTTAGCTCTTGTTTTTCATGCATCTCTTATTCAGAGTTGTTAGTTTTAGTAGAGTAATGTTAGTACTCTCTTGCTTAATGGCTGTATATTTTGCAGAGTTTGTGTTAAAAAATATATTGAGTGGTGCTTGTTGGAAAAAGAAAATGATGCATGTGGTAGAATTTATAACGATGCGAAAAGAAGCTTGTATAGACTGTGGATAGACTTTTTCATGTCATGTTAGATGTTATTTTAATTCTAAGCCTATATCACCTTCTTCTCCCGACACATTATATCACATTATAACATGGGGGAATCCCCAAGGTACTTATTCAAATAGCTGAGAGTGTTTAATGTGCCATTGAAAGAATCATGAGTTGTTTTTATCACATTGAAGCATAAATTTGTGGTGTTCTCCTTTGAATGTTTTATTTGGTTGACTTGGCGCGTGCTCACAGCATGTTTATGACTACAAAACAGTCACTTATAGCCTCTATGATCATTTAGTTTTTGACTTGTAATACCACTTATGCTTTGATTTGTCGCTATGCATGATTGTGGCCATTATGCTCTCTTGATTTGTCACTCCCAGTCTTTGCTAGCCGCCACCTTTACTGAGTATGAGCTCTACTCGTGCATCCAACTCCCAAAAACCAAAGTATGACAAATGTGTCCACCTTACCTACCTACATGTGGTATTTAACCGCCACTCCAAAGTAATTTGCTCATGTGTTACATTTAAAACCTTCAAAATTACTTCTGTTTTGTACTCGTGTTTTAGCCTCATGAGGACGTGAGTAGAGAATCTTTATCTCACTTTTTTTATTGGAATTCACACCCTGGACTATTGCCTTCATCCACTTATCCAATTCACTACCAAATTCTGCGTGATAAGGGACGCTTTGAGCGCAACGTTTCGATAACGTCGTGTGATTTCCGTCGCGGATGGCTGAAAAGTGGAATTTGCTCTCGACATTGCGGTCAATCTGAACATTTTATAATTTTTGTGTCGCGGATGATCGTTCCCGGCCCAATAGGCCTAGTAGGAGACTAGTTTCGTTCCACGAGAACGTCGCAGATTAGTCGAATGTATCCCTTTTCATTTCTGTCATTTATTTGTCCATATTGTGAAATCGAATTATCGGCCGGTATATGGTTTTGCATCGGCATTTGTCTAATCTAACCCTTTTAATTTCTGTCACTTAGATCTATCGAAACTTCTGTCATCTATTGCTCCATATTGTGAACTCGAATTATCTATCTTAATAAAAATAAACATAGACTGTATATTAATAGAAACGACCCAATACAACCAACGAGATTATCAATCTAAACAGAACATCAGAAGCATGGGGACAGCAGTCAACACACACACACACACACACACACACACACACACACACATATATATATATATATGTGTGTGTGTGTGTGTGTGTGTGTGTGTGTGTGTGTAGTAAGCACGGCGAGAGAAATTTAGCTAGGACTAAAACAAAATCAGTAGGGGGCTGACAGCCCCTCCAAAGGCATTGTATCCTCCCTTCGCTGGGCCCTCACAGCTACGAGGAGAGTGATCAGAGTATTCTGCTCAGCCAGGGCTAAATCGATCTTCAGTTTCCCAACCTTGGAGGTCAGTTTGAGTTTGTTGGCCATCATCTTCGATTTTTCATCCAGCAACTTCCGAACGCTGCCAGGGAAGCTTCGCCCTGCTCCACCAGCTCCTTCCTGGCATCGGTTGCCTTCATGAGATTGTCGTGGGCGAGCTTCAAGGCCTTCTCAAGCTCAGCTTCTAGGATGGTTACCCTCTTCGCCAGAGCGGTGAAGATGAACTTCTCCTCGGCTTCAACTGCCCTGTAGATAGTTGCATGATAGGAAGTTGATGTTAATCTAAAAGGAAAAACGGATCTAAGAAAGATGAAATCACGAGGAATTAAGAAATGGATCTAAGAAAGATGAAATCACGAGGAATTCAGAAACTGATCTAAGAAAGATGAAATCGCGAGGAATTCAGAAACGGGTCAGAAATATGTGAACAGAAATGGAACATACATGAGTGCAACAGACTGCTTCGCCGGTGGAGCCATGGCCGCCTGGAGGAACACTCGAGCAGCTACTACGTCAAAGGTTTTCGCTTGAGGGGAGGCGGTGAGGCGGATAGAGTATGAACTGAAGAGTGCATGTA
Organism: Alopecurus myosuroides; assembly: GCA_028641055.1. Lineage (NCBI taxonomy): Eukaryota > Viridiplantae > Streptophyta > Magnoliopsida > Poales > Poaceae > Alopecurus > Alopecurus myosuroides. Next base: position 452,380,848 of record CM054058.1, on the reverse strand, counting down.
TTTATATACCGGGAGGGGCAGTGGAACGGAGGAGCCGCATCCACGACGGAGCAATAACTGGCGGCCGGAACTAAAGCAACACGTTTCACGTTCATAATATCGCGACGAAGTCACCAATGCATGCGTGGCATGTTGCCAGGGTTACGACAATGAGTGGAAGAGCGGTAGTTTCCAGACTTGGGCCATGTTGGCATTTTCTTGGGCCCTCTCCTGTCAGGTCATTTTTATTGGGCCTTATAGCACACCGTAGCCCATAATTATCCTAGTTGCAACCCAAAATAAAAAGGAAGAAATGTTGAAACTTCAACGAACACATAAAATGTCAAAATTTTGATTATTTTGACACATTTTGAACATCTTCCACACTCTAAAACACTACACATCATCCCAGAATGCGTCGTCAAGTTTGCCGTCAACGGATTCCTGCATAAGGCTCTCCCAGAATGCTTCGTCCATCTCCTCATCCGACGATGGTGGAGGGGCCAGCATCCCCCCGGGATGTACGAGCTCGCATCTTCGCGTCCCTCTCAGCGTCGAGCCGCAACTGCGCCTGTACCAGATCTGGGTGATCACGACGGAACCTATCCATCGTGGCCTCGTTGTCCCGGCGGATGCGCAGCTGCAAGAATGCGCGGCGGTTCTCCTGCTCCTCCTTGCGGGTCACAATCCTTAGATCCGGGGCGAGGAACTCGGAAACTTCCCTTCTCTCGACGTCCCAGAAGTTGACCTCGGCGTGCGGGCAGCCGAACCGCCACACTGCCACGTCGAACGCGCGGGCGGCGATCTCGGGCGTGTCGAAGGTGCCCATCCACCACTGCACTCCGTTGTGTGTGATCACGGCGGACCAGCGCCCGGACGGCCACAGCTGCACACCTCGGAAGCCGGTGCTGCTTCTCACGCGCGGCACCATCGGGTGGATCAGCACCGAGAGTGAGGGGGGAGGTCGGGAGGCTGTGGCGGCGGCGGCGTGCAGTAATCAGCGCCGAGAGTGAGGGGGTCGAGGGGGCTGTGTCGGTGGCGTCGAAGGTAGGTTGTGTGGTCCATGCTTGGTTGTATTTATGCGATAGCGATGAGGTCGAGAAGTTCAGTGACCGTTGGCTTGCCAGGCTCTTGTTCAGTTCTTTGTTAATGAGTTGCATGATCTACTAGCACAAGGGATTTGATCTAAACTCGAGGTTTTAGCAGCAATTAGCGATTTGATCTTTACTCGGGTTTTAGCACGAGGGATCTACCAACTATAATATACCCTAGAAGTTCACGAAACAAACCAAACCTTAACAAGTCCAGGAAACAAACGAAATTACAATCTATCCAGAAAAAATAAGAAGTTCATAGGGCTAGCTTAGCAGCAGCCTAGTCTCTTCACCCCAAGGCCTATCATTTGCTCCGGTTCTATATCACCCCCATGTCAATGACCGCTTCCAACCTGGGGTCATCGGTCTCCCTCACAATGATCAAAATAGGTTGCCGATTATGAAAATTATTGCCTTGGACGAAAACCATCCACACCAGCTTGTCGAGGATAATGCGGACGTCGGTTTTCTTGTTGTTCGTAATGGTGGTGACATGCTCTTTTGCTCTAAGTCGTAGGCCAACCCTGCCATGATTCCGCAGGCCAGCGTGTTCCCCTATCAACTTCGGTAGTTTCTAAGCATGAAAGATAACATACCATATTAGCAGACCTTCTCATGGTTCTTGAAAATTTACTTGCAAAAAGAGGAGGGCGTCTTATAGATACATACCATAATATAGTGCTAAAAGATTGTGACCGTGAAACGAGTCACAAAAGAAAGCCCAACATAGGGTCCAAGGGGTAGAAGTCAGGCCAGGCGGTTCTTCTCGTGATTGTCGAGATTGGCTCTTTGGGCATATACTATGTTGGCATTATCATGTCTCTCATCAGCAGAATTGTCAGAATCCTCATCATGTACCTCATCATCAGAATTGCTCGAATTCTCATCATGCATCTCATCATCAGAACAGCCATGTACGTAGCAAATTGAGTCATCTTTGCTTGAAATTGAGTCATCTTCGCTTGAAATGCAAAGTGAGTCATCTTGGGAGTCGCCAATAATAACAACGTATATATTGGGCCTTGGTATCATGGAAAACACTAGTATGTCTCCCACGGAGATGTTCTTTTCATTGATGAACCATTCCCATTGTGTCCCCTGCAAACGGGTCTTGCTCTGTTCTTTTGACACACGAAAGGTGTACTTCCTTCCATGGGAACTAAACAACACACACTTGCCTACTAACTTGTTGAATGCTATCCGAGCAGTGCATGGTACAAATTGTGCATCAGAAATAAAAACAAACATGGAAATTAGATATTGTAATAAAAACACAAAACATAATACAAGTGTATGAAGAAGAATTGTTTTCTTACCACTGACTTGAGGTGACACTCTTGTACAGAAACACCGAACTAGGATGCAGAAGGATCAACATTTGGGCAATTATTATTGCATATAGGGAATGGAATACCCTGTTAATCAAGAAAAAAAGAAGCAGAAATTACAAATGTGCATATAAGAAGATTGGTTCTAAAAAGGAACAATTCTTTAATGAAGACATCTATGTAAAACTGGGGCCAAACTACAAACAACTGGTAATGCCTCATAATAAAATCACAACCATGTTTATCCAAGAAGTAATTCTACACTACCAAGAGCAATGCATAATGAATGTGCTTATACATTGCACAAGATAGTATGGAACACTCATTGCAATGATATGGTGACACATTTTAATCATCGACTTAAAGGGATCATGCACATTCAAAACAACATCGCCTCAGGGAACATAGAGACACAGCAAGCAGAGCCAACTTTCCTACACCAGATGGGCCAGCAAAAGCAAAGACATGTCACATCTATTTGTGTCTGGTTCTTACTTTTGCTGGCCATCTGGTGGAGACATTGAGGCATCAGCCAAATACACATGTGTCAAAGTCATCATGATTGACCAAATCAGCTCATAAATTGTGCATAGTGATAACAAGCTTCATAAACACATAGGTGATCATGCACTAAAGGGCATCCCTAGAATTGATTGTAACATGCAGTCAGAATAAACACATATGGAACAATGCAAAAAAATGTGTAAAAAATCCTCATAAAAACATTGTCAACACTTGCAAGAAGAACGAACACAGTACCAGGAAGTAATACAAGGTGTGACCTTGTATCACTACCACGTATTGTATCTGATCTCCTTGCATTTATCATGCCATGCAAACCAAGGCAAAAAAAGAGAACTTATAATAGCATGTACGAAAATAAATACTCAAATTGTTTACACTACAAGGTATTACAAACTTCATTACGAAATCTTGAGAATCTCTTTGATGAATCAAGAAGATCTCCTGCAAATGAACCATCAGAAGAAGCAATTCGAAGCTCCAAGCCAGAGAAGAACTCTAGCTCAGAACTAATCCACTGCGGCTGATGTTAGCCCTAATCTACGGCTTGAAACAGCTAAATCCAAGAATGGACTGCACCAGAAAATTGATATATTCTCCTCCACAAGCGTTGTTGATGACGATGCTTTACTGTCTAAGTAATATATCACTCCACCTAACTTCAGGAGATAGCGATGGCTTCACGGTGACGACTTCCATCAGGCTTCAACTCTAAGCAGGGGGTCAAACGGTAACGAATGAGTAACGAGCATTACTCAGCAAGTTCATGATACATAGTGGGTAGTTTGATGCACTAACTACAAATTTAGACTCAAAAGATTCATAAGCTAATGCAAGTTTTTTGTAAATCTTTCTTCAAGAGGTTGCTTTTAATTCTAAAAACTATGCCCGCCAGATCTTCATAGGACTAGAACTTCATGGAGTTTCATTTCCTGCGGCGTTCGCAACTCCTTCCCGGGACAGGGGGTAACATGCCACATCTTTTTACACTCTGCAGAGGTGCGTTACTTTACCCATGGACGACCAAGACCATGTTGCACAACCAGGTGTACATTCCTGTCCACTCCCACTCAGGTGTGGGGCCTGGTTGTTGGTCCAAGCCAAACTGTGCTTCTCCGCACAACGCATGCCCACCCATTTCTGCCAGCAGGCTGAACCCCTGATTCCACCCCTCACGATGGATGTCGTGGGATAATCACGGTAGACGTTACCGGGGGTAACTTGTCTTGGAGCAATTCGACTCAGGTGTTTGGGAGAGGGTTTAGCTCAAGGGAAACCATGGTGCTACACGATCTGGTAGCCGGCAATCAAGTCACCGAGTCTCCGATCTGAATATATTATCTCAACTCTCTTGTTACAAAGGATACCCGAATATCTCACGATTGTATGATTTCTTGTCGATCTAACCCTAGGGGCCGGCTTATATAATGTCCGGACCCCCTGGCTTACCGTCCAAGGCATACTCGGAATCCTACCCGGACACTGCTTACAAACCCTAAGTTTCCCTATCGGAACCCACAAACCGGGTTACAAGGCCTACACTCTTGGGCCTTCTAGAAACTCCTTTTCCTTAAGCCGGATCTTGCGCAGTGCCCTTTGGGCCGAGTTACACCTTGGCGTTAGCCTACCGGGTTATCATCCCTCCATTAGTAGTCCCCAGAATAGCTTGGGCTTCACGGGATCCTCCTTGAAGCGCATGCTATTCCCTGCAAAAATAACAAACATACAATTCCATAGAGGCCGGGTTAGGTTGCTTTGATAGACAGCTAGGCCTAACTCCACTGGTGGTCCATATAATAACCCGGCTTTCTCCGGATTCATCTCCATCTTCCCGGGTCAACATTCCGAAGAGAACATAGAAGACCCGGCTCACTTCGTTCGTTAATTAGCCCGGATATCGCGGGAATGATTTGCTCTCATAATTTCCGGATATCACGCACAGCCACTTAACTTCCTATCCCAACAAATCCGGAAAGATATCCCTTATCCCGAAATTTTTGGTTCCCGCTCGCCGGCCTAGGTTTCCCCACCCGTATCTATAAATAAGGGCTGTGGGGGGTGACCTAAACCTAAGGCCTCATTTCTTCTCCTTTCTCACCCATCTCACCTTCAACCTCCGGCGACGCCCCCTTGGTCGAGCTCGCCGTTGCGCCGCCACGGAGCCCACCGGAGAGCAACCGGAAGTGAGCCGCCGTCTACGTTCCGCCTCCGCTCGCGCCGCTCCGCCGTTAAGCTCCGCCACCGCGCCCGCAAGCTGCCCGCCGGGAGTTCCAAAGGGGCACCACAGCTGCGCCATCTGCCGCCATCGCGCCATCCTCCAATCCGCACCGGTGAGCTTCCTATCTCCATTAATTTCAACTTCAAACTTCCCGTTCGATTTAGATTGGATCTAGGTTTGCCCGCGGGCCAATTTCTTGCTCCATACCGAATTTGATTACTCAACTTCATCCTTGCTTTCTTAATCACTCAATAATAGATCGAATTACACCCTCCTATTATTCGCAATCATAAATTTCTCCGCGAATTTCTCTAGAAAATTTCCAACCTAGATGTAGTCTGTCAAAATTTCCGCAGCTGTTCTTCGATACCCGGACAATCCTCTATTTCCGGATCTTCTATTTATACTAGTTAACCAGACAACCAACTCCTTTTCATAGTTGCTCATCAATACTTTAGATAACTCATAGCCTCCGGACTGTATACTGATACTCGGATAACTCGTGAATTCCATACTGTTTACTGATACTCGGATAACTCATAGTTTCCATGCTTCTTACTGATACTGCTTGTGGATACTCGGATAACTCATAATTCCCTAGTCTTAATGTTTCGTACTCTTTGCCTTGTATTTTGCAGACCGAACAAATGGCTCCAAAGAACAAGGGGAGACAGCCGGCCAAGGCTAGGCCGACTCAGGCTATTTCCGCCAACTAAGTAGGGTCCACCGTGACCCAGGCCAAGCTGGAGGAGCTCGCCGAGTCAGGCAGTCTTCCTCCTCGCAAGGAGATCCACTGGCGTGTTCCGGGCGATGAGACCCGGCCATCCCCGAATCAAAATGAGGTAATATGTTTCGTAGAGCAAGTGATCCGGGGATTCCGTCCCCCGGGTCACTCTTTTTTCCGCAAAGTCCTCCGCCACTACGGCCTCCGGGTATTCGACATAGGGCCTAACTCTATGTTGAACATCACCCATTTCATAGTCCTTTGTGAATCCTACTTGTGCATCCCACCAAATCTGGCTTTATTTATTGAACTATTCCAATGCAAACCATGCCGCGAAAGCGGTGACGGGGCCCTCTTGGCCTGCGGCGGAGTTTCTATCCAACGCCGTAAAAATTCGCCTATGCCGACTCTAAGTCTTAAATCACATGTTAAGCATTGGCAGCAATCTTTCTTCTATTGCCGGGACACCTCCCCACCCGGCGAGAGGAAATTGCCGGGTTACTCGGAGGGCCTCCTAGATCTTTCTGACACCTTTAACGCTTTCGCCTCTGAGTCGGAAAGAGATTCCATCCAGCCTTTGCTAGCTAAGATAGCCGTCCTTTCCGCCCACGGTCTTCTTGGGCTCAACCTAGTTAAAACCTGGGTAGATTTCCGGATCCAGCCCAACTCCATTCGCTCAAAGCTGATGTGCGAATACTCGGGACACGTCACGGACGCGCTCCGTTACTCCTCGAAGAATTATCCGGCTGGCGATACCAACAAGACCATCAAAAGCTTCCTAACTGAGAAGATGGAAGTGATCAAAAATATAGCCGGGTTAGAACCGTTCACTCGGGACAACCCGGTTCCAGCAGTGAGATCCGACACTTATTCACTTATTCTTGCACTTTTACTTGACACAACTACTAACTCTCCCTTTTATGCCTTTATCTCAGGCTGATAACGCTTTTTGGAATATCGAGACCCCGCCCAACTCCGGGAATCCAGAGGAGGACGAGGAGGCCGTTGACTCGGAGGAAGGTACTTTCCGGGTTTCACCCAACCCAATTTCTGCTAACTTGTTTCCCCATACTTTATCCTTTTCCGACTGTATGCTATGTTTACTCAGGAATGGACGACAGGGAGGACAAGGAAGAAAAAGAAGATCCGGAAGACGAGGAGGAAACCCAAAGTGATGAGAGTGAAGCAGAACCGGTCATCGAGGACGGAGCCAAGAGGAAAGCCCGAGGGGTTGTTTTTAAGGTTCCATATCGCTCCCTCGCTTCCAAACCATACACTTTTGCTAATATGTGCGAGCTAAACCGAAAATTATCCGACTGGCCACACTTGAAGGAGCCGCCCATGGTCAAGCGCAGGGTGACCCGGAACTCTCCGGGTGAAACCGCACTCAACCCGGGTATCCCCTCATCTCCAACCCGGCGCGCCAGTACTTCTCAATCTCAGCCTTCCCATCTATCTCAAAGATTTCGTTCTCCCAATCACCCTTTACGTGGAAAACTCCGAGTCTCACTTTCTCATTATTTATCAGCCTCATCCGGGTCTAGCAGCGAGTTCCCCTCAGACTTCATGGTGAACTCCGGGTAAGATACCTTTCCTGTCATTCTAACATTTTTCCATAGTTTTCTTTAGTCATATACTAACCGTTTTCTTGCACCTTTCTTAGAGCTAAGGTCACAACCAGTGACCCGGATAATATGGAGACGGATGACCCGGCCAAAGAAGACCCGGTTGATGATGTGATGGTCGCGGCTGGCGGCGACGGAGAACAACAAGCGCCACTGAAAGACCCGGCCGATCAAGAGGCCGAGTATCCGATGGCCTCGCATGCACGTGAGGAAGAGGAGGTCATAATCCTGGGCACAGGGAAGAGCGAGCCAATGTCCGATACTCAAGCGACTCGGATGCCTTCCCCCATGAAGGAAAAAACTCTGTCTCCGGTTGACCAGGATCCCGGGTCTTCCAATCTGGGTTTGGGCGACCGCTCCTTTGACCAGATGATGAGCGCCCTCCTTGTTATGAAGGCCACAGAGAAAGATATATTGGAGCACATGGCTGCTGAACACCAGGTAACGCTAATTGATATTTCATAGTACTCACCTAGTCCCCAAGTTCCGAGTCTAACTTGTCAAAGTTTTACTCGGTACTTCCTTTGATACTCGGCTTATTGTTATATCCGGCTAACCTTCGCTTTTCCTTCCCTTATAGGCACAGATGGCCAGGTCCGAGGAAATTTTTGCCAAGACCAATCAACTCCTGGAGACTGAGGTAAAGCTGCGAGACGCGCTTGAGGCTGAGGTGGAAACGCTTAACAAGGATGTCGCGAAGTACAAGAAGAAATGCACCACCGCTCAAGCTGCCCTGAAGAAATTATGAGCTCAGGTTGCCGACACTTATCGTGTCCTACTTGGTAAGATTTTATCACTTGCTATTTTGTAACTCAGTTTCTTCCTGATCCTTGATACCCGGGATTTTTGCTTTAGCCTTTGTTGTTTATGCTTTAGGCCCTGGTCATGCGCCCCCAGAGGAGGAGGATATCCAGAAGCCAAAGAATTTGAAGACCGTGCTCCGGAGGTTCTGCGCCGGCACTAAATGGATCCTAGGCGCCGTGCAGTGGCCGGCTGATGGATATCCGGGTATGGACACCTTGATCCATGCGTGCTCCACAGTCCCCTCATGGATTGAGATCTGGAAGCGCTCGGCATGCCGGGTTGGGATGACCCGGGGGCTTATGCTAGCTAAGGCTTACTTTCCTAAGCTTGAGCCGGCAAAGCTGGTGGCCGGGTTTCCAGAATTCAAGGTCGATGGCTCCAAATTCTCCGCTAAGGACTTCAAGGCTATACAACATGAGGTGCGCCCCTCGGCGACTGTAATTGCCGGTACTCTGGACCTAGATAGATTTGCGTCTCCATATGATGCCGAAGATAAACCGGTGAAGGAAGATATGCCCTTGCCCTTTGATATCCTCGAGAAGTGGAACGCAGAGTCGGCCAAGAGAAAGGAGGAGGCTGCAAAGAGGAAAGCCGAGCTTGAGTCTGCGCCTACCACCTCTACTCCGGCTGTCCGCCCGCCTGTTCGTCCTGACGCTGCCAATCCGAGTGACGACACTGTGAAGGCCCCTAAGGAGCGAAACCAGGACCAAGACCCGGAAGACAAGGGCAAGGCTGTAAACCCGACTCAGGAGGCCGAGTAAACCATCATCCGCAACCATCTCAAGCAGTTTGTTTGGCCGATAGCCTTTAAAACAATTATTCTTTTGATAGTGCGCCTGTGCACTTTATGATACTACTGTCGTGGCTTGTAATACGTTTAAAACCTTAATATATCTCGTGGCCCTTCCGGCCTTTTGCTAGAATTTGATATTTCTTAACTTTGAGCTTTTTCATCCTTGATTTTCTGACTTTCTGCTATGGTTCCTTTTGTGAGACTCGGTTTCTGGGTCTCATGGGTTTTAACTAGTGGACTTTTTTCTAAGTCCCCAAGTCCCCAAGACTCGGATTTTTGGGTTTTTGAGCTGAATAGCTAGATAATTTGTTTCTTTTTTCAAATTCCCAAGTCCCCAAGGCCCGAAATTCCGAGTCTAGGGTGTTGGGTCTTTCAAAAGGAACAAATTGTTACTGCTAAGCCCAAAACCTAGAGCCGTTTCACATAGGATTTGAAGTTATGCTTAATATACCTTGAGTTTCCGGCTATTAACCTTGTAATCTGCATAACTTGTGGTTTAGATAACCCTTTTGACCTTCTTCTACTATAAGCCGGCTTTCGCGTGGATAATCAATGTTGCTACAGCTGTACGAAGACAGGGTCAGGCAAGTCCCATTGGGCATCATGACTGATTGTAATCATACGCTAGCAAAGCATGCCACTTAGTGCGAGTCACATCAAGCTTAAGCAAGAAAAGTCAAGAAAGTTTGGCTCCTTTTTCCGGTTATAAGCTTGCAGCCGTACTTATTACAAGTAATCGGCCCTTATAACTCATGGACATCGTGGCCAGGTCTTTGAGTTTGCAACTGTGCTATTCAAGCAATCAGCCCCCAAGACCTATATATATGCAATTTACTAGAAAAAACTAATATACTAAAAGCAATGGATAATACTTACCTGGAAGAAAAATAAGGACATAGCGAAAATAGAAAAAACTTGATAAGAAATACGCAAAAAAGGGACAATATATTGTTTAACCATCTCTTTATTTATAGGAGAAAAGTTAGGTCAGCGAGCCCCCTCATTAAAAACCCTCCAGTCCCCTTAGGTACCCTGGATAGGAAAAGAGTGCGTCTGAAACCTGCTGTCTGTTACATCGTGTAATTCCACTTGTGAATCTGGCCTAAACTAGGTATAGTAGGGACGCAGGTGAGCTACGTTCCATGGTCTTACTCTTTCTTGCGTAGATGAAGTGGTGTGAGCGGTGTCATTAACAGTAGCCGACTCTTCCCTTGCATCTATCAAGTAATATGACCCATTGTGTAGATTCCGGCTTATGATGAACGGTCCCTCCCATGGCGGGGATAACTTGTGTTTTCCTTTCTTTGACTGTACCAGGCTGTGATATCTCCTCAGGTCCTGCTGGTATATGGCTGATCTCTCCAAAGCTTGTTCCCCGTGTTCTTCTAACATATCCATGGTGTCCTGCCGGGTCTTTTCGTTCTCCACCTCAAAGTAAGCCGACACTCGAGGCGAGTCATGGATGATATCACTCGGCAGCACTGCTTCTGCACCATAAACCATGAAAAACGGTGTCATCTGAGTAGATCTGTTAGGTGTAGTGTTGATACCCCCAAACCACTGAAGGTAACTCCTCAACCCATGCTCCAGCAGCTCTGATACATGGGACTCGCAGTCGTGGCTTTAATCCACGAAGTAACTCATGTGCCCTCTCCACTTGTCCATTGGCTTGTGGATGAGCTACGGAAGCTATGTCAAGCCGGATACCGTTGTTACCACAGAAATTTTCCATCTCGCCAAGGGACATGTTAGTTCCATTGTCGGTAATTATACTGTGAGGATACCCGAACCGGTAGATAATCCTTTTCAGGAACTTAACTGCCATAATCGCTTCACAATTGGTAACTGGCATAACTTTAACCCACTTGGTAAATTTATCGATAGCCACGAGGAGATGTGTCTTTTTTCAAGGTGACATGTGAAAGGGACCAACCATGTCCATACCCCAAAAGGCAAAAGGCCAGGTCAAAGGAATTGTTTGCAACTCCATAGCCGGCACATGGATTTGGCAGGCATACCTTTGACATCCATCGCACCTTGCCACCAAGCGTTCCGCATCTGCTAAGGCTGTGAGCCAGAAGAAACCGTGCCTATATGCTTTGGCCACAAGGGACCTTGTGGATGCGTGATGCTCACAGTCACCTTCGTGGATCTCTTTCAGGATTTGCCGGCCTTCTTCTGGTGCCACACAGCGCAAAAATACTCCTGCAGCACTCCTTTTATATAACTCCCCATTGATGATGGAATACCCTTTTGCTCGCCTCAGAATTTGCCTTGCTAGTACCTCTTGCTGTGGTAACTCGCCCCGTGATAGGTAAGCCAGAAACGGCTCTGTCCACTCGGGAACAGTGCGTATTGTGGCCACGAGCTCCAAATCCGGGTCTTTGTTAGCCACTTCTTTCTCAGACTCGGTTTTAACTGATGGCCGCCATAGCTCGTCCAGGAACACATTGGGTGGAACCGGCTCTCTGCGTGAGCCGAGTCTGGCGAGTGCATATGCTGCCTCGTTTTTTCTTCTATCTACGTGCTCCAACTCATACCCGGAAAAACACCCGGCAACCCTGTCCACCTCTCTGCGGTATGCTGCCATGGTTGCATCTTTTCTATCCCAAGTTCCCGAGACCTGTTGTACCACAAGGTCCGAGTCTCCATAGCATCGTATCCTCTTAATGTTCATCTCCTTGGCTATCTTCAATCCATGCAATAATGCCTCATACTCGGCCACGTTGTTGGAACAATCAAAGTGAATCTGCAACACGTAGCTCAACTTGTCTCCTTTGGGTGATGTGAGCACCACTCCAGCTCCCGATCCCTCGTATTGCTTGGAACCATCAAAGTGCATTATCCAAGACTCGAAATTTGGAGTCATTGTGGGCATGCCTGTGTGAGTCCAATCATTAATGAAATCAACTAGAGCTTGAGATTTGATTGCTGACCTGGGCTCGTAGTTGATGTGATAATCTCCCATTTCGATCGCCCACTTGGCTATTCTACCTGTTGCATCCGAGTTTCTGATAATATCCGACATTGGTATAGAGCTAACCACTGTTATGGGGTGTTCCTGAAAATACGGCTACAATTTCCGGCTGGCCATGAAGACCCCGAAAACCAGCTTTTGCCAATGTGGGTAGCGCTGCTTTGCTTCTGATAACACCTCGCTGACATAATAAACTGGCCTCTGAACCGGGTGATCTTTTCCATCCTCCTTGCGCTCAACAACAACCACTGCGCTAACCGCCCGGGGCCCCGCCGCAACGTATAGTAACATGGGCTCTTTAGGACCCGGGGCTGCTAGGACTGGTGCCTCAGATAGTTGCTTCTTTAGTGCCTCGAACGCCTCGTCCGCCTCTTGGTCCCAAACGAATTTATCAGATTTCCTCAAGAGCCGGTACAAGGGTATTGCCTTCTCTCCGAGTCTTGATATAAATCGGCTCAGGGCTGCTACGCAACCCGTAAGCTTCTGAACATGCTTCAGGTTTTCCGGCTTTTTCAGACTCTGGATAGCTTTGATTTTATCCGGGTTTGCTTCAATCCCTCTCTCTGAAACAATGAAACCGAGTAATTTCCCTGCTGGTACTCCAAACACACACTTTGTCGGGTTAAGTTTCATCTGGTATCTTCTCAGGTTCTTGAACGTTTCTTTTAGCTCGTCAATAAATGTCTCCGCTTTTCTGGTCTTGATCACCACATCATCCACATAAGCATGGACGTTGCGTCCGATTTGGTCCTCAAAGCACTTCTGAATACACCGTTGATAGGTTGCGCCAGCGTTCTTCAATCCAAAAGTCATGGTCTTGTAACAAAAGGCCCCAAAAGGGGTTATGAACGACGTTTTCTCCCAGTCTTCCTTTTTGAGCTTGATCTAATGATACCTGGAATACGCATCCAGGAAACACAATAGGTCACTTCCCGCCACTGCATCTATGATCTGATCTATCCTTGGAAGTGCAAACGGATCCTTTGGGCAATGCTTGTTGAGACTCGTATAATCAATGCACATCCTCCACTCGTTAGTCCTTTTCATCACGAGAACAGGATTTGCCAACCAGTCCGGGTGAAATACTTCCATGATAAAGCCGGCTGTCAACAGCCGAGCAATTTCTTCTCCTATAGCTCTTCTTCTTTCCTCATTCATCTTAGGGTTCCGATAGGGAAACTTAGGGTTTGTAAGCAGTGTCCGGGTAGGATTCCGAGTATGCCTTGGACGGTAAGCCAGGGGGTCCGGACATTATATAAGCCGGCCCCTAGGGTTAGATCGACAAGAAATCATATATTCAGATAATATATTCAGGTATCCTTTGTAACACGAGAGTTGAGATAATATATTCAGATCGGAGACTCGGCGACTTGATTGCCGGCTACCAGATCGTGTATCACCATGGTTTCCCTTGAGCTAAACCCTCTCCCAAACACCAGAGTCGAATTGCCCCAAGACAAGCTACCCCCGGTAACGTTTGCCGTGATTATCCCACGACAGTTGGCACCCACCGTGGGGCCTACATCCAAGGGTGTTTACATCACGGGAGAAGCTCGGGAGAACATGAAGAACCTCGTCGTCGGCAAGATCTACACCAACCCTGAAGGAGAGAAGATTGTGGACGATTTTGGCTGGGGGCCAGAGTCGGATCTGCTCGAATCCGGATCGGTCGTCACAATCGGCCGGGTCAACGTCTTCGTCGGCATGGTACGTGCGTTCGGTTCAATCCCTGACGATTTTGGATTTGATTCTGTGTCAGGAGAGGCCACCCACGTTCAGTCGGACGGAGAAGAATCGGTCGGGACGGTGGATCCGATAGAAGATCCCACCACGAAGAGGGAACAGCCGGAGGAGCCGGCATGGACCCCACGTGGCCGGGTCATAAGAGAGGATGATACCGAGTCTATCTTGCACCTACTGGAGGACCGGTACGAGGAAGATAGCTGCGATGAGGACGAGTATGAGTCTTCGCCAAGCATTGCGCGCCAGGTCGCGGTCTAAACGGCCCCTGCAACCAATCTCAATTAGGGGAACGTGACTACGGCCGCGGTCGGAGCGGCGCAAGCATTGGACTAGCAGCAAAATCCGGCTGACGGAAATCCAGTCCTGACCCGGGTTGACGGAGAGTCGGCTTCAGTTACCAGCCGAGCGGCGGATAGCGAGCTGCAGGCGAATATGTTTGGGTTCCTGGCTAACAGGACGCCAGGGGCGGGTCCTTCGAATCCGCAACACCCGGCCCTGTTCAGTAACAATATTGTCTTGGACCCAACAGTGTTAGCTACTGTGATAACCCCGGAAAACGCCGCGGCGCGTGCCAGGGACTTGGAGGTAGCACGCCACGCGCTGGAGCAACAAAGAAGGGATGTGGAAGCAGAAAAGCAAGGGGTAGCCACGCGCCAACGGGAACTGGACGCACTGGAAAACTGGCTCCGGGCTGAGACAAGCAGTGTGCATCAGAGATACCAGACAAGATTACCGGCGATGGGTGGAGTCATAAACCCTAACGCACTATTCATCACACCCCAGGATCAGTCGATTCCGACTGCGAATCAGGAAACTGTGCATCAGCCGGCAACTGGAGCAGGACAGCCGGCAAACGTGCAGGCCGGGTTACCCACATTACAGACTGGGGTCACCATCGGCAACACAGCACCACCACCACCACCATCACGATTTCGTACGCCACCAGGTCACTTCAATAATCCCATGGACAACGTATATGCCGCAACGCTAGCATTGAATCAGATCCTTGTAAGAGAGTCACCCCATGCGGAGCAGACCCGGCGGGCGATCGATTTGCTGCATACGGCGATGGCTCAGCAGGTTAATTACCCGGATAATAGGAGTGGAATGCATGGAACACCTTATATCAGCCAGCAACATGGCAATGCCGGCAATATGCAAACGAGTTCAGCGCGACGGAGGGCAGAGCAGCAGCAAATGCCGCCTCCTCCCCGCGTTCAAGCAGCACCAGCAGTATCAGTAGCACAAGCTATTGTGGACAGTTCCAGAGCCAGGAGAGCCGCGGCCGGGTCTGCGGTGCACGGACCAGCAGTAGCGCCACGTCCAGCCGTACCCCCCGCAGGATCGCATGTTTCCCGGGTGAGGCCAGTACCGACTAATCTCGCTGGGCCCAAGTGTCTGACGGATAACATCAGGGCTGAGCCTTACCCGGATAAATTCAAGGAACCGGGTAAAGTAGTGAATTATGAGCCGACTATGGATCCAGAAACATGGTTGAGAAGTTATGAGATGGCTATGTCGATTCGCAACGCATCCGAAAATCTTCAAGCCAAGTTCATGTACTTAATGATGTCAGAAGGAGCAGCAAAGTTGTGGTTCAACAATTTACCGGAAGGATCTATCAAGTCGTGGGGTGAGTTGAAAACTGCGTTTATCAAGCACTTTCACGGAACATGCAGGAAGTTGTTTACTATCGACGATCTAGAACGGTGTGTGCAAAAGAAGGGAGAATCGGCGCGCAGTTGGGTGCGCCGGGTTATGGAGATACTTCACTCATCTACAGATATCCAGCCAAAGGACGCGTTGCAAGCTATGGCCAAAACATGCAAGTACACGCCTTTAGTGCAGAAGTTAACTCGCATGAAATCTAGTCGGAATGCTTCAGAGGTTACGATGGGAGAGCTAATGGATGCATGCAACAAACACGCTGCAACGGATACCACGGAAGAGTATGTTGATGACAAGAAAGCAAAAGCAAATACGGGTAATAATGGAAGAGCCGGCAATGGATCTACGCCGGGTAACCATGGAGGTAACAATGGGAACAACCAGAATAAGCGCCCGTTCGAGGGGAGTGCCGAGTTTGTCGCCAGCACAGAAGCCGGGTCTTCGAGGCCCAGAGCAGAAGGAAATTTCAACGCAGGAAATCATAACGGAGGAAATTATCAAGGGCCACCAAGGCCGGGTAACAACTGGGATATCTTCAGAATGGCGTGCCCGAAACACAGCAGGAACGGAAGTCCGGCTAACCACTCATTGGAGTAGTGTGCGGATCTGCAGAGATGGAAGAACGAGGAAGTAAACAAGGCTATGCGAAGCGCAGGCCGGGGAGGAGGACCGGGTCCGGGTGGAAACCCGGGCAACGGCCCACCCCCAGCAGGCAACCCGGGAGTTGGAAGTCCGGGTAATAACCAGGGAGGAGCTGGAGGCTTCCAAGCCAACCCCAAGCAATTGGGCCAGTACCACGTGCACACCACCGGAACTTCTAACAAGGATAGAAAGATACTAAAGAAGGCCGTAAACTCGGTTTCCTCGGCTGTCCCGAGATACCTGAGGTGGTCCGAGCACGATGTAACGTGGAGCAGAAGAGATCACCCGGAAAGGATACAACACCCGGGAGTCCTAGCATTGGTGGTTGCGCCACATGTTAATGGTTATGAACTGAAAAAGGTCTTAATGGACGGCGGAAGCAGCATCAACATCTTATATTGAGAAACTTTTCTACGCATGGGTCTCAAGGAGTCTCAGCTACAAAAGAGCTCAACAGTTTTTCACGGGATTGTGCCGGGTCACTCGGCGTGCCCCGAGGGAAAGATCACTCTGGAGGTTGCTTTTGGAGAATCAAAGGATAATTTCCGGGTGGAGTGGCTCACGTTCGAAGTGGTGAAGTTGCGCAGTCCTTATCACGCGCTATTTGGGAGGCCGGCTTACGCCAAGTTCATGGCCAGGCCGTGTTACGTGTACCTACAGCTAAAAATCCCGGGTCCTAAGCAGACCATCACCATACATGGGAGCCGGGATATCGCAGCTGAGTGTGACGAAGGAGATGCGGCAATGGCAGAACAAGCCTGTAGGAAGGAGGAGCTCAAGTATTATCGGTCTCAAGTAGACCCGGATGATAGGACAGCGCTGAAGAGGCCAAATACGGAGGATGAAAGAGCAAAATTCAAAGCAGCTTAAGATACCAAGATGGTGGCCTTTGTCGAGGGTGATCCCTCTAAGCAATTTGCTATAGGATCTAACTTGGACGATGAGCAGGAAAAGGCACTTGTGGAGTTTATTCGTTCGAATCAGGATGTGTTGGCTTGGACGCCTAGCGATATGCCGGGTATCCCCACAGAGTTGGCAGAGCACAACTTGCATGTTGACCCCAAATCCAGGCCCGTGAAGCAAGGAATGAGAAAGAAGAAATGAGACGTTAGGTTTAGGTCACCCCCCACGGCCCTTATTTATAGACACGGGTGGGGAAACCTAGGCCGGCGAGCGGGAACCAAAAATTTCAGGATAAGGGATATCTTTCCGGATTTGTTGGGATAGGCAGTTAAGTGCCTGTGCGTGATATCCGGAAATTATGAGAGCAAATCATTCCCGCGATATCCGGGCTAATTAACGAACGAAGTGAGCCGGGTCTTCTATGTTCTCTTCGGATTGTTGACCCGAGTAGATGGAGATGAATCCGGAGAAAGCCGGGTTATTATATGGACCACAAGTGGAGTTAGGCCTAGCTGCCTATCAAAGCAACCTAACCCGGCCTCAATGGACTTGTATGTTTGTTATTTTTGCAGGGAATAGCATGCGCTTCAAGGAGGATCCCGTGAAGCCCAAGCTATTCTGGGGACTACTGATGGAGGGATGATAACCCAGTAGGCTAACGCCAAGGTGTAACTCGGCCCAAAGGGCGCTGCGCAAGATCCGGCTTAAGGAAAAGGAGTTTCTAGAAGGCCCAAGAGTGTAGGCCTTGTAACCCGGTTTGTGGGTTCAGATAGGGAAACTTAGGGTTTGTAAGTAGTGTCCGGGTAGGATTCCGAGTATGCCTTGGACGGTAAGCCAGGGGGTCCTGTCGTGGGATGATCACGGCAGATGTTACCAGAGGTAACTGATCTTGGGGTAAGTCGACACAGGTATTTGGGAGAGGGTTTAGCTCGAAAGAGAACATGATGATAAGCGATCTAGGAATCGGCTCTCAACTCGCCGAGTCTCGAATATGGCTCTCGGGTTATACTGGATACTCGATAATAGGTAATATGATTATGTCGTGAATCTCCCTCAAGCTAAGCCTAGGGGCCGGTTTATAAAGTACCCGTACCCCCCCTGGCTTGCCCTCCAAGGCGCAGCTTGAATCATATCCGAACTCTACTTACAAACCCTAGCTTTCCTTATCGCAACCCACAATCCGGGTTACGAGGCCTACAAACTTTGGGCCTTCCAGAAGTTTCTTTATCCTTAGCCGGATCCCGCGCATCGTCCTTTGGGCCGGGTTACACCTTGGAGTTGGCCTACCGGGTTACTATCCCCCCATCAGTAGTCCCCAGAATAGCCTGGGCTTCCTGGATTCCTCCTAGAAGTGCTGGCTATTCCCTGCAAGAATATCAGACGTACCAATTCAAGTAGGCCGGGTTAGACTTCTTCGATAAACAGTCAGGCCCAACTCCACGGTGGCCATACAGTAACTCGGCCTTTTCCGAATCCATCGCTCATCTTCCCGGGAGAATACCCTGGTAACGATGTTGAAGACCCATCTCACTTTACTTGTTTAACCCATCCGATAACCACAGAAAAGATACGCGTTACGTCCATTCTGAGAATCTCGCCTAACCTCTTGACGCATACCTCGGAAAATCCGGGCGGATGCGATTTTATCCGTAATTCCCGTCACTCGTCCGTTGGCCTAGGTTTACCCTCCCGCACCCTATAAATAGGCACTTAAGGATTAACCTAATCCCAACGGCTCATTCCTCCTTCTTCTTCCCTTTGCTTTCGTACTCGAATCCACAGGGCGCCTCCACAGAGACCTCGCGCACGCCCGCGGATCCAACTCGCCGCAGTTCGTCCCGTACCCCCGTCGAACTTATTCACCGCGTCCGTGAACATCTGGCCAACCGTCGCAAGGAAGTATCCACTGCGCGCTATCTATCACCGCCGCTCACCGCTCCAATCTTCTCCGGTAAGCCTCTCGTATCCATCAATTTGACCCATAATTTCCAGATTTTCTTCAGATTGGATCTTGGTCGATCCGCGAGCCATTGCTCTTACTGCACCAAATTGAACCACTTAGATACTTGCTAGTTCCTCCAAGGACCGGTGGGACGATCTCACACCACCCTCCTATCACTTTTAATCTCTAATTTCTTCATAGAACCTTTCGCAAATTTTCCTAACCTAGATCCATTTCGCCCAAATTTCCGCGCATATTATTAATACCCAAAAAATCCTCCTTTTCCAGTTACTTTGCTCGTAGTAGAGGCATGGGCAACCATCCGTGCACACCAAACTCACCTCAACACGTAAGTAACTAGTAATTTCCACAAACGTATTTAACACTCGGACAACTTGTAATTTTTTGCTCCGTGATACGTTACCCGGATATTTCTGAGTCTTCATGCTGCCTCTAACATCCCAACTCGGATAATCCAATATTTCCGAGTCTCATTTCACACACCTCTTGTACTCTGCAGGTCAACCCTATGGCTCCGAAGAGGCAAGGAAAACAGCCGGCCCCAGCAAAGGCTACCCAAACCATATCAGCAAACTGGGGTCGGTCTACAGCGACAAAGGCCAAGCTGGATGGGATGGCCGAGCTAGGAATCCTCCCCTCTCAAAAGGATATACACTGGAGGGCACCAGGCGACGAGACCCGGCCCACTCCCGCCGGAAATGAGGTAATTTGCTTCACCGAACACGTGACCCGGCGATTCCGTCCTCCGGGTCACTCTTTCTTCCGGGAGGTCTTAAGCCACTATGGCCTCCGGGTATTCGACATAGGGCCCAACTCTATGTTGAATATTACCCACTTCATCGTTTTATCCGAGTCATACTTGTGCGTTCCGCCAAGTCTGGCTCTTTTTATTGAACTATTCGAGTGCAAACCGTGCCGCGAGAGCGGTGACGGAGCACTTCTTACTTGCGGTGGGGTATCTATCCAACGCCGCAAGCACTCACCAATGCCAACTCTCAACCTGAACTCCCACGTCAAAAACTGGCAACTATCTTTCTTTTATTGCTATGACACTTCCCCGGATGGCGAGAGGAAGTTGCCAGGTTACTCGGAGAGTCTCCTTGAGCCTTCCGAATCTTTCAGTTCTTTTGCCCCCGACTCTGACAGGGAGGCAATCCAGCCTTTGCTGGCTAAGTTAGCTGCTCTCTCGGCCCAAGGCCTTCTTGGCCTTAATTTGGTGAAGACCTGGGTAGATTTCCGGGTTCAGCCCAACTCCATTCGCACCAAGTTGTTGTGTGAATACTCGGGGCACATCACGGACTCGCTCCGATACTCCACCAAAAACTTTGCTGCTGGGGACACCAACAAGACCATCAAAAATTTCCTGACAGAGAAGCTAGAGGCAATAAGAAATATCGCCGGGTTATCCCCATTTACTCGAGAGCACCCAGCTCCAGCGGTAAGACCTGGTTCCTTTAGCTTATTTCGACACTTTTACCTGTCTCAGTTTCTAACTCTTGCTTTCATCTCTTTGATCACAGGCTGACGATCCCTTCTGGAGGATTGAAACCTCTCCTCCTTCCCAAGACCCGGAAGAAGAGGAAGAACCGGTTGAAGACGACGAGGGTATTTTCCCTAATCTTATATTCACCTTTTACCTGTGCTACCTTTCCTACCATCCATCTTTTTCTCGTTTGATACATACTCAATCTTTCAGGGTTAGAGGACGAGGAGGAAAAAGAAGAAGATGACCCGGAAGCCACCGAATCCGACCAGGAAACCACAGTCGGAACCAAGAGGAAGGCCAGAGGGGTAGTTGCAAAGGTTCCCTTCTCCTCCATGTCTTCTGAGCCCTACTCCTTTGATACTATGCATAAACTTAATGAACAATTATAACATTCACCATTCTTGAAGGATCCCCCCTCGGCTAAACGTAGGGTGACCCGGAGTTCCCCGGGGGATGATCCCCTTAACCCGGGTATCTCCACTTCACCTGCTCACCGAGTTAGCACTCCTCCACCTCAGCCTCCCAAATCTCCTCAACGCCGTCCATCTCCTAATCATCCACTCGCCGGGCAATTCCGGGTACCGCAGCCGGTACCTTTGACAACATCATCCGCCTCCAGCAGCGAGCTCCCACCGGACTATGCCGTGAACACCAGGTAAATGACCTTTATTCAATATTCTTTTGCACTTATTAACCTTTTTAATACGTGCCACTAACCACTATCTCCTTCTTTCCCTTTAGTGTCAAAGTTACCATTAGTGACCCGGATATTCCTGAAGCGGAAAAGCGAGGAGATGAGGAGCCAAATATTAACATGGATGTTGCGGCTGATGACGAGGCTGAGGACGGACAGGAACAAGACCCCTTTAAGGACCCCGCTCCACCGAAAACCGCATCACCCAAGTCCTCTGAAGAAGTAGATGAAGATATCATCTTAGAGACCAAGCCGGGTTCTCCTAACCCGGACACTCAGACGGTCCGGGTTTCGACCCCAAGACCCGGAAAAGCCCTTCAACCGGAAGGCCAATCTTCCGGCCCTTCAAGACTTTGCCCTGAAGACATGACGTTTGCCCAGATGCTCGATGCCCTTTACACTTTGAGGGCCAATGAAGAAAATATCCTAGATGCCTTGATAACCAAACACAAAGTAAACCCGAGTAAAACCATCTATTTCCTTATATAGTCCCCAAGTTCAAAGTGAATTACTAAGTAATTTGCTTGGAACTTTGCATGATATTTCCGACTGACCCTTCTTCGTGTTTTCTCGTAGGACTTTGTTGCGCAATCTGAGAAGAAGCTAGCCAAGGCCGCCAAGCGTATCGAAAAGGAAACGGCCCTTCGCGAAGCAGCTGAAACTGAAACTCGTAGGAGCCAAAAAATCATGAGGAAGTACCGGAAAAGAGCTCATGCGGCTGAAGATAGGCTGACGACTCTTTCAGTGCAGATTGCTGATATCCATCGTGTTGCAACTGGTATGATCTTTGAATTTTAGCACGCGTGACCCTGATTCTCTCTAGATGGACAACCGTATCCCTTTACTTATTACTTTTTCTTTGTCTTTTTAACAGGCCCGTGCGACGTAGCCCCTGAAGAAGATGACACTATCAAGTTGAAACTTATCAAGGACACTATCTGGCAGCTTAGTGCCGGAATTGGTTGGATTCTTGACGAGCTGCGACTGCCGAGTATCAAGCCAAGCAACATGAAGAAATTACTAGAATTCTGCTCCACTATCCCTGAGTGGATTTGGCACTGGAAGCGTTCATCTTGCCGATTTGGTGTGACCCGAGGACTTGCGCTGGCTAAAGCTTATTTTCCTAAGCTAGAGCCGGCCAAGCTGATGGGCGGGTTTCCGGAGTTCAACCCAGATGGATCCAAGTTTTCGCCTAAGGACTTCAAGGCTATTCAAAAAAAAATCCGTCATCCGGCTAGCGTTATTGCCGATAGTTTGGAGATTGATACCATTCTTCCTGCATACGATGTTAACGACAAGATCATCAAGGCGGACCGCCCCAAGCCATACGACATGCTTGCCCGGTGGAAGGAGGAGGCGGCCAAGATAAGGGAAGAAGCTGCCAAGAAGAAGGCCGAAGCCGACTCTATGCATGCTACTTCTACTCCTGTCGTCCCTCCGCCCGCGCGAGTCGGCATTGCTACTAACCCGAGTGGCGCTGCTACCACAAGCGACGGCAAGGGCAAAGCCAAGATGGATCCTGCGGCTTAGAATATCGAGTGACATCTATTACTTCATATGCATCAGTCGGCCATAGTGCTAGTGAAACAATTTATTTTTTAACTGGTGCGCCTGTGCTCCTTTGATACTTTTTAGTGAAACTTTGTGATACACTCTAAATTCCTGATGCACTTTACGCCTCTCTGGACTTTTGATTTATCTACTTTTGCACCTATTTGTTCTTGATATCCAACTCGCTTTATTCTTGATACCCGCACTTCTTTATTTTTCCTTTTGTGAGATCCGGCTTCCGGGTTTCATGGGTGTTTGGCGAACGGGCTTGCTTCTAAGTCCCCAAGCCCCCAAGACCCGGACGCTTGGCTTCTTGGAATCTTAGCAAATGGATAATATATTTCTCTTTCGAAATTCGCGAGTCCCCAGGCCCAGATTTCCGAGCCTAGGACACGTGATTTTTAAAGGAGAACAATTTGCCTGCTGCTAGATTCACAAAAATCCCAGAACGGTTTCACATAGGATTTGAAGTTATGCTTAATAACCGTTGAGTTTCCGGCTATCAGCCTTATACTCTGCATAACTTGTGGTTTAGATGACCCTTTCGACTATCTTGTACTGTAATCCGGCTTTCGCGTGGATACCATGTTATTACATCTATACGAAAACAGGGTCAGGCAAGTCCCTTTGGGCTTCATGGCTGACTGTAATCGTAAGCGAACAAATCATGCCACTTTATTGCGAGTCACATCGAGCTTAAGTAAGAATAGCCGAGAAATTTGGACTTATTTGTCCGGTTATAAGATTGTAGCCGCACTCGTTTTCGAGTACCCGGCCCTTATAACTCATTGGCATCAAGGCCGGGTCTTTTGAGTTTGCAACTGTGCCTATATGAGCGACCAGCCCTCAAGACCTAAAGATACACACCGTACTGAAAGTATAGATAATAACCACCTCTTTTCTTGATAATCGCCTCTTTATTTGATATGAAAAATTAGGTCAGCAGGCCGCCTCATTAAAAACCCGTCCAGTCCCGAAGGGTACCCTGGATAGGAAAAGAGTACGTCTGAAACCTGCTGCCTGTTACATCATTTGATTCCACGTGCCAACATAATCCTTGCTAAGTATAATACGGGCGTAGCTGAGCCACGTTCCATGGTCTATCTCTTTCTTGCATAGGTGCAGTGGTATGAGCGGTGTCGTTAACTGTGGCCGACTCTTCCCTTGCGTCTATCAAGTAATATGACCCATTATGCAGATTCCGGCTTACGATGAAAGGCCCTTCCCATGGTGGTGATAGCTTGTGTTTCCCTTCGTTTGACTGAACCAGGCGCAGAACCAGGTCTCCTTCCTGGAAGACCCGGGTTTTCACACGCCGACTATGATACCTCCGTAAATCCTGCTGATATATGGCTGACCTTTCCAAGGCTTGTTCTCTTTGTTCTTCTAACATATCCACGGCGTCCTGCCGGGTCTTCTCGTTCTCCACTTCAACATAAGCTGACACTCTCGGTGAATCATGAATGATATCGCTTGGTAGCACCGCTTCTGCACCATAGACCATGAAGAAGGGTGTCATCTGAGTGGATCTGTTGGGTGTAGTATTTATACCCCAGACCACAGAAGGAAGTTCTTCGACCCATGCACCGGAGGCCCTGATACATGGAACTCGTAGTCGTGGTTTTAATCCGCGAAGCAACTCTTGATTTGCTCTCTCCACTTGCCCATTGGCCTGTGGGTGAGCGACTGATGCTACATCAAGCCGGATTCCATTGCTGCCACAGAATTTTTCCATCTCTCCAAGGGACATGTTGGTTCCGTTGTCGGTAATTATGCTGTGGGGGTACCCGAATCGGTAAATAATTCTTTTCAGGAACTTGACCGCTGTAGCTGCTTCGCAATTAGTAACTGGCATAACCTCGACCCACTTGGTAAACTTATCGATAGCCACTAAAAGATGTGTCTTCTTGCAAGGTGACATATGAAAGGGGCCAACCATGTCCATACCCCAGACAGTGAACGGCCAAGTTAACGGGATGGTCCGTAATTCCATAGCCGGTACATGGGTTTGGCGAGCGTACCTTTGACATCCGTCGCACCTTGCTACTAACCGTTCCGCATCCGCCAGGGCCGTAAGCCAGAAGAATCCATGTCGATAGGCCTTGGCCACAAGGGATCTTGTGGAGGCATGATGCCCGCAATCACCTTCGTGGATTTCCTTAAGGATCTGTTGGCCTTCTTCTGGTGCCACGCAGCGCAAAAAGACCCCCGCGGCACTTCTCTTGTATAATTCCCCGTTAATGATAGAATACCCCTTTGCTCGCCGTAAAATTTGCCTTGCTAACACCTCTTGCTGTGGTAACTCGCCCCGTGATAGGTAGGCCAAAAACGGTTCTGTCCATTCAGGAATAGTGCGTATAGTGGCCACAAGTGCTGCATCCGGGTCTTGGTTTGCCAGTTCCTCCTCTGACTCGGTTTTAACTGATGGTCGCCATAACTCGTCCAGGAAAACGTTGGGTGGAACCGGCTCTCTGCGCGAACCGAGTCTAGCCAGGGCGTCTGCTGCCTCATTCTATCTTCTGTCTATATGCTCCACCTCGTACCCGGAAAAACATCCTGCAACCCTGTCAACCTCCCTGCGGTACGCTGCCATGGTTGCATCCTTTCTATCCCAAGTTCCTGATACCTGTTGTACCACAAGGTCCGAATCTCCAAAGCATCGTATCCTTCTAATGTTCATTTCCTTGGCTACCTTTAAGCCATGCAATAGGGCCTCATACTCGGCCACGTTATTTGAACAGTCAAAGTGAATTTGCAGTACGTAACTCAATTTATCTCCTTTGGGTGATGTTAGCACCACTCCGGCTCCTGATCCCTCGTATTGTTTCGATCCATCGAAGTGCATGGTCCACGACTCGGAATTTGGGACTATGGTAGTCATTCCGGTGTGCGTCCAATCATTAACGAAATCGACCAAGGCCTGGGATTTGATTGCCGATCTGGGCTCGTAGCTGATATGATAATCCCCCATCTCTATCGCCCATTTGGCTATTCTTCCGGTCGCGTCCGAGTTTCTGATGATATCTGACATTGGTATTGAGCTGACTACTGTTATAGGGTGCTCCTGGAAGTACGGCTTCAATTTCCGGCTGGCCATGAAGACTCCGAAAACCAGCTTCTGCCAATGCGGGTAAAGCTGCTTTGCCTCGGATAATACCTCGTTGACGTAATAAACCGGCCTCTGGACTGGATAACCTTTTCCGTCTTCTTTGCGTTCCACTACCACTACCGCACTGACGGCTCGGGGCCCAGCTGCCACATATAACAACATAGGTTCTTTGGGACCCGGGGCCGCTAGCACCGGTGCCTCA
The DNA here is from genome assembly GCA_028641055.1 of Alopecurus myosuroides. Classification (NCBI taxonomy): domain Eukaryota; kingdom Viridiplantae; phylum Streptophyta; class Magnoliopsida; order Poales; family Poaceae; genus Alopecurus; species Alopecurus myosuroides. The sequence goes on along the minus strand of CM054058.1, from coordinate 452,354,823 downwards.
GATAGCTGCTTTTTTAATGCCTCGAATGCCTCATCCGCCTCTTGATCCCATACGAATTTATCGGATTTCCTCAGGAGCCGGTACAAGGGTATTGCCTTTTCCCCGAGTCTGGATATAAACCGGCTCAAGGCTGCCACGCAGCCCGTAAGCTTTTGAACCTGCTTCAAATTTTCCGGCTTTCTTAGATTTTGGATAGCTTTGATTTTGTCCGGGTTTGCCTCAATTCCTCTTTCTGAAATGATAAAACCGAGTAGCTTGCCAGCTGGAACCCCAAGCACACACTTTGTCGGGTTGAGCTTCATCTGATATCTTCTTAGGTTTTTGAACGTCTCTTTTAGATCGTCTATAAATGTCTCAGCCTTCCGGGTCTTGATGACCACATCATCCACATAAGCATGCACGTTGCGTCCAATTTGGTCTTCGAAGCACTTCTGAATGCACCGCTGGTAGGTTGCGCCCGCGTTCTTCAATCCAAACGTCATGGTTTTGTAGCAGAAGGCCCCAAAAGGGGTTATGAACGACGTTTTCTCCCAATCCTCCCTTTTGAGTTTAATCTGGTGATATCCCGAATATGCGTCCAAGAAACAAAGCAAGTCACTCCCGGCTACCGCGTCTATGATTTGGTCTATCCTTGGTAGCGCGAACGGATCCTTTGGACAATGCTTGTTGAGACTTGTGAAATCGATGCACATCCTCCATTCATTCGTTTTTTTCATCACAAGAACCGGATTCGCCAACCAGTCCGGGTGAAACACTTCCATGATGAAGCCTGCAGCTAACAGTCGCGCGATTTCCTTACCTATAGCTCTTCTTCTTTCCTCATTCATTTTTCTCAAACCCTGCTTCACTGGTCTAGACTTGGGATCTACATGCAGACTATGCTCTGCCAACTCGGTGGGGATACCCGGCATGTCGCTGGGTGTCCAAGCAAACACGTCCGCATTTGAACGAATGAACTCCACAAGTGCCTTTTCTTGCCCGCTTTCCAAGTTAGACCCTATAGTGAACTGCTTGGTGGGATCGCCTTCCACAAAATCTACTTTCTTGGTGTCCTGTGCCGCCTTGAATTTTACTCTTTCTTCCTCGGAATCCGGCCTTCTCAATGCTGTGCCATCACCCGGATCCACCTGAGACCGGTAATATTTGAGTTCTTCCTTTCTGCAAGCTTGCTCTGCCATCACTGAATCTCCTTCATCGCACTCAGCGGCTATATCCCGACTCCCATGTATAGTGATGGTCTGTTTAGGGCCCGGAATCTTTAGCTGCAAATATACATAACACGGCCTAGCCATGAATTTAGCGTAAGCCGGCCTTCCGAACAGCGCATGATAAGGACTATGCAACTTGACCACCTCGAACGTGAGCCACTCCACTCGATAATTATCCACTGACTCTCCGAAAGCAACCTCCAGTGTAATTTTTCCTTCAGGGCGCGCCGAATGACCCGGTACGATTCCATGAAAGACTGTTGAACTTTTCTGCAGCTGAGATTCCTTGAGGTTCATGCGCAAGAAGGTTTCCCAATACAGGATGTTGATGCTGCTCCCGCCATCCATCAAGACCTTTTTTAATTCGTAACCACTGACCTGCGGCGCAACCACCAATGCCAAGATTCCGGGGCGTTCTATTCCTCCCGGGTGATCCCTTCTGCTCCACGTTACCTCTTGCTCCGCCCATCTCAAGTATCCCGGAACGGCCGAGGAAACTGAATTCGCCGCTTGTTTTAGTGCTTCTTTGTCCCTGCTAGAAGTCCCTGTAACATGCACATGATATTGTCCTTTTAAATCGAGCGTACGTACCATACCGATGAAGATACGGATCTGGCTGATCGTCACAGTAGATACGGATTCGAGGTGATCCGACTCTAGCTCCCAGCCGGAATCGTCCACCATCCTTTCTCCTTCGCCGTTGACGTAGATCTCTCCGACGGCGAGGTTCCTCATGCTTTTCCGAGCTTCTCCCGTGATGTAAACACCTTTGGACGCAGGCCCCACGGTGGGCGCCAACTGTCGTGGGATGATCACGGCAGATGTTACCATAGGTAACTGATCTTGGGGTAAGTCGACACAGGTATTTGGGAGAGGGTTTAGCTCGAAAGAGAACATGATGATAAGCGATCTAGGAATCGGCTCTCAACTCGCCGAGTCTCGAATATGGCTCTCGGGTTATACTGGATACTCGATAATAGGTAATATGATTATGTCGTGAATCTCCCTCAAGCTAAGCCTAGGGGCCGGTTTATAAAGTACCCGTACCCCCCTGGCTTGCCCTCCAAGGCGCAGCTTGAATCATATCCGAACTCTACTTACAAACCCTAACTTTCCTTATCGCAACCCACAATCCGGGTTACGAGGCCTACAAACTTTGGGCCTTCCAGAAGTTTCTTTATCCTTAGCCGGATCCCGCGCATCGTCCTTTGGGACGGGTTACACCTTGGAGTTGGCCTACCGGGTTACTATCCCCCCATCAGGTCCGGACATTATATAAGCCGGCCCCTAGGGTTAGATCGACAAGAAATCGTACAATCGTGAGATATTCGGGTATCCTTTGTAACACGAGAGTTGAGATAATATATTCAGATCGGAGACTCGGCGACTTGATTGCTGGCTACCAGATCGTGTATCACCATGGTTTCCCTTGAGCTAGACCCTCTCCCAAACACCAGAGTCGAATTGCCCCAAGACAAGTTACCCCCTGTAACGTCTGCCGTGATTATCCCACGACAATGGATATCTAGGCTCCCCTGGCAGACCATCATAGACCCCAGAATCCGCGGGAATTAAGGGATCCCACCCATGCGCATGTAGTCTCGCAATACCTACAGCGTACGTCTCTGGCATCCCGTTGACATGCGAACGAGAGAAGATCACAACTGACTTACTCCCCCCGTAGAAGACCCATGGTTAACGCGGTATTTACGGCGCAAGAATCCTGATGGCAGTTGTTGTTAAATCCTAAGTTATACTTTCCCATGCAGATGGAACCTTCCTTTGACCTATTCATCTTTCCATGGTTCCATCCGCCCACCAAACAGAACACTACCACTCGGGTAGTCATTCAATTAGTCATATTAAAATAAAAATAGGATCATGCATTCTTTTGAGAGTAGGAGATAATACGATAGGGTTTATGCAAATAGTTCGTTATGAAATACTTCAAAGGATATGAGCAAGTGATGAACTTGCCTGAGATTGAAATAACAATAATAATCCAGGTCTTCGGGTTTGAGGGTCATGTAGAAAATACTGACAGCTGAAAGATAGCAAGCTAGTCCCGGTAAGGACTACTGGAAACACTGGCAAGAGGATGTAATGCATAATAATGAGATGCATCGTGAATTACCCTAGAAAATAACCCAGCTTACAAGTGTAAGCTGCGTTTGATACGATAACTTAATCACACAGGTTTTTAGGTGAGTTTTTTCATTACTTGTGGTGATGTGGTTATTAGTTCTTATAGACTTACATGTATTTCACTTTTACTTAGCAAACAATTGTTTCCATGTTTAGGTGGAATTGTTTATTATTTGGTTTGATAACTAAACAACAATACATGAAAAACAACTATAGAAAAGATAACGAACGTATTTTGTTTTATGTTCAAAAGTGTAGAGCTGATGACAAAAAGTTTAATGGAAAAATGATGATTTAATACAACTAACTCTATCATCACAATACTTGCTAATAACTTATGCTGATAGGTTTGGTAGATGTGAAAACATGAGGGTTTTATTATTAAGGAAAATAATGTTGTGGTAGTTATTTCTGGTTATAATGGAATATTATAGAATTCCATTATACATTTAGAAACAAGCTTATAAGTTAACAAAATATTTTTTGCTTTAAATATTTGAGTTTTAAATGTTTTTCTCTTTAATTTGGTGTATCATTTGAAGTATTCTGAAAATAGTTGAGTAAGTTATTAATTTATTATTTTTAAATGAATTAAATGACTAGGCAAAATATTGCACACATGAAAACTTGATCAAATGATTTTGAAAACATCATAGATGAGTTGCATTTGTCATTTGGAGCATTTTGGTATATAACTTGTATTTTTCTGGTTTGATGAATTATTTATTATTTTTCTCAATTTTAAATAATTTAATTTAATTAAAGAAAATGCTTAATTTAAAACTTGATCAAACATTTTTGAAAATTTAATAAACATTTAGATTATATTTTACTAAACAATTCCATATTTTATTTATATTTTTCTAATAAACCAATTAAAAGTTATTGAATTTAGAAGATTAAGAATTTTTCTGCCATTTTTAAATTGGTAGGTAGGTCCCACCTGTCATATTCGGTTTTTAATTAAAAATTAAAAGGAAAAGTAATATGACATCATGATGACCTCATCTATGCATCAGCAACAGGATATTATTCTCTGTTGATCTTAAATCGGAAGGTGTACTCCGAGTTGGGCTGATTGCTTGGCACCACGTGGTAGAGGATGACACAACGAGTCTAGGGGTGGTGGAAATTTGACCGAATGGTCACCGGAACATCGCCATCTAGGGGTGATGGTCACACAGTGACCGCGAGTTAGGATGATCGGCAAACCGAGGGGAGGGGACGTGGAGGCTCGCCGTGACCTCGGGAGTGCGAAGGAGCCGATGAGGAAGCAAGGCGACATCGGAATCGGCGGCGGCGTGCCGATTTCCGCGGCGGCCGGAGTTGAAGATGGCGACCCTACTTGCACTAGCGGGACCGTCCCGGCATCCGTGGTTCCACACTGAGATAGAGGAGTTCTTGGCGGTCATCTCGATGCTCACAGCTTGCTTTGGGATAGCCGGAGTCGACGGCGGCGTGCGACGGCAGTGAGGGCTAGGGTTAGGTCTTCCAGTTCTTCGCAGGGGAGTACAGAGAGAGTGAGTGCGAGGGAGAGAGAGTGAGCAAGAGTAGCACGGCCTCCTCCAGCTCTTATCCACGCAGAAGAGCGGCAAGCACACGCACAGGAGGTGGCATGGAGGCACGGCTATGGCATTGATCCCCTCTGCCTTCTGGCAGAGGCAGAAGAAAGGTAAAAGGAAATAAAAATTTCCCCATAACCCCCTAGAACTTCTAGGATTTACCAAGAAGCCCTTCCGTCTTAAAACTGAAAATAAACTTATGTTTTCAGGGCCAATTTGTAAATATAAAAATTATAAAAATTTGTTTTGAATTCCTTATCAAATTTTACACCTCACCATAATTTGTTTTGGTGAAATTGAACAATATTTGATCTTTCAATTAGGGTGTTTAATTTAAGTGATTTTGTTGTTTTATCTCCATATAAATTTTTGAATCTACTCAAAATTATTCTTGTATAAACTATGACATAAACACAACTTAACAAATATGTTTATTGCACAATGGTGTGTTTGTCATTGAACAATTTTAGGTATTAGCCTTTTAGAAAGTGATTTGGTAACACTACTAGGTAATGTTTGTATACAGTGCAATGAAAATCATCAATAGGGAATTTTATTCGATATCAAACCAAATGGTGTTAGGTAATGAATGGATTTGTTTTCCTTTGTGTGGTTTTTTTATTTTCATCTTTCGGTTTCTTATCAGGCCTGGTGGACATTTCCTTATATCATGTGTAAGCCATGTTACTGATTTTAGCACTTGATCAAGTGGAAATCATGTGTGGTTTTGGGATCTTATTTGCTTGTTTTCCACATAGGTTCCAATATGGATATTATCCCATGTTTGTTTTAAAGCTTGTAATCATTTACTTGGTTCTGTGTAGACAATTTTTTTGTTATCATCTGTTAGTCTTATGTATGAAAAGGATATGGAAAACAAGGTGTTAAGCTTGTTACCATTAACCTCCACATATCAAGACATGTGGATGAAATGGTTGGTTATTATTTCATACTTGATAATTGTTTCTCATCTCTGATGAGCTTGACAGATATTATTGGTTCTCTAATATATCCTAATGATTCACTGGATGATTTCTTATGATCCCTTACTGAGGCAGTGTTGCTTCTTGCGGTCTTCTGTTGCTTGATGTACTTGTCTCTAGTTGCCACTAGTCTTCTATTATCAACTTTGTCCATTGCAGGTAGGTTCCTCTCTTGGTTTCCAACCTCAACTATCTCACCATTGTGGTGAAAACATCCAATTACTCCAAGCAAGGATTTTACTTAGATGATTGTAAAAGAATGTGAGTTTATTTTATGACATCAAGTTGCCATGTGCATATAAGAAGAATTTGTTAACAAGTGGGCCAGACTTGCCTCCAAATTACTAATCATATACAATAGGCTGAGATGTACTAGATTATCAAACCTTATACTTGTTTGTGTATGACACTCAATTGTTTGAGTATACAAAAGTGGTCTGTTAACAAGGTAATTAGTCTTGTTACCAAACTACTTCTATATAACACTAACATTGGAATATCACACTATTTCAAGAGAGTTAATTAAGATCAGATCAAGATATAGGAGTTTCCAAGGACTCTTATGGAAGATTAGAGTAACACTTCTATCACACTCTAAATATTCTTCTTGAAGATCTTCCTGTGGTAATTCCTCATTTCTGGTGAGTTGCTTCTCTTGCAGAATGATTCAGAGAAGATTGGAAAACAAGATAATATAGACAAAGTAGAAATATCTTGATTAAGACTTAGTTAAGCTTTTATTCTTCTTCAATATACTTATTTTTTTTCCCATAAGATATGTTCTTATGACATACATGATTGGTTTATTTAGTTTCCAATTTACTTCCTCTCATAGAGGTTATAACTTGTTGTTATTCCTTAGTTGTATCCAAAGATACTTCAATTGTTGAATGATGATTTGGATAGAAATGTGGAGTGTTTGTGGAATGATGCCTTAATAGTGAGTTGATCAAATGGTTCATTGATGTGTTGAGCTTCCCTATGCTCACTTGTTTGAGATGATTAAATACTCAGCATGTGAAAGTTATTGAGGTTTAATGACTTATGTCATAGTTGTTATTTGTTTTCCCTAGGTGTCATGATTTTCTTTATATTCATCACTTTATTACCTTTGTCATTTGTAATGCAGATATAGAGGTTTGGGAATATCATATGTAATGATCAAGGTTTAGAAGTAGTTTAAGAAGATTTATTTCTTCTTTTAGGTACTTTTCTTATGTTTGATGAGATATGTACATATTCGATAAATATGTTAATACAATTATTATATAATTTCCCACTTGTGGGTTTTGAGTTAACACTTTTTTGTATTCGTTGTGTTCTATTGAAGCTTGGTATTTACATGTAAAGGTTAACTTAGTAGTTACTAAATAATTTGGAAAGATGTGGTGTGAATGGTCAATAACTTAAAGAGTTATTGTTTGAGAGGACATAACACCTCTGTTGATGACATAGTTCAATTGTGTATTACTCATTGGTGAAAGTATGATTATCATTTGTGTGATTTGGATACCCACCCCTCCTTGAGTTCTAGATACCTAGTGATTTATCCCAAGTCACTTATAGAATTGTGGTTAAGGTTGTTGAGAATTTTTTATGGCCATAACCAATTCTGGTTTCTCTTATCAGGTGATTTGGTTTCGTAAGATACTTGTTATAAAGATCACACCAAATGTACTCTTGATTAGATGATCTAAACCTAATTCATCATCTCAAGTGAAACATTGGTCACTTTGGTTTGTTTAACTTTCGCGCCAAAATTTCCCGTATTTTTAGATGCATTCTTTGAAAATGCACATATTATATTTAGATCCTTATAACCTCCCAAACAATGTGATGTTACAACATTCAAGGCCAATAAAAGTGGAACAATGGAAAGAAATGTAATCGAGCCTCATATATCATTGACATGCAAAACAAGGAAAAAAGGAGTGCTTATAATAGCATGTACGAATACAAATACTCAAATTGTATAAACTACAAGGTATCATAGACACTTTCTTTGCCTTTACCATGGCCTAGTTTAATCATCGGCATATCATAAGGAGGACATTCAAGGCAAAGAAAAGTGGAACAATGGAAACAAATGTAACACGAGCCTCATATATCATTGCCATGCAAACCAAGGCCAAACGAGTGCCTATAATAGGATGTACGAATACAAACACTAAAATTGTATACACTACGAGGTATTATAGACACTCTCTTTGCCTTTACCATGGCCTAGTTTAATCATTGGCATATAACTAGGAGGACATTCATCATGTTGATAAATTAGGATACACAAAAGAAAAACAGGTGGAACAATGGAAAATGCACCAAAAAATGAATCTAACCTCAAAATTACTAAGTACAACAAGTAGAGTCACTCCTAGCACCTGGCCTTGGCAAATCATTAGCAAAGAGTTAATCATTCGCCAAAATTGAACTAACCTTGCAAAAATACCAAATCTAAGCCATGAACCCAAAAAAAAACCAAATCTAAGCCTAATCTAACTGAACCACCCAAATCGGGTACGGAATTAAACCATAACCTATCAAAATCATGGTGGAAATAGATGAACTAAGTGTGCCGGATATCCCAAACTTAAGCCATAGAACAAAACCACGTCTACGGGAGAAAAACGAAGAAGAGACGCAGAATGAACGGTAAAAACATGTAGATCTACCGTGCATGACGTGCTACGCAAAAAAATCGAGCTCAATCTACAGATCTACGATACATACAAGGGATAAGAGAGTTCAATATCATCTTATCGCCATTGCCAAACCCCTCGAAGAGGACGGTACAATGCAAGAGGTGATGTCAAAAAAAGCCGATGAAGATCCTGCCTGCCCAGGGAGGAAGAGGATGCCTAGCCTTCGTCTCCCGCCGAAGATGGTCGCCGTGGTGCTGTCGATGTCCCGGTGGAAGAAAACCCACCGACGGAGAGAGGGGAAACTCGGGGAGGTGGTGAGAGAGATATAGAGAGTGATATGACTAGAAGAGACAGTGGGGGAGGTGAGCGCAATAAGGGTGCTCCTTCCTGAAGGGGTTGACGTTGCGTCTCCCGCGCAATAAAGGGCCGGCCTGGCGCCACTTGCCGAAAACATTTCACAAAAGAGAAGGAAAATAATTTGAAATGGAAAGAAAAACAATTAATAAATAATAAAAATAACTTAACCATAAAGTACTCCATCCGTTTGATTTGATAGAATAAAAACAATTTTCCTGAATTTTTCGAAAGACAAAATGCAGATTCAATTGTTTGAAAACCAAGATTATCTTAGTTGTGTTGATTATTTAGAGTTTTCGTGCCTTTTTTTAAAATTATTATACACTTTGTTAGATGTGTTAGGATGGACACTAGGAAGTCACAAGACAATGGTATGACCTAACTATCCACAAGATTCCCTCCTGTTTGTCCGTTCCGGGAGTTTCGGGCCAATAGTGGATGTAAATTCGAGACAGAAACCCAGAGAGAGATAAGTTGGGCTCTAAGTAGTCCTGGAACCCGCCAGAGCGAATACGACGCCGGTGAAGCCCTAATACAGAGAATGAGGGAATCTTATGCCACCATGTGCTACATATGGTGGCATTCAAACGATCTGCAGCCCCTCTCCGGAGAAACCCTTGCCCCGTTGGGGAAAAAGGCGGAATTGTCGTTCTGGCCCCTCTACGCGAGCCGGAAGGGGGTAGAAAAGTGGAACCAATTTCTTGGTTGTGTTAGGTTAGGCCCAAGGAACACCCAAGACAATGGTAGGGCCCACCTCTTGGAAAGATTCGCCCAGTCCCGCCGGATCCGGGAGTTTCAGGCTTTCATTAAGTAGTCCTGGAACCAGCAGAGAGAATCTGTAACATCCGTGATTTTTGGAAAAACTCAAAAATCACAAAAATTTGAAACTTTTGTTTTCATGTCAATAGAAGTCACCAAAAACAAATAAAACTCAACACAAATGAAATATTAGGTCCTATACCAAGTATATTGTATTTGGAAGTCCAGTTATGCCCTTTTTCCTTAAACCATAAAACCTTATTCAAAAATAAGTTTCTTTATATAAAGGGAATATGTTTTTATCAACAATCCTTTACCCAAAATATTTACAACTCCAATATTAAATTTGAAGATATTTTATGGCAACAAATATCAAAGAATTATAACCCTTAATGAAGTTCTAAGCCTCAAAAGTATTTTATTCCAAGTTTTAAACATGAAGGTGTGAAAATAAAATGCTTTGTTTTGAAAATAACATAAAAGAGGGTTTTGAAAACAATATTATGACTTGTGGTTTTATTCTAAATTTTATTGGTCAACAATATTAATTATTTGATATGAACTAATTAAATACCATTAAGTTACTATTAGTAAATCCTTCATATCCTAAAATTATAAAATGTGAAAATGGTTTAGAAATGGCTTTCCAAAAATATTATATGACATGTAAAATGTCTCTGAAAGTTTATTCAGACAATAACATCAATTTATTATTTTCTAAATTTTAAAATGGCCTTAAAGTACTATTAGTGTTTTATTTATATTTTCAAAATATAAAATTTGTGAAAACAAGATGAAAGGACTTTCGAAAATATGTTTTCAACATTTAGGATGTCTTCGAATTTTTAATTGACCAATAACTATGTTTTATAAATTTTTAAATTAAAAATCACATTAAGTAACTATTAAGGAATTATTCAAATTTCCAAAATTTCAAAAATAAAATATGTTGAATTGTTTTCAAAAATGATATTGTTGGAAAGCATTTGAAATTTTAAGATTTTAGAAATTGGTTTCATGTTGGTTGGATATTTAAAACTGAAGTTTTTAAGGTTTTTATTTAACAGGAAAAAGAAAAGAAAAATAAAAAGGAAAGATGACGTCAGCTGACGTCACCCTCCTTCTTCCTCACGGAAGGCAACCGCGCCTGTCACGGCCGGATTTTTCGCCGCTCGATTCCAGGCCATTAAGGCCATGAATTCCTCCCTTCTTCGGCCCTACTTATAGCCCCCGATGCCCTCCTCGTTTCCCCTCTCATCCTCTCTCCAATCGCTCCTCGAGGACGGAGTATTTCCCCGCCGGAGTTCATCTCTGCCACCGCCGTTCGAGCACGATTCCGGCGTGGTAAGCGAGCTGCACCGCCCTCTTTTTGTTCCTCCCTGCTCCCCTTGCTCGTGCGCACCCCGGATGGGTTTTTTGATTTATTTTACGCAGTAAAACACTGCCGCCGTGTGCACCCGACGAAAACCGGAGCAACGCCGCCATCTCCCGCACCGTGTCGTCACCAGAAGCCACCCGGGACAACCCCGTCACCGCCATCCTTCTCGCCGTGCTCTGCCGAGCATCTCGGTGGTCTTCCCCGAGCCCGAGGACCCCCGTAGCGCCGTCGCTGCCCAGGAGCTGCAACTCCGGCCGCCGTCGCGCCATTTTCCGGCCACCCCACGCCGGTAAGCTCTCTCCCTCGCTCCCAGCCGTTAGATCTATGTCTAGTGGCCTAGATTAGATCCACCCCTAAGGGGTACGCCACCGTTGGATCTGGATCTGACGCCCCAGATCCAATCACTTATACACGTCAGCACATGCCAAGCCAGCACCCAGTCAGCATGCCCCATCCAATCAGAGACTGTCGCGTGGCTAGCCTTTTATTCGACTATTTCTCCCGCTGGAATCAATTAGCAGTTTTACAGATTAGTCCCTT